>JAPDVR010000010.1:42436799-43069299 GCA_026230005.1 Gila orcuttii
CCAAAATCTCAGAGTCTGACATCTCCACAAATACAATACAGCAGCACCAAACACAATAACTTTGCGATGATCCATAATGATCCAGTGAAACACATTTGAGGATGAGCGCAACTTTTATTGGAAATATTTACGAACGCTCGTTTTAAGCGGGAATGCATTTGACCAATTGCAATAGATGCAAATAATAATAATAATAATAATAGCTAATTTTTCTTTTTTCCCCCGACCAAATCGGTTATAAAAATGCTGTGATTATAAAAGGTTTCTAGTGTCAATGTATTGCTTGTTTTTTCTGTTTACATATTATGTTGTGACACTTCTCTTCTCTCGAACATAATGCTGCTACGTCAGAGCGGCCAAAGCATCAACAAGGTTCCCCGTACTTTTTGACAAGCGTCCTTGAAAGGGCGGCCAGAGCTTCTTTGCCGCTCAAGTCGGCGGCGTGTACGTACAGTTATGCTTGCGGTCGTGCGCTTGAGTGCAGCTATATTACGTAAATGCTCATTATCCTGTATATAGCCTATTTAAGACAGAAGCACTTCCTGAGGAGTAGGCTAGTCTTTTATCAACAAAATATTAAAATAATGAATCATTAGTTTATATCTTATACACTGCCCATCATTTTAATCCCATATCAAACACAGTATGTTATGTCTATTTTAATTTATTTATTTTATTTCACGTTTTAAAGTACAATATTACGTTAGTCCACAGCCCCTCACCAGGGGGTGCTGATGCTATGACGAGGAGGGCTGCACCAACCCCCTTCCTGGGCGAATGGATAGCATGTCTATAAAACAGAGGGTTTCTTTATAGAAGTTGCACATCCTGAATAACCTTCGTGTTCTTCACATCCTGAATAACCTTTGTGTTCTTCACGTCCTGAATTCCCTTCACAGATGAAGATGCATCTGTTTGTCGTCTCGATGCTGCTGGTGTTTGGCTTTCCGTTCATCATGACAGATGTTGTAGATTCATTCGAAACTTGCAGTCAGTTTTTTTTTAAAGAACAGCCTCCAAACATTTCTGGCATTCTGGAGAATTCAGTCTCAATGAATCAGAATCAGTACAGAATAATCTGTCAAAAATTTAAGAACATTTACAGATATGCAACTCTCTACGACATAACAAATAAGATTGCGATATTCTCAGCTTACAAATATACTGGACATCAGAAAGGGGATCGTGTTCCATGGATGATCGAGCTACAGGTGAGGTTGCAAATTCCTATTTTTCTTTTTCCAGTTACGTTTTAGAAAAACTCATTATTGTCTCTTTTTTTCTTTGTCAATTATCTGTTCTGTAGCTTGAAGATTTAAATGCTGGAATGAGTGAAGCATGTTCCGGCTTGCAACAGGCTTGCAACAGAGACTATCTGAACAACAAAATGAATGTGAATCGTGGACACTTATTTCCGTGCTGCCATGCAGCTGATGAAGACACTGTTGCATCTACGTGCACACTGACCAATATTGTGCCTCAGAACACAAACTTTAACAGTGGCAGCTGGAGCCGCATGGAGCAAAAAGTTAGAGGTATCATGAATTCTCACTGCAGTGATGAAAATAACCCGGGGAATATCTTGGCCTATGTGTTGACAGGAGCTGTGCCGAACACTAAAACACCACCAGATATATTAAATAACAAAGTAAACATTCCCTCACACATGTGGACAGTGTTCTGCTGCTATAACAGTGCGAACAACACATGGGTCTCTCAAGCTCACTGGGCTGAAAATATAGATGAGAGCAAAAATGAAGGCAAAACAATCAGTGTAAAGACCCTAGAGGAATTACAGAAATTTCTGAACAGCACATATAATAAAGAAAGCTCACTATTTAACGGCGACTGTTTGGATCTTTTAGAAGCAGATGTAAGTCTACTTCTAGAAGCAGATGCTTGTGATGATGAGCCAGACGTCGAGGAACAATCATGGTGGTCCACCATTAAAAATATACCAGCAGCATTTTTGTCCTGGTTACGTGGCTATTGAGCTTTTCTAAATGTAAAGTTGTCATGAAATAACAAGTATTACAGATTTATGTTATTAATTCTGACACTACTTTCTTTGACTAAAGCCATACAAATAAATGCTTTCAAATCATGTAAAATAAAACGTGTGTTGTTTATGTGTTGAACATGTCACATCAACCGTCTCAGTGATTTTGGCATAACTCAAGAAGTGAACCAAAGATGCTATATAAATACTGCCAATATTAGTTGTAAAACACACAGACCAGGTCATAAAAGACAAGTCAAATGGAAACTAGGGCTTAGGTCAGTTCTAAGAAGTGACTCCAGATGCAGTATAAAAATGAGGTAACGCTTTAGATTACTGCCCGGAAAGTACTGCGTAATTAAGAAGATTTTTGGTAATTATAGTGTACCCATAAAGTACTTACATGTAAGTATAAGGGAACAATATGTAAAGTTTGGGGAATAAAGGGGTAACAACCAGGAGAATTAAAAAATGATGTAAGTATTATATAACTAAGGGGAACTTATTCTACTATTATGATATAACAATCTTACATTTGGGAGCAATTTAGCGAGAACATACACTGCGTACCTTTTTAATGGTGTACCAATACATATTGTATAGGCTTTTTAAAAATTACAGGGTACATATCTATGCATTTAAACAGTTTTTTTTGTTTGTTTGTTTGTTTTTATAGCAAAAGTGCAGATGTTTAAGTTTGGGCTTACATGTTTCAAGGTCTAAAGTAAAGCTAAAACTATTGTAATATTTTTTGGGAAATACTGGGAAATATACTTTTGTTCCATGTAGTTACAGGTTAAGTGGTGCTTGTTACCCTCTTGTTTTATGTAGTTACAGGTTAAGTGTGACATTGCGGGACGTAAATTAAAGTGGTGTTTGTTACCCTCTTGTTCCATGTAGTTACAAGGTAAGTACAATAAAAATACATACACACAATCTAATGTCACTGACTCAGAAACCTTTATTTGAAAAACAACTTATTACAGTTAGTCTGAAGAGATAGTCTACAGTTTAAAAAGTTTAAAATATTGTAATTTTTCTTACAAACACTTATCGTTTCCCTTCAGAAGACATTGATCCATCCATTGGGGTCGTATGAATTACTACAGTTATTGGAGTATACGCTGTTTGATGCTCCACCTTTTAGGAACACATGAGCTTGCATTATAAGTGTTCTGAATTAAGTTGTTTTTCAAATAAAGTTCAATGATATAATGATATAAGATTGTGTATTTATTTTTATTGTACTTACCCTGTAACTACATGAAACAAGAGTAACAAGCACCACTAATGAAACAAGAGAATGAAATATTTCCCCAATATTTAAGCAAAAGTTGCAATTGTTTTAGTTTTCAGTGCACTTTTGTTAAAAAGATTACTGTATAAATGCATAGATATGTACCCTATAATTTTAAAAAAGCCTATACACAATATGTATTGGTACACCATTATTACAAAAAGGTACGCAGTGTATGTTCTCGCCAAATTGCTCCCAAATGTAAGATTGTTGTATCATAAATAAGTTCCCCTTAGTTATATAATACTTACAGTATAAATAATATTTTAATTCTCCTGGTTGTTACCCCTTTATTTCCCAAACTTTATATATTGTTCCCTTATACTTACATGTAAGTACTTTATAGGTATACTATAATTACCGAAAGTTACACTGTAAAATCGCTTTAATTACGCAGTACTTTCCGGGCTGTAATCTAAAGCGTTACCAAATATGATTATGTTGCAGGGCTTGTAGTGGAGCATAATGTGTGAAAGACACACACTCACACTCCAGTCTGTGGATTAACAGCTTTAGATGTGTGAACATGAGTATTAAAGAACATCATTTTTGCTGCTAAACTATTTAAGTGTGCAAGAACAGAGGCTGACTGAACTGCAAGACTTTTTGTGGAACTAAAGTTTGCTTTAAAAAACGTTAAACTTTCTACAACCACTTTTACTATCTACAACATTTATTTTTGTTAGTTATTTAGCTCTGCGTGAACACAGGTGAATATGCGTCTGTTTATCGTGAGCGTCCTCGCTGTGCTGCTGTCGTTCACCTGTCCATTAATCAAGTCTGAAGTTCTAGAAACTTTTGATGAATGTAGAGAGTTTTCTTTAGAGGACAGCCTCCGGTGATTCCTGGCATCCTGAATCCACACTCTGAGGATGATCGTTACAAAAAAAATCAATTAAAAATATACTTCCAAAGAAAAAGACTCCGAAAATGTAGGTTCAGGATATATGTTTGCAACTCTCTATGACACAACAAATAGGATCCCTTTTTTTTATCAGCTTACAACTGGGAGAGCGAATTTCAGAAGACCAAGGAGTTCATGGATGATTGTGATAGATGATTTCCTTTCACAGAACATGTCATGCATCACATGTGTTGTTCCAGAGCGTATGTCGTCAGTTATCGAGATGAATTTACACGCATTGTACAGTAATCTATCATTTACTTTTCTTCTGTAAGTGCTACACCTCTTTTCCATTAACCATTGATTCTGTAGTTTTAGAATGCATCTGCTATTCAGTGCCAATTTTACACCTAGTCTATCAATTTATTGTCTTAAAAGGATAGTTCACACAAAATGAAAAATCTGTCATAATTTATTCAGAATCAGAATCAGAAAGAGCTTTATTGCCAAGTGTGCTTGCACACACAAGGAATTTGTTTTGGTACTGAGGCTTCCAGTGGACATATACAGATACAAATACAACAAGAAACATAATACTACAAATTATAAGAATAAAAAATATAAATATAAATATATGAGAATAAAAGTATCACAGTTGGGTTTAGTCAGAGTAGACATTTTAAGATTTACAGATTATGAACTATGAACATATTTACAGTGTTTTGAATATTATAAAATAAAAAAAATCTACATATAAGTATCACCTGAGTTGTATGATATTGCACTAAACAGTGGGAGTATTGCACTTAAGGCATATGCCTTGGGAGATTAGTTAACTGTTCAGGAGGGAAATGGCCTGTGGGAAGAAACTGTTCCTGTGCCGAGATGTTCTTGTGGCCAGTGATCTGAGTCGCCGTCTTGACGGTAACAGTTCAAACAGGAGGTGTCCAGGGTGAGTGGAGTCTGTGATGATTTTACCTGCTCTCTTCCTCACTCTGGAAGAGTACAGGTCCTGGAGGGACGGCAGGGGGGCACCAATGATCCTCTCCGCAGTCCGGACTGTCCGTTGTAGTCTCCTGATGTCTGATTTGGTAGCTGAACCAACCAGACAGTGATGGAAGTGCATAAAACAGACTCAATGACGGCTGAGTAGAACTGAATCAGCAGCTCCTGTGGCAAGTTGAACTTCCTCAGCTGGCGAAGGAAGTACAGTCTCTGCTGGGCTTTTTTCACGATGGAGTCAATGTGATTGTCCCACTTCAGGTCCTGAGAGATGATAGTGCCCAGGAACCTGAATGACTCCACTGCTTCCACAGTGCTGTTCATGATGGTGAGTGGGGGGAGTGCTGGGCTGTTCCTCCTGAAGTCCACGATCATCTCCACTGTTTTGAGCGTGTTCAGCTCAAGGTTGTTATAACTGCACCAGACAGCCAGCTGTTCAACCTCCAGCCTGTAAGCAGATTCATCACCGTTTCGGATGAGACCGATGACAGTGGTGTCGTCGGCAAATTTCAGGAGCTTGACAGAGGGGCTTTAGAAGTGCAGTCATTAGTGTACAGGGAGAAGAGCAGTGGGGAGAGAACGCACCCTTGAGGGGCGCCAGTGCTGGTGGTGAGAGTCCTGGATGTGTGTTTCCCCAGTCTCACTCGCTGCTGCCGGTTCGTCAGGAAGCTGGTGATCCACTGACAGATCGAGGATGGTAAGGAGAGCTGGGTCAGTTTGGCTGTGAGAAGAGCAGGCATGATGGTATTGAAGGCCGAACTGAAGTCCACAAAGAGGATCCTTGCATAAGTCCCAGGTCTATCAAGATGTTGCAGGATATAATGCAGTCCCATGTTGACTGCATCATCCACAGACCTGTTTGCTCTGTAAGCAAACTGAAAGGGATCCAGCAGGGGTCCAGTGATGTCCTTCAGGTGGGCCAACACCAGTCTTTCAAACGACTTCATGACCACAGACGTGAGAGCGACAGGTCTGTAGTCATTAAGTCCAGTGATTTTGGGTTTTTTGGGGACCGGGATGATAGTGGAGCGTTTGAAGCAGCAGGGAACTTCACACTGCTCCAATGATCTATTGAAGATCTGCGTGAAGACCGGGGCCAGTTGGTCAGTGCAGGCTTTTAAACAAGCAGATGAGATGCCATCTGGGCCTGAGGCTTTCCTAGTCTTCTGTTTTTTGAAGACTCGGCTCACGTCCTCCACACAGACCTTAAGCTCAGGTTGGATGGCAGGAGGGGGGAGTAATGGGAGTGCAGGAGGTGATGGTGAATGTGTGAAGTGCAGGTCAGAGCCGGTGTGTGGTGTGAATGAGGGCTTTTCAAACCTGCAATAAAATGAGTTTAAATCATCAGCCAGGTGTTGATTGTCCACAGATCGGGGGGATGGTGACTTGTAGTTGGTGATGTTCCTCAGGCCATTCCAGACTGAAGATGGGTCGTTGGATGAAAACTGTTTTTTCAGTTTTTCAGAGTAGCTTCTTTTAGCAACTCTGATCTCCTTTGTCAGTCTGTTTCTGGCCTGGTTATACAAGATTTTATCCCCACTTCTGTAGGCATCCTCTTTGGCATGACGAAGGTGTTTCAGTTTCCCAGTAAACCATGGTTTATCATTAGTAAATGATAAGAATGTCCTGGTAGGAATGCATGTATCCTCACAGAAACTTATATATGATGTTACAGTATCTGTGAGCTCATCCAGATCGTTGGTAGCAGCTTCAAAAACAGTCCAATCAGTGCAATCAAAGCAGGCCTGTAGATCCTGCTCTGCTTCATTAGTCCATCTTTTTACAGTCCTTATTACAGGTTTAGCTGATTTCAGTTTCTGCCTGTAGCTCGGTATGAGATGAACCAAACAGTGATCAGAGAGCCCCAAAGCTGCTCGTGAAACGGAGTGATACGCATTTTTTATTGTGGTGTAACAGTGGTCCAGTATATTACTGTCTCTGGTGGGACATGTAACGTGCTGTCTGTATTTTGGTAGTTCACGGGAAAGATTTGCTTTGTTAAAATCCCCAAGAATGATTAAAAGAGAGTCAGGATACCTCTGTTCTGTTTCAGCTATTTGTTCAGCCAGCTGTTGTAGCGCCGCGCTCACACACGCGTCTGGAGGGATGTAAACATTCACAAGAATGAAAGAGGAAAACTCCCGAGGCGAGTAGAAAGGTTTACAGTTTATGAAATTTGCCTCTAAATTAGGAGAGCACATCTTCTTCAGTGTTGTTACATCTGAACACCAACTTTCATTAATGTAGAAACACAATCCACCACCTCTTGTTTTCCCCGTTAGCTCCGCGATGCGATCCGCTCTGAACAGCTGGAAGCCCGGCAGATGTATTGCGTTGTCCGGTATGGCTTCACTCAGCCAGGTTTCAGTGAAGCACAGAGCAGCAGAGTTTAAAAAATCCTTGTTAGTGCGTGTGAGGAGAAGAAGTTCGTCCGTTTTGTTAGGAAGGGATCGGAGGTTCGCGAGATGAATACTGGGGAGTGCAGTGCGGAGACCGCGCTCGCGGAGTTTAACCAGCGCGCCTGCACGCTTCCCGCGTTTGCGTCTGAACGCGCGTTTGAACAACAACGCTGCCCCACCGACGAGAATGTCCAGCAAGACGTCCGAATAATCAAAAACTGTAGAAAAGTTATCTGGTGTGTGTTTCCTAGTCCAGTAGTTCGTCTCTGGTGAAACTGATAGGAAAAGAATGACTAAACGCAGAACAAACGAACAAAAACAACACAATAGCTGGAGAGCTCCACACCGAGGCAGCCATGCACGGCGCCATCTTGATGTCACCGTCACTTATTCAACTTAATTTTATTCCAAACCCATATTCTGTTATTTTTCTGTGGAACACAACATTGAGAAAAAATAAGAATTATGCAGTTTTTTTTTTTAAATGAAAGTGAAAATGATATGTCGAATTTCAGTGAATAACTCACATAAAACTTAGTAGTCGAATCAAACAATACTTGTTTTTTGGGGGGGGGGTTTGTTATCCTATAAGAGCTTGACAGATGAATGGTTGTTCTATGGAACAAAAAACTCAATTAAGTTTCTTCTAAATTCTAATTTTGTGTTTTACATGAAAACATATCACATACGGGTTTGTAACGACATTAGAAGGCGTAAAAGAAAAAGACAAAACATTTCATTTTTGAGTCAATTTTTAACTCACTTCTGAATCTACATTCACACTGACCAACGTAGTGCATGCCACAGAAGATCAGATTTAATGCCGGCAGTTGGAATCACATGGAAAATGAGAATAAAGACATCATGAATAAACATTGCTATGGCAATAATAATAAAGTTTTAGCCCATGTGCTGACCGGAGCAATACCTGGAAACAGACAAAAATAAATGAGAGAGCGGACATTCCTTAGACTGTGTGTATACTGTCTTTTCTCTAATAAAGCTTGTGCAAAAGTTGGCATATCAGAGTTATTTTACTGTCTACAGGGAAATGAGGACAAGTTAGTATCTATTGGTGGGGTGTAGAGTGGAAAATACAGGTCCAGTAAAATCTCTCATCATAATATCAAGAGTTCACACAAACACCATCCATTTCGCTGTATTCTGGAACAGTTCAAAGATTCTGATTTGCCTATCACCAAAGAATAGATGAACCATACATAATACTGTATGTATGCCATAAGAATTATGATTTAAATTACTTTAGGTGTTTTACAACAATTAAATGAACAGAGCTTTCCATTAGCATTATCATTCACATTCATCATCAACACCTGTTGCTCAGATCTTAAAGGGGTGGTAAAATGCCATTTTCACAAGATGTAAAATAAATCTCTGATGTCCCCAGAGTGCGTGTGTGAAGTTTTAGCACAAAATACCCCACAGATATTTTTATATAGCATGTTAAAGTTGTCACTTTTTGAGGGTTAGCAAAAATGCACCGTTTTGTGCTTGGCCCTTTAAAGGGGTGGTAAAATGCCATTTTCACAAGATGTAAAATAAATATCTGATGTCCCCAGAGTGTGAGGAAGAAGCTGAACACATCATAGCCAAAATCACCCACAGTTCCCTGTACAGGTATTCAGCTGTAGTGTTACATGAAATTATGTTAACCCAAGTTGTAGATGAAGCATTTCTGGCAAGAGTTTGGCATCTGAATTGTATGTAATGAGATAAAACATGTGTAGCATAAACAAAACAAAAAAATCTCCTTTATAGGACTTTATGGTCTCCAAAATTAAAGTGATGCACTTAATTGGTCTCAGTGATCTGGACACTGAAGGACACTGGGTTTGGGTGAAACACGCCTTTTCTCTTAGCTTAATCTGCTCGGAAGAACGTCGGAGCCGCCCTGATCTCGAAACGTAAATATTCAACATGTTAAATATTTACGATCAGAAATCCTGTTGTGTGGGGGGATCCCGAGGACAAACGCATGCATGCTCTGGAGATTATCACGAGAAACGAAACAATACCCAATAAGAAAGCTGGCTAACAGAAGACTCACCTAACATGTAAAGTCCATCCCTACATGTCAATGTCTATACTATCCATCCTAAATATGTTAGATTAAAATAAATGTGTCCCAAAGCATAGTATGTTGAAAAGAGTATGCCAAAAGTCCCCAAATAGTCTATTGCCAGTAGATTTTCAAATCATGGATCCGGGCACACTATGGCTGGATCCAAAATGGCACACTCCGGCCTTGTGAACCTCCTTCGAGTTCACACTTGGTGACGTCAGGAAGTGCAGATCTAAGGAAAGGCTTGATGACATCATGCCACTAAAAGTCAAACAGCCACGAAACTCCTCCCCTCATTTATCTGATTGGGCGTTCGCAATGATTCCTGGGTAGGTAACTCGTATGGAGGGTGCGAAAGTGCGGGCTTCGCCGAAGTCCATATCGAGGGCACAAAGGTGCCGCTCACGAGCACACTTCTGAGCGCTGAAATTGCGAATGGGACACCCTAAGACTCGAACACTTAGGGAGCATGCGCAATATATATAAAATATATATATATTAAAATATATAAACGACCTCCCTTCAGTTTGTCCTAACGTATATATTAAGATAACAAAACAAAACAAGATGGCGAAAACAAGATGGCGACAAAACAAGATGGCGCCGCAGATGGCTGCCTTGGTGTGGAGCTCTCCAGCTATTGTGTTGTTTTTGTTCCTTTGTCCTGTGTTTAGTCATTATTTTCCTATCAGTTTCACCAAAGACGAACTACTGGACATTAGGAAACACACACCAGAAAACTTCTATACAGTTTTTGATTATTCAGACGTTTTGCTGGACATTCTCGTCGGAGGGGCAGCGGTGTTGTTCAAACGCGCGGTCAGACGCAAACGCGGGAAGCGTGCAGGCGCGCTGGTTAAACTCCTCCAGCGCGGCATGCGCACTGCACTCCCTAGCATTCATCTTGCGAACCTCCGATCCCTTCCTAACAAAATGGACGAACTACTTCTCCTCACAAGGATTAACAAGGATTTTTCTAACTCTGCTGCTCTGTGCTTCACTGAAACCTGGCTGAGTGAAGCCATACCGGACAACGCAATACATCTGCTGGGCTTCCAGCTGTTCAGAGCGGATCGCATCGCGGAGCTAACGGGGAAAACGAGAGGTGGTGGATTGTGTTTCTACATTAACGAAAATTGGTGTTCAGATATAACAACACTGAACAAGATATGCTCTCCTAACTTAGAGACCCATTTCATTAATTGCAAACCTTTCTACTCACCACGGGAGTTTTCCTCTTTCATTCTCGTGAATGTTTACAACCCTCCAGACACGTGCGTGAGCGCGGCGCTACAACAGCTGGCTGAACAAATATCTGAAACGGAACAAAGGCACCCGGACTCTCTTCTAATAATTATTGGGGATTTTAACAAAGCAAATCTTTCCCGTGAACTACCAAAATACAGACAGCACGTTACATGTCCCACCAGAGACAGTAATATACTGGACCACTGTTACACCACAATAAGGAATGCGTATCACTCCGTTTCACGAGCAGCTTTAGGGCTCTCTGATCACTGTTTGGTTCATCTTATTCCGACCTACAGGCAGAAACTGAAATCAGCTAAACCTGTGTTAAGGACGGTTAAAAGATGGACTAATGAAGCAGAGCAGGATCTACAGGCCTGCTTTGATTGCACTGATTGGACTGTTTTTGAAGCTGCTACCACCGATCTGGATGAGCTCACAGATACTGTAACATCATATATAAGTTTCTGTGAGGATACATGCATTCCTACCAGGACATTCTTATCATTCACTAATGATAAACCATGGTTTACTGGGAAACTCAAACACCTTCGTCATGCCAAAGAGGAGGCTTACAGAAGTGGGGATAAAATCTTGTATAACCAGGCCAGAAACAGACTGACAAAGGAGATCAGAGTTGCTAAAAGGAACTACTCTGAAAAACTGAAAAACCAGTTTTCATCCAACGACCCATTATCAGTCTGGAATGGCCTGAGGAACATCACCAACTACAAGTCATCATCCCCCCGATCTGTGGACAATCAACACCTGGCTGACGATTTAAATTCATTTTATTGCAGGTTTAAAAAGCCCTCATTCACACCACACACCGGCTCTAACCTGCACTTCACACATTCACCATCACCTCCTGCACTCCCACTCCCCCCTCCTGCCATCCAACCTGAGCTTAAGGTCTGTGTGGAGGATGTGAGCCGAGTCTTCAAAAAACAGAAGACTAGGAAAGCCTCAGGCCCAGACGGCATCTCATCTGCTTGTTTAAAAGCCTGTGCTGACCAACTGGCCCCGGTCTTCACACAGATCTTCAATAGATCATTGGAGCAGTGTGAAGTTCCCTGCTGCTTCAAACGCTCCACTATCATTCCTGTCCCCAAAAAAAACAAAATCACTGGACTTAATGACTACAGACCTGTCGCTCTCACGTCTGTGGTCATGAAGTCGTTTGAAAGACTTGTGCTGGCCAACCTGAAGGACATCACTGGACCCCTGCTGGATCCCTTTCAGTTTGCTTACAGAGCAAACAGGTCTGTGGATGATGCAGTCAACATGGGACTGCATTATATCCTGCAACATCTCGACAGACCTGGGACTTATGCAAGGATCCTCTTTGTGGACTTCAGTTTGGCCTTCAATACCATCATGCCTGATCTTCTCACAGCCAAACTGACCCAGCTCTCCATACCATCCTCGATCTGTCAGTGGATCTCCAGCTTCCTGACGGACCGGCAGCAGCGAGTGAGACTGGGGAAACACACATCCAGGACTCTCACCACCAGCACTGGCGCCCCTCAAGGGTGCGTTCTCTCCCCACTGCTCTTCTCCCTGTACACTAACGACTGCACTTCTAAAGACCCCTCTGTCAAGCTCCTGAAATTTGCCGACGACACCACTGTCATCGGTCTCATCCGGAACGGTGACGAGTCTGCTTACAGACTGGAGGTTGAACAGCTGGCTGTCTGGTGCAGTTACAACAACCTTGAGCTGAACACGCTCAAAACAGTGGAGATGATCGTGGACTTCAGGAGGAAAGCCTCAGCACTCCCCCCACTCACCATCATGAACAGCACTGTGGAAGCATTGGGATCATTCAGGTTCCTGGGCACTACCATCTCTCAGGACCTGAAGTGGGACAATCACATTGACTCCATTGTAAAAAAAGCCCAGCAGAGACTGTACTTCCTTCGCCAGCTGAGGAAGTTCAACTTGCCACAGGAGCTGCTGATTCAGTTCTACTCAGCCGTCATTGAGTCTGTCTTGTGCACATCCATCACTGTCTGGTTTGGTTCGGCTACCGGATCAGACATCAGGAGACTACGACGGACAGTCCGGACTGCGGAGAGGATCATTGGTGCCCCCCTGCCATCCCTCCAGGACCTGTACTCTTCCAGAGTGAGGAAGAGAGCAGGTAAAATCATCACAGACTCCACTCACCCTGGACACCTCCTGTTTGAACTGTTACCGTTAAAACGGCGACTCAGATCACTGGCCACAAGAACATCTCGGCACAGGAACAGTTTCTTCCCACAGGCCATTTCCCTTCTGAACAGTTAACACACCTCCCAAGGCATATGCCTTTAAGTGCAATACTCCCACTGTTTAGTGCAATATCCTACATCTCAGGTGATACCTATACTTATATTTAGATTTATTTATTATAATATTCAAAACACTGTAAATATGTTCATAATCTGTAAATGTCTATTCTGACTTAACCCAACTGTGATACTTTTATTCTCATATATTTATATTTTTATTCTTTTTTCTTATAATTTGTAGTATTAGGTTTCATGTTTCTTGTTGTATATGTCCACTGGTAGCCTCAGCACCAAAACAAATTCCTTGTGTGTGCAAGCACACTTGGCAATAAAGCTCTTTCTGATTCTGATTCTGAAAGATTTACACAGACGGTATTTATATTTTTCATTTATATCCATGGTAAAAACACAAAACAAGTTGCTGAAAAACTTACAGTCTATGGCCCATGTCTCTGAATGGCTAAATCAATCCTGCTTAAAACTTAATGTAAATAAAACTCAATGTACTTTTCTAAATCAAACATTGCAAATAATCAGGCAGATATTTATGTGACAGGGGAAAAAATAAAAGTTGTGTTAGAATTCAAATACCTAGGCATCTTAATAGACTCTAAATTAACTTTTAAATCGCAGATAAAAAAGGTCCGCAATCGAGTCAAATTTAATATCGTAACATAAGATCACACTTATCACTTCAGGCAGCTAAAATGTTCATGTACAGTATGGTTCTGTCTCAGATCACTTACTGTCTTTACAACCTGGTCACAGGCAAATAAAACAACACTAAAATCTTTAGAGTCACTTTACAAACAGACAGTTAAAATTCTGGATAAAAAAAAACATCAAGAAATCACCATTGTGCCATTTTACAAAAGCATAAGCTTTTAGGTTGGGAAAATGTCATCAAGTATTCAAATCTTTGTCTGTTATACAAAATCATCCATGGTCTGTCATCTCCTCCACTCAGTCAGTTTGTAAACATCAGGAACACCACACAGAGAGTAACACGAGGGTCTGCCCGAGGAGACTGTGTTGTTCCTCTGCGGAAAAGTGCATTTAGTCAGAGTGCCTTTTCAGTCACAGCAGCACAGGAGTGGAACCCTGTCCCTCAGAACATCAGAGAACTCACCACATACACTCTGTTCAAAAAACATCTAAAAAACTGGTTCATAACACATCAGACATGTCAGCATTAATAAGAATAGGTATCTTCCCTCAACTCAACTGTGCTGCCACTTGTGTCTATGCTGTGTCAATGTGTAGTATATTTTTTATAAATTAGTATCAATTTTAACAATGTGTATTATAGCAAATGTGTACACTGTATTTATCAAGATTGAAGAATTATATTTGTTTTACTGCTTTTTATATTTGTATTGTTCATTGTAATCTTTTTATTGTTGTTTTATTGTTGTTTTATTTAGGTAGACAATTTTAAGATCTGTCCAGGAACAACAGATGAAAATGAGCCTTTTGGCTAATTCTGGTGCATTTGCAGCAATGTCAATTAATGTACACTGTCCCTGTCAAAAAAAAAAGAAAGAGAGCTGTCTCAGTACTATGATACGGTCTAAATCCTGATTGAAAATTCTCACAGATACCATTTCTTTCTAAAAAGGAACATAGTTGTGAAGATACTGCCTTTTCTAGTATCTTTGACAGAAAAGGTAGATTCGAGATCGGCCTGTAATTGACTAATTCTGTTGGATCAAGTTGCGTTTTTTTAACAAGTGGTTTAATCATAGCCAGCTTAAAACTTTTTGGTACGTATCCTAATGACAAAGATGAATTAATGATATTAAGAAGAGGATCTATGACCTCTGGAAGCATCTCTTTCAATAGTTTAGTCGGTATAGGGTCTAACATACATATTGTCGATTTAGATGATTTAACGAGTTTATAAAATTCACCCTCTCCTATAGCAATGAATGAATCTAATTTTTCGTCAGTGAGACTACAATGCACTGTATGATACGATACTGTAGTCGACGGTTGCATAGTTATAATTTTCTCCCTGATATTATCAATCTTGTAAGTAAAAAAGTTAATAAAGACATTATTGCTGTGCTGCTTGGAAACATCTGGGCTTGAAGCTTTATTTTTCGTTAGTTTAGCCACGGTTTCAAATAAATACCTAGGGGTTTGTTTATTTTCTTCTATTAGGGTTGAAAAATAAGCAGATCTAGCAGTTTTTAAGGCCTCTCTGTATGCAATTGTGCTTTCTTTCCATGAAAAGCGAAATACCTCTAGTTTTGTTTTCTTCCAGGTTCGCTACATTTTTCTGGCTGCTCTCTTAAGGAGAGTGTGCTCGTTGTATCATGGCTTTGGAATATTTTCTTTAATCTTCTTTAAGCGCAAAGGAGCAAATGTGTCTAAAGTGCTGGAAAAGAGAGAGTTAAAAGTTTCTGTCGCACGTGTTGTCTAACTCCAATAATGTATTTAAATGCCAATCCCAATGTATATTTTTCGTTATCTACATGTATATTAAAACCACCAACAATTGGACTATATCTGCAGCTAGTACTAACTCTGATATAAAGTCAGCAAATTCTTTGATAAAGTCTGTATGGTGCCCTGGTGGCCTGTATACAGTAGCTAGCACAAATCTTAAACGTGATTTATCATTTACACTCGATATTGTTACATTTAGCACCAACACTTCAAACAAATTATATTTGAAACTAGACTTCTTAGTAATTCTGAAAATATTACTATAAATTACAGCAATACCTCCCCCTTTGCCTTTCATACGAGGTTCATATTTACCTTAATCTTGGGGGGTTCACTCATTTAAAGTAATGTAGCCTAATTGTTTGGTTTTAGCCAGGTTTCTGTCAAACACAGCACATCTAGGTTATAGTCTGTGATCATATCATTCATTAACGATAAGTGCTTTTGAAGTAAGGGATCGCATATTCAGCAACCCGAGCTTTATCATTTGTATTATTTCTGTTTTTTATTTGTTGAACATCAATTACATTTTTACCCTTAGATTGTCACAGTATGGGTTTGTGTTTCCCTGGTTCACCACTAGAGGTCCTCTTCCCCCACGGTGTCAGTCACATTAGAAACTGCATTTCCCACAATCCTTGTCTGTTCTCATCATTGTTCATTGCACCCAGCTGTCACCCATTATGATTGTTAGTCTGTGTGTACAAGTACCCTGCTTGTTTAGTGTTTGTTACGGAGTCCTTGTCTTTTATCACACGTTAGGTCTGTTCTGTCTATTCATTGTTACTTGTGTTTGGATTGCTTATATGGATGCTGACCCCTGACTGGACTGTTTTGTAAGTATGGATTTCCATTTCCTGACTGGACCTTTTGTGTTTCCTGAGTGTGGATCGTGACATAGATGGGTTTGGAAGTTTTTTTGTATTTCCTAATTCGGGGAACAGACACAGCCTCTATGTGATGATATCTACTCCTGGGGCATATGGCATCTGCAGCCGCGGTAACGCCGCTTGGATTGCTTCATATGAGGCCGCTCCAACACTGGCTCCATGATCGAGTCCCGAGATGGGCGTGGCAGAGCGGCTCGTACCAGGTCCAAGTGACTCCGCGCTGTCGCCAAACTCTCAGCTTGTGGTCAGACCCTTCGTTCCTGCGGGCAGGTGTTCCCCTAGAACAAGTGTCCAGGCACTCTGTGGTCACCACGGATGCCTCTGCCACTGGCTGGGGGGCCACGTACAACGGGCATGCAGCTTCAGGTCTGTGGACGGGACCTCAACTGCATTGGCACATCAACTGCCTCGAGTTGTTAGCAGTACATCTTGCACTGGGCCGCTTCAAAACGCCGCTACTAGGCAAGCATGTACTGGTCCGTACGGACAGCACTGCGATTTCTTGATTTGCTACTTTCTATTTTGTTCTTAAATGTGTAAAATGTGATATTGTCATTTTGTGATTCTCATGTGTGAAACTTTATGTGCTGCCGTCTTGACCAGGTCTCTGTATTAGTAATATCTCAATGTGATTCTCCTGGTTAAAATAAAGGAAATAATAATATTTTATCTACAATAACAATGTGAACTTTTATAAAGATCCTTTTGTCCTCTCTGTTCCAATGCATTGATGAAGTAAACAATTGGATGTGCCAAAACTTTCTTCAGTTACACAAAGACAAAACTGAAGTCATTGCGTTTGGAAACAAAGATGAAGTTCTCAAGGTGAACGCATACCTTCAGTCTAGGGGTCAAACAACTAAAAATCAAGTCAGGAATCTTGGTGTGTCTCTAGAGTCAGACCTTAGTTTCAGTAGTCATGTCAAAGCAATAACTAAATCAGCATACTATCACCTGAAAAATATTGCAAGAATTAGATGCTTTGTTTCCAGTTAAGACTTAGAGAAACTTGTGCATGCTTTCATCACCAGCAGGGTGGATTATTGTAATGGACTTCTCACTGGCCTTCCCAAAAAGACCATAAGACAGTTGCAGCTCATACAGAACGCTGCTGCTAGGATTCTGAGCAGAACCAGAAAATATGAACACATCACACCAGTCCTCCGGTCTTTACACTGGCTGCCAGTTACATATAGAATTGATTTTAAAGTATTATTACTGGTATATAAATCATTCAATGGCCTAGGACCTCAATACATAGCAGATATGCTCACTGAATATAAACCCAACAGATCACTCAGATCATTAGGATCACATCAGCTAGAAATACCAAGGGTTCACTCGAAGCATGGCGAGTCTGCTTTTAGCTACTATGCCAGCCGCAGCTGGAACCAGCTTCCAGAAGAGATCAGATGTGCTCCTACAGTAGTCACATTCAAATCCAGACTCAAAACACATCTGTTTAACTGTGCATTTAATGAATGAGCACTGTACCACGGTTCGTCCGACTGTTTGTACTGTATTTTATTTTATGTTTTTAATTATTCTGATTTCTTTTGATTATTTCTGTATTTTATCTTTTATTCTAAACTTTTTTAATTATTCTGATTTCTTTTGATTATTTCTGTATTTTATCTTTTATTCTAAACTGTTTTAATTATTCTGATTTCTTTTGATTATTTTAATTTCTTCTATGTAAAGCACTTTGAATTACCATTGTGTATGAAATGTGCTATATAAATAAACCTGCCTTGCCTTGCCTTGCCATTAACTTTTAAATGCCTTATGAGACAAGTCTCTGCATGAAAGACCCGCGAATGGCAGATCAATGTGCTACTGAATTTATCTCTGATACGGTAGGAAATTAAATGAAATGAAATATGGAGGATGTTAACTGTGACAAGATGATTGACAGGCCAGTTTATGGTGACAGGATGCGTGTAACTAAGTGACAGAGAGCAACCGTTAAAGACGTTATTTTATGACATGATAGCATGTCCCAAAGCTTGTCTACTCTTCTCATACAGCAAAAATATATATAAGTAGGCGTTTGGGATGAAGCAAGTTCAATATTTGCTTAAATTACCAGTAATATCTATGACTTGGTTTCTCAGAAAGAGTGCATGACTTGAGTTCACATAATCCTTAACAAAACCCTGACTTGTCATGTTTATATGTGGGTGGGAATGTTTGCCATATTTTGGCTTTAAGTCAATGGAAACATGGGCCCTTCTAAAGAGCGATTATAGTCCGGATAGTCCCCTGTCCGGTACGTGCATTACTGCACGCAGGCTTACAGTGGGCAAACAGAGGTGCTTTTTAAACGTGAACAGGGCATTTAAGTGCATTCAGAGAGGCTTGAGTTCGAATTGTGAGACCTTTCTGTGGAATTGCCATTTCTGCAACAACTTCTGCTTAGTTTTCTGTTTGTGATTGTTAGATTATTTTATCTCCATTCATTTTTTCCTGTGCCTCATTCTCAGTCATGTTCCTTTTTCACTAATTGAAAAGAATTACAGACTTGGGAGAGTCAGAAACATGAAGCCGATTTGTATTCACAGACCTTCTCAACTTTACTTCGTACATTAGCATTTATACAGGGTCCAGGGGTGGTGTAGCAAACGTCCAATGGATATAGGCCTACATTCAGTGGTCCTCAACCTTTATAATGGGTAGAAGTCACCTACCACCCCCCATTAAATAAAATGTAGTCTAATTGTTTTCCCTGAATTTTAATGTTGATTATTATTATGCGTTTATTATAATAAGGCCTATTATTAAATTTACACTGCCATTCAAATGTTTGGGGTCAGTACAATTATTTTAAAGAAACGTCTCGGATTACGACTGTAACCCTTGTTTCCTGAGAAGGGAACGAGAAACTGCGTCGATGACGACACTTTGGGAAATGTCCCCCAGCTTAGCACCTCTAAAGCACGAATGAAACTAAGCCAATCGTGATTGGTGTTGTGTCATGACGTAACGTGTGACAGCATACACGGAATCTACAAAGGGACGCTGGCACACGACAGCGTTAGCTTCTTTAAGCAAGTCGCTCCCAGGCAGGGGGAGGCATGGCAAAGGGATGCAGTGTCTCGTCCCTTTCTCAGGAAACAAGGGTTTGGTAACCCGAGACGTTCCCTTTCGAGGGTACTCGCACTGCTTCGATGACGACACTTGAGTACCCACTATGCTACAACGAGCTCTGCCTGTCCCATTGTGAAGCTGCGCACAGGCACACTTAGAACAAGCGCACTAGAGTGCCTGGCATGGAATAAAAGTGTGAAAGGTGGCCCACCTAGCTGCATCACACACTTCTTGGATCGGGGCCCCTGTAAGGAGGGCTCTAGAGTAGAGCTTAGATCGGGCCCAAAAAATCAAGCCCGACCCGAGCCTGTGCACGTTGTGTCCGAGCCCGGCCCGGCCCGACACATTAAATGTAATTATGAGCCCGAGCCCGATTTAAACCCGACCATTTTTAATACGTGGGCCGTTATAACCAGGGGCGACGCCAGATCATTTTTTTAACGCAGGTGCTGAATGGGTGCTAGACAATTGACAGGGGGGAGCTGCGCAATTTTATATATATATATATATATATATATATATATATATATATATATATATATATATAATATAAATACTATTAATAATTGTGCAAAAATTGGCCACTTAATATTTAATATTCAATTATTTTAATTATCACAATGACAGTTTTAATTTTATTAAATTGAACAAGCACAACATTCAGCATTCAATCAAATATTCTTAAAGATTCATTATTATTAATAATGTTATTTCGACATATGTGTGCGTGCAACAAGCAAGATGTGAATTTGTAAATTCGGCGACAAGCGTGCCGAGAATTGATTTTAATTTACGATGAGATGGCTCCAGTTCACGTGCTATGGTGACCGCGGCTCGCCGGCGCCTCCATGTCATGATTATATTGTCTGCTATATTTGCTTCTTATTTATTAAATCCAGGCAATTGGTTGATGAAAAATTTATTAAAATTAAGATACAATTTATACAAAACGAAATTCACTTTAAAGAAAGGCTTTCTACAAAACAAAACATAATGAAGTGGTCAAAATCATGCCTGAACCAATCCATGTCTCCCGATATTGCGCATCATCCTATCTACTCTGTTCACTTTCATAATCAACATAGATGGAAAAAAATAACATTATAATATTTCAATAAATATGAAACTAAATGCGCTTATTTAATGGTTACAAAAGTCAGGGGCGTCATGCAAGCCCAAATTCTGGGGGGGCACAATCTGAGACGTTGCAATTGTTTTCTGACGGGTGATATGGATCATGTTAGGAGGGGTCAGGGGGTTTCTCCCCCTGAAAATTTTTAAATTCTGGCTGCTAAACATACCATTTCAATGCAGTTTGGGAGGGAAAGAAATACCTTAACGAAGCTAGCAGCAACCCTCCTCTATCTGAGGACTAAGTTAAGGTATCTATTTTGTAAGTTTGTGTAAAAGACAGGTTGATGAAAGAACTGTAAGCTCAAATTCAAAAGCTTTTGAAGTCTACTTCATTAAAGCATGTTTACACACACACTTACTGTACACTTAGGCCTACTACACATGATTTTAAAAACAGTACCATTGCAGTTTTTATGTTATGATTTTAAATTGGTATGTGACCTAAGAACGATCTTACATTAAAGGTAGGCTACATAAAGGTGCTGAGGTCTGACTTTGTGGTGTTCTGAAATTAAGTTATTTTAATATTAATATGTGATGAAGGACTTTGAAAGAAGTTTGACAGATTTCAGTGCTGAATAACGTTAACACTACCCCGTTTATTTGAAAATGGTTAATATTTGACAGAAATGTAAAAAAGTAATCAAATCAAATGTAATATGTAACATTACTTGCCTGATCCGTGAAGAACCGTGAATAACAGTCTATGGGAGAAACATCAAGTCGATGCCTTGATAACGTTAGGTTGGATTTTGCAGTTAGCCTACAACAAATTTAACACCCTCGTTTCTATGAAACTGAAAACAATTGAACCAGCTGGAGACTTTGACACAAGACAAAACAGAACAGATGTTTCAAAACCGATCAGATAACATTACTATGGCTTATTGGCTTTGTATGGCAGGCAGTAACGTTAGCCAACTAGTTTACGGTTAGACTAGGCAAGCTATCGATAACGTTACACTGACACAACTTAAGTTAATGCTCTGAATTCGCAGCTAATATCAAATCCATAACTTTTTGATCAAGTTAAAATTTCCAGGTCAACCACAAATAATCCCACTACCTTTTAATATCATCCGATAACTAATTCAATGCCGATTTGTTGCTTTGCCCACTTACCACTTCAAGACCATCTGTAAAACATTGCCAGCTAAACGTGCGACACGAGTGAGTTGCTTGAACATACACAGCAAAGATTCTAGAGCGCTATGCGCGTAGCGCTCTAGATTTGATATACACAGACACCATATTAGGAAAAAGGGGCGGGCTGATGCTGACCGATTTATTACACATCCAGAAGAATACATTTGAGTCGTTATAGGCTCTGGTAATTATGGAGCATAATAGGAATAAAGTTGTGACAAAAAAAATATCATGTTTGTGTGTGTGTGTGTGTGTGTGTGTGTGTGTGTCTGTATGTGTCAGTCTCGGTGGGCGTTCCTCTCTTGAGTGTGTACCCCAATTACACTGCGGCTATCCCTGGGTGCTTCAGCACTGAGAGAATTATTTTTTTCTTTTCTATATTTTTTGTTTTCAACTAAAAGAGCAACACAAGCGTGATCCTGCGTCCTTTTCAGGATGTCATTCCGCTTGTGCATTTCTGAATGCGGTCGTTTCCTGGCGCCAGCAGACGGCCACAATAGTTGCCTCTCGTGTTTGGGCGTTCAGCACGTTGAGGCAGCTTTTGTGAATAGTTCATGTTCCCAATGCGGGAATGTGACTATGACAGTGCTGAGATCGAGAGTCGCTTACCTCAAGGGAGGTGCAGTCCCCTCGCCAATGCCCAGATCTAGTGTTTATTCTGGACCTCAGAATAAACCTACTTTTGCGCATGGTCAGGGTGATCTGAGGATTACCGTGAGGGCTTCCCCGCCGAGGCAATCTCCGTGGGTCCCTCACGCCTCACAAGCGCTGCCGCCGTTGGAGCCTCCAAAGGAACGCGCTGGTCCTTCTCATTGACGACCAGCCGGTATGAAGACCGGCTTCTACAGCCCGTACTTCATTGTACCCAAGAAAGGCGGTGGGTTACGGCCAATCTTGGACCTGCGTGTCCTGAACCAGTCCCTTCACAGGCTGCCGTTCAAGATGCTTACACAGAAACGCATTTTCAAATGCATACGTCCCCAAGATTGGTTTGCAGCGATCAACCTGAAGGACGCGTACTTTCATGTCTCGATTCTCCCTCGACACAGACCGTTTCTTCGCTTTGCGTTCGAGGGACGGGCAAATCAGTACAAAGTCTTACCCTTCGGGCTGGCCCTGTCGCTCCGTGTCTTCACGAAAGTCGCGGAGGCGGCCATTGCTCCCATGTGTGAGCATGGTGTTCGCATTCTCAACTACCTCAACGACTGGCTTATTCTCACCCAGTCGAGAGAGCAGTTGTGCGAACACAGGGACATTGTGCTCAGTCACCTCAGCCACCTAGGGCTTTGGGTCAACTGGGAAAAGAGCAAACTCACCCCCGGGCAGAGGATCTCTTTTCTCGGTATGGAGTTGGACTCGATCAACATGACAGCACACCTCACCGAGGCCCGCGTCCAGTCAGTGTTGAACTGCGTGAGCACGCTCAGACGCAGAACAGCGGCACCACTGAAACTGTTTCAGAGGCTCCTGGGGCATATGGCATCTGCAGCCGCGGTAACGCCGCTTGGATTGCTTCATATGAGGCCGCTCCAACACTGGCTCCATGATCGAGTCCCGAGATGGGCGTGGCAGAGCGGCTCGTACCAGGTCCAAGTGACTCCGCGCTGTCGCCAAACTCTCAGCTTGTGGTCAGACCCTTCGTTCCTGCGGGCAGGTGTTCCCCTAGAACAAGTGTCCAGGCACTCTGTGGTCACCACGGATGCCTCTGCCACTGGCTGGGGGGCCACGTACAACGGGCATGCAGCTTCAGGTCTGTGGACGGGACCTCAACTGCATTGGCACATCAACTGCCTCGAGTTGTTAGCAGTACATCTTGCACTGGGCCGCTTCAAAACGCCGCTACTAGGCAAGCATGTACTGGTCCGTACGGACAGCACTGCGATTTCTTGATTTGCTACTTTCTATTTTGTTCTTAAATGTGTAAAATGTGATATTGTCATTTTGTGATTCTCATGTGTGAAACTTTATGTGCTGCCGTCTTGACCAGGTCTCTGTATTAGTAATATCTCAATGTGATTCTCCTGGTTAAAATAAAGGAAATAATAATATTTTATCTACAATAACAATGTGAACTTTTATAAAGATCCTTTTGTCCTCTCTGTTCCAATGCATTGATGAAGTAAACAATTGGATGTGCCAAAACTTTCTTCAGTTAAACAAAGACAAAACTGAAGTCATTGCGTTTGGAAACAAAGATGAAGTTCTCAAGGTGAACGCATACCTTCAGTCTAGGGGTCAAACAACTAAAAATCAAGTCAGGAATCTTGGTGTGTCTCTAGAGTCAGACCTTAGTTTCAGTAGTCATGTCAAAGCAATAACTAAATCAGCATACTATCACCTGAAAAATATTGCAAGAATTAGATGCTTTGTTTCCAGTCAAGACTTAGAGAAACTTGTGCATGCTTTCATCACCAGCAGGGTGGATTATTGTAATGGACTTCTCACTGGCCTTCCCAAAAAGACCATAAGACAGTTGCAGCTCATACAGAACGCTGCTGCTAGGATTCTGAGCAGAACCAGAAAATATGAACACATCACACCAGTCCTCCGGTCTTTACACTGGCTGCCAGTTACATATAGAATTGATTTTAAAGTATTATTACTGGTATATAAATCATTCAATGGCCTAGGACCTCAATACATAGCAGATATGCTCACTGAATATAAACCCAACAGATCACTCAGATCATTAGGATCACATCAGCTAGAAATACCAAGGGTTCACTCGAAGCATGGCGAGTCTGCTTTTAGCTACTATGCCAGCCGCAGCTGGAACCAGCTTCCAGAAGAGATCAGATGTGCTCCTACAGTAGTCACATTCAAATCCAGACTCAAAACACATCTGTTTAACTGTGCATTTAATGAATGAGCACTGTACCACGGTTCGTCCGACTGTTTGTACTGTATTTTATTTTATGTTTTTAATTATTCTGATTTCTTTTGATTATTTCTGTATTTTATCTTTTATTCTAAACTTTTTTAATTATTCTGATTTCTTTTGATTATTTCTGTATTTTATCTTTTATTCTAAACTGTTTTAATTATTCTGATTTCTTTTGATTATTTTAATTTCTTCTATGTAAAGCACTTTGAATTACCATTGTGTATGAAATGTGCTATATAAATAAACCTGCCTTGCCTTGCCTTGCCATTAACTTTTAAATGCCTTATGAGACAAGTCTCTGCATGAAAGACCCGCGAATGGCAGATCAATGTGCTACTGAATTTATCTCTGATACGGTAGGAAATTAAATGAAATGAAATATGGAGGATGTTAACTGTGACAAGATGATTGACAGGCCAGTTTATGGTGACAGGATGCGTGTAACTAAGTGACAGAGAGCAACCGTTAAAGACGTTATTTTATGACATGATAGCATGTCCCAAAGCTTGTCTACTCTTCTCATACAGCAAAAATATATATAAGTAGGCGTTTGGGATGAAGCAAGTTCAATATTTGCTTAAATTACCAGTAATATCTATGACTTGGTTTCTCAGAAAGAGTGCATGACTTGAGTTCACATAATCCTTAACAAAACCCTGACTTGTCATGTTTATATGTGGGTGGGAATGTTTGCCATATTTTGGCTTTAAGTCAATGGAAACATGGGCCCTTCTAAAGAGCGATTATAGTCCGGATAGTCCCCTGTCCGGTACGTGCATTACTGCACGCAGGCTTACAGTGGGCAAACAGAGGTGCTTTTTAAACGTGAACAGGGCATTTAAGTGCATTCAGAGAGGCTTGAGTTCGAATTGTGAGACCTTTCTGTGGAATTGCCATTTCTGCAACAACTTCTGCTTAGTTTTCTGTTTGTGATTGTTAGATTATTTTATCTCCATTCATTTTTTCCTGTGCCTCATTCTCAGTCATGTTCCTTTTTCACTAATTGAAAAGAATTACAGACTTGGGAGAGTCAGAAACATGAAGCCGATTTGTATTCACAGACCTTCTCAACTTTACTTCGTACATTAGCATTTATACAGGGTCCAGGGGTGGTGTAGCAAACGTCCAATGGATATAGGCCTACATTCAGTGGTCCTCAACCTTTATAATGGGTAGAAGTCACCTACCACCCCCCATTAAATAAAATGTAGTCTAATTGTTTTCCCTGAATTTTAATGTTGATTATTATTATGCGTTTATTATAATAAGGCCTATTATTAAATTTACACTGCCATTCAAATGTTTGGGGTCAGTACAATTATTTTAAAGAAACGTCTCGGATTACGACTGTAACCCTTGTTTCCTGAGAAGGGAACGAGAAACTGCGTCGATGACGACACTTTGGGAAATGTCCCCCAGCTTAGCACCTCTAAAGCACGAATGAAACTAAGCCAATCGTGATTGGTGTTGTGTCATGACGTAACGTGTGACAGCATACACGGAATCTACAAAGGGACGCTGGCACACGACAGCGTTAGCTTCTTTAAGCAAGTCGCTCCCAGGCAGGGGGAGGCATGGCAAAGGGATGCAGTGTCTCGTCCCTTTCTCAGGAAACAAGGGTTTGGTAACCCGAGACGTTCCCTTTCGAGGGTACTCGCACTGCTTCGATGACGACACTTGAGTACCCACTATGCTACAACGAGCTCTGCCTGTCCCATTGTGAAGCTGCGCACAGGCACACTTAGAACAAGCGCACTAGAGTGCCTGGCATGGAATAAAAGTGTGAAAGGTGGCCCACCTAGCTGCATCACACACTTCTTGGATCGGGGCCCCTGTAAGGAGGGCTCTAGAGTAGAGCTTAGATCGGGCCCAAAAAATCAAGCCCGACCCGAGCCTGTGCACGTTGTGTCCGAGCCCGGCCCGGCCCGACACATTAAATGTAATTATGAGCCCGAGCCCGATTTAAACCCGACCATTTTTAATACGTGGGCCGTTATAACCAGGGGCGACGCCAGATCATTTTTTTAACGCAGGTGCTGAATGGGTGCTAGACAATTGACAGGGGGGAGCTGCGCAATTTTATATATATATATATATATATATATATATATATATATATATATATATATATATATATATATAATATAAATACTATTAATAATTGTGCAAAAATTGGCCACTTAATATTTAATATTCAATTATTTTAATTATCACAATGACAGTTTTAATTTTATTAAATTGAACAAGCACAACATTCAGCATTCAATCAAATATTCTTAAAGATTCATTATTATTAATAATGTTATTTCGACATATGTGTGCGTGCAACAAGCAAGATGTGAATTTGTAAATTCGGTGACAAGCGTGCCGAGAATTGATTTTAATTTACGATGAGATGGCTCCAGTTCACGTGCTATGGTGACCGCGGCTCGCCGGCGCCTCCATGTCATGATTATATTGTCTGCTATATTTGCTTCTTATTTATTAAATCCAGGCAATTGGTTGATGAAAAATTTATTAAAATTAAGATACAATTTATACAAAACGAAATTCACTTTAAAGAAAGGCTTTCTACAAAACAAAACATAATGAAGTGGTCAAAATCATGCCTGAACCAATCCATGTCTCCCGATATTGCGCATCATCCTATCTACTCTGTTCACTTTCATAATCAACATAGATGGAAAAAAATAACATTATAATATTTCAATAAATATGAAACTAAATGCGCTTATTTAATGGTTACAAAAGTCAGGGGCGTCATGCAAGCGAAAATTCTGGGGGGGCACAATCTGAGACGTTGCAATTGTTTTCTGACGGGTGATATGGATCATGTTAGGAGGGGTCAGGGGGTTTCTCCCCCTGAAAATTTTTTAAATTCTGGCTGCTAAACATACCATTTCAATGCAGTTTGGGAGGGAAAGAAATACCTTAACGAAGCTAGCAGCAACCCTCCTCTATCTGAGGACTAAGTTAAGGTATCTATTTTGTAAGTTTGTGTAAAAGACAGGTTGATGAAAGAACTGTAAGCTCAAATTCAAAAGCTTTTGAAGTCTACTTCATTAAAGCATGTTTACACACACACTTACTGTACACTTAGGCCTACTACACATGATTTTAAAAACAGTACCATTGCAGTTTTTATGTTATGATTTTAAATTGGTATGTGACCTAAGAACGATCTTACATTAAAGGTAGGCTACATAAAGGTGCTGAGGTCTGACTTTGTGGTGCTCTGAAATTAAGTTATTTTAATATTAATATGTGATGAAGGACTTTGAAAGAAGTTTGACAGATTTCAGTGCTGAATAACGTTAACACTACCCCGTTTATTTGAAAATGGTTAATATTTGACAGAAATGTAAAAAAGTAATCAAATCAAATGTAATATGTAACATTACTTGCCTGATCCGTGAAGAACCGTGAATAACAGTCTATGGGAGAAACATCAAGTCGATGCCTTGATAACGTTAGGTTGGATTTTGCAGTTAGCCTACAACAAATTTAACACCCTCGTTTCTATGAAACTGAAAACAATTGAACCAGCTGGAGACTTTGACACAAGACAAAACAGAACAGATGTTTCAAAACCGATCAGATAACATTACTATGGCTTATTGGCTTTGTATGGCAGGCAGTAACGTTAGCCAACTAGTTTACGGTTAGACTAGGCAAGCTATCGATAACGTTACACTGACACAACTTAAGTTAATGCTCTGAATTCGCAGCTAATATCAAATCCATAACTTTTTGATCAAGTTAAAATTTCCAGGTCAACCACAAATAATCCCACTACCTTTTAATATCATCCGATAACTAATTCAATGCTGATTTGTTGCTTTGCCCACTTACCACTTCAAGACCATCTGTAAAACATTGCCAGCTAAACGTGCGACACGAGTGAGTTGCTTGAACATACACAGCAAAGATTCTAGAGCGCTATGCGCGTAGCGCTCTAGATTTGATATACACAGACACCATATTAGGAAAAAGGGGCGGGCTGATGCTGACCGATTTATTACACATCCAGAAGAATACATTTGAGTCGTTATAGGCTCTGGTAATTATGGAGCATAATAGGAATAAAGTTGTGACAAAAAAAATATCACGGAGGAAAAATCTGAGGGGGCACGTGCCCCCTCACTTTGAATGGGCATGATGCCACTGACAACAATACAGACTCTCTAGCAGCGCGCTGCACTTGCACTCAACACAGCCAACACATATGTTTTCACTGCCC
Organism: Gila orcuttii; assembly: GCA_026230005.1. Taxonomy (NCBI): domain Eukaryota; kingdom Metazoa; phylum Chordata; class Actinopteri; order Cypriniformes; family Leuciscidae; genus Gila; species Gila orcuttii. Next base: position 42,465,777 of record JAPDVR010000010.1, read on the forward strand.
ACGACTAGTTTAAAATATTTCCATACCTTCGACTTTCCTTCATACTTGCTCAAAATTAATTCTCCTGTAATTTTTTTTCTTTACTTCTTCAAGCTCCATGTTGCACTTAAGCTACACAATACAGCACAGCATGCGAGTGGAGGAGACGCTGTGCGTGACACGTGACGTGCTTGATCAAGGGCCCGACCCGACCCGAGCATAGTGGCGGGAAATATCGGCCCGGCCCGGCCCGCGGGTCGGGTCGGGTCGGGCTCGGGCTCGGGCAGAGAATCTAAGCTCTACTCTAGAGGACGACATGCCTCTGGTTGAATGAGCCCTCACGGCCATAGGTAAAGGCAAGCTGCGCACCTGATAGACCATAGAGATAGCCTGAACGATCCAGTTGCTGATGGTCTGTTTGGATGCGGGAAGTTCCTTCTTGGGCGACCCGAAACACCCCAGCAACTGGTCTTCCGCCATGAAGAAGACCTCTGGACATAAATCTTGAGAGCTCTGAAAAGGCAGAGCAAATTAAGTATTTCTTCATCAGCCGTCACGTGAAGTGGAGGATGAAAAGCCTGCAGAACCGTAGGCCGTGCCACATTAGTTGGCACTTTAGGCACATAGCCTGGGATGCAGTCTCACACATCTCTGTTATTATCAATGAAGCTGACTGCACAATGAATCTTTCATAATATCTACACTTTGTTATAATCAGAGGATTTGCCAGCATGCAGAATTCAGCACTGAACAAAAAGTCCGTTTTAAGCGGTGTCTATCTTAAATGCTTCTGATTGGCCATTGCGTTCAAGAAATCAACACATGTCTGTGATTGGCTACATCGCTCAACGCTGCAAACATGTTATAAATAGAAACTCTGGCCTGTAAATCGTTTCTATTTTGTTTTAGTTGTTCTTGTTGCTTTTCTGCAACAGATGAATAACAATTTATTAGTCTTTAAATGTTTTATTCATAGATATTTCTATTTTGCGGGAGCCCCGCAAATCGTTTTATTCTCCCGCAACCCGCACACACAGAGTGAGTGCATTACCGCTCGCGCTCGCACTCGGCCATCAAATCTAGTCCCGCACCGCACTCTGTTGAGTTGGCCCCTGTGGGTGCAGGTCTCTAGCTCAAACTACTTTAAAAGCCGACATCTGGGCACATTTAGGCTTTTATGAACAACCTGGTAAGCACGACCTGGAGAAGACACAGGTCATGTGTAAATCATGTCATGCACAAATAAAATATGCAGGGGTAAAGTAAAATTGAAAATTGAGGATGCAGTGCATTGTGATATCGAATTGAACTGAATCGATTACATCGTAATCGAGCCGAACCATGAAACCAGTGTAGGTTCACACCCCTAGAACTCTGGTAAGAGCTGCAGGTCTCATCCTCCAAGCCCCACGGAGGAAACGTATGACCAGCTGATGTCTCCCCAGGGGCCCATCACCCAGAGGAGCGTGGAAACCCGCAATGGCAGCAGCGTACACCTTGAGTGTGGACGGGGTAAGACCAGCTGAGAAGTGATCTTGGAGGAACTGCAGCACTGAAGCCACTAAGCAGTTAACTGGGTCCACCTCACGCTCTCAACACCAAATTGTGAAAACATTCCATTTTAGGCCGTACAATTTCCTCGTGGAGGGAGCTCTATAGCTGAGTATGGTCTCGACTACTTCTACTGACAGGCCAGCCTCTCGGTACTGTGCCCCCCTCAGGGGCCAGACCCACAGTTTACATAGTTCTGGCCAAGGGTGAAATGTTGAGCCCTCTGCCTGTGTTGCAGGCCCCTCCTGATGGAAATCTCCAATGGAGGGCCGTCTTGGGGTGATATTATGTTGGAGAACCATACTCGGGCCGGCCACAACAGGGCTACTAAGAGTAGACTGACTCCGTTGCTACTGATCCTTTTCAGAACTCCTGGGAGCAGAGCAATCGGGGGAAATGCATACAGACGCAGCCTCGGCCACATTTGCACCGTGGCATCCAACCCCATGTGTGAGAGAAAACCACAGTGGACAGTGTGTCGTCTCTCGAGACGCCAAGGTTTTTTCCACATAGATAGGGAATAAAGGCATCTGCCCATAACCCTGATCATGCGGAATGGGCTACCCCTCAGGGAAAACTCTTGGTTTTCAACCACCACTGCAGGGACCTCATGTGCAGCAGGCCGAAGAATGGATTGACGTTGGACACTGCTGCCAGGAGCCCTACCTGTCCTGCGGAGAAACACGTTTTATAGCCTCCTTTACCAGCAGGTAGTTTACTTCCTGTGCCAATACCCGACCCTGCTCTGCAGTCTTTACCTTTTCTTTATGGTGGGCAGGACCCAAGGAGGAATATTCGTTAGATTTTTCCATACCTATAAATATTCTACCAAGGGAACCAACCTCTAGAGGCTGGTTTCGGGGATCGTTCAAGATTTGTTCCCGACCCCCTGAAGTGGCTCTCCGGCAGGGTTCAATTGAAAACAATTCTCGATGTGCGGACGCGGGCGCTGCCTGGCCGCAAGCCAGTGGGGCAGACAGAGCAGCGTGCGGTCGTTGGAAACCGATGAGTCCCGAGGTGCACTTGACGGCGGGATAAAGACATCGATTTCTTGTGGGCTCAGTGGAGGAGGCGACCTCGGTTGGGCAGCCTGAAGAGATTGTACGTTTGATAGGACCTCTTCTCTTCCCCAAAGCCTTTTTTGCCGGCAGGACGCCCTCTCAGGTCGCTCTGCTTCTGTTAAAGGGCTTCGGCTGAGAGCACCGTCTATGCCCCCACGCTCTTTGAGGGGGGGCTCTAGAGCCAACTTTGTGCCTGTCTACAGGTTGAGGAGCTGGTGGATGGCTGCGGCTTCCCACTGGGGGCAGGCTTCTTGGATTTCGTGGGGCGAGGTAGATACTGCTTAAATGCTGCAGGCTGTTTTTTCGCCTCCTGAAACCTGTCGACGACCGTGTTTATGGAGTCGCCTAGCAGGTCAGAAGGCAAAATCATGGCATCAAGAAAAAAAAGCCCTGTCTTTCTCCTTGATGCCCGATAGGTTTAATGATAAATGTCTCTCGGAGACCATCATAGCCGCCATGGAACAGTCGATAGCACAGGCCGTTTCCTTGGTGACTCGGAGAGACAGGTCTGCAGACTTATGCAACTCCGCGATGTCTTTGGGATAATTTACTCTAAATGTTAATTGTCCACCCAATTAACCCTGATTTACTATATAAGTCTATAAGAGTTCATCCATCCATCATAAAAGTGCAACTATCCCTCATAAAAGTGCTCCACAAGGCTCCGAGGGTTTGATAAAAGCCTTCTGAACTGAAGGGATGAAAAATATTCATATTTAACACGTTACAAAGTAAAATTCGAGCTTCAGGTCAAACAACCATACACAGTCTTGCGCCTAATACATGTAAGGAATTAGACCGGGGCTCAACAGCTCTTTGGTCAATTTTAATTTTGGGGAAAAATATTCAACAGTTATTAATCTCTGATCAACAATCTATCGAATATAATTTGAGCCGAGTCCTTACGTAAATAAATTGCTCAACGAGGGGTTGTACAGCATACTCGTCTGCCAGGGCATGTATATAACAATTAAACACAACGAATTATGATCAATTAGGAATATACATCCTACACAGAGGGATATAGCTGATCTTCAAAAATGACCAAAGCAATTGAAGCCTCCTTCTCAGTCCGCTCGTCCGCCGTGCAGCGTTGTCGGAGGTTATCGATTGCTTTTGGTCTATCTAGCTTAAATTTTACTGACAATGTTTTGTGCACTGAACAATATCAGAATTGTAGCTTTGGGATCTTATATTAAAGAGGCTTTGTTATGTGGTCAACAACAACAGAGGCAATGAAGTATAAATGAGGTTTAATAAATGAACTACACTACATGTAAAACAAGGATATAAAGAAACAAAATGAAATGGAAACAATAAGGAAAGAAAAAGTAGAAACACAAGGAAACACAATCGCTAGCACAATCAGACCCTCAGAGACAGTCGCAGTTACACAATTGAAAGCGTCTAAATTTTGATGGAACAACTTGCATTCAGACCTGTTAGTGTGGTGTAGGAGAGAGCTCGCGGCGTCCTGGAAGTGGGAGGCGGACTTCTTTGGTTCCTCCACTCGTGGTTGATTCGCGGGAGATTCAAAGCGTCCTAAAGCAGTTCTGTATACGTGAAGGTAGTCTTACACCGAAATGCTGGAAGGCTAGCGAAACGCACTAAGAACGGACTGGCTATCAGCGAAATGAAATGAAGACAAAACAAAATAAAACACGAAGATTACATCGGGGGACAGGATACGAAGGAAAGAGAAGGATCAGAGAGGAGAAGGATCAGAGAGGAAAGGAGCAGAGAACGAATGTCTCTATTTTGGGTTTTTTAAGGATGAACTAAGCACGCCCTGGTGAGGCGTGCCGGCCAATGGCAATGGCCCATCTTGAGGAGCGCGTACGCCCCTGGTTGGGTGGGGTTCGGCGGTAGTTTGCATTTTATGATCAAGGGTAAAATTAAGCTTACTTTGGTAACGGCATATACATGTGGTTATACATTTCACGATATTGATATACAGCTTAATAGATAGATCAGATTAAGAGGATTGTAACCATATCAAACATCACACTTTACAGACATAATGTTGCAGAGTTACATCTAGATCAGGGGTGTCCAAACTCGGTCCTGGAGGGCCACTGTCCTGCAGAGTTTAGTTCCAACTTGCCTCAACACATCTGCTTGTAAGTTTTTAGCATGCCTAATGACCTTCAACAGCTAATCAAGACCTTGATTAGCTTTTTCAGGTGTGTTTAATTGGGGTTGGAGCTAAACTCTGCAGGACAGTGGCCCTCCAGGACCGAGTTTGGACACCCCTGATCTAGATGCATACATTCAGGCATTTATACGTCCCTTACACTTATTAGAATACATTCTTAGGACAGTCTGCACATTACAGTTTTTTTACATGTGTTTCAACATACCGAATCTGTTTTAGCAACGAATTTTAGATGGAAGATTAGGTTTCCTGCGTATGTGTACGTGCATGGACGCATGTGTGTGTGCGTTGTGTGTGTGCGTTGTGGATGTGTATTGCGCGTGTGTGGGAGAAGGGAACATCTGTTCTTCTCTTCTCCCACCCGATTTCCGCCAGGAGGGAGTCCCAGGAGGCCTTGTTGTTGTCTCAAGAGAGAGAACACGCTGCTTGTAAGACATTCGTGAACATCTATCAGCATAAATGCCCAAAAGTCCATTTGCTCCCCAGACTTCTAGGCGCCAATTCGAAAGGGGGGAGACCTTATCACTGGACCACATGGCCGTAGGAATGTGGGTTAGTTAGGGCTCTTTGTCCTCCTTTTGGTTGCGAGTTAATGATTTAATAAAAGAGAATTAATGATGGTCCTTGGAATCTCTACATTCCCCCTTTTCGGGAGATGATGTCCCTGGGGAGATATCGTCTCCCGACAATCATTGCATGGGAGGATGGAAGGTGAATCGTGAATTCGGGTAACAGGTGATTATCAGGGCTGAGGGCTTAGCTCGATGAGTTTGCCGGCAGCTTCTGGCGTGTTATCCTCCTTCCGGGGGTTTCGTCGGAAGCCTCCGGACACGGCTTTTGTAAGCCTGACGGTAGATGCTCGCATCTCATTGAGTCTCCTGTACAGAATGAGAGCCAGGCTCAGGGTTAGGACGTGGCCGACTATCATGGAGAGGCACAGCGCAGTGTCGGCTGCGGTCCAGGCCCGGGCAACAGGTGAGGTAGTCAGGATGGGCTGTCGAGACAAAGCTTGTAGGGCCGTGTCGAGAGGAGCGATGTCAATTAGCTGTGACCCCCCTGTCTCAATTTCCAGTTCCAGTTCGGGACCCAGGGTGAAGTTGTGGTCCTTGAAGAAGGAGGGAATTTCCAGTTCGGTTTCGTACTCGTGGCTAGGGAGATGATACAATGCCAGATCATCTACGTGGAGGATGGCACCTTTAGGTACTTGAATCCACATGCTCTGGTTGAGCAGGGTGACACGGGTGGCGGTGTCATGCTGGTCATAGGTAAGAGTCGCCGTGAGTACCGGAGTGTTGACGAGCCACCTGTCACTGATTATCTCTGCTCGGGTTTCTTCCACTTGTATGCGAGGCTTGGCTCCGGCAGGGCAGCGGTTGTCGCTGGACATGGTTTGCAGTCCACAGATTCCATCAGTGTTATCTCTGAGGAAGGGTTTGCTAGGGCAGAGATAATGAATGTCTTTCGTCAAGGTGCACATGTGTAGGTTTGGGGCCAGGTACAGCTGCGGGTCGCTGTCGTGGTAGGCTACCACTTCTGGGGTGCGGATCTTGATGTGCGTGTTACCTTTCCAAAACCCGACATTAACAATGTCTTTGAGTCTGTAGATTTGGTTTGACTCTATGATGGGTAGGTTCAGGAGGAATCCCATTTCTCTCTGATCTGGGTCGACATAGAGTGGGATGGCGCTGCCCAGAGAGTAGGCCAGGTGTACTTGGAGCGGATCAGCTGGCGTGGTGATGGCGGAAGCCAACACAGTCTGGACGAGGCTCAAAGGTATGAGGTAGGGGGGAATCCTACCCATAGCTAGGCTGTCAATGGAGGAGCTCACCTCCCGCAGCATGTCCGTCATCAAGGCGGTGACCAGCTGAGTTTGGGCAAAGTCGTTTTGGAAAACAGTGAACAGCTGTTTCATGGAATTTACAGTCTGGTTCAGCAGGACACTGTGGGTATTGAGAATGACCACCGTTCCCCTCAAGGTCCTTCCGACGGTCTGCAGGGAAGCACTCTGTACGTTGAGCTGCTCTTTTAACTGTGGGATCTCGGTTTGAATTTCAGCCACATGTCGTCTCACGGTGGCTAGATTAACGGCGTTGACGCTTGACATACCGATGTTGAACAGAGTTCCCACTGCAGCTGCTGCTCCTAGCAGAGCTCCGAGGAACCATTTGGGACGGCGGTTGTGTCCGCCTAGTTCTGCTTGGGTGACGGTCATCTTTTCGAGTTGGTTCAGCATGTGCCTGACGTCGGCCTCGGCGTGGGAGAGGGAGTCCTCTGTCCATCGGCCCCCGGCCCAGCTGTACTGGGCTACTGCGCTGGGGTAATGAGCCCGATACACATTGCGGGGATCGAGTCGGACGTACACCTTCTGGGTGTGGGTCCGACAGTTGGTGATCAAGAGACCTGGTTTCTCCCTTAGCACGATGCCTGACGCCGGGCCGGTTGAGATTACGTCAGGTGGCGGTTGCCCTCTGGTCGACTGAAGGCACAGGGCGACGACCCACAGCAGAATCCTAGTAGAGGTAAAGGGGAAAACGTGGAGAGAGAGGGGAAGAGAGAGAGAGACAGTGTGTCAGCGAGAGTTGCCCTTGGTTTGGTAGGACAGTCTTTTCGCTCCTGGGGGGTGTAATCAGGTTAGTTTGCATTGGCCCCTCCCCGCCTTTCTCGGCCAGCAGCCGAGTGTCTTTTAATTTGGTTGCGGTGGACCCATTTGAGCACTGGGTCTTTCTGTTCCCGGCTCAATCGGATTCGGTACGCCACCGGAGAAAGTTTGTCAACAATTTCGTGGGGTCCTGTCCAATGGGGCAGGAATTTCTTTGACAGCCGATGGGAGGCTGTGCGTGGCGGCTGTGCGAAGCTGTAATACCAGACCCTGTCACCCACGGCTAGTTCCTGGTGTGACGCTTTCCGGTCATAGTATGCTTTCTGGCCCTCTGCACTCTTTTGAAGCTGTTGTTGGGCGAACGCGAAGGTTGCTTTCAGATGCCGGTGCAGCTCGTCGAGGTACTGGTGAGTGGTGCAGGCTGTGATGAGGCTGGAGTCCCCTGGCTGATACAACAGATGCAGTGGAAGTGTCATCTGTCGTCCAGTCATTAGTTCAAAGGGAGACACCTGAGTTGAGTCCTGTGGAGTGGCCCTGAGAGCCATCAACACCAGCGGGAGTTTCACGTCCCAGTCTTTCTGGTTGGCAGCCACATACTTTCTCAGCATACTGACCACCGTCCGATTTGAACGTTCAACTTGGCCAGATGAGATCGGATGAAAGCTCACGTGTAGTTGAACTTGGACCCCCAGGAGTTTCCAGACCTGCTGCATAATCTCAGCCGTAAAGTGGGTACCTCTGTCTGAGTTGACATTCATTGGCAATCCGAATCTGGAGAAGATGTGATTCATCAGGAGGTATGCTGTGGTCTGGGCGGTGTCGTTGGGTGCTGGAAGACACTCTACCCATTTTGTGAACTGGCACACGACTGTGAGGAAGTACTTATTGCCCCTTGTTGACCTTGGCAGAGGCCCTACCCAGTCGATTTGGAGGTTTGACCACGGGAATGTGACTCTTCTGCGTTGCAGCGGAGCTCTGTGGTTCGGATTTGCAGGTTGGAACTGGCAGCAAATTAGACATTCTTTTACATATTCTGCCACATGTTCTTGCATGCAGGGCCAATATGCCACTTGCTTCAGTGTCTTATAGGTGGCTCTGGTGCCGTGGTGTCCAGCACATGGCGCGTCATGGGCGTGTCTTAGCATGACCCCCCTTAGGCACTGGGGGACCACAAGCCTTGGCGCGGTGGTGTCATCCGGTGCATACCACAGAATGTCGTTGATGACACGCAGCATGTGCTGGATGTCATGCAGTCGTTTGAGACACGGGTTGTCAGTGAGGTCAGACGACGTGAGTGGGTGGTTGGAGGGGTCAGAGAGGTGGTTCAGAAAAGTCTTTATGGACGTGTCAGAGGCTTGCATGTCCGCTATGTCGTTGTTTGAGATCTGCGGAGTCAGAGTGAGAGGCTGGGAGGCGGGCAGTGCGGCAGGTAAGGTGTGTTTGCTGCGGGTTAGCACTGCCACATCCAAGGCTGGTGGTTGGGCTGGCGGTGACCATAGATTGCCGTGCAGTGCGTCGGTCTTGGCGAGGGCATCGGTCTGGTCATTCAGGTCCTTGTCGCGGCCCGGTTGCTTGGAGTGTCCTTTCACCTTCTTCCAATAGACAATCATGTCGTGTTGTCTAGTCAGTTCATCACATGCTTGAAACAAGTGTTGGTGTTTGACAGGCTTGCCGTTTGCAGTCTTAAAGCCATTTTGTTTCCAACATGGAATGTGGCATGTGAAACTTAGTCTGGCATAGTTTGAGTCTGTGCAGATAAGGAGTTCTTTGATGTTATGGGTCGATGCGATTTGCATAGTTATGAAAATGGCTGCCACCTCAGCATATTGTGATGACTGAGGTCCCAGCTTGAAGTGTTGTGGTGGGCAGGGCAGATCATTTATCCATAACACACCCGCACCAGCTTGGCGGATGCCCTCTTGGTTGTAGGAACATCCATCGACGTAGGCTGTGGGCATACCTTGGCACGTATTGTCTTCGAAGTATCTGTGACATGTCTGTTGTTGTGGTTCTTCCGCATGAGCTGTCACAGGTGGTGAGTTATCAGAGCAGTTCTGGCAGGCAGCCAGGCCGTCGCCTAGCGGTGACTTGTGGTTCTGAGCATATCTTGCTTCAACATTGCGCCCTTGGAGGGCCATTAGCCACGTGGCGATGCGGGAATTGGTGACCACGCCATCACGGATGCGTTGGCTGTTGAGGAACATGACAGGCTGGTGACAAGTCTCTATGATAACTTTTTGAGCTCCAATGTAGTTGGAGAATCTTTGTATGGCCCATACAGTGCAAAGCAGCGCTTTTTCACAGTCTGAGAATTTAGTCTCTGGTGGAAGGAGTGTCTTGCTGGCATACGCTACAACCCTTTTGTCTTGGTCGTGTCGTTGGTACAGGCCAGCGCTGAGACAGTGGTTGGAGAATCCGGCTTCTAAGTGGAATTCTCTTTGTGGGTCAGGGTAAGCCAGACATGGAGCTGTGCACAAGTGACGTTTCAGCTCACTCATGGCATTGTCCTGGACGGTTGTCCAGACAAATGGGCAGTCTTTTTTCAGCAGGGCAGTCAGCGTCTTTGCAATGTCTGAGTATCTTTCGATGAACTGCCGTGAGTAGTTGCATACCCCAAGAAAACTTCGCAGTTCTGAGAGATTGGTGGGTGGTTTGATGTTTTGAACAGCTTGTATGCGGCTGGACTGTGGTTCGATGCCCTGTGACCCGATCAGCAGTCCCACATAGTTGACCTTGGTTCGACACCATTGTCCTTTGTGGAGGGCGATCTTGGCGCCGGCAGCTGATAACTGGTTCAAAACATAGTCTATTTCTTTCAGGTGATCGGTTACTGTTGTGCTCTTCATCAGCACGTCGTCCACATAGATGAGATTTCCTCTCATTCTTGCATCGGGGCATGCTTTGTTTAGGAAGATGTTAAACTCAGCAGGTGAGTTAGCATAGCCGAATGGGCACCTGGTGAAAGTGAATTGTCTGTTACCGAACGTGAAAGCTAGCTTGTGCTGGTCTTCCGGATGTACTGGTATGGTCCAGAACCCTGAGGCCACGTCAAGTGTAGAGAAGATTGTGGCTCCCCTGATTCTGGGTATTTCTTGCTCCAGCTGGGTCATGGGCCATTGTGACAGTGGCACCTGTTGATTCAGTTTTCTGTAGTCGATGGTGGGTCGCCACTTGCCGTTTGGTTTGATTACCGGCCAGATAGGAGCGGAATAGGTGCTATTGCATGGGCGAATTACACCTTTTTCAAGCATAGAGTCAATGATTTCTTGCACCGGTTCGTGGGATGCGATGGGGATCTTGTACTGCCTGACGAAGGTGGGAGGAGCCTTAGGGTGCGTCGGGATGCGCACGGTGTGAAGGTGGGTGAGACCACAATCTAGAGAGTCTTTGGCAAATGACGCCTTGAATTTGTAAAGGACTTGTCTGAGTTTTTGGAGATTTGCATCCTCTTTGATTGCGTCGGCGTCTTTTAAAATTTTCTGAACTTGCGACTCAAATCCTGGATATGGCTCCTCTGTTGGTGAATCGCCTGTTGTGCTAGTAGTCGCAGGTGCAGCAGTATCATCGGTCTCGCAGGTAGGTTGTTGGGAAACTGTGTATACGGCAAGGTGTCGGTCCTCCGTCAGTTCCGTTCTGCATACCTGATCTTTGCCCATAGGCATGACTGAGGCGATGGAGATGATTTTGAAGGGCGCTGTGCGCAGGGCGTTGTCGGTGTACCCTTCGGGTATCATTGAAGCTGGAATGGGCCCAATGATTGGTAAAGTCAGTTCAAAATCAGGAAAGTCATGGCTCACTAGCCATCCGAGCCGATAGGCTTTCGGAATTGTGATGTCCACTACTATGCAGTTGTTGAAAAGGATGTAGATTGCCCGAGATGACACTTCAGTGAGGGGTGTGGCCTCAAGTGTGAGTCCAAGTTCAATGCATTCGGGTGAAGGATGAAAGAAACCCAGTGTGTGGTTTAGGATTTGGCCTGATCGTATGTTAAGCCGAACAGCGTCCCCTTTGGTGTAAGCCGGTACTACAGTTTCTTGTTCACTGATTAGGGTGCAGACCTCTGGGATGGTTTGGCCTGACAGGAGATTGCCTGTGTGTGTAGGAACAACAGCTGGCTGTGAAGTCAGTGGGGCCCACAGTACCTCATTAATAACGTCCACATGCGCCTGGAGGCGAATCAGAATGTCAGCTCCAATGTAGACATCGTGGGGCAGGTCCGGGAGGACCAAGAAGTAATGGGTCAGGCACCGCTGGTTCCAGTTCAAGTTCAAAGCGCAGATACCTTTTGCAGTCACCATGTTTGATGGGCATGAGTTCAAAGGGAAACGTGTGCGCTTGCTTGCAGAAGGAAGGTCTGGTGTTACTTTAATCAGATCATGGAAAAGTGATAGGCTGATGGCAGAGTTGTCTGCCCATAGAGTGAGTACAATGTCTGTGGTGGTTATACCATTCAGCTGCAGGGTCTTGCTGACCTTGGGGCAGAAGGGCTCAGAGTCTTTTGTGAGTTGAAAGGTGCAGAGTAACGAACTTGAATCTCGCTCAGGTGCCGAGTCTGTGTCCCCTTGGCTAGTGGCGAAAGTTTCCGTGACCTTTGTGACCTGACAGTCTGGCTCAGTTGTCCTGGGTGGCTGACAGGGAAGAGGTTCTCGCACTTGAGCCCAGATTTTCAGCTGTCTGAAATCCAGCAGGGGCTCGAAGCGGTCTAGCAGATCTTTGCCGATGAGGAGGGGATATGTGTTCATCGGTGAGATGTACACCGGGTGTATCAGGCTCATGGGACCAATTGCTAGGTGAATGGGCGCTATTTGTTCAAGCCGGATGTCAGTTTGGCTGTAAGATTGCACATTCAGTTCACAATTCTGAGATTTTAGAGTTCTGTTCTGCCTGGTAGCTTCAAATCTGAGTCTTTCAAAAAGGTCGGCCGATATCAGAGTGAGATCCGAGCCGGTGTCCACCAGAGCTTCGAGCCTCACCTCAGTTTCCAAGGTGATAGAAAGATAAAGCTTGCGTGCTAGGCCCTTTTCGACCAGGTTCCCCAGGAGTTTTAGTGTCGGGGCTTGTGTGGTGATCGATAAACAGTTAGGGTCAGTGTCTTGGGGTTCGTTGCAGAGACACACAACCAAAACAGCACTTTCTGGTATCTCAGGGGTTTGCTCGCCGGTGTGATGGGTTTGGTGGTCTCCTTCTGTCTGTGCGGTTGTTGACAGCAGCGAGTAGGCGTCACTGTCACTTGGTGTTGTGACAGCTGGGCCTGTGGTCTGTGTCAGGAGAGCGGTGTTGGGGGGGCTTGGTTCAGTGGGAGGCCTGACAGGAAGGTTTTTAGTACTTTCCTTTAATCACGAGGAGTTTGGCTTGTTCTCTTTGTCATCTTTCTTGTGAAGAAGCCCTTTTAGAAGTTTTAGGATCTCTGCGGTCTCTGACGTGGAGTCACTGTTTTCTTTTGCAACAGGCTCGGATTCGGACTTGAATCTGCTTGAGGCCTGCCGAGAGGGAGTTCGCTGCGGGCTGTCTGGACTAGACGTTCTTGTTGCTGGAGTTCGGCTCTGTCTGGACCGTCGGCTGGCTTCCCACGTGGCTCCCCCCTTTTGGATGTGGGGAGGTCGTGGGCTGCCGTATGATCTTTCAGAGCGCCCACTCTGATGCTTCGGGCAAGCACCCTCGCTGTTGCGTTGCCCTCTGTTGGCTTGAAATGGTCTTGACTCGTTATTAGAGAGTCTGTTAGTGTGGCGTTGTTGGGTGCCCTCTAGTGCCAGCTCTGAGTGCTGATCAGTGATAGGACAGATAGAGGGAGTCTTTACAGTCTTTTCAGCAACAATTTTCTGCTTGATGAACGCTTTGTGGGCGAGATCTCGCAGTTGCTGGGTAGTCATTGTGCGAGGACAGGCCAGGACCCCTAAGTGATGGCTCACAGTGGGATGCAGGTTACGGAGGAACAAAGTTCGGAAGTTAAAGTCCTCCTCCATTCCAGGATCATTCCGTGCCCCAAAATAGGCTTGTCTGAGGCGACTGTAAAAGGCCTGCGGAGTTTCCAGTCGTGCCTGCCAGTCGAGACTGACCGGTCGGGGAAAACTTGGTAGGGTGCGCCTCCCTTTCCCGGTCACTCTGCAGTTTATAAGAGTGTTTTAACTCTCGGTGGACAGCGTCGAGCTCATCTTTATAAAGGTCTCTTTGCTGGCTAAGTTCATTGATTTCAGCTCTGGCCGCCTTTAAGTGTTTCTCACAGGCCCTGGCTTTGGCGTCTCTTTCTTTCAGTTCTGCGTCGGCTCTCTCAAGGAGAGCTTCACCTCGTTGCAGTTTTTCGGTGAGTGTCTCTCTGGCTTTTCTTTCTTTCAGTTCCCTTTGGTCGGTGTCTAGACGAAGGCTTTCCAGAGCAGTTTGAAGTTCTTCTACTTCCTTCCGTAGCTCTGGGTCCGTTGTCTCCTCGTCCTGTTCCTCGTTCTCGAGTAGTAGCTGATCTAGCCGACTTTGGGTCGTTGCTTGGTCGCGCCGGGCCTCCTCCGCTTGGAGCCGCAGTGTTGCCGTCTCCTGTTCCAGGTCGATGGCATGTCTTTCGTGAAGGCGGGCTTGTGCGATGAGCGTGTGGGCCATGTTTCCCACGATTCTGGCCCATTCTTTGTGGTTGTAGCTTTGAGTGGGGTCGTTCCTCATGAGCAGGTCCAAGTCGGTGTCCAGCTGCGCCTGGTTTCGGGGCTCGGAGTCGCCGGTGTCTTTAGGCAGGAAGGTGGCAGTCATGGCATCCAGCCATGTCTCGAGGCTGTCCCAGTGGGCTGCTGGGCTGGGAGACCGGGACATGCTGGCTTACTGTGGGCGAGAGGAGCACAACACACACACAAAGAGACCAAATGCAAATTGGTTCTATAATTTGGGCGCTTATACCCTTAATACGGGCGATGCCGTTTAGGGCAATTTCACCTAACTGAGGTAGACAGTTAGGTCGGAACAAATTGTTTAGGTCAGCGCAGGGTCTAAATGCAGATTATGACAGGGCCGGAGCCTAGTAGGTCACTGTTGATGCTAACGGCTCGGTTGTCAGTCTGTTGTTTGGCTCTCCCTGGGTGTCTCTGCGGGTTCTGTCTCTGGGTGACCTGAAAGGCACAGTTCACACCGAACAGAGAGAATCTAACAGGAGAATAGCAAGGAGAGAAGGAAGAAAATAAAATAAAACAATCGCACAGGAAGGGTTACGGGAACTAAGAGGGCTTGAGCCGACTGTGTGTGGTTTTCTGAGAAAAGGGGCGGACACGTTTAAATGTCACGGGAGAATATCTAATATTCTAGTGGCTTGTATTAGGTGGAAGACTTTCCTTTACCTTATTTCAGCTTGCCTGGGGTGATCTGAAATCACACTAGCCGGAGCCAGCGTCGAGGTCAATCTTTCCGTCGCCCCAAGCCCTTAACTGAAGTGTCCGTGGGCCTCTCCTGTACCTCAGCCACGGTGCGCCCACTCAAACATTTTCGACTTTAAACACAACCGGCACTCCCGAGGAGGTCACCTGCTTACGACACTGCAAAGAGGACTTTTCCCCAGAACCCTCTTTCGAGTGGTCCCGATTTAGACCCTGGTTTGAGTACTAGGTCCGAAATTGCCTTGTGTCGCTTTAGCGTGGTGGATCTTCCCCTTTTGTGGGAGTGCCAAATTGCTGATGTCTTATTGCGTGCCGCACCAATGGAGGGACTGGGAGGTCCGCGACTCACCCACAGCAAGTGCTGGTTATGCCGGCCAGACGACCCCGCCTGCTGGAAACCAACCAGGGATGACGGTCAGACCACCACAGCGCAAGAGAGTTCTACCTGTGAATACCAAATGTGATAGAGAAAAGGGGCTCTAAACTTACTTAAAGCTTACTTTTGTCTAAACCCAATTGGGTATCTGTGTGTGTAGACAATACAAAGCCTTGTTGACTGGTGGGAGAGAAGAAAACAGAGAGGGAATTATGACAAGGTTGTTGTTTGTCAGAGTAACCTGCGGAGAGGGGTCAGTGAGTAAAGCAGGGTAAACCCAGGAGTAAGTAAGCTGTAGTGGCGGGTTTGGGCCACACAGGGGACGTACTTCCTCCCGGTGGTTAGCCTGGTAGAAAAGACAAGCTTAATTGAAATTGCAATTCAATTTTTTCTTAGATTCGATTCAGTGTACATATGGGATGTTACGTAACACCTAAGCTAGTGCGGGTGCGGTCGTGATAAAACAATATCACTAAAGACAGGAGTGGAGAGGGAAGGAGAAAAACTAATAAAAAAAAAAATTTAATTAAACCAAATTTAATTTAATTAAATTAAATAATTAAATCTCAACAATCAATCAATTCTCAAAGTTACAAATTTTCCATAAAACGTAATTAATTTTCTTTTCTTTTAGAGAAAGGGGAAATCAATAAAAGTTATCAACTCATTAAACAAATTACCAAGCTCATTAGTTTGTCGAGAAAGAGAAATGTAAAATATTAGTAAGACCTATTGATTTATCTGAGGAAAAATCAATAAGCCTATCTGGACAGAAAACGGAATTAAATAGAATTATTCGTAACCTGAGTCATAAAATGAAGTGATAATTTAATTCAATTTTATCTTCACAGTTTTTCTTTAGACCAAATCTCAATGAGACTAGAAAATTAACCGATGGGATTACTTCTCATGCTAATCACGATCGCTGTAAGGTATTAGTGACAGCCTAGAACAAACCCAACTGAAAACAGACTGAAATCTCAAACAGAATGCAAGAATCACAAGGAACTGACTCAGCGTTGGAGGCCACAAAGGGGGTCGTTTTTGTGAGTCACTTCCCGTGAGGAATTTAGAAATGACTTAGAAAAGAGAATTCAGGAAAGAGTGACCTTATCTGATAGCGTCCATACGATGGCGCTATTGCGCTCACGTTGGTGAAGAGGGTGTGGCGGTAATTCGAGACCGAGGCGCAAGGCTGCGCTCTAGTGTTTCGCAACAGAATCAAAACCACGCCGCTTCGAAAAACAAATTTGAACTGCACACAATTTGAATTCAGGCAGATTTTACGGTGCTATGTTTCACGGGTTCGTGAGGCAGAGTTAATTCACTGCACTTACATGTAACTGTACCAACAGGCATCAACGTCTGTGGTTTAATTTTTTTTTTTTTTTTATACATTTATCATTTAGCACTTAATGAAATGTATCTGGTTTAACATTTGGTTAGCTAAATCAAAGTTGAAACCAGGAGTTTTCGTTAATTCTAACGACTATAATATCAGGCCTTTTAGGTTGAATACAGGAGCATCGCTGTATTCAGGTCCTCTCTCGCTTCTGCTCAAAAGATTCTCGTTTTGAAAACAGGCTGATCAAAAACAATATATTAACATGTAAACGTCTTTACAGAGGTAATATCTCTTTTGTTACGAACTACAGTTTACATTCAATACTTTAACCGTGAATATCAGTATTACGAACTGCAATTCATTTTGGCAATTACAACGACTAAAATGTTTAGGCGAATTTAGCAGTTTGTAATGTACTCGGCTGAAACTCGGCTTTCGGCTTTCAGCTTCCACGTGCGCGGCGCGCTCGCGTTTTTTTTTTTTTAATCCAAACACACAAACTATACAAAATTGACACTGCATTAATTGCTCACACAACAAAGCTTAAAATATTGCCTATGAATTCTCCACCATATAAACTGTAAGGAATTAGATCGGGGCTCAACAGCTCTTTGGTCAATTTTAATTTTGGGGAAAAATATTCAACAGTTATTAATCTCTGATCAACAATCTATCGAATATAATTTGAGCCGAGTCCTTACGTAAATAAATTGCCCAACGAGGGGTTGTACAGCATACTCGTCTGCCAGGGCATGTATATAACAATTAAACACAACGAATTATGATCAATTAGGAATATACATCCTACACAGAGGGATATAGCTGATCTTCAAAAATGACCAAAGCAATTGAAGCCTCCTTCTCAGTCCGCTCGTCCGCCGTGCAGCGTTGTCGGAGGTTATCGATTGCTTTTGGTCTATCTAGCTTAAATTTTACTGACAATGTTTTGTGCACTCAACAATATCAGAATTGTAGCTTTGGGATCTTATATTAAAGAGGCTTTGTTATGTGGTCAACAACAACAGAGGCAATGAAGTATAAATGAGGTTTAATAAATGAACTACACTACATGTAAAACAAGGATATAAAGAAACAAAATGAAATGGAAACAATAAGGAAAGAAAAAGTAGAAACACAAGGAAACACAATCGCTAGCACAATCAGACCCTCAGAGACAGTCGCAGTTACACAATTGAAAGCGTCTAAATTTTGATGGAACAACTTGCATTCAGACCTGTTAGTGTGGTGTAGGAGAGAGCTCGCGGCGTCCTGGAAGTGGGAGGCGGACTTCTTTGGTTCCTCCACTCGTGGTTGATTCGCGGGAGATTCAAAGCGTCCTAAAGCAGTTCTGTATACGTGAAGGTAGTCTTACACCGAAATGCTGGAAGGCTAGCGAAACGCACTAAGAACGGACTGGCTATCAGCGAAATGAAATGAAGACAAAACAAAATAAAACACGAAGATTACATCGGGGGACAGGATACGAAGGAAAGAGAAGGATCAGAGAGGAGAAGGATCAGAGAGGAAAGGAGCAGAGAGCGAATGTCTCTATTTTGGGTTTTTTAAGGATGAACTAAGCACGCCCTGGTGAGGCGTGCCGGCCAATGGCAATGGCCCATCTTGAGGAGCGCGTACGCCCCTGGTTGGGTGGGGTTCGGCGGTAGTTTGCATTTTATGATCAAGGGTAAAATTAAGCTTACTTTGGTAACGGCATATACATGTGGTTATACATTTCACGATATTGATATACAGCTTAATAGATAGATCAGATTAAGAGGATTGTAACCATATCCAACATCACACTTTACAGACATAATGTTGCAGAGTTACATCTAGATGCATACATTCAGGCATTTATACGTCCCTTACACTTATTAGAATACATTCTTAGGACAGTCTGCACATTACAGTTCTTTTACATGTGTTTCAACATACCGAATCTGTTTTAGCAACGACTTTTAGATGGAAGATTAGGTTTCCTGCGTATGTGTACGTGCATGGACGCATGTGTGTGTGCGTTGTGTGTGTGCGTTGTGGATGTGTATTGCGCGCGTGTGGGAGAAGGGAACATCTGTTCTTCTCTTCTCCCACCCGATTTCCGCCAGGAGGGAGTCCCAGGAGGCCTTGTTGTTGTCTCAAGAGAGAGAACACGCTGCTTGTAAGACATTCGTGAACATCTATCAGCATAAATGCCCAAAAGTCCATTTGCTCCCCAGACTTCTAGGCGCCAATTCGAAAGGGGGGAGACCTTATCACTGGACCACATGGCCGTAGGAATGTGGGTTAGTTAGGGCTCTTTGTCCTCCTTTTGGTTGCGAGTTAATGATTTAATAAAAGAGAATTAATGATGGTCCTTGGAATCTCTACATACACAACTTACTACGTCGGAAGTAGCATAGTGAGTCATGGCGTAGCGTAAACATCAGCTGTATTACTCGCCTAAGTTGCGCTATAGATTTAAGTGGAATCCGTATTCGTTTGGCCAGAAGCTAGTTATTTAACTTTATAAAGTTTTAAATATGGATATTTTTCTTACACAAATGCATCGCTTTGCTTCAGAAGGCCTTTATTAAACAATTGATTACGTTTCTTGCAATTCTATGTATAAGTGTATCTGTGAAAAGAAAGTCCGTCAGCGATATGTCAAAAAAGACGTCTAGTTTCATGCACATGTTTTTTTTTTTTGTTGTTGTTTTTATTTTATTTTTTGCTTTTTTAAAATCTTAACTGTCAAGAAAACTGCATTTCTGTAGCTCAAACAGTAAAGCATGGCGCTAGCAACACAAAGGTCATGGGTTTAATCCCCTGCAAATGCATGAACTGATCAAATGTATTACCTTGAATGCAATTTATGTTGCTTTGGATAAAAGCGTCTGCCAAATGCATAAATGTAAATGCTTGTTATATTGAGTTCACTTATGTCCCATCTTGTAGTCATTTTTGGAAGAGCAGGAAAGAATATGTTCCCTTTCGTTGTCACTCGGAGTTACGTCGGAGTACGACGAATGGGGTTTCGCTTAGAAAGCCTATCAACTTCGAGTATTACAAAACGAGCCAATGGCAAAGAAATGCCATGGGTCTGCGGAATTTGCATGACGTAACTCCGCCCCACCTCGTGGGTATAAAAGGAGGAAGTCCAGCAACATGCAGGTATGTTTTCGCTTCGGAGCCAAGTTAATCCTTCGTTCCACAAGCCATCTCTGAACTGTCAGCTTTACAGACGAGCGAGATTCTCTGGTGTTGGTGTGACGGCGATCTCCCGGCAAGTGCGCACTTCCTGCTTATCTGTGCTGTGGTTTGCCAGCGAGTGTGTTTCTCCCCGGGCGCTTCAACACTCTCAGAGTTTCTTTTCTCTCACAAAAAGAGCTTGCACGTGGCACGTCTTTTTAAAGATGCACCGACCGTGCACTTCTGGTTGCGGTAGACTGGTAGCCGACTCTGATGGGCACGAGCGCTGCATAGTGTGTTTGGGCTTTGATCACGCTAGAGCAGCGCTCGTGGATGAGTCATGTTCTCACTGCGGGAACATGACCATCGCAACACTACGATCAAGACTCAATGATCTCGCAAGAGTGAGGGTCCCCTCATCCACACCCCGATCTAGTGTCTCCACGAGAGGCCCTACTTCGGCTGGTGGCCAGGGTGATCTGAGGGTGACGGTTTGGAACAAAGCGCCAACTATACGTCCGTGCCCAGCCGCACCCTCTCCAGTGTTGCAACCCGCGAGTGTTCAGGGAATTTCCGCGGGACCATCTTCTGATGCCCCGCGGATTTCCTTTGGCGCTCCAGAGGAGGACGCCATGCCCATCGCAGCATCACAAGGTGGGTCTGATTCTTTTGGAAGTGAAGACTCGGCACAGCTGCCACCTTCCGGTGTGCATACGGCTGCGTCCGAGTCTGATCCGGAGATGACGGCCATGCTTGCCCGAGCCGCCGCGAGCATCGGACTAGAGTGGTCCCCTCCACACTGTCCTGAGCGCTCGCGGTTGGATGATTGGTACTTGGGTAAGGCCGCGGACGGGGCCTTACCAAACCCCAATACCTTTCCTCCCGGATGTGCATGATGAAATCTCGAAGTCCTGGAAGACTCCCATGTCTTCCCGTGACCGCTCGTTGGTTTCATCCGCCTTTCCTCCCCTCGATGAGGCGGCTGCCCGTGGGTACACTGGGCTCCCCCCGGTTGAACGCTCTGTTGCGATGCAGCTGTGTCCTCAGAGCGCTTCTTCTCGTGGTGAGCCTAAGCACCCATCCAAGGCCTGTAGGTACTCGTCTACATTAGTGGCGAAGTCCTACAGAGCGGCGGGACAGGCAGCCGCCTCTTTGCATGCCATGGCCATTCTGCAGGTCTACCAGGCCCAGATGCTCAAGGACATGCACGAGGGTAGGACAGACCCAGGGCTCTCCAATGAGCTGCGTGCCGCCACCGACCTCGCTCTCCGGGCGACGAAGGTAACCGCACGCTCCCTGGGTTTGGTGATGTCCACAGCCGTGGTCCAGGAGAGACACCTCTGGCTGAACCTCGTTGATATGCGGGATGCCGAGCGGTCCCGTCTGCTCGACACCCCCATATCACAGGCCGGCCTTTTCGGCGGTGCAGTCGAGTATTTTGCCCAACAGTTCTCGACTGCCCAGAAACAGACTGAGGCGATCAAGCACATTCTGCCCCGACGGCCCGCTGCTGCCTCCACCCAGCCGACCGGGCAGAATCCTCAGTCTGTTCGCCGCCGAGGGCGCCCTCCTGCGGTTCCCCCCCCCTCCCGCCCGGCACAAGCAGCAGCCTCCACCCGGGCCCGGTCGCGGAGGAAGCCGTAAGAAGGCGCCCCAGCCCTCTCCTTGCCCGCCCCCCGCTAAACGCCGGGCTAAGCGGCGCTCCTGAGACGGGCTGCTCAGGGATGACTCTCACTTCTCAGGAGATGGTAGCAGGACCACTCCTTCCCCCGGTGGAGGGCCGGGGGAGAATCTTTTGTTCTCCACTCCCCGCTGCTCACCCACGGGTGGGCAGCACCCTAATGTGGTTAAAGAAAGAAGTGACATGTTCATCCCTGAGCACACAGAGTTCTCGGACGACACGGTGCGCCGCCTCCGAGCCGTGCACCCCTCGTCCCCCTCTGTCCCAGAGCCGGATGACAGCACGCGCCGTCCCCGGACCGTGCAGCTCTCATCCCCCTCTGTCGCCAGCCCCCTGGCAGAGCAGACCCCCGTGGAACGTTCGTCCTTCCCTGGTCTCCTCTGTCAGGACGCGGTCAATGACTATGCCCCGACTCTGGGCCGCTATGCCGTCCACGTCCGGGACAGTCATTCCGCCTCGCTGCCCCACCGACGTGAAGTCTGTGGTTCGCATGACCCCGCTGGTACAGTTCTTGGGAGCCTGGCTAGAGCTTCCCAACCTGTCCCACTGGGTCGCCCGAACGATCAGGCTCGGCTACGCGATTCAGTTCGCGCGGTCTCCTCCCCGCTTCAGGGGAGTTCGCTCCACTATGGTCGGTGGCAATGCCCCCATCATGAGAGCGGAGGTTGCTACCCTGCTGGCGAAGGGTGCGATCGAGACTGTCCCTCCAGCCGAAATGAGGTCCGGCTTCTACAGCCCGTACTTCATTGTCCCGAAGAAATCCGGTGGGTTACGGCCAATCCTGGACCTGCGCGTGCTGAACCGCTCCCTTCACAGGCTGCCGTTCAAGATGCTCACTGCCAAGCGCATTTTCGAATGTGTACGGCCCCAGGATTGGTTTGCAGCGATCGACCTGAAGGACGCCTACTTTCATGTCTCCATTCTCCCTCGACACAGACCGTTTCTACGGTTTGCTTTCGAGGGGCAGGCATATCAGTACGCGGTTCTCCCATTCGGGTTAGCCCTGTCTCCTCGCGTCTTCACGAAGGTCGTCGAGGCATCCCTTGTTCCTCTTCGGGAACATGGGGTTCGCATCCTGAACTATCTCGACGACTGGCTGATCCTAGCTCACTCTCGAGATCAGGTTTGCGAACACAGGGATCTAGTGCTCCGGCACCTAGCCCGTCTGGGCCTTCGGGTCAACTGGGAGAAGAGCAAACTTTGCCCCGTGCAGAGGATCTCTTTTCTCGGTATGGAAATCGACTCGGTCGCCATGTCCGCGCATCTTACGAGCAAGCGCGCGCAGTCTCTGCTGACTTGCCTGAGACAGTTCGAGGGCAAGAGTGCGGTTCCACTGAAACTATTTCAGAGGCTCCTGGGGCATATGGCATCTGCAACCGCGGCAACGCCGCTCGGATTGCTTCGTATGAGACCGCTTCAGCTTTGGCTTCGCGACCGAGTCTCGAGGTGGGCATGGCAACACGGCACCCTCCGAGTACCAGTTACTCCGACCTGCCGTCAGACCTTCACCCCGTGGGCGAACCTCAGCTTTCTACGGGCCGGAGTGCCCCTGGAACGAGCTTCGCGGCATGTTGTTGTATCGACAGATGCCTCTTCCACGGGCTGGGGCGCCATGTGCAATGGACGTGCTGCCGCGGGCTCCTGGATAGGACCCCAGCGCCTTTGGCACATCAATTGCCTCGAGTTGCTGGCTGTACGTCTTGCTCTGCGCCGCTTCCGGGCCGTGCTCAAGGGCCAACACGTACTAGTCCGATCAGACAATACCGCCACTGTAGCGTACATCAACCGTCAAGGTGGTCTGCGCTCCCGCCGTATGTCGCAACTCGCCCGCCACCTCCTCTTATGGAGCCAGAAGCATCTGAGGTCGCTTCGTGCCATTCATATCCCCGGAGCTCTGAACTGTGTAGCCGACGAGCTCTCACGGTTTCAGCTCCTCCCAGGAGAATGGCGGCTCCATCCCCGGTCGGTTCAGCTGATTTGGGACCAGTTCGGGGACGCACAGATAGATCTGTTTGCCTCCCACGACTCGACCCATTGCGCCCAGTATTATTCCCTGACCGAGGGCACGCTCGGCACGGATGCTCTGGCGCACAGCTGGCCGCAGGGCCGCAAGTATGCGTTTCCCCCAGTGAGCCTTCTTGCGCAGACCTTGCGCAAGGTCAGGGAGGACGAGGAGCAGGTCATGCTGGTTGCGCCGTACTGGC
Source organism: Gila orcuttii (assembly GCA_026230005.1). Classification (NCBI taxonomy): domain Eukaryota; kingdom Metazoa; phylum Chordata; class Actinopteri; order Cypriniformes; family Leuciscidae; genus Gila; species Gila orcuttii. The sequence goes on from JAPDVR010000010.1 coordinate 42,489,242, forward strand.
CCACCAAGACCTGGTTCTCCGAACTGGTTCTCCTCGCGACAGCACCTCCCTGGCCGATCCCTCTGAGGAAGGACCTCCTTTCTCAGGGACGGGGCACCCTATGGCACCCTCGTCCCGATCTTTGGAACCTCCACGTGTGGCTCCTGGACGGGACGAGGCAGGTTTGAGTACCCTACCACCTCCGGTGGTGGCTACCATCACTTCCGCTAGAGCTTCGTCCACGAGACATCTCTATGCGTTGAAGTGGAACCTCTTCGTCAGCTGGTGCTCTTCTCACCGAGAAGACCCCCGGAGATGTTCGATTAGTGTCGTGCTTTCCTTCCTACAAGATGGGTTGGAGCGAAGGCTGTCTCCCTCCACCCTAAAGGTCTATGTCGCCGCCATTGCCGCACAGCATGACCTTGTTGAAGGTAAGTCTTTGGGGAAGCACGACCTGATCGTCAGGTTCCTGAGAGGAGTGAGGAGACTGAATCCTCCTCGCCCTCCTCTCGTTCCCTCTTGGGACCTCGCAGTTGTGCTAACTGCCCTGCGGAGTGCTCCCTTTGAGCCTCTGCAGTCAGTGGAGCTTAAGTTCCTGTCAATGAAGACAGCGCTCCTGGTTGCACTGGCCTCTATCAAGAGGGTAGGGGACCTGCACGCATTCTCCGTTGACGAAGCGTGCCTGGAATTCGGGCCGGCTTACTCTCACGTGATCCTGAGACCCCGGCCTGGATATGTGCCCAAGGTTCCTACCACTCCCTTCCGGGACCAGGTGGTGAACCTGCAAGCGCTGCCCCTGGAGGAGGCAGACCCAGCCTTGGCACTGCTCTGTCCATTACGTGCTCTCCGCACCTATGTGGACAGAACTCAGTGTTTCAGGACCTCAGACCAGCTCTTTGTCTGTTATGGTGGGAAGCTGAAGGGAAAGGCTCTCTCCAAGCAAAGGTTGTCTCACTGGATAGTGGACACCATTGCTTTGGCATACCAGCAGCAAGGTCGTCCGTGCCCCCTTGGTGTGACTGCCCACTCCACCCGGAGTGTGGCGTCCTCTTGGGCTCTAGCGCATGGGGCCTCGCTAACAGACATCTGCAGAGCTGCAGGCTGGGCGACACCGAATACATTCGCCAGATTCTATAATCTCCGAGTGGAGCCAGTGTCCTCTCATGTACTCGCTTCAACTAGCTAGTACTGGACCCGCTCAGGTGTCTTCGCTTGCTCGCCATTATTATGACGGGTGCCTCCCGTGTGCTTGGTCCCTCCCCTAAGCGACCCCCACATGTGTATTTCCACTGTAAGCCTCTCTGAGCATGTGTCTTTCCCTTGCCAAGCAACCTTGCCACCCCTGGGGTTGAAATATTCCACCTGCGGCTGGACACCCCAGTGTTCCCTATATGCATCCTTCGGGTCATATGTGTATTCTCTAAGTCCCCCCTCTGGGCTGGCATTAATTGCATATTTCCTCTAAAATTGGGGGAAATATACTATGCTCGTAACGAGACGATTTCTGTCACATTTTAGACAATTTTTTTTACCTAAAACAACTTTTCGAGAAATGTTTAAAGCTAGAAATAATAAGTCCTCTTTTCTGAAAATTTGTTCAAGTGGGCATGGCGCTTCTGCATAACAGCATATCAGGATGAGATGTTCTTAAAGGTGAAACTGTGCTGTGTTCAGCAGATGGCTTTGCACTTCTGAGACGTATGTGCTAACTATAGGTAGCCTTAAATAAATAAAAATATATATGGACAATATCTGTTTTGAGTATGCATCTTAAAAGAACTGTAAGAAATAAAACTTTAAAGTTAGAACAAAAACATTTCATGAGGTTTAAATCTACAGCAATACAAATGTGTAGCATTCCCAAAACTCCCGACCCAATTACTTGTTGTGTCTAGGAAATTATAAAATAAATTTAGCGACAAGTGGGACGAACATTTAAATGTCTCATTAGTTATATACAGGTCCTTCTCAAAAAATTAGCATATTGTGATAAAGTTCATTATTTTCCATAATGTAATGATACAAATTAAACTTTCATATATTTTAGATTCATTGCACACCAACTGAAATATTTCAGGTCTTTTATTGTTTTAATACTGATGATTTTGGCATACAGCTCATGAAAACCCAAAATTCCTATCTCAAGAAATTAGCATATCATGAAAAGATTCTCTAAACGAGCTATTAACCTAATCATCTGAATCAACTAATTAACTCTAAACACCTGCAAAAGATTCCTGAGGCTTTTAAAAACTCCCAGCCTGTTTCATTAATCAAAACCGCAATCATGGGTAAGACTGCCGACCTGACTGCTGTCCAGAAGGCCATCATTGACACCCTCAAGCAAGAGGGTAAGACACAGAAAGAAATTTCTGAACAAATACAGGTCCTTCTCAAAAAATTATCATATTGTGATAAAGTTCATTATTTTCCATAATGTAATGATAAAAATTAAACTTTCATAAATTTTAGATTCATTGCACACCAACTGAAATATTTCAGGTCTTTTATTGTTTTAATACTGATGATTTTGGCATACAGCTCATGAAAACCCCAAATTCCTATCTCAAAAAATTTGCATATTTCATCCGACCAATAAAAGAAGTGTTTTTAATACAAAAAAAAAAAAGTCAACCTTCAAATAATTATGTTCAGTTATGCACTCAATAGTCAATACTTGGTCGGGAATCCTTTTGCAGAAATGACTGCTTCAATGCGGCGTGGCATGGAGGCAATCAGCCTGTGGCACTGCTGAGGTGTTATGGAGGCCCAGGATGCTTCGAAAGCGGCCTTAAGCTCATCCAGAGTGTTGGGTCTTGCGTCTCTCAACTTTCTCTTCACAATATCCCACAGATTCTCTATGGGGTTCAGGTCAGGAGAGTTGGCAGGCCAACTGAGCACAGTAATACCATGGTCAGTAAACCATTTACCAGTGGTTTTGGCACTGTGAGCAGGTGCCAGGTCGTGCTGAAAAATGAAATCAGATGGAAGCATGAAGTGCTCCAAAATCTCCTGATAGCTAGCTGCATTGACCCTGCCCTTGATAAAACACAGTGGACCAACACCAGCAGCTGACATGGCACCCCAGACCATCACTGACTGTGGGTACTTGACACTGGACTTCAGGCATTTTGGCATTTCCTTCTCCCCAGTCTTCCTCCAGACTCTGGCACCTTGATTTCCGAATGACATGCAAAATTTGCTTTCATCCGAAAAAAGTACTTTGGACCACTGAGCAACAGTCCAGTGCTGCTTCTCTGTAGCTCAGGTCAGGCGCTTCTGCCGCTGTTTCTGGTTCAAAAGTGGCTTGACCTGGGGAATGCGGCACCTGTAGCCCATTTCCTGCACACGCCTGTGCACGGTGGCTCTGGATGTTTCTACTCCAGACTCAGTCCACTGCTTCCGCAGGTCCCCCAAGGTCTGGAATCGGTCATTCTCCACAATCTTCTTCAGGGTCCGGTCACCTCTTCTCGTTGTGCAGCGTTTTTTGCCACACTTTTTCCTTCCCACAGACTTCCAACTGAGGTGCCTTGATACAGCACTCTGGGAACAGCCTATTTGTTCAGAAATTTCTTTCTGTCTTATCCTCTTGCTTGAGGGTGTAAATGATGGCCTTCTGGACAGCAGTCAGGTTGGCAGTCTTACCCATGATTGCATTTTTGAGTAATGAAACAGGCTGGGAGTTTTTAAAAGCCTAAGGAATCTTTTGCAGGTGTTTAGAGTTAATTAGTTGATTCAGATGATTAGGTTAATAGCTTGTTTAGAGACCCTTTTCATGATATGCTAATTTTTTGAGACAGGAATTTTGGGTTTTCATGAGCTGTATGCCAAAATCATCAGCATTAAAACAATAAAAGACCTGAAATATTTCAGTTGGTGTGCAATGAATCTAAAATATATGAAAGTTTAATTTTTATCATTACATTATGGAAAATAATGAACTTTATCACAATATGCTAATTTTTTTAGAAGGACCTGTAGGCTGTTCCCAGAGTGCTGTATCAAGGCACCTCAGTGGGAAGTCTGTGGGAAGACTAAGATAAGGTGGTATTTCTGGTACCACATCATGCTAGCAACATGCTAATTGTGTTAGCATCTTGCTAAAAAAACATGCTAACAACATGCTAATTGTGTAAGCATCTTGCACAAAAAAATTATAGTAACATGTTAACTACATGCTAGCAACATGCTAATCATGCTAGCAACATGCTAATAATGTTAACATCATGCTAGCAACATGTTGAACATGCTAGCAGCATCCTAATCATGCTAGCAAAATGGTAACAACATGCTTATGCTAGCATCATGCTAATCCTGCTAAAATCATGCTAGCAACATGCTAATCATGTTAACATTATGCTAGCAACATGTTAATCGTATTAGCATCTGCCCAGTGCCGAGTTTTGCCACTGCAAGCAACACTCACATTTTCTTCAGGAAAAGTGCATTCTAGTTTCACTTACAACTGTATAAGGTTGAGTCAGATATTTAATTACGCAAATGATTTTTTTCTCTAGTCAATGTGTTGAAAATGTGAATTATTTAAATTAAATTAATTTTAAGAAATTAACCCAGTGTAAATTCAGGAATGGTTCCAGACGGAAATGCTGCAAAGATTCAAGGTTCAGAAATAATTTACTATTTCTAACCAGGTAACTCCACTGAAAAGAAAGAAAGAAAGAGAGAGAGAGAGAGAGAGAGAGAGAGAGAGAGAGAGAGAGAGAGAGAGAGAGAGAGAGAGAGAGAGAGAGAGAGAGAGATCACTTCTCCTGAGTGGACTAAAGTTGCTCTGATTGTTCTGGGTTTCTCTCTTGTTTTAGCTCTCGGCGGTCTCTGCACTCTCTGGGTGATTTGTAAGTATAACTGATACTTGATCTTTGCTCTGTTTAGGGTTGTATTGACTTAGTTACTCTAAGTACTTTTATAAAACACAATGATGGACAGTAGCATCATTGACACTCGCAACACAATTTATAGTACATTTTTATTTGTAAAATCACACTTTTCAGCAAGCTATTTTATTAGGCAATAGTGTCAAACAAACCTCCATATTTAAGGTGTAAACTGCCATTTATTAAGCCTGTAGAGAATGGTTTTGTAGATAATTTAAGTCTTATGTGTGCATTATGGACTTTCCTCAAAAACACATTTTCCACTGCTGCTTTTGTCTTTAATCAGATAATCATAAGCTTGCTGTTTCGAATCACTGAATGAGAAGCACATCATGGTTTCAAAGACACTGGCAGCTCAAGAGATCAACAGCACAGGTGAGAAAACTGTATTTCATAAACGAGAGAACAGGCATGTTTCATTAACAGTGTTGAGTGTTCATTGAACTCACCATGTCAGAAACGTTATCTGCTTGTTGTCCCATATTCTCCAAGTTATGATAAGAGCACTAGAGGAACTTAAAACCAACTACACCAGAGTTAGAGAACAGTTTCTGCTTCATGATGGTGAGATGGTTTTTATTTGACATTTTGATAAAAAATTGAGCATCATTTTGTGTTCAGGTCTTTTTGACCCCGAGAGGATTATTACCGTACCCGGAAATGCTAGTTAATTTTATTGCATTGGACTAAAATTTACTGACTTTACTCACTCAAAGTCTAACAATTTATATTGGATTCAATCTTTTAGTCAACTTGTTTTCTTTAAATTAGTACAGGTTATGTCATTTAAATTATGACAGAAAGATTGAATCCAATATTTGGTGATAAAATAGTGTAACAAATTATTTATAAGTAATTTTTTGCAGGCATGGAATATCACAAGTGTTATAGGGTTTTCAACACAGCACAAGGGTTAAAAATGCCACAGTCTTCTGTTCTGACTTAAATTTTCTAAATATCTTCTTGTTTATATTTTACTATTTAATGGTCTTTTCACCAGCCATGAAGAAAGAGTTTAATGATCTTACAGCCAGATACGACACACTTAGAGAACGGCTGTCCTTTTACGATGGTGAGTGTCAGTTTACAAGCTTAGTGTGACACAAAGTGTGAATATTTCTGCACATTGAAGTTTGATTAACTTTATGATATAATAATATATGAATATATATGATAATAATGGAAGGTTTAATCAAACTTTATTCATCTTTCACAGCTCAGTCTTGTAATCTCTCTGTGAATGGCTGGACTGCTTGTCGTGGAAAGCTGTATTTATTCAGCTCTGATAAACTGAACTGGACATACAGTCGAGATGTCTGTGAATCAAAAGGAGGCAATCTGGTCACTCAACCTGTTCTCATCAATCTGCGTATAAATAACACGACTTTACACTTTCAAATTGCGTGTAATGCATACGCCAAAGTCCAATTTTGCGTGCATAAGATACGCCAATCCTTCCCATTAACTTCGTTGGAGAGCAGACGCGTCTAAATACCACGCATCACCTTCAACGGCAATGACGTCACCAGCGAAGCTCAGTTCGCCCAGTTCACCCAATACAGCGTACCGTTACACCTTCAAACAGGGAAATAAGGGCAGCTCTCTTTTTTTTGCTATGAGATGACGGTGTTAACTGTATTATTTTAATTATTTCAGTTAATTATTTCAGTGTTTCTGTTACATGGGGCCATGTGTCAAAATGGCAGCGTAATGCATTAAAATTAGTGGAACCGTCACCGTGGGCTGCTCCGTTAGCACTGCTGGTATCCTACCATTGACATTACTAACTTCTACTGTGTGCCTGTTGCAGTTTGAAATAAATAAAAAATAGTTTTTAATCATGTTGTGACATGGGTCTTCAGCTTTTAGACATGGCCGATGACAGCAGTAACGTTACAAATCAACAGACTGAATTAGTGTTTGCTAACGTTTTTAGCTTAAGTGGTAACGTTAGCCTACGGGACCCCCCAGGGGTCAATCATGTGGACTAATTAGTGCGCATGGACTCCTAAACCGGATTTATTCCACAAATTGTGGGCAACAGGACAAGCGGTTTATTGGCTATAAATCGTATATAATCCCTTCTGCATCTATAAATGTTAACGTTATTTCTAAATATGGTGTGGTGTCCCTGTTATCGCTCTAACGTTACATATTACACGTGGGTGCTGACACCAGATCAGTATTTTTCGGATCGGGCCTACATTCACTATACCAGCCGATCTGAGATCTGCTAGAATAACAGCCTCGTTGGTGTAATTCAGGCAGACATTACTAGTTGCTTGCAGAGGCATGATAGAGTAGGGTTGGATTAGGCTTCAATTCCCGGGATATTTGATTTCTAATGGCATCACATATAGTGCATTTTACCAAAAGGAAAATTGAGCACGATTTAAATTAGTCTAAAAACAAATCAATATTAAGGTATCAAGCCGGACTATTCTGCCGTTCCCATTGTGTCATTCCCATTATTTCACAATAGTTATTGGGTAACAGTACTGTCACACAACCTCATCTGTCCTCAAGAATATGGAAGTTCCATTAATTAGAGAAGGAAAGGACTAGTAGTAAGCCAAAGCTTCCAAAGTATTACATAGTAATTATTCAATGAGTGCACAATTCCTACATTGATCTAGTACTGTCATAATGCTAATAATTACACATTTTTACCAAAAATGTACACATTAATATTACAAAAGTTACTTGTCATTACCATAAAATAAGTTACTTTGTGATATTACCCTATAATGTGTGTTGTGTAAAGTGCTACCCATACTTACTTTGATATCACACTTACTTTACCTTGCAGTTCAATATCATTAACATCAATTGGATTACTTAAGTTAATATGCAGTTTGTCTGATGTGTTCTGTCACCCATCCCTAGGTCCAACACAATTTATCCGTAGTGGACAATAAAGACACATTTTTTTGTCATATATGTCATATGATATGCTCACATCAGGTCCTCCCACAGAATTAAATATTTTGTTACGTGGCATGTCGATAACTATAATTTATTTTTGTTTTGTTTGTAGTGAAAATGCCAGGTGGATCAACTCTTAGACAGTGCACCCATTGCCTGGAAAAGATAAATTGTGCCAAATAGAAGATGCACCAAGGTAAATAATGTACAATAGCCTATTGAACTGTCTAACTGCTAACCCCCATTTTCATGCATTAAAGCATGCATTAAAGTCATTAAGTACAAATTAAAATAAACTTTATTGGCATTAAATATCTCAGTATTTGTTGCCAATAGAGTGACAATAAAACAGGAGTTTGTAGTGGAGACATTGTTCATCATACAAAAGACAGAAAAAGTTTTGTTTTGTTACACTACAAATTTGCATCACAGTAGGTATTTTTCTAAATGTTACATTTCCAACTAATGGAAAGGTACCTGTTGTTATTTAATTTTTTGACTATTGGTGCTTTTAAATAACATCCTCTTACAAGGCAACATATTGAATCTGTCTATTACAGACAGTACTTTGTATCGCGGTGAATCTCAACTGTGGTCACTCAGTTCTTTTAGATTATCCAGAAAATGGCAACATCTCCAATAGCACATACAATAATGACAACTTAAAGGGATAGTTCACCCAAAAATAAAAATTTTCATAATTTACTCACCTTCAAGTTGTTCCAAACATGTATGAGTTTTTTCTTCTTCTGCTGAACACAAAAGAAGATATTTTAAAGAATGCTGGTATCCAGACACTTGAAGCACCCATTGACTTCCATTGTAGGAAAAAGAAATACAATGGAAGTCAATGGGTGCTTCAACTGTTTGATAACCAACATTCTTTAAAATATCTTAATTTGTGTTCAGCAGAAGAAAGAAACTCAGACAGGGTTGGAACAACTTGAAGGTGAGTAAACAATGACAAAATTGTCATTTTTGGGTGAACTATCCCTTTAAGTCTGTGGCCAGATAATGGACATTTGTATTTTCCATTAAAATGTGGATACATATCTAACTAGGTTTTAGCATTATGCCTTTAATATTATTAAAATGTGCCGGTGCATTGACTCCGCTGCATATTTAGTCTGTCTGTTCAATGAATTGCATAAACCTGGTATCCAAGTTATTATTTAGGCCCTTGTAAATAGAGGGCTAGAAAATCAGCAATGCTTGATCAACTGGACCACAGTTTAGATTTGTTTTTAGTTTTTTTATTCCCGTGAGTCATACCGCTCTCTCTTGTCTCTCTCCCTTACTCAGTGTGGGAAGCTGCTGGACATGAAGTCCAGGCAGACGGTCCGTATGAAAGGGTTCCGGACCAGAGCCAAAGAATGGGCAAAAAAAGTAAAAAAGTCCCGCAATCAGGCAAAGATTTTTGACAACAGTGCCCTGCTGGTAATAAACATTTTGTCATTCTCTTTTGGTCAGGCATTTCAGGTTCCTGTCAACATTACAGAAATATAGAATTGTATTTACATTGTGCAAGGAAGCAGCAACTGTGATAATGTCATGCAGTTCCCTATCGGTCAGTCACTACAACGTAGGTCATGACTGACCAATAGGAATCTCGCTAGTGAGGCCAATCTACTTCGAGTGAAACTAAAACAAGCCAATACACATTGGCGTGCAATCATTTGCAACAGCTGTGCAGCCTCGCAGCGCGGGTATTTAACAAGCAGCTGGTGCGATTGCACACTAGCTTTTTGCTTCGGAGCCAAGCACTTCGTATGCTGAACAGAGTGAATTTGAAAGCAAGCCTCTTCTGGATCTCTCCACTTTGGTGCGGGCGTGACGGCACAGCAGCGCGAGCGGTCTTTTTCTCTTCTCTCTCTCTCTTCTTTGTTTGTTGTTTTAAAACAGAGCAAACAAAAAAGCTGTTTTCACGGCTGGTAAGGTGCGCGGTTAAAGCGCTCAACGGCCGTTTTTACGGCTGGTAAGGTGCGCGATTAAAGCGCTCAACGGCCGTTTTCACGGCTGGTAAGACCAGCGTGAGAGAATCGCGCACAGACAGGTGCACATTCCTGTCTGTGTTCGCCGTGACCGTTCCCCTGCGTGCTTCAGCACCAAGGAGAGCAGTCTCTAAAAGAGCTTACACAGATAGTTTGCGTCTTTTTCAAGATGACATTCTATCTGTGTGTTTCTGGATGCGGTCGTTACCTGGGGTCGCGGGATGGTCACAATCGCTGCCTTGTGTGTCTGGGCCTCGAACACGCACAGGCAGCGTTCGTGGATGAGTCATGTACCCATTGTGGGAAGATGACCATCTCGGAGCTGAGGTCGAGACTCTCGTTCCTGCAAAGGGGCGGAGTCCCCGTGCCTGCACCTCGTTCCAACCCCCCTTCGCGGGTTGCTACGGGCAGTGACACGGGTGACCTGAGGATTACAGTGAGCGCGCTTCCTTCGGGGAACCAACCCCCTAGGAACCCTCACTCCTCTCATGCTCTGCAACCAGTTGAGCTGCCAACGGAACGTTCTGGACCATCCTCGAGATGTGTACCAGTCGTTTCGTTCGGCGCTCCCTGCGACGACCAGATGTCGATCGCTGCATCGGAGGGTGGGTCAGACCTCTCCGCGGACGACGGCTCAGAGCCGCTGCCTCCTTCGGGTGTGCCAGCAGTGCCCGAGTCGGACCCGGAGATGATGGCCATGCTTTCCCGGGCCGCCAACAGGATCGGGCTCGTGTGGAACCCTCCACCGTGTCCCGAGCCCTCGAGGTTGGACGATTGGTATCTCGGGGTGGCGCGCGCTGGTTCTCAGCAACCCACCCCAGTGCCTTTCTTCCCGGAGGTGCATGAGGAGCTCACAGGGACGTGGACGGCACCTTTTACTGCCAGAAACCGTCTCGGTGGCTCCTCCTCCCTCACCACCCTTGATGGCGGGGCAGCTAAGGGATACACGCGTATCCCGCCAGTGGAACGGGCCGTTGCTATGCAACTGTGCCCTAACTCCACTTGGCGTGGAGAACCGTGTCTTCCTTCCCGGGCCTGTAAGTACTCGTCGGACCTGACCGGCAAAGCTTACAAGGCCTGTGGGGAAGCTGCCTCTGCCATGCACGCTATGGCGTTGTTGCAGGTTCATCAGGCCAAGGCACTGAAGGACCTGCACGAGGGTGGTCATGATCCACAAGTTCTCCAAGAACTTCGTGCCGCAACTGACCTCGCGCTTCGTGCGACGAGGGTCACTGCGCGGTCAGTGGGTCGTGCGATGTCCACACTTGTGGTCCAGGAACGCCATCTCTGGCTGTGTCTGGCTGACATGCGGGAGACCGACAAGATCAGGTTCCTTAACTCCCCCGTGTCCCAGACCGGCCTCTTCGGCGACGCGGTCGAGAACTTCGCCCAGCAGTTCTCGGCTGTACAGAAGCAGACTGAGGCCATCAGACACATCCTGCCGCGGCGGTCAGCTGCTGCCTCCACCCCACCGCCCGCGGCTCCTCGGTCTGCTCGTCGCCGTGGGTGTCCTCCTGCGTCTGCCCCTGCTCCCGCGCCGCAGCAGCAGCCTCCATCTAAACGGCGCCGTGGAGCCAGTCGCAGGCAGGGCGCCCCGCCCGTCCAGGCCCCCGCCAAGAGGGGCGGCAAAGCCAAGGGTAAGCGGCCCTAGGACGGGCGACCCAGAGATGGAAGGGACTGCTCTCCAGGAGACGATGACTGCATCGCTCCCTCCCCCGGAAGAGGGCCGGGTGGTAAATCCTTTGTTTCATTTTGTTTGTGTTCCGCCGCTGGCCTTAAAACCAGCGGTACCCAAATTCTCAATAAAAGAGCAGTTTCTATCATCTCTGGGTCCGAAGAAGACCCGGAGAGCAGTGGGGGGTTGGAATCCTCACCACTCTCATCCGCCTCTTCTTTCGCCAGCCGGCAGCTGTGAACGGTCCGAGAACGCCACCGAGCCGCCTCCCGCACCTCCTGCCCCGTGGAATCAGGTAAGTGCTGCACAGCACACTCAGACCCCGCTACGGGCCGCCTCCCAGAGAGAGCCCCCCGAGCCGCGTCCCTGTGTTCCACCTCGCTGCCCCACTCCGGGTACGCCTACGGTCCCTTTGGTCCCGCTTGTACGGTCTCTGCGAGCCTGGTTAGCGCTCCCCAGTCCGTCTCGCTGGCTCATTCGAACCATCAGGCTCGGCTATGCGATTCAGTTCGCCCGGCGTCCCCCCAAGTTTCGGGCCATCCACTCCACTACAGTGAGAGCAGCCGATGCCCATGTCTTGCGTGCGGAGATCGCAGTCCTACTGGCGAAGGATGCGATAGAGCCGGTCCCTCCAGCCGATATGAGGTCAGGGCACTACAGTCCCTACTTCATTGTACCTAAGAAAGGTGGTGGGTTACGACCGATCTTGGATCTGCGAGTTTTGAATCGGAGCCTCCACAAGCTACCGTTCAAAATGCTCACGCAGAGACGCATTTTCGAATGCATCCGTCCCCAAGATTGGTTTGCAGCGATCGACCTGAAGGACGCGTACTTTCATGTCTCGATTCTTCCTCTACACAGGCCATTCCTGCGCTTTGCGTTCGAGGGTCGAGCATATCAGTACAAGGTCCTACCCTTCGGGCTGTCCCTGTCCCCACGTGTCTTCACGAAAGTCACGGAGGGGGCCCTTGTTCCCATGAGAGAACAGGGCGTTCGCATCCTCAACTATCTCGACGACTGGCTCATACTAGCACACTCTCGAGATCAGCTATGCGAACACAGGGACCTAGTGCTCAGGCACCTCAGCCAGTTGGGTCTTCAGGTCAACTGGGAAAAGAGCAAACTCTCCCCTGTGCAGAGGATCTCTTATCTCGGTATGGAGTTGGATTCGGTCACCCAGACAGCGCGCCTCACAGAGCAGCGTGCTCAGTCGGTGCTGAACTGCTTGAACACGTTCAAAGGCAGGACAGCGGTCCCACTGAAATTCTTTCAGAGGCTCCTGGGGCATATGGCAGCGGCAGCAGCGGTAACCCCGCTCGGCCTACTTCATATGAGACCGCTTCAGCACTGGCTTCACGGCCGAGTCCCGAGATGGGCGTGGCATCACGGCACTCACCGGGTGGCAATCACACCGGCATGCCGCCAGACCTTCAGCCCGTGGTCAGACCCCTTGTTCCTGCGGGCAGGAGTCCCCTTGGAACAGGTGTCCAGGCATGCTGTGGTATTCACAGATGCCTCTGCCACCGGCTGGGGTGCCACGTACAACGGGCATGCAGTGTCAGGGGTGTGGACGGACCCCCAACTGCATTGGCACATCAATTGCCTCGAGTTGCTGGCAGTACATCTCGCTCTGAGCCGCTTGAAAAGGCCGCTACAGGGCAGGGACGTGCTGGTCCGTACGGACAATACGGCGACCGTTGCGTACATCAACCGACAAGGTGGTCTACGCTCCCGTCGCATGTCGCAACTCGCCCGCCATCTCCTCCTCTGGAGTCAGAAGCATCTGAGGTCGCTTCGAGCCATGTATGTCCCCGGCGTGCTCAACCGTGTGGCCGATGAGCTATCACGAGCTGTGCTTCCGGGAGAGTGGCGACTCCACCCCCAGGCGGTTCAGCTGATCTGGAGAGAGTTCGGGGAGGCTCAGGTAGACCTGTTTGCCTCCTCAGAGACCTCCCACTGCCAGCTGTTTTACTCCCTGACCGAGGGAACACTCGGCACGGACGCACTGGCTCACAGCTGGCCCCGGGGCCTTCGCAAATATGCGTTTCCCCCAGTGAGCCTACTTGCGCAGACACTGTGCAAAGTCAGGGAGGACGAGGAGCAGGTCCTTCTGGTGGCTCCCTATTGGCCCACCCGGACTTGCTTCCCAGAACTCATACTCCTCGTGACAGTCCCTCCCTGGCCCATTCCTCTGAGGAAGGACCTTCTGACTCAGAGACGGGGCACCCTATGGCACCCGCGTCCAGACCTCTGGAAACTCCATGTCTGGTCCCTGGACGGGACGCGGAGGTTTTAGGTGACTTACCCCCTGAGGTACTTAACACCATCACTTCAGCACGGGCGCCGTCCACGAGACGTGTTTACGCCCTGAAGTGGAACCTGTTCGTCGAGTGGTGTTCTTCTCGCCGAGAAGACCCCCGAAGATGTCCGATAGGGTCTGTGCTTTCCTTCTTGCAGCAGGGGTTGGAGCGTAGACTGTCTCCCTCCACCCTCAAAGTACATGCTGCCGCTATTTCAGCTTATCACGACCACATAGATGGCAAAGCAGTTGGAAAGCACGACCTGGTCGTCAGGTTTCTTAGGGGGGCGAGACGATTAAATCCTCCTCGACCCCCCTCCATACCCTCTTGGGATCTTTCCCTGGTGCTTCGAGCACTTCAGGATGTTCCCTTTGAGCCTCTGCAGTCAGTAGACTTAAAGCTTCTTTCCATGAAGACTTTGCTGCTGGTTGCACTGGCCGCTGTCAAGAGGGTAGGAGACCTGCACGCATTTTCGGTCGACGAATCGTGCCTAGAGTTCGGGCCGGGTGACAGCCACGTGGTACTAAGACCCCGGCCCGGCTATGTGCCCAAGGTTCCTACCACTCCCTTCAAATACCAGGTAGTGAACCTGCAAGCGCTGCCTTTGGAGGAGGCAGACCCAGCCCTGGCTTTGCTCTGTCCCGTTCGCGCTCTGCGTATGTACGTGGACAGAACTCAAAGCGTCAGGACCTCAGACCAGCTCTTTGTCTGTTACGGAGGCCAGCAGAAGGGAAAGGCTGTCTCCAAGCAGAGGATGGCCCACTGTATAGTGGATGCCATCGCCTTGGCTTACCAAGCACAAGGCGTGCCCTGCCCGCTCAGGTTGCATGCACACTCCACGAGAGGTGTTGCATCCTCCTGGGCGCTGGCACGTGGCTCCTCGCTAACAGATATCTGTAGAGCTGCGGGCTGGGCGACACCTAACACGTTCGCTAGATACTATAGCCTACGTGTAGAGCCGGTCTCCTCCCGTGTTCTCACCCTAGACGGGTAGAAGCACTGAGAGGTCTGGCTCTGTCGGCTTGCTGCACCCTACTGTGCACCCTTATTGCTCCAGAGCAAAACCTGTCGAGTCCTCCAAACCCCTCGGCCCGGACTTGGCGGAGCGTCCGGCGCCAGGCCCTTATCCGCTGAATCCTTGAGAACCGGATCTGGGCTGGGTTCCATATGTGTGACCCTACGGGGATCCCATATGTGTATATTCTCCACGGCTGCTCCTGTCGGAAGCCAGTGTCTTCCCTTGGGCTAAGTCACCCATTTTTTCATATGCAGTACAGCCTTCGGGCTAGTCCATATGTATTTCCACATAACTCTTTGAAGAAGTGGCTTCCGCAGCGTTCCTTCCTAAACAGAAAGGGTACGCTTTCCCAGTGTTATCCAATATCTCACTGTATAGGTTATCACGGAACAACAGTGTCAGATTCACTCTGTGTAAGCCTCCTCCTATCGTCCTTCCAGGCAAGAAGGTGTAGAGGCTTGCACGGGGCGCTGGATGGGGTGCAGCGGCTGTGGCGCTTTGGTAGGGATTCCTATTGGTCAGTCATGACCTACGTTGTAGTGACTGACCGATAGGGAACGTCTCGGTTACATATGGTAACCCTCGTTCCCTGAGGGAGGGAACGGAGACGTAGGTCCCGTCGCCACATCTGCTGCCGCCCGCCGGGGCGGCCAGCTTTTTCAGGCTTGGCTCCTCAGCAAAAAACTAGTGTGCAATCGCACCAGCTGCTTGTTAAATACCCGCGCTGCGAGGCTGCACAGCTGTTGCAAATGATTGCACGCCAATGTGTATTGGCTTGTTTTAGTTTCACTCGAAGTAGATTGGCCTCTCTAGCGAGATTCCTATTGGTCAGTCATGACCTACGTCTCCGTTCCCTCCCTCAGGGAACGAGGGTTACCATATGTAACCGAGACGTTATGTGTCATGATGTCATCAAATCAACTGCATTTGCAATATTTCAGATAATAATGAGCTAGTCCATTTAAAAATATTAAAACAATACACAGAATTTAGCCTTAGCTACAACTTGTATTAATTCAGCCCCAGTATCCAAGGCCACTTTACACTAAGAGGTTTTCCTTTTGGTTTACTGCACTGTAAAAAAAAACTGCGAAATGCATTGCATCACAGTGTCCCAAACGTTTACCATTAATGAAAATATTGGTTAAAGATCGTTAAAAAAGAAATGGTCAATGACTGACAGAAGCATTTGCCAAACAAAAACTGTTAAATTATATATAAGTGTTTTACAAAAAACAGTTATTTTACAGGTAGTTCCAAGATTATTATTTTGAAACATTCTCTATAAAATGTAAATCATTCCATCAGCAACTACAGGACAAATCAGTTATTTCCTGTAAAATGTAATTTGTTTACAGTGTGGTCATGCAGTAGAGTAGGTTAAGTCACTTGCTGATGCAGGGCAAGTACAGAATCTTTTGTAGAGAAAGTTTGATTTCTTACAGGAAAAGATACATTTGGATATGCCTCAGTTACTCCAGAAAGGACATTCACCCTTATAAAAACCCATACTAACTTTTTTAGAGACAACGTGTATGTTTTCAATAATGATAATGTCTTTCTAGCCTTAATCTCTGTTTGTTTGCTTATTGTTTTTCAATGTTAAGGTGGAGAAACTGAAGGCCCTTGGGTACTTTCCCCTCCTGCTGTGGGGAAAGTACAGACCACAAAACAAAAAGTGGATGGCCCAGCTCCAGTGCCCCTTTGAGCTGCCAGTGGTAGCGCATGCGGTCCTGGAGAAGATATTGTGCCTATTTGAAGGTTTGTTAGAAGGTAGGTCACATCACGACATCAGTACATTCATGACTCTCTATTAAGATTGATCCTGTATTGTGCACCTATCCAGTTGGATCAGTTTTAATTGTCAGTACAGATAATTTTTCACACGATCTAGATTGCTGGTGGTGGGTAATTTTGTTCTGCTTATCTTTTGTCTTAAATGTTTTATATTTCTTTGGTTACTTTGAACCACATACTGCATCTTAAATGTCTTGTTTTATTTTTTTTTATCACAGCATATGATCTTGAAAGAGAGGAGGTGGGGCAGCAAGAGAGGACAGGAGAAGATGAGGCAGAAAGAGAAATAGATGATGAAGACCAGAGAGGACATGGGGGGCAACGTGAAATATGAGAGACTGAGAGGAGGGACATGCAGGAGATGGATATAGAGGCACAGGAAGACAGAGTAGAGAGTGAGAGAGGAGAGACAGAGGTACAGGAAGAGAGAGGAGAGATAGAGGTACAGGAAGACCAAGTGGAGAGACGAGAGATGGAGGGACAGGAAGAGAGAGTAGAGAGTGAGAGAGTGAAGAGAGGAGAGATAGAGGTACAGGAAGAGAGAGGTACAGGAAGACCAAGTGGAGAGACGAGAGATGGAGGGACAGGAAGACTTCGAAGAGCTAGGACTGATGGAGACAGACAAGCAGAGAGAACAGGCAGAGGAAATGGGGGGAAAAGAGATTGGGGTGAAGAAAGTAGAAGCAGCAAACAGGTAAGTGTCAATACAGAATAGAAGAGGCAGAGCATTAAGGGCAATCTTGACAATGTAGAACAGATCAGTGTTTCCCCTAGGATTTTTTTTCAGGGGGGGGGGGGGGGGGGGGGGCGGACTGCTAGTGTTGCGGAGCGGGCGTGTTACGGATACGTGGTGTATTTGTTTTTTATTATTAATTGAAATCATGTACTATGAATCATTAAACTTATACAACATTTTATTTTAATATATATATATGGAAAAAAATTCACACTAATTCTGTGTTGTGTTTTTTCTGGTAATAAAATGAAGACATAAAACACAAATTTTAGCATTTATCATCAATTTTAATCATATGAAATTAAATAAACTTTTTGTCAAATAACTGGCTGCACAATGAGCTTTAGCCTAACTGTTCAAATTAAAACATGGATTATTCCTTAAAAATTTCAGTTTTGATGATAATTTATTTGGATTAGTGTTAGTGTATTATTACATTGGGATATATCTAAATTCTAATGTACAACAGTAATATATTTCTGTCAAGTTAAACCGAACTTTTATTTTGACGGGTTGCCGTGAAGACCTTTTGAGGTTCTGTGTGTTTGTCATGATGATAGTTTTTCTCAAATGAAGCGGTGAAATGATCACGAAGTGACTTTCAGAGTGGATCTAGAGCCTGGAGAGGAAGTTCATGCATTTGTGTCTTCATGTAGGCCAAATAACAGCGCAAGCGTCACACGTGCTTCAGTGTGTGTGTGGTAAATTAAACTGCGCGTCGGGGCACCATACATTCACACAGAACATGCAGGATTCGTATTTAAATAGTCTTTGTGTTTTAATATTCACACACACTAGTCTACATCGCGATTTGATTTCAAGTGTACTGAACTGCTTTCTATTTTTTCCTCAAATTTACAAATTCCGTGAAATTCCGCGTTTTACACTAAATTCCTTTTTTATGACTGTATTTCGTCAGCATTTTAGGGGGGGCGGGGGGTCGTTTTGCGGGGGCGGACCGCCCCCCCCCAAAACAATGGTAGGGGAAACACTGCAGATACAGTAAAGAATGTGCCCATGTACAAAAAGTAGCAGCACACCACACTAGACTCAGAAGTCAGATGGTATTTCACAAGGTGCTGTTTTTCTACTTTTTCTTATAACGTGGAGTTATTTGTATGGCAGCAGTTTGGCATCCAGTCTGCCATAATGCAATGCCCAATGGTGAAGTCATCAGAGAAAGTGTCAACAGATTGTCCTGCATTGCAGTGTACTCGCAAGTATTCACCTGATTTGCAATGCAGACACCATCCACCTCTATTGTAATTTACACATGTTTTTTGTTTCTCTATACAGGAAGTCAGCTGTCAAAATTTCAGCTAAAAGGAAAAGTAAAAGAAGCCAAAACAATGATGATGGTAGGAAAAATGCTATGAAGTATTTTTAATTCAAAATTAATTAAATAATAAGTCATAAACTCTTAACTAATCCTAATCTAATAGCTTTTTGGCCCACAATATAAAATATTCTTATTGCTAGTTTAGTACATTACAGGCCTGATAACAAATATAAAACTATTAACGTAATATTACTTGAAAATGTCTTTTACTTGCCTAATTGACTCATTTTACATTGGAGTTTTTGGGGCTTCGGAATAATCCAGGGAAATTATGATGTGCATTTACTTCTGGTCTTATATTTCAAGAGAAATGCATACAATACCCTTTCTGTGGGTTTATATGGTTACATTACAATGGTTTGTACTTAATTTGTTCATTTTTCTTTACAGCTTGCCAGTATCACAGCACATTGGACATTTTCCCAGTGTAATATATGTCCAAGACACGTGAAAAAAAGGTGAGCAGCTTTTCGGAGAACATTCTGTACAACTGTAGGTGCATAAATTGATACTATACTACACCAGGAGAATAGTGCTGCAATTGTTGCCTTTTGTCAGAAAAGTCTAAATAAAAAGTAGTTAGCATGAACCTCTTAACAAGCGCCCCTATTTTTGAGAATTTTCTGAAAATGACATACCCAAATACAAATGTCTGTAGCTCCTAAACGATAAGGTCCACATTCATAACTCTGATATTTTTTTAAACTAGACACTTGAAACTTTGTTACCCAAGAGTCATAATAACTCAAAGTTGCACAGGAACAGAGTAAAACAAGGTAGAATTTACAGTAAATTGACTAACGATTTCTTTGAATGAACTTCATTTAGGGAAAAATGTATCAGAGTTTTAGGTTAGTGGCCTGAAAACACCATAAAGATAAAACTGAATGTCTGACCATGTTTTGATTCAAATTTGAAGATGATACTCCCAAAAATGTAGTTTCTGTAAGCTTTTATTCAAGAAAAGTCTAGGCGTCCTTTGCAAAAGGCCATTTGGAGACTCCAAATGGACACCTGGTAACCAAATGACATAAGGAGTAAACACTACATACAACATACATGTATATCAATTCAGAACTGTTCTGCCCATCAAAGCACACAAGAAAAAATTATTACAGCACAACATTTGAACATTTGAACAAAATACTCTTCATTTTGAACAATTCTAATAGCAAAAACATCCTCATCAACATTGTGCCATCTTTCACTGTCTTAGCACTGTGAGGTTGCTGGCTCCCCCTCCCTCTCCCTCTCCCTCTCCCTGTACCTCTGGTAATGTTAGCTGAAGCAGATTCAGATGGAGGTGAAGACTGCTGTGGTCTCTTTCGTCGCTGAGGACTGGACTCCGGATTCCAGTCCGGATCTGTTTCCGTTGAAGGCCTATTTTACACCACAGGAACACAAACAAAAGAGGATTTCAGTTTGAGTCAAATATTAGAGACATACTATTATTAGGAGCATCAATATTACAATAACTAATGCCTATTTGTCAAATACCTTATGCTTATAATGGTCAGCATTATAAATGCTTTGTAATAATTATATATTTTTCCACATATCTTTACCTGACATCTTGTAATAATTTCCTTCCATTGTTGTTATATTCGACGCATCATTCATTCATAAACTTATCACTGTAGTCACATATCTTGCTTATCATCTCCTCTGTAATTTTATAATCAAAACATCTTCACCTGACTTATAATCCTTTCATTGTTGTTATATCAATGCATCATATGTTCGTGTGACAAATATATTGTCTTTATGTATAATATACAGCCCTTTTTTATTTATTTTTTTATTCAACTTTCAAAAAAGCTTACAACGACATTTAACATCAAACATAAGACAAACAGATATTGGGGAAACATAACAGACCTTACATTATACATGATATACAGCCCTGTATCACCTAAGTTAGCTAACGTTACTCGTAATTACGGTGGCCGAGAGGTGCAAAGCAACATTACAAATACTGAAACACTTTTACAAAGCTCGAGACAAAGTTACATTTTGGAAAACATTTTTACCCTACCATAAAACACAATTACATGGGCAAAACACTTTTACCAAGGACAAAACACTTTTACTAAGGACAAAACAAATTAACATTTTAGAAAACAAATTAGCAAGACGCAAAACACTTTTACCAGTCCCGAAACAAATTTACAAACGATCGATTCCTCACGGAAAGGGAATGTACCACATACCGGAAGTGACGAGTGAACGCGGGTGATAGGATGTTGGTGAGCGCGGTCAATTCTAGGGGCGGGAATCTCTAGGCACCTCACGATTCGATTCGATTACGATTCAGAGGGCTGCGATTCGATGCTAAAGCGATTATCGATTATCTGAATCTTTTTGTGTGTGTGTGTGTGAATATAAATACTTTGGTTTAAAAGTACAAAGTAATGACCCATAAAGAATTAACGTACAATATATTTTAACATTGCAAAGAACCAACAGGAAAATAAATGTGTGCCTGAACTAGCAGCATACTTGTAGTAAATGAATAATATAACAACGACCAGCGTTCTGACGATTCATGCTACCCATCGAGATCTGTTACTTACTGGTTATGCGTATGTGCAGACTCATTTTCCTTCTGCTTACCACGCCCATAAATCTATGCATCCTTGCTGTGGAGACTTGTTGGAAACTTTGACAGGTCAAAGATGAATATTTTATGATAATTTTTACTTTTCACACCGTTTTAAAAATTAAAACAGTACAGTATACTGTACACTTAACTTCGAATTTTATTATAATTGTATTTCATATAATAATGTCATTTTTACTTGTTATATCAAATGTGATAATTGCTAGTTCATTTAAAATATCAAAATATGCTCCTCATACACTTACCCTAATTTAAATGAAATAACGATGTCATAATATTGTGAGATTTACACCATTATGGAAACAATAGAGAATGAATCAACATTCTCTGTGATCGATTCGCGCTTGGGTAAGTTAGCATTTTTCGACGGAAACGTGTCATATGGCTTCACATATTTGTCGTGTTTCCGAAATATTTTAGTTTTATTCTACAAAGCTTACAACTAGTGTGGCTCTTGTCCACCTCCTTTCCCCCTTCAACTTCATAGAAGCCAAAATATTTCCACACGTCAGCTTTTAACGAGGAGGGTGTTTGGATTTCGCGCTCAGCCATAGCGTCTCTGTTATGTGCACACGCCACAGACGGTCCGGGCACTGCACTTCCGCGCTTCAGAGTTCCGTCTTTTGCGTTCCGTCAATATTACGTTATTATAAATATATATCTAAAAAAAAAAAAATTTTTTTTTGGAAAATCGATTTTTTACATTTGTGAATCGATTCAGAATCGTCCACGTCCGCATCGCGATGCATCTAAGAATCGATTTTTTCCCCCACCCCTAGTCAATTCGTGTTGTCAATGAGGAGAATATGGCGTGAATATGAAGCATATAGGAGTTTAAGTTTATGGTGACCAAACATGGACTGCGACCGAGGGATGTTTTGCCCGTTTTGTGGTAAACACATGAGCAGCTTAACGCGGTTTTGCTTTACGTGTGGTCGGTGTTTGGAGTTTTTAAAGGACGCGAACCAGACGGAAACACCAGACATACTGCATCATTGCGTTCAATATTTTAACGAGGGCCACTCGTACGCTGTAATCGTGGACATGATGTCAAGTCTACACGGTGTAAACATCAGATGAATACTACCTGGCAGGAAAGATGATTGCTGTGTCAGTTGTGCAAATCCATAAGAATTTTGTTCATCTTCGTAACACAAATTAAGATATATCTTAATTTGTGTTACGAAGATGAACAAAATTCTTATGGATTTGGAACAACATGAGGGAGAGTAATTACTGACAGCATTTTCATTTTAGGGTGAACTATCCAGTGTATTATTTTGTTCCATAAGGGTAACCTTTTAATCCTTGTAGTACTCAAGGTATATAGCCAGCTTTGGTGTTAAGAATAACCTTAGAGTTGCATTTTGTTTTCATAATCTTAACAGTGTTTTCATAATCTTCGTTCAGTGAATGCATTATCTTTAGTTGTATCTTAAGTTCGTTGCTATGGTGGTTGCTACTGATGTTGCTATTGCTGAAACCATAGATGTCTATGGCTGAAACCACGTAGCTTGCTTGCTTGCATTACTTACTTCCACCCGGAAGTATTTTCTTCACAGGCACGCTTTTTTTTATGATATCTCCACAGAAAAACAAATTGATAACTCAACAATACGTTATGTTCATGTTAAGGCTATCACTTTTAATAATTTCTCCTGGGGAAAACATTCCCAGCTTTTGGTAGCATAAGGTAATGAAGTGTATTGTGTTGTGGGCGGAGTTTGCGTGTTATACTCCTGTTTTGGCTAAAATATCCGAAATAAACCAACATATCTACTTTTTGTTAACATAGATCATCTAGATGAAGTGTAATTACTAGTTTGGCTGTACTAGATATTTTATATATTCAGAAGATATATCTTTTTACAACCCTACTTTGCAAACCAGAAGAACTACAACTGTAGTGCTGATTTGTATCACGCGGCATGGTGTGGATATAAGGGAATTGTAGTTTTTAAAACATTAGTGTTTTTCTTACAATTGGAGGTTGTAAATAGTGAGTTGGGAGTATAGTGGGTTGTTTAGTGGGATGGTAAACACATCTATGTAATCAGATTTTAAACATCTAATTGTTAAATGGGCTCAAATTAATTAACCCATTTTTTCTCCATATTTGGTTAACTGTCCCCAGTTATTGACTATACTCAGGTCAAGAGCTCTCTATAACAGCTGGTCTATAGCCCCTTTTATTGCTGAATTATAAGCCTTCAAACATGCACCAAGGTGAAGTTTCAAAGGTCAGTGTTTCAAAGCACCATGTAGGATCTTCATACTAACATGTCACAGCCTTTCCAACGATGTATTTGGTTCAGCTATACAATAAAGTTTTAATTTTCATTTCAAGGACACAAGCATCTCAGGTCTAGTTTCAGGGAGCATGCAGGCTCAATATATATCAATAAAATAACCTTTTTGTTTGTTTCTGACTATGTAAACAGATTTACACACACACACACACACACACACACACACACACACACACACACACACACACTTGTATCTATCTTTGTGAGGACATTCATTGACTCAATGCAATCTCTAGGTCCTTACCCTAACCCTACCCATCACAACTAAGTGTCTGACCTGAACCCTGACCCTAAACCTGCCCAAATCTTCATTATAACCTGATCCCTAAAACCGTGACCCTCAAACTGAACTGCACCAGTGCCCATGGCATGGGTGAGAAGGTACCATTGACACAGAGGCATATATTGGGATTTTATATGCTCCTCCAAACCACCTGAATGGTCTTACATGGTCTGGATTATATAATGTAATAGCCTCAATATCGATTTATAAAGTTTCCTACATGTATCTCTGAAGATGACACTGTTATGTGGCAGTGAGTTGATAATCAGATGGATATGGTCATAACATTTACTTTGCATGGCCTCAGATTACTGAGCTTCTTAAAATGATATTTCACGAGTTCACACTTACAAATGATCAGAGAGTAAATGGTTATGCGTATTTGGCGTGCTGTCCGGGGGGAGGGCTCCGAGCTCGGAAATTGGGCCCGAACCCAGAGTACTCCCCCCGTATCTCTGTTTAGGAGGATAACTAGGCAAGTGTGAGGAGATGGGGTGGTGGAGGGATGCTGAAAACTGTCGAGAACTATGGGTGATTCGACTGCGTATATTTATGGGCTTTACTCATGCTGGGCTTTACTCATGCTGATTGAGTGGACCTGTTGATTACTGATTGCTGACAGCTGGCTGGAATGACTTGATTGTTTGATCATTAGAACGTGTTCCTCCCGAACCTGGTTAATAAAACATCAATTCAAGTTGGGTTGTTGCTAAAAGGTAAATTGCATAACTGATTATTAATATTGCCATGTTTGTATAACATGTGGTTAACTATATGGTTGATATATATTTAGACAATAACTACAATGGTTTTACATAGTCAGTATTGAAGTATATTACACTGCCAGTAACTATCAGTGTACAGTATGTAAGTTTCATACATCTATCTTAACATGTGACCTGGTGTGACTGTGACCTCTAATGTTCCAAAATGTTGGTAGTTCAGGTTGAATCTAAAAGCTCCCAATACTCTCTTTTTGTAAGGGATGATGTGTGATGAGACAAAGTCAACTCAATAGTCTGATGACAAATCAAATTTGTATTTCTGTTTCCATACACATATATACAGGTATCAGCAAATATGTACAGACATTATCAGTTGCAAACATAACCATAATTACAATTCCAGTAAAAAAAAAAAAAGTATAATCTGAGAGCATATGTAGCAAAATATGGATACCTGCAGGAACAAACAACTGAGGAGACACTTTGTCACTTTCAATCTAACTCACTTTTTTTAACACACCTTTTGTCAAGACTTTAGAAACCTTTTCAAGTCATCAAAGTACAAGTTGAAGCAAAAGGGATTGTGAGTCCCAAGTCAAGTGACTTGAGTCCCCACCTCAGCATCATCTTCCTCATCATCATCATCATCATCATCCTCAGAGCTGAGGTCACATTGCCAGTCCATTTCCTCCATTTCCCCTTCATTTTCTTCCACCAGCCTAGGAGTTGGTTCGAGAATGCCTCTGTATGTGCATCCAACAGTCTGCTGCTTGAGTCTGAGGTAATGCAGTCTTCTCTGAAGTAGACTGATGAGGCCCTTGGACGCCTCCTCTGTGAATCCATTGGGATAGCCTATAAGTTCACACATGAAGAGTAATGGAATTACCGTCACACTAAACATTTTATCAGAGAGAGCTTATTTATGTTAGAACAAATGTTAAATACAAAGTCAAATTGGAAAATAATAATTGGATAAAATAATCTTTGAACGCCATGTATCCTTAGTTCTTGAGCCAATACTAGCATGATTGCTTTTCACTTGAAAATAGTTTGACCTATGAATTTTAAAGTGTATAAAGCAATTTAGTTTGATTTACACTTACTTCCTGTTTTTATGCAAACTGAAATGGTGGCTATCAGTGTCTGGACCTTTGCAACAGAGTCCTTAAGGTACTGACAGTGCTGCATCATCTCCTTCACAAGGATCTGCTTTTCTTCTGTCAGCCGTGAGACCAGCATTAGTTGGTCAAAAAGCTTCTTCTTGGCGAGAATGTCTATACCGTCTGAAGGAATGAAAACATCATACATTAATAAACTAATTTGACGATGATACATTTTAAATAAACACACAGTTAAATATTAATACAGCACCTGTGTTCTGTTCCTGCCAAGGCCAGATCATGCTCTCTGCAGCTTTGTTGGAGAGTTTCTGCACAACTGAGTGTGTGTCCACAGGATCACCATCAGGTTGTTGGTTGTATATCTGGATCTCATCTAGCAAGCGCTTCTTTTCTTGGGCAATCTTCTGAGTAATCTTCTGACGCCTTTTGTTGCGATCTGTAATAAGAGCAAAAACAAT
Source organism: Gila orcuttii (assembly GCA_026230005.1). Lineage (NCBI taxonomy): Eukaryota > Metazoa > Chordata > Actinopteri > Cypriniformes > Leuciscidae > Gila > Gila orcuttii. Next base: position 42,515,410 of record JAPDVR010000010.1, read on the forward strand.
GGTATTACAAAAGAGCTGCCATAGCATTTAATGAACAGAAACAATATAACTTCCATCTGCATCACTAACATTTTCTAAGACATACCATTCAGTCTATAAAGGTAGTGCTTCTTCTGACAAATGCTCACAAAGAGTGCTTCGAAGGAGATCTGCAAACCACGAGCATCAACAGAACTGGCTGCTACATTTCCTAAATCAAGTTAAGAAGAAAGAGAAATGTTTCAAACACACTTAAGTTTTTTTAATTGCACATAGTACAGCAGCAACAGACACAATTTAGGACAACAATTAGGGACCAAGTAACATAGGCATCTAATCTGTGAGATATCTTTTTTATCATCACTTTTCAAGAGTCTGTGTTTATGAGAGACCATAGTCCACAGTCTTTCTTTATGAAAGTCATTGATGGGGGATTATGTCCCCTATCCATTCCACACATAGAATTTGGTGACCCAATGACCTTTATTTTAGCTCCACCAATAGGCCAAACTTTTCAAAGATTTCAAGCAGACCAATCACAGCGCTTGCTTCCAAGTAGAATTGACGCGTTGTTACATTTTTGGAGAGGTGCACGTCAGGGTACTCCGAAGGGCATGCACGCTACACAGCCAACGACGTAGCTACGGAGGGAGTTCGACGCAGAAGTATAAATTGGTCTTTACTGGCACATTGTGCTTGGTCTGTGATTTCCTACCTCAAATAATATTGTTCCATTTTGGTCTGATTTGCATGAACATGCACCAATCATTCTGTTTTCATTGCTCAAATGTTTACTTTCTTTAAGTCAAAATACTAATTGAAGACTTATGACTTGCAAATAGTGTCCATCCCCACATCATCATTTAACATTAAGCTACAGCTACATGCATTACAACCAAATTACTCCAACAGTGTTTATGTATAAGACAACATTGCCCTTACCGCTACTGGCCCACTGCTTGACGTCAACAACCCACTGCTTTAGCATGTCATCACTGCAATGCAACTGGTCCTGCATCTTCTTCAGGCTCTCTGATGCATCTAAGGTGTTTTCTACTGTCTGCAAAACACAACACATTGTCATTTTGTAACAATCAACCTTTTATCTTTGGCTGTGTTACTAAACGCAAAGGGATTCTTCTGAAAGATTGAACAGATTAGTAATACCCAACTATACCACCTCCTTGGTTTACCAGCATGAAACAAACACAAAAAAAACAAACATGCATCCCACACATCAACCAGATATGCTTACAGTATCGTGCTTTATATTTTCACACAGCAAATGACTCACCCAAACCCTCAATAGTTCAATGTCCTTTCTGTTAGTTCCGAAATTCCCCTAAACGTCCAAACTAAACGCCAGTTATTTTGTCCTTTCCCATGCCGATCGCGAGAGAGCATATAATCCAAAGGCCGATGCCGGTAAATGTTCCCATGACGTAGCAAACGAAGATTAATCCACAGAAAAGAGTCTCAACAAACTCCGATGAATGAAATCCAGCCAGCTGTCTGGGAAAGTTCACTTGACGCGTCCTCAAATTGGTAACGCGCTCGACTCCTCACCCACTACAAACAATGTTTAGATCACATTCAGTTCGTTTTTTCCAGTCAGACCCTCCTTTTTTATTTACTACCCAAAAAAAAGAAAACGGTTTATTCTCACGAGTCGCATGACGCACTCTATACGGGCGCCAGTTTCCGGTCGCATACACCTCTCTCCTCTCCTTTAGACCGCCCCTATACATATACCAATTTGGGTGCGCGGTGATCGAAGATAACAGGTGTATCAGCTGACCAATATCCTTATACAACACCCATTTTATACCATCACACACAGTGGAAATAAACATGATAAATACATATACATAAGTACATATACATATACCTCCAATATTATATGAAACCCACCGACCTATATGTAATCAATTAAATATTTAAACACTAGGATTAATGATACCTTAACTAATGTGGCAGTGTCACAGTCCCCCCCCCCCCCCCCAGCCAGAGGTACTGGAGACTGAACTTCCAAAGTAGGGCTTCATATTAACCACATTAACGGTGTCAATCTTCCTATTTTGGTCATTCCACTGTATTTGGTAGTTGACAGGTCCTAACCTTCTCACCACTATCGCTGGCCCCGACCATTTAGGCGCAAGCTTGGATGAGAAACTCTCAGATGCTTTTGAGAGTGGGTGAGTGCGTACCCAGACCAAGTCTCCCGACAGGAGTTGTGCGCCTCTCCTTCGGGCATTATAATACTTGGCTTGTTTGGCCTGACATCCCCCAACTCTCCTCTTGACTTCCTCAAACATTAATTTTTGTCTTTCCAGGATCGTATACGGAGGTTGATTTGGAGAGGGTGATATCCCAATCAATCTCTCTAGTGGCCCTTTCAGAGATCTTCCGAGTGCCAACTCTGCAGGTGTTCGGCCTGTGGTCTCATGATAGGCGGCATTTATGGCAAAGCGGAACTCCCTGACCCACTGATCCCAATTCTTGTGTTGGTTCCCAACATAGGAGGCGATCATCATTTTGATGGTCCGGTTGGAACGTTCTGTAAGGTTGGCTTGGGGGTGATAGCTGGTGGTAAACTTCTGTGTCACTCCCCAGGTCTTACAGAGGTTGGCCAACTCATGGCCGGTGAACTGAGACCCCCTATCTGAGACCAACTCATGAGGAACCCCAAACCGAGTGAATATTTCTTCCTTTAAGATGGTCACAATGCGATGGGCTTTGCTGTCTTTTAAGGGGAACATCTCCACCCACTTCGTAAAGTAATCCACAATCACAAGAAGAAAAGTATTCCCCTTTTTGCTGCGTGGAAATGGCCCCATAAGATCTATTCCCAGCTTTTCCCAGGCATCTTCGACAGGGGTTGGCTGCATGAACCCTGCAGGCTGACGATTTTCAGGCTTGTAAGCCTGACAGATGTTGCAAACCTTGACATGATTCCATACATCCTTTCGAACAGATGGCCACCATGCCACCTCAAGGATCTTCAAGAGGGTTTTCAATCTGCCCAAATGCCCACTCAGAGGATGGTCATGAAAGTAAGCAAGGAAAACAGGCACAAGACTCTTGGGTACCACGAGTTGGAATTTGTCTCCCACCTCTCCCATGGGTGATCGACGGTACATGAGACCTTGCAGCATTGTAAACCCTACCCTATCCAACCTACTATTGGTAGTAGATTCTTTGGCCAGGTCACTGATCTCAGCATCGTGTACCTGAGCATCCCTAATTGCCAACAGTGAAGTGGGCAGATCTGTGGTACAGTGGGAGGTGTTCACGGCAACTCCAGCTACTGCTGAAGTGGGAGGAGTCACTGCTCTAGACAAAGCATCTGGAACGATATTATGCAGGCCTCTTCTGTACTGGACTTTAAACTGGAACTGTTGCAACCGTAGGATCCAGCGTGTGAGCCGAGATGAAGTCTTTGGACAATTGAAGGCCCAAGTCAAGGCAGCATGATCTGTATACACAATGAACTCAGGACCTTCAAGGAAGTGTCTCCATTTTTCAATTGCCCATACCACCGCCAGACACTCTTTCTCGGAGGTAGAATAGTTGCACTCCGCTCCACGTAACCCCGGGAAGCATAGGCTATCACCTTCTCCCCCTCACCAGTCCTCTGGACCAGCACGGCTCCCAGCCCCACATCGCTTGCATCCGTATGAACCTCGAACACCAGTGCGTGATCAGGCTGTATCAGTATAGGGGCATTCACCAGTGCTTGTTTCAGTTGGTCAAAACTCCTCTGACAGTCCTCTGACCAGATCCACTCCACATCTTTTCTCTTCAGGCGGTTAAGTGGGGCTGCCAGGTCCGCAAAGTGATCTATAAATTTGTGGTACCACCCCACTAGGCCCAGGAAACGCTGCAAAGATTTAATATTGGTGGGAATCGGATAGGAAGTCACCGCCAAGGTATTCTCTGGATCAACCTGAACACCTTTCTCTGATACCACATGGCCCAAGAATTTCAACTCCCGTCGGAATAAAATACATTTTTTTAGGTTGAGGGTCAATTTGGCCACATGGAGCTTTTCCAGGACGGCGTTCAGATCCTTGAGATGCTGTTCGTGGGTGGCCGAAAACACAATTACATCATTCAATTCAATTCAATTCAAATTTATTTGTATAGCGCTTTTCACAATACATATTGTTTCAAAGCAGCTTTACAGAAAGTGCATTTCAGAAATGTACGTAAAAAATACAGTTAGTTAATCATCATGTATTAATTTAGGGCATAACATATCGCCGGCGTTGAGTCGTCTCTTCACAGGCGTCGAGTCATCTCATCGCAGGTGTTGGGGACTCTGAAGTCTCCGTGAGAGGCTGGATACAGACTGTAGCTGAAGAACGCTATTTACCTCGGGACTAGCGTCCCGAGATAACAGCAGAAAAGCAGATGGGAAATAATTAGCGTAGCTGCTGTTCATAATATTAATGCATTCGATCTGATTCAACAGTAGTATAAGAGGCAAGCATTATGTGAATGCTTGGCTGAAGAGATGCGTCTTTAATCTAGTTTTGAACTGGGAGAGCGAGTCTGAGCAACGAACAGTATCAGGAAGGCTATTCCAGAGTTTAGGAGCGAAATGCGAGAACGCCCTCCCTCCTTTAGTGGATCTGGATATCCTAGGAATGACCAGAAGCCTCGAATTTAGGGATCTTAAAGAACGCGATGGATTGTAGGGCGATAGAAGGTCCATTAAATATACAGGAGCTAGACCATTTAGGGCTTTATAGGTCAGTAATAGTACTTTGTAATTGATACGGAACTTAATAGGTAACCAGTGCAGAGATGATAAAATTGGTGTTATATGATCATATTTTCTTGACCTAGTAAGAACTCTAGCAGCTGCATTTTGCACTAACTGTAGCTTGTTTATTGAGGATGTAGGACAACCAGCTAATAAAGCGTTACAGTAATCTAGTCTTGAGGTCATGAATGCATGAACTAACTTTTCTGCATCAGAAACAGATAGCATGTTACGTAGCTTAGCAATATTTCTAAGGTGGAAGAAGGCTGTTCTTGTAACATATGAAATATGATTTTCGAAAGACAAGTTGCGGTCTAGTATAACACCCAGGTCTTTTACTGTAGTGGATAAAGTAACTGGACATCCTTCTAAATTAAAGTTGTATTGTACGAGGTTTTGTGGGTAGTTTTTTGGACCAATAAGTAATACCTCCGTTTTATCTGAATTTAATAGCAGGAAATTACACGTCATCCAGCATTTTATATCTTTAAGACACTCTGTCAATTTAGATAAGTTAGTGTTTTCATCTGGTCTTGATGAAATATATAATTGAGTGTCATCAGCATAACAGTGGAAATTAATTCCATGTTTTCTTATAATATTACCCAGTGGCAGCATATATATTGAGAATAGCAGAGGGCCTAACACCGATCCTTGCGCCACTCCATAGTCTACTGACGTTATCTTCGATTTTTCACCATTTAAACAGACAAAATGGTAACGGTCTGATAAGTACGATCTAAACCAGCTTAATGCCTGTCCCTGAACACCAGTGTAGTTTTGTAGTCGATCTAAGAGTATTTTATGATCTATAGTGTCGAACGCAGCGCTAAGATCGAGTAGAACTAGTATTGAGATACAGCCTTGGTCAGAAGCTAAAAGTAAATCATTTGTAATTTTAACTAGCGCAGTTTCTGTGCTATGATGCGGTCTGAATCCTGACTGAAATTTTTCATAGATATCATTTTCTTGCAAGAAAGAGCACAATTGAGCGGACACAATTTTTTCTAGTATTTTAGATATAAATGGAAGATTTGAAATGGGTCTGTAATTTGCTAAGTTATTTTGATCTAATTGCGGTTTCTTAATAATAGGTTTTATTACTGCCAGCTTAAATATTTTTGGAACATGACCTAAAGATTAAAGACAAGTTAATAATATTGAGAAGAGGCTCTTCCACTACAGGTAACACTTCTTTCAGTAGTTTAGTGGGTATTGGGTCTAATAAACATGTTGTTGGTTTCGCTGCAAAGATAAGTTTATTTAGCTCTTCCTGTCCTATAGTTGTAAAGCGGTGTAGTTGTTCTTGAGGGGCGATAATTGTGGCTGAATCATAAGACACCATAGAGGATTGTACATTTACAATTGTATTTCGGATGCTTTCTATTTTCTCATTGAAGTAATTCATAAAATCATTACAACTATACTGTAACGGAATATTTTGCTCTGGTGATGTCTGTTTATTTGTTAGTCTAGCCACGGTGTTAAATAAAAACCTTGGATTATTTTGGTTATTTTCTATTAGTTTGCGGAGATGCTCAGCCCTGGCTGCTTTTAGAGCCTTTTTATAACGTGACATACTGTCTTTCCACGCGATTCTAAAGACCTCTAAATTAGTTTGTTTCCATTTACGCTCTAAGTTACGAGTTTCTCTCTTGATAACATGTGTAGTACTATTGTACCATGGTGCTTTAGTTTTCTCTCTAACCTTTTTTAATCTAATTGGTGCAACAATATCTAATGTACTAGAGAAAATGGTGCTCAAACTGCTAGTCATTTCCTCTAGTTCATCTGTTTGTTGGGGTTCACTGAGCAGCTGAGATAGATCAGGTAAGCTATTTGTGAATCTATCTATAGTGGTTGGAACGATTGTTTTGCCTGGTCGATAACGTGGCGCAACATGGCAAATTTCAGCAGTACGTAATATGCACGTTACCATACAATGATCAGTGAGATCGTCACTTTGCGCTATAATATCTATATCGGTTGGATTGGTTCCATATGATATAATTAAATCTAGTGTATGATTTAGACGATGAGTGGGACCACTGACGTTTTGCTTGACCCCAAATGAGTTTAATAAATCTGTAAACGCAGTCCCTAACGCATCATTTGTGTTATCTACGTGTATGTTAAAATCTCCAACAATTATTGCTTTATCGGCATTGACCAATAGATCTGAGAGAAAGTCTGAAAACTCTTTTAGGAAATCAGCATAGGGCCCTGGAGGTCTATATACGGTCGCTAAGGCTAGAGATAATAGGGATTTCTTTCTTACATCTAAGAGCGTAACATTTAGCACAAGTACTTCGAACGAATTAAACCTGTGACCTGTTTTCTGAGTAACATTTAGGATATCTCTATAGATTGTTGCAACACCGCCGCCACAACCGATCGGACGGGGCTCATGCTTATAACAGTATCCTGGTGGAGTAGACTCATTTAGACCGAAATAATCATTTGGTTTAAGCCAGGTTTCAGTAAGGCACAGAACATCGAAATTATTATCTGTGACCATTTCATTTACAATAACCGCCTTAGGTGTGAGCGATCTAATGTTTAGAAGACCTAGTTTTAGAAATTCTTTTTGTTCACTGAGATTTAGATTTTCTGGTTTAATTACAATAAGATTTTTCCTAGATCCTAAACTAGATTTATTGTTTGGCCTCACTAGACGAGGAATAGACACAGTTTCTATATAATGTTCTACACTACTTGTATCAATTAAGTTGGGACAGCAGAGATTGTGATTTGGACTTTGACTTACTAGTCAGATGGTGTGTAACGTCTTGGAGATGTTGTCCGACAGCATAGCCGCTCCGATTCTGCTGGGGTGCAGGCCATCAGCACGGTAGAGCCTAGGTCGCTCCCAGAACAGATTCCAATTATTTACAAAGAGCAGTTTCTGTTCATTACACCATGATATTAACCATTCATTTAGAGCAAATAGTCTACTGAACCTTTCTTGTCCTAGTCGGTACGTGGGAAGCGGTCCAGACACGATGATCGTTGCCTCAGGCGCTGTGCTGCGTACCGTCTCGATCAGGCTCCTGTAGTCCTTCTTCAGAACCTCCGTCTGCCGCAGCCGGATGTCGTTCGTTCCCGCGTGCAGCACCACAGCTCCGACGCGCTCGTCACCATTCAGGATCTCGGGAACATGTGCAGCGACATCTAGAACACGAGCACCAGGAAAGCAGTGAGTGCGCACATTACCCTTACCTGAGGTAGCGCGGACATGACGGACGATGGAACTGCCGATGATCACGGCGTCGTCACGTTCCGACTCGCGAAGAGGGGAGAAGCGGTTCCGGGTGGAGATCTCGAAGACCGGGAGCGGTGGAGAGGTTCTTGGTCTGGTCCTGGCTCGTGTCTTCCGCTGAGGGATCACCCAGGGTCCATGGCTTTGTGTCGGTGCCGGAGTGAATGAAGCCAGAGATGATCGCGTCCTCCTGGGCAGAGAAACGCACGGAGTAGACGAAGTCGGAGTCAAAAAGTTACTAACCACTGACTTGTGAGCATCGGCACGTGATGTCGCAGCTCGGCTTGCCTCTCTAGCAGACCACGGATCTGCTTCTCCACGGACTCCAGCTCCAACAGCACCGAATGCAGCTCGAATGTGTCCTCACCTGCACTCAGAGGTAGCGTTAGACACACATCCGATATATTCGCCATTATAACAGATGAACAGTAAATTAGTAGTGATACTACCAATATCACTACTAATTTAGGACTGAAATCCTGGATATAACCCGTATCCTTTCAGTGAAACGGGTGTAAAATCCGACGGTCGATTGGCGCGAGGCCACGCGTGAAATGATAGTGGGCTAAAAGGCTAGTAGCTGGGATTCACAAAGTTGGATCTAAGTAGCGATATCAAAGCAATCCGATTGTTTTTTATAGGGAATAGTATCGAGGATAAGTTCACACGATATAAAAATAGAAAGTACTTGTTTATAAATGAGTGGTAAAGAAGAAAATCAAGGATTAATGAATCAATTCGACGGAGCTCCAAACACAAACAGTCATCGCACGCGCATGCGCTGACATTTCTACATCATCAATGTAGACCCAGCATATTTTTCCCCTCAGCTCTCCCAGGACCTTCTCCATCAACCTTTGAAATGTAGCTCCAGCATTTTTTAGTCCAAAAGGCATACACTTGAATTGGTAGAGCCCCACTGGAGTTATGACAGCCGTCTTAGCTTTACTTTCTTCAGACACTGCGACCTGCCAATAGCCTGATTTCAAATCTAAAGTGCTGAAGAAGGCTGCCCCATGCAGGGACTCAAGAAGGTCATGTATGAGAGGCATGGGGTAGGCGTCTGGATGGGTTTTGGCATTAAGTCGTCGAAAATCAACACAAAACCTTATTGACCCATCAGGTTTGGTGACTAAAACCACTGGAGCACCCCAGGCTGACTGGGAGGGCTCAATAATGCCATCCTTGAGCATCCTTTCTATCTCGTCTACTATGACCTGATGTTTAAAGGGAGATACACGATAGGCTTTGCAGCGGACCGGAACCTCATCCTCTGCAAAAATCTTGTGTTTTTCCACTGTGGTCTTCCCCAATTTCCCCGAACACACCTCAGGCCAAGCTTGCAGAAGTTATTGAATCTCCGGAGGCTGATCAGGAATAGACAGACCTACCACCCCAGGTGAAGAAAATGGAACCAAAGCGCTTCCAGAAGGAATAGCCAAATAAAGACTGGCATTAGAATAAGCATTAATGACTGGACACCCCTTGTTTTCATGAAGGGGAGTCAGGAATGTATAAAACATATAACCCCTGGGCCCCTTCACCCCATACGTTTGGTCCCCCATATGGATGATGGTAGATGTCTTGCAGAGGAAATCCAAACCCAGAATAATGGGAAATGCCAGATTGTCATCAGCCAGGATGTACGTCTCCAGCGCCCACATCATTTCATGCCAGCAATAAAGAAGATGTGTTTTTCCTATGGCACCGTACGTTTTCCCATTAGCAAGGGCAAAGGTTTGGTCCCCACTTGCCTTTAGTTGTTCACCCTGTCGAGCCACCTCCATCCACATACTTTCACGCATGAGAGAAAAAGTGCATCCCGTGTCCAATACAGCAGGACAACTCTTTCCCCTCACTGCTATTGGAACATGTAGAAGAGCCAACGGAGATTTTTTTCCATACTGAACTACCGTCACCATATCTGCAGGTTTTTTATAGCTACCTTTCTCCTGGGTCTTCTTTGCGGTCTTTTCTTTAGCTTTCTGTTGGTCCACTTTACCCCAGTACTCCTTTGAAGAAGTGCAGTCCTTTTCTACCAATGTGCCCACTTGAACAAGTTGGTCAACAGTAGTAATGGTGCCTCTAAGACAACCAGCGATTCTGGGATTACAGTTGTTTAATATTTTCCTTACCAACTCTGCCTCAGTGATTTCGGGTTTCCACCGGATACAAAGGGCACGATAGTCATAGGCAAAATCCCTCAAACACTGTTCAGGCAGCTGCACCATGTCTCGCAGTTTTTCTTCTACCTCCGAGAGGTAATCAGGAGGCAGGAAAGCAGCCTGGAAAGCCTCTTTGAACTCTGGCCAGTTGCAAACTTTGCTTTTCCTTTAAGTTCCTTAAAGGCTGGTCCTTTAAGTACACCAGAAAGTGCGCCCAAAAGTTCTGCAACTGTTCATGGTCGCACCGCAAGATATGTTTCACATTGCTCCACAAAGTTAAGAATGTCAGACACTTCTCTGGACCCACTAAAAGAAGGGAAATCCATATGAACAGCAGGCTTAGAAAAGACAACAGGCATAGGAGCTGTGACCTGGCAATCAAGGCCATTCAAAGGAGTAGGTAGATTTGTGCTGGTGATGAACGGCTGTCTTTGCTGCTGAAAACTAGACCCAGCACATGATGTCTTGAACTGGGCCATATCAGAGGTAGAAGCTGGTTGACTTTGCTGGAACTGTCCAGTAAGAGAAACAGAGGGCTGAGCATCTTTGTCCGAAGCAGACAGCATATTAGAAGAGATAACAGAATTAAAAGGAGATGGAAAGATGTTTCCTGTAGGCCCCCCAGCATGGGTATCTACCGTAATAGGAAAATAACTTTGAGAGACGTCAGCAATGGATGCTTGGGCCCTAGGCAACCCATGAGAAGCTTGAACTGCATTGGAGCGATCATAAGGGGGACGGCTAGTATTTCCAGAGATTTTTACAGGCCTGGAGACCGACAAAAGGCTGGCATGTTTCAGCCGTAGAATTTCTGCTTTCCATTTTTCGTCCCTCCGATGTAAACAGTCCACTAACATTTCTTCAAACTTCTTGAGTGTCGATATCATGCTTTGTTCAAGAGTCTCAAGACTTTTGTCAACATAGCCCCTAATGCTCTCTTCTCGATTGAAAGCACTAGCGACAGAATCTCTGAAATCTATTTCAAGATTCTCTAATCTCTCCGTTACCGAACTCAAGTCAGTGGTAATGGCCGTGAGAGCAGGCATTGCGAGGTAAGATGTATTATCCTCCTCTCCAATGCTATGTTCATTCTCCTCTGTCTGTGATAGATAAAGAGAACTAATCAATGATGTAATTTCTCCAACAGGATTTCTCCTAGTGACCCATGCATCCCCTTTAAGTTTATTGAGCTGATCACTGGGCTCAGGGACAGATGTAGGAGTAGAAGCCCTAGTACTGGTCTCATTTCTATCTGCTTCTTCCTCTAGAGAATCATCTAGATCTACAAGTGGTGTCACCCTCATTTCATCCATGTCTATGCAGTCTTACTATCAGTAATATTCTCAAAGTGTTTTTAAATTCAATGAAAAACAATGCTAGGGGTATAGAAGGTAACTAGTAAGACACAGTAAGAAACTCAATTCAGACTACAAATGCTGCATATATTAACTGTATCTTATTAGCAAAAATGCCCAATCTCAAAATTATATTTCAGTTTCCCCGTACGGGCCACCATCTGTAACAATCAACCTTTTATCTTTGGCTGTGTTACTAAACGCAAAGGGATTCTTCTGAAAGATTGAACAGATTAGTAATACCCAACTATACCACCTCCTTGGTTTACCAGCATGAAACAAACACAAAAAAAACAAACATGCATCCCACACATCAACCAGATATGCTTACAGTATCGTGCTTTATATTTTCACACAGCAAATGACTCACCCAAACCCTCAATAGTTCAATGTCCTTTCTGTTAGTTCCGAAATTCCCCTAAACGTCCAAACTAAACGCCAGTTATTTTGTCCTTTCCCATGCTGATCGCGAGAGAGCATATAATCCAAAGGCCGATGCCGGTAAATGTTCCCATGACGTAGCAAACGAAGATTAATCCACAGAAAAGAGTCTCAACAAACTCCGATGAATGAAATCCAGCCAGCTGTCTGGGAAAGTTCACTTGACGCGTCCTCAAATTGGTAACGCGCTCGACTCCTCACCCACTACAAACAATGTTTAGATCGCATTCAGTTCGTTTTTTCCAGTCAGACCCTCCTTTTTTATTTACTACCCAAAAAAAAGAAAACTGTTTATTCTCACGAGTCGCATGACGCACTCTATACGGGCGCCAGTTTCCGGTCGCATACACCTCTCTCCTCTCCTTTAGACCGCCCCTATACATATACCAATTTGGGTGCGCGGTGATCGAAGATAACAGGTGTATCAGCTGACCAATATCCTTATACAACACCCATTTTATACCATCACACACAGTGGAAATAAACATGATAAATACATATACATAAGTACATATACATATACCTCCAATATTATATGAAACCCACCGACCTATATGTAATCAATTAAATATTTAAACACTAGGATTAATCTAAGTAATGATACCTTAACTAATGTGGCAGTGTCACAATTTCATAAAATACCAAAAAGTATATGTTCCTGCCTGATTTAATATAATGACATATTCGACTACATATACATAGCTGAAGTGATGCATTTTGGGTGGACTTTAAGTTCAAATTTAACGGTTTAAAATAGTCCATTCTTTTTCAATACATTAACATACCTTTTTGAATCTGGAAGACAAGGCAATGTGGAGGCCATTCTCTTTACGTTGATTCCACCCAATAGCATGGACAGTAAGCATATCAGTTCTTACTGTAAAGAACAATAGAAAAATCACAATAAATTGTAAAATGTTAATGTGTACATTTGCAGGGGAGCAGGGGGCAAAGAAGCTTACAAACCTGACTTGGACATATACTTTGTGGTCAGGGCACATCTGGAGAGAAAACTATTGACTTGCTCTACTTCTTCACCAAGAGTGGTCCCGACACCTTCCTGGTTCCTTGCATTCCACAGAATCTACAGGAAGCAGTGGACTTGTTAAACAGGGTGGACAACAGGGTGATCAATATTGATGCATATCCCAAGGTCACCAGCTGTAGAGGACAGCACTGATGTACAACTCAAACACACTCCTGGGTTGTTGTTTGGGTCACAACATCATTCATTGTGGTACTTTACTTTAATTGTTTGACTACATCACTCTGAAATGTAAAAGTAGTTAAAAGCATCACCTCGCATTTTGTATTGTGGGGTTTGGCATGCATCACGGACAAGCAATGTCTCATTTTCTGAAGAGGTTGAAGATGAGTCAGGGCCTCTGACACCTTCTTCAGGTATGGGACATAACGGCAGGTCACATCCATGGCCAAAAATGCAGCACCCTGGAACTCTTTTTGGAGAAACATTGGATATGCAAAGATTTCTCCTCTATACATATTCAGACCTTTTGGAAAAAAATAAATAAGTAGAGAGCACATTGCACACTGAAGAATAGGCTTCAGATGTTTCATCTACAAATATTTTTCATTGCAATTTATCAAGACCAATACCAACCTTTGAGGAGGAATCCATGCCTGCACACAGCAATTTCTACACCTTCTTCATCCAACTTGTTGGCCTGCTTTGATGCCTCTCTTGCTGCTGTCCAGTGGGATTCCCCACACATCGCTCTTCCTGCCGTCTACCAAAGTAAAAAGTTAAATAGCAGGGCTGCACGCTCAAACACACCAACTATTACAGTCTGATTAGATATTGTCTTTGATTGCCTGACCCATCTTCAACTCCCTGGAGTATAACAAACCAATTGAAATTATTTGCCATTTAGCATGCAGGAGGATAATTGCAATAGTCTAACTTTGTCAGAAATTGTGTCAGACATACTGTATGTGCGGCAACCAATACTATAGATATACTGTGCCCTCTGGATTAGAATCTAGTTGTATTTTTTTCATCCAGCTCTGCAACTTCACTCTTTGTGAAAGTCTGATTGCATCGCTAACCTCAGCAACCTGCCATTGCCATCTCAACACCTGATCAAAGATTCCCTCATCTGGAGACCTAATAAGGCTACAGTGTTTCCAACTTTACTTCCAATTAGTAAAATAAGCCAGAGATACCCGCTGCTCAGCCTGATTGTAAACTTACACTCTTGACAGCCCCCCGGACTTCCTCAACAAAACTGGACACCTCAGAGTCTTGGGACAAAAAAACTCCATCAAAGAACCCTGGCTCTTCAATCCTACAACAAAATGTATTCTGGATAACCACTGCAGTAAGAAGTTTTACATAATAATAATATTATATACATAATAATTACATAATATAAATTGTATTTATATGACACTTTAAAAAAAAAAAAAAAACAAGGTTACAAAGTCTAACCTGGATATTATATTCAACAGCTACAGTATCAACAGCTTAATTTTAAATAACAAAATGAGAACTATATTATTATGATAATGTTAATAGCAAGTACATACATAAACTACATTGGCTGTTTTTAAATGTGTACACAACTCACTGGTTTGCTTTCTGGAACCTGTAGAGTTTTCTGTTGCCATCGACTGAAACAGCCACCATTTCAGGACTACAGGCTGGACAGACAAATGGCTCCTTTTCCAGAAGTTGGTCCTCTTCAGAGTTGTAGTACACATATTGCAGAAAGCTCCTCTGAAAAGAATCTGCGTTCACTTTGCCAGTCTGAAAAACAATTTATAGAACAGCTTTAAATGACAATGGACTAAAAGGTCACCCCATTTATGTTTTGTCAATGTACCTTTTTAAACCCAAGAAAGGATGCAATTGGCAATGCGGTCTAATATGGTCTTCAGTTCAGTTAATTTCAGTAACCTGAAATATTACAGCCACTTGTGGACCTTGATTTCATATGTGGCTATATTTAAATTTGTGCCCTGTTTGGACTTGAACACCTTTTTTGCCATACTGTCCAGCCTTACAGCTACTTATAATAATAACGAATGCATTTGTCTTTCAGCTTCAAATTTTTACTCACTCTTCCAAACCGATTTGTCCTCTGGTCCAACATTGCTGTGAAGGCTTTCACTGACATTCCTGGAGCTGTTGTCTTCATAGCTTCAAAGGAATGGAACAGATCTTGGTGGAAAAGTGTCTGTGCTTGCATGGTAGCGGGCCAGTAACCACTCCTTACAAAGTCACTGACTTCTGGAGCCCATTGCTTATTACAATGTTTGCAGGTTAGCACCGGAACGTGAAGATCATAACGGCCTGAGAGCACATGAAAGACAAATAACTAACAAGGAACTAAAGTAATATGTTAGATAAACAATTTTTTTTTTTACCCAATCCTACCATTTATGCAAACCAGTATGATGGATCTACCAACAGAGATTGCAACATCACCAGTGTCACAGGAGCATATATTTGGAGGAAAGGCTGTTGGCAGCAAACAATCTGCAAGAGCAAAGGACAATCAGGATGACATTAAAGAATGTTTGGATTGTTAGCAAGTACTTGGAAAACATAATGAATAATTTAATGATGATGTGTGTTAAAAAGAAAAAGAAAAAGAAAAAAAGAAGCAAATCAACTGAAAAAGAGACACCAACCTTGTTCACAGATGATGTAATTATCATCATGGAGTTTCACAAACTCTGTTGGTGGAATGAATTTATAAAAGCCACACATGGTGGTCTGCCTATTGTGCAGAGTGTGGCGTTTATGTACCAATTGATCACACTCTGCACAAAACCACTCTGAGGGCAAACATTCCCTGCAACGGATGATGGCTTCTCTCACGTGACAGTGGTTGCACTTCATCTGGACAATGTTCTCAGCCGACAACAAGTTATGAATGTTTTGCGGCCTCGCCTGTTCCCAACATTGTTGGACCCCTTTCTGTCTTTTACACCAACTGGACAAAGATGGCTGCTGAGCAAAATCCTACCCATCAATGCTCTCTGAATCCCGTAGAAGGTCCTCAAGCCTCTGCATATTAAAATCTTCAGAGAGAGAAAGAGAAAACTAAAAACATACTAGAAATAAACATTGCAATTCCACTACCACTGACTTCTTTTGAGGCATTTCCATTGCTTTTAATACAGGGACAGTCCAGTTATAGCAGAGAAGGCAGAGGATAGTTGGAAATGGGCAATCAAATCCATGACCCTTAAGATTCTGTGTAGGTGCTGGCTGTCAGTAGTGTTGCCTACTTAATTGTGAAACTAAACAACAACCATGTGATTTTGCTGTAAAACAGTGATGCTATTGTCTAAAGTGTTTCTATAGCAGTCATGTTAACAGGGCTGGATACACCATATTGTGGTAATTTTAATATTTGAGGCATGTTAGGGGACTGTGGAAAAAGCATTTAGAAAAGGAGCATCGTTAGATAACTAGTTACTAAGCATAGCAAAAGTGCAGGTATAATGAGGTTTCCTTTTTACGTAAATCCTTGTTTTCATTTGAAGCATACCATATTATGAAAAGTGTTTTTAAAGTAGTTTTTCTACTTAACCAGGATCTTGGTAGCTAGTACAT
Organism: Gila orcuttii; assembly: GCA_026230005.1. Lineage (NCBI taxonomy): Eukaryota > Metazoa > Chordata > Actinopteri > Cypriniformes > Leuciscidae > Gila > Gila orcuttii. The sequence goes on from JAPDVR010000010.1 coordinate 42,531,962, forward strand.
GAAGTTGTGATGGTGGAAGTAGCACATGGAGCAGTACCGGTACCAACTGTTTGGAAGTAAAAATAACAAACCACATAGTTTATGTTCTTATTAGAGAATGTTCTTATTAACACATCTTATTAGAGTACAATTATTTCAAACTCTTTGCCAGTTGTACAAAAATAAAAGCTGAAACTTTTGGCAAAACTTGCAACATGAAAAATATCAAACATAAATGTATTTGGCATGTAATTTACATTATGAATGTGCAAGCATACAGAATATTGAGTAACAACAGCATAATCAAACCATTTCCTACTCTAAATCACACATCATCACTCTCCATTTAAAGTATTTGACATACATTTTATAAGATGTACACTAACCAGCAGATTAACCTTTTTTCCTCCGTTTGCCGGTGGTCATCACGGTCCCTCTTCCACCAGGTCACTTTAGATTGTCTTGTGACTTCATCAGCCTTCTGAGTTTGTAACTCTGTGTTACGTTTCTTTATGCACATGCAATGAAAAGTAGATGTGTGAAACAGGCATTAACTAACTGGAGTTAATTAATTACACATTTCTGCATAACAAGAATGAAACTTGCCTGTATCTCTTCAACAAATGCATCCCCAAGCTGAAGAACAGCTTCTAGTTTGCTCTTATTTTCTCTTGACATTCAACTTAATCAGATCTTAAACAAAAAATAAAGGTGTCAGTTAGATCTGAGATCTGCCTGCAACTCAAATTTGCTGACTATTATAATTGAATGGGAAGTTTGGACCACATCAGTGATATGAAGGTAAAGGTTAATAGAAGCAATCAAACCAACAATGTGCAATTTAGGTAAAATGCACTATATATGATGACATTAGAAATCAAATATCTTGGTAGGAGTCTAATACAACCCTACAGTATCATGCATCTGCAAGCAACTAGTAATGTCTGCGCGTGCCTGAATTATTCCATACGCACTTTAGTCCACATGATTGACCCTGGGGGGTCCCGTATGCTTATGCTAACCATGCCACTTTAGCTAAAAACGTTAGCAAATACTAATTCAGTCTTTTGATTTTTAGTGCTGTCATCAGCCATGTCTAAAAGCTGAAGACCCATGTCACAACATGATTGAAAAAAACAACAACTTTAATTTCAAACTGCAACAGGTCGGTTTACAATAGAAGCAGATAGAGCGGCCCACTGTTCACTAACGTTAACTAATTTAAACGCATTCGCTGCAATTTTGACACATGACCCCATGTAACGTTATGCAGAAACACTGTAATAATTAAAATAATACAGTTAACACCGTGATCTGATTACAAAAAAGGACTGTTGCCCTTCCTTACCTGTTTAGAGATGTACGCGCATCAGGTGAACTGGGCGAACTGAGCTTCGCTGGTGACGTCATTGCCGTTGAAGGTGATGCGTGGTATTTAGACGCGCCTGCTCTCCAACGAAGTTAATGGGAAGGATTGGCGTATCTTATGCACGCAAAATTGGACTTTGGCGTATGCATTACACGCAATTTGAAAGTGTAAAGTCGTGTTATTTATACGCAGATTGATGAGAACGGGTTGGAAAAGATGGATGCTAAAGTTTGAGCTGACTCACAAATGTACTCTTATACAACAACTTTTCCTCTTCTCAACATGGACTGCGTGTTCCAGGGGGCGGGGTTTATGTACATTTTAGGGTTGCTGATGTCACTAACCTGGGAGGAATATCCTGTAGTCCCTACCAGCCGTTTGTTGTAGTCCTTCTTCCTAGAAATATAGAAATATCTTTATAGAAATATCTTCCTTTGCTTTGAACTTTGAGCATTGTAACTTTGCAGATGTTGTTTATGCTCAAACAGCTACATTTCACACTAACTAAAGTTAGAAAAGTGAAATCATACATTACCACCCCTTTAAGATTGTCAGTTCATGATCTTCATATGTAACAGGTACATTAATCATGACCAAGTCATTGTTATATATATATTTTATTCTCAAAGGATTCAGAAACTTTCAAATTATTAAAACTTATACATCAAATGTAACTATGTCTTTGAATCTTTTAATAATGCATGCATAGCAGGGCTTTATTCCTAGAGCGTGTACATAAAGTCAGCAGGAGACAAATTAATACAACAATGCATCACTTTCGACCTCTTGTTGAAACAATTGTCAAAATGGATGGCTTGCAACTAGACTGTTTTGAAAGAATTACAGTAGGAATGGTAAGATCACAGAACTGCTGTCTGCAACTTCATACATCATCTTTCTCCGAAATCTGAAACAATAAAACTACATAATATATGCAGCTTAAAACAAAACAGATGTCTCCTATATATGCACGTCATTACATTATCATCATCATCAGTTGAATGTGTGGTGGACAGGACATGAAAATCCATCAATACTAAAAATAAATGTTTGTTCACACGTGGACTAAACAGCAGTTAATAAATTATTGCTTAAACTGATCTTTAACTTCAGTAAACACACAGAAACGAACCAATCAACTGCACATACCTCTGCTCAGCCATGAACTGTGGTCGAAAGCTGATGACGTAACATCCAGGTAGGCACGTCCTCACGTGATGCTGAGTGGTCGATTGATAAGCTAAGAGCAGTGTAGGAGGAGAGCGCTGCCAGGAAAGTCTCAAAAACACACACACAAATCCAAGGTGATTCACAAGTGAATGACGATTTGTATTCAAGGATGAACTCGTAAATTTTAAACATTCAAAGTTTTTTGCACAGTTATATATCTACGAATTGTGTTTTGCATTTGTGAAATGTATTTTATGAATATTTAATTTTATTTTGCGCATGTGAATTGATTTTTGTGAATATATATTTTTTTCACGCACGTGAATTTTTTTTGTGTGCACATGAATTTTGTTTCATGCATGTGAAATTGTCTTCGCATATGTGAATCAAGTTTTTTGCATAAATTAATGATGAGACTGATCTGCTTCCATACTATAGGCTTTCCTCGACGGCATTAAAAATAAACCATCCATTTTTTTTCCAAAGCTGGGAAAGTCGTTAAGTGACTGAATGCCAGTGGGCGGGGTCTGTGGTGTGATGATGTAAAATGATTTCTCTAGACTAGAGGCTATCAGTATTTGCCTGTGTGAAGCATTTTTGAAGCTTGATTAAAAATGCTTTGTTTATAATGAGGATGTTTTAAGTGATGCAACTTGCAGGATATTTTAATGGTACAATGACCTTTTATATGCGATGAGGTGTTTTGAAGAAGCTGAAGAATCTAAGAAGAAGCTAAGAAACTTAAATTTGTAATTTGTAAAATTTAAGAATCAGTATAGACAGAAAATAATCAGAAAAACATCACTTTGTCTGGCCATATAAGTTATTAGTTCTAGATACTTCGCTTTAACACTTATTGGTAGGGTTGGTAATTTTCAGAGAGGCTAACAATTATGAGCTAACTTTGAAAGCATAAGATCCCACCCTCCCTTCAGAGCTTCTCTAAAGCCACACCTCCTTCAAAACACATGAACAGCAGGAAGCATAAAATATTGTTTTGGTTCAGGAGGAACTGTAAAAGGTGTCTGCTGTTTCTGTTGCGGTGCTCAGTGACTGACGTCTGTCTAACTCTGCATGAAACGCACTGATTACCATTTAACTTAGTGATTGCTATCAGGATGTGAAGAGACTTTCAACCAGCATAACAAAACATGTTTCTGGAACTAATCACCTACCCTGCCTTTCATTTCTGACCCCAGTCAACTTTGTGAGTATAACTTATCCTTTATTAAATGTTTTCATTACTTAAATATAATTAATTGTACTAAATTGCATATTGAATTGTGTTTGGTCTGTTTATACATCTTTTTGCTTACTGATAGTATCTGCCTCTCATTTTATCTTATCATTTATATAATTTATTCATATATAATTGTTGATTCTTATGTAGACCCAACAAAATATACTTTAAGACTCTGGTGCAGCATTAAATTACAGAACCACAGGTTAAAAAATGAGCTTATATTATCGCTTAACCACTGGTATTTCCAATTTATTTACTGCATTTTTAAAACGTAAATTTTGCCTCATCTCTCACTTTGTATTTCTCTGTTCTTCTCTCCACAAGAGGTCAGTAATGGAGCATCTCTACTGCTTTATTGAAGGCTCTAGTATGATAAAGTGAAGTTCATCATGTGTACGTTTCTTTAATTATAAAAAGAGCATAATAAATCACTACATGTCATTTTGAAGTTGTTTTATTACTGTCAAATTAGTATTTTACATTTCATGATCTACTGCAGCACAATTTTAGATGTTATGCTTCATATTAGGGCTAGTAAAGCAATAGACGTTTATGATGTTTTAAGACAGAGTCCGTACAGTATATCTAGATTTTGATGCTTCTGCCACCATCCTCATTCTTTTTTCTAGGATAAATCAAATACATATATTCCTGATTTTACCTTATTTTAGAGACTATATCTCATATTCAAACATGAAATATTAGTTGCATCTGTTATTAAGAGTCATAACATCATTAGTTCCTTTCTGTATGAATGTGAATCACATTTTATGTGACTTCCTTATCCTCAACAAACTCAACAGCACTCAAGTCTCGGCGGACACGTCTTCTGTCAGGCTCATGAAATGGATTCAATCAATGAAAATTTTGATTTCATACTTTCAACCATTGAATCAGATGAAAACTGCTCTCAACACAATGGTAAGGCCAGGATGTTTTCAGTATGCATTCATGTCTATTATAAAGATTTAGCACTGTAGTAATGGTGTATAAGGTTGTCATTTGTAAACTCAAAATTGTTTTATTTATATTGATGGTTCCATTAAGAACCTTCATGGAATCATTCCATTCCATAAAAGGTTCTTTATATTGGAAAAAGGTTTTTCGGATTATTAACATTTTTATCACACTAAGAGAAAAAAAATGTTCTTTTAAGAAATGTACACAAAGGTTCTTTGGGGAACCAAGAATTGTTCTATAAGTAGACTATAAGTGTTTATCTTTTCTTAAAATGCTGTGCAGTAATAGAACAGTAATATAATTTTTTTTCTCGTCTATCATGATGGCAAGGGGTCACAGGTGTTGTTGTCACAAGATCTTAGTTAAGGTTTAAATCAAATATCCAGTTGCTCTTGTTTTCTCTAGCAGCGGTTTTGTATGTTTTATTTCAAACATCCAGTTTGAAACTTAAGATCTTAAGATGTGAATTTTATTCTTAAAGCTAAACGTTCAGTACATATATTTTATATATTTTGAGTAACAATGATCACAATTAAAATACACTGAAAAAACATTCAGACAAGAGCCAAATGCAACTTTACAACTGAGTTCTCAGGACAGCAGGACACAATTCATAAAATGTCTGGTTAGGGCAACTTGTCACACATGTTGAAAATGCATTTTTGCATAATATATATTGCAGAAATGTTATAAATGTAAATTCCGGAATAGTTACTGGAGGAAATTCTCTGCTGAATCAAGGGTTGAGGTTTGAGAAATAACATCTCATCAAACTTCTGACCCCAGGTAACTCCACTGAAGAGCAAGAAAGAGAGAGGGAAGTTCATCCCCTTAAGTGGACTAAAGTTCTTCTGATTGTCTTTCTTGTTTTTGCTCTTGGAAATCTCTGTATTCTAGGGATACTGTGTGAGTAGCGCTGTTTAATTAATCACACAATTTCCTGTAATTAATCGTGATTAATTAACATTAAAAGTTTTTAATATATTTTTATATTATAATTTTTTTCACATTGAATCTCAAAAATAATGTAGAAAAAACATAAAGATGGTATATTTTATATAACATCACACCATTTATTTCCATCAAGAGATGTATCCAGAGTCCAGCACTCTGTAAAGCAGGGATCACCAACCCTGCTCCTGGAGAGCTACTGTCCTGCAGACTTCAGTTCCAACCCTGTTCCAACACACATGCATGTAATTATCAAGTAACCCTGAACAGCTTGATCCAGGTGTGTTTGATTGGGGTTGGAGCTAAAATCTGCAGGACAGTAGCTCTCCAGGAGCAGGGTTGGTGACCCCTGCTGTAAAGTCTCCTCCAGCACATCCCAAAGACATTCAATGAATTTATTCATATTTTTACGTCAATACAGTAATACACCTGCAACAACAAGGAGCATCAAAGCGTTTAAAACGAGTGTTTGCCCCAGGACTGAAGTGACCCGCCCTGGACTGCATGTTAAAATTCAGGAATAGTTACTGAAAGAAATTCTGTGCTGATTCAAGAGTTCAAATTTCAGAAATAATGTCTCATCAAATTTCGGACCCCAGGAAACTCCATTGAAGAGCAAGAAAGTGAGAGGGAAGTTTACAGTGCCATGTGACCTCCTGATGGTGAATGACCGTCCAGAACAGAGAGGTTAAAAGTCAGGCAAGTGAACCAGCAACTGGGGAGAGGTTATGATACAAACACTAAGCTCATAGTGATAAATGCAGTGGAGTCATCAAACAACTCTCATTGAGCAGCAAAAAATTTGGTATGTCAGAGTTTAGGCAGATTTTAAGATTAGAAGATGGCGAGCCCAAAAAATGCTGACAGTCAAATAAAAAAAGCTTACAGCGGTCCTAAAAGCGGCCACTTTGAAGAAATTGACAGGCAAGTGTGTCAGTACGTATAGAGCAGTCATCCAGCTAAAGGCACTGATATCGCCAAAGAGCTGAACATACTGTCACATGCCTGTCCTGTCTTGTGTTGCACATGGGTGTTTTGTTATTTTGGGCCATGTGCTCTTGTCGTTGTCTGATCCCTCCCCCTCGTTACCTGATTATTGTTTGACTTCTTCCACCTGTCCCCTCTTGATTTGTTCCCTTCTTAAGTCTCCTCTTGTTTGCAGTCTTTGTCGGATCGTTGTCTAATGTCTCCCGTTCCCCGTGATTCCCCGTGATCCACTTCATGTTAAGGTTCAGTTGTTGTTTCATTTTATTCATTGTGTTTTTCCCCCTCGTGGGTTTTTGCTTTGTGTTTGTTTATTTTTTGTAATAAATTACCATTCTCCTGCATTTGAGTCCTCACACCTTTTTTGCCTTGCACGTTCCGTGACACATACCAGCAGCGAGGCCCATCATTTCTTATTTCGGCTGTACTGACAAACTTGCCTGTCAGTATCCTTGCTTAAGTATGATGTGGCGTAATGGATTAGCATTATGCCGCTGAAAAGTCTTGCCCAGCACTTGCCCTCCGATTTCATTGAGTATCTGATGTTCCCTTCCGAGGGAACTCGCGCTGCGTCAAGAATTGACACATTGGGGAACACCTTAAGCATGACGCGTCTGAAGCCTGTAGGCTATGGAACTAGTCCAATCTTGATTGGTGTTGCGTCATGACGTCACTCGTGACGTCGCATGTGACAGTGAAGCGGAAGCTATAAAAGGACACCGGAACATAACAGCGTCAGCTTTCTGTTCTTCAGCAAACGCTCTCTGTGAAACTGTTTGTCATATTTGGTGTTGTTTGTCCTCCTATATATAGAAATTATGTCAAGTGAGAAACAATTCAGGCAGTGTTGACGGCTTCGGCCCTTTCTCAACATTCATCGACCAGTTCCCGCGGCCCCGCGCATGGGTCGGAAGCCCGCTCTGTGGCTTCTTCCGCCCGTGAGGAGGACCGCATGCTCGATTTATCTGGTTCTGAGGAGCTGGATATTTTGAGCATAGAGGCAGGAGAAAGTGAAACACCCCACTCTCCTGCCTTTGAGGAGCTGCTGGAGGTTGTGACTAGAGCTGTGGGTAAATTAAAGATAGATTTGCCCCCAGAAAGGCAGGAAGCGACTAAAAAAAGTAGACTTGATGAGCGCTTCCTGCAAGATTTTTTCTGATATCCACACTGAGGTGTCAAGATCATGGAATAAGCCCTTCTCTTCTCGCTTATCTAGCCCCAATGTACATATATATTCATCTATTATGGGGGCGAAAGAGAAGGGCTATGGGCCGATGCCTCTGCGACTTTTGGCGACTTTCAGCGACTTTTGCATTTCATCTCTCGCCTGATGCTGCATCGTCCCTGAGGGCTCCGGCGCTTGCCGTACCACCTCGGCTTTGGTTGGGAAGGCATATATGGCGGCAGACCGGGCTGGTGCATGCCTGCACACAATGGGGCTGTTGTAGGCATACCAGGCCGACCTCCTCAAAGAGGTAGACGACAGCGCGGAGGTCGCCCTCGACGATATTCAAGAAATGCGTTGACCGGTTGACTTGTCTCTCAGTACTACCAAAGAGACGGCCCGCGCTATTGGCCGCTCCATGGCAGCGTTGGTAGCCACGGAGAGACACCTGTGGCTGAACCTGTTGGGCATCGGTGACAAGGACAGGGCTTTCCTCCTCGATGCCCCGATTTCGTCTTCTGGCCTTATCGGCGACGCAGTCAATACTGTGTTCGAGATGTTTCAGGATACGAAATGACAGTCAGCTGCATTTAACCCTCTGAGGTCGGCGCGATAGTCTCGCTTTTTTTCTTATCAGTGCAAAAGAAACTCAAAATACTCTGTTGATTTTGATCTTACATACTAAGTGTACATCATTAGATCCTGATAAGTGTCTATTTTTTTTGTGGATACTCACAATAAAAACAAAGTGTTGTGCTTTTTGCCAAATAAAGAAAAACAAACATGATGCGCGTTCTGCCTTCTCTCTTTCAGTTAAGTCCATTCTGAAACGCGTCCGAAAATTAACTGTAATTCCGCGAATACTTGTCATACAGGCACGAGTGTTTTTCCATAATGAAGCTTGAACTCTCTTCTTTTAAATGAATTAATTTATATAAAAAACAAATATTCTCATTTTATGTAATCTGTATGAAAAGAGAGAGATGTCAGTATTTTTCTTTCCAGCTCATTATACCTCATTACGCGTTAATGTGCCACGCCCACGGAGAGCGCGCGGTATTCAAACGCAAATGATCTATCTAAGGCAAGCCATTCAAACATGCCAACGCCCACCAGCTGGATTATAAAACACATCTTGTTAAGTAAGTATCTTGTACAGCTGTGTACACAGCGTATCCTTTAGCTGTGAGAAATAATACTATCTAATAACCCTGGAAAATGTACCAGAAGTGCTGGTAGTTTCATTTTGAGGAGCAACGGATCCAGGTGATGTAGTAAGTCATTTATTCTTAAGTGCTTTGTTCTAATCGCGATATTGAATAGTGTCTGACTGTAAACCGCAAAAAGACTGTTTAAATTTGAATTGCGTGTCTGTGTGTAAATGATGAATGAATGGCACAGGAGCGCGCGCTTTGTTTGTGTCTGTGCCGTTTATTCACTCTCGCAACTACATTAGTAAACATGTTATTTTTACATGAACACATCCAAACTATATTGCTATAGCCTACTAAGATGAGTAAAAATAGACTGAAATATGTTGAAATAAAATGTCTGTATAAGCAACAAGCTGCAAATTCACATGTATATACTAATATATCGTACACAATATGTTACAATACTAAATATGAATGTTTAGACAAGATTTTGTGATTAGTTTTGGATAGATTATAAAGTTTTGACTTTAAAAAAAGACTATTGTCACATTAAATAGGTACGCTTTTGTTCACCAATTTCTGCTCATAGTTAAATATACTATAGTATGATGTTTTGTCAAAAATAAAGTAGGTATATTGAATTATCAACTAAGATGTTATTATAGTGTTTGTTCCAATATTCAAACTAATGAATCCTTACCTTTTTTAATACGTATGATAAAATGTATACTTTTTACAAAGAAATACACTTGAATTATTGTTAAAATTGTAATTGTTGTTGTAATTGTAACCTATTTGTAATTGGTTACAATTTCTAATTGTAAAATATGTATATATAGATAATTTCTTTTGTCCTTGCATTATTTGGGATCCTGTGACACACCTGTGTGAAAGGGCTAATTAATATGCAGCTCATTATGCGGCACATTATTCGGCCTTTGTCTTCTCAGGTAGGCTTGCTGCGGTAGTCGGTGTTACTGGTGTTACCGGTGTTCAGGCGCAACACCGGTTTCATCACTTGTCCACCGCGACACCGCAAAAAAAAGAAATATAGGCATATATTTATATATTTAACGCAATTACGCAGTAGGCTATCTATTTTTTTCTGTCACCCGTTGACTACCGTTGTATGATCACGCTCTTATTAATGTGAATGCTATTAAGCGCGACAAGACTAAAGAGACCGCGCTGTCCTGCCTACACAAACGCGCGCGCGAGACCCACAGAAAAGACGCGCGTCAGTATCGAGTTCTCTTTCGGGCTTGAACAAACCATAACACACACAAATTATGCCAAAATGTCAGTTTTGACGAGTGTCCTCATAAGAGCAGTCTTAAATGATTTAAATAAAGTCTTAAATTAACGTAGAGATTTGTGAGAAAATGGGACGCGTGTCTCTTTCAGCAGCGGCTGGTCTTAAAGTGTAATTAAAGTAAGTCAAAGAACAAAGGTAAGAGAGTAAATGACTCACTCAGACCCGGAGCCAGAAGGATTATTAAACCGGTAACGTTAGCCTAATAATCATGAATGCACTGCTATCTTTAACACATCTCCGGCGAACGGCTTCTTCACGCAAAAGAAAAACTCTTCATGAACCGCAGTGAAATTCAGCGACCTGGCGTTTCCTGATGGATCGAGGTTGTTCGTTAACTTAATTTTATACGTGCAACTCACGTAGCCTATAAGGACACTGTACGTGCTGACAGACAGGACCGAGCAGGTAATATTTAATATGAAACAAAGTCTCAACTTTCAAATTTGGTCAGTCAAAGAAAATTAAACAATAGGCCTACCGTTTTGTGGCTCTGTGTCGTGAGAGATTGCCTCAGTTAAAGACAAGTTCAAATCCACCGACGTTAGTCTACTAATCTAGACTACTAAACTATTACTCTCCTGACTGCTTTGTCGGACAAAAATGGTGGATTTTGATTTGTCAGATCACATCAAACTCCCTGCGAACTTGCGAAGGATAAATTGACGCTAATGTATAAGTGTCAGTGAAGTGCACACTGCTGCAGTAGCACCGCGATGTAAAAAAAAAAAGTTTTGTTTTCAAATGAGCGGCAATTCAGCCCACAATAACAAAACAGTGTTGCTCCGCACAACCACCATTATGCATGCCCGTGCAAACGCGCGCATTTTACATGTGCCTTTAAATTAGCGATTTAAAAGCCCCCGCCGGTGATACCGGTATTACCGGTGTTGTAACACATCGATTAACCAGTGTGAAAAAATCCTCACAGTCACATCCCTATTCTCAGGTGTGAACACGCCTCCACGCATATCGCCTTTCCAAACAAAAGGTGTCTTATAAAATTTAAATCAATGTATTGTTTTGTGTAAATGATTAGGCAGGATGATTTTCAGATCATTTTGAAGCAAAAATTTTAGGCAACAGCACTCATTAGTCAAAAGTCTTGTGGACACATATTTAGTATGTGTTTTGTGGCCTTATTTCAGACACTTTTAAGTTTTAGTTTTTTCAATAACCATGCATAAGCAATATTCTCTCAAAAATACAAACATGTACATACATGTTGCTCACATATTACGGTAGCCCCGTTTGTGCTATATAGAGTGAATTTACACCTTTGCCATTAACATGTTTATAAATAACTGAAAAAAGCACAAATGTCAGAGCATGTCAGAACACCTCAAGGACCCCAAAAACCCCTTAGACCTCAGAGGGTTAAACATCTCATCCCTTGCCGTTGTTCTAGGTCTCATGGGTCTGCTGCCAGGGGGCAGTCCCATGAGGCAGCCGCCAGCTCCTCACACCTGCAGCAGCAGAAGGAGAGCGTTGTTTCTCGAGCTCCCCCGAAAAAGGGGGACAATCTCAGCCGAAGTCTTCCAAGCCAAAGGCAGATCTGAAGACTGTCATTCAGGCGAGGAAGGCTTCGTCGAAGAGGCCCTGACGTTATGCGCAGGCCTCTGAGGGTGGTCCCCTCTGAGCCCTCAGGAAATCGATGTTCTGCTCCCGCCGCTAAGTGCGCTTCGGGACGCATCGGTTTCCAGCGAACACAAATCGCAGTGCCCGCCCGTAACTTTGCCGGCTCTGTCGAGTTCGCATCCTCTCATGAGGCCTGTAGAAAAATTTAATCGGTTAGCTCCTGCCAGTCAAATGCTTCAGGTCACCGACATATTGAATTTAACACCAGAGGCCAGTCCCGAGAGACTGGTCCCCCTAGTAGATTATCTAGGCAACTGGAAGGGTCTTCGAAATATATCTCAGTGGTCCTTCCACACAGTGTAAAAGGGGTACAGAATTCAGTTTGAATATCGCCCAGCAAGATTCAGCGGGGTGGTACACACGCTGGTGAGGCCCGAGCAGGGTCAGGTCATGGAACAAGAAGTTCAGTCCCTCTTCGCAAAGGAGGCCATAGAGCATGTTCCTCCTCAAGAGCGAGAAGCCAGGTTCTACAGCCGGTACTTCATAGTTCCCAAGAAGGATGGGGGATTACGTCCCATAATAGATCTCAGGGTATTAAACCGGTCTCTGAGGAGATACAGGTTCAAAATGTTCAAAATGAGGTGTCACCTCGCACCTTCGCAAAATGCATGGATGCTGCCCTTGCTCCTTTGAGACATCAAGGCATTCGCATCCTAAATTATATCGACGACTGGCTTATCCTGGCTCAGTCAGAGGAGATGGCGGTTCAACATCGAGATGTTGTTCTGAACCATCTGAGGTGCTTGGGACTAAGACTCAACGTCAAGAAGAGTTCATTGATTCCTCTGCAAAGAACTATTGTTCTGGGGGTAGTATGGGACTCAGTCACGATGTGGGCACAGCTGTCTCCCGCTCGTATAAATACCATCTTGACTACAGTAACGAGTTTCAGACTAGGCCAAACCAACACGGTCAAACACTTTCAGAGAGTGCTGGGTCTCCTGTCAGCAGCGTCCAACGTAATCCGTTTTGGTCTGCTTCACATGAGAGCCCTACAGTGGTGGCTCAGGACCAGAGGGTTTTCCCCGAGGGGGAACCCATTTCGCACTATCAAAGTAACGCGCAGATGCCTTCGTTCTTTGGTAATGTGGAAGAAACCTTGGTTCCTGTCCCTAGGTCCTGTGTTGGGGGCACCGTGTCAGAGAAAGATTGTGACCACGGAAGCTTCTCTGACAGGCTGGGGTGCGGTTATGGAAGGCCGCTACACCATGGGTCATTGGAAGGACCACCATCCTTCTTGGCACATCAACTGCCTGGAGATATTGGCTGTAATTCTGGCCCTCAGACATTTCCCTCCGGACCTCAGAGGCCATCATATTTTAGTGCGGACAGACAATACAACGGGATCAGCTTACTCCTAGTAGCCCCGCACTGGCTTGCCCGAGTGTGGGTTTCGGATATCATGGTCCTTCTAGCCGGCCCTCCATGGCAAATCCCGATCAGAAGAGACCTTCTTTCTCAGGCCGAGGGCACAATATTTCACCCCCGGCCAGAACTATGGAAGCTGTGGGTCTGGCCGCTGAGGGGGACCAACTCATAGATGCTGGTCTCTCAAATGAGGTGGCTGAGACCATTTTAAACTCTAGAGTCCCCTCCACGAGGAAACTATATGCATTACAATGGAATGTATTCAACTTATGGTGCAGAGAACATCAGTTGGAATGTTCGAACCCTTGGATGAGGTGTCTGAGAAATGTATGTCCTTTAAAGTAGCCTTCCTGCTCGCCATTACATCCCCTAAAGGAGATAGGGACCTGCAGGATTTATCGGTTGCTCCCTCTTGCCTCGAGTTCGCTCCCGGCAAAGTGAAGGCCAATCTCCACCCTAGACCTGGCTATGTGCCTAAGGTGCCATCAAATGTGGCACGGTCTATAATTCTCCAGGCTTTTCATCCTCCACCGCATGTGTCAGATGAGTAAGCTAAACAGCATTTATTGTGCCCGGTCCGAGCCCTGGAGGTCTATGCTCAAAGAACCTCGGGCTGGAGGAAGTCGGACCAGCTACTTGTATGTTTTGGGTCACCTAAGAAGGGTTCCCCTGTTTCCAAGCAAACAATCAGCAGATGGATAGTAGAGGCTATATCTTCAGCTTACGAGGTGCGCAGCTTGCCTTCGCCTCTTCTGATTAAAGCCCACTCAACTAGAGGACTGGCTTCCTCTAAAACATTGCTGTCAGGAGTTTCTCTTCAAGAGGTCTGTGATGACGCGGGCTGGGCCTCCCCTCACACCTTCATAAGACATTACAGTCTGGATCTGCCCTCTACTCCAGGATCACAAGTTCTCTCAGTGCGTATTCTCTCAGTGTGGCGCAGTGGGCATTTCGTTCCCCAATGTGTCGATTCTCGACGCAGCGCGAGTTCCCTCGAAAGGGAACGTCGCGTCCCTCGGCCACACTTCTAGCGCTCCAGAGAATGACTTGCTTCGACCAATCAGTAGCTGACGCTGTTATGTTCCGGTGTCCTTTTATAGCTTCCGCTTCACCGTCACATGCGACGTCACAAGTGACGTTATGACGCAACACCAATCAAGATTGGACTAGTTTCATACAGGCTTCAGACGCATCACGTTGAAGGCGTTCCCCAATGTGCTGATTCTCGACGCAGCGTTTCGTTCCCTTCTCAGGGAACGAGGGTTACAGTCGTAACCCGAGACGTGTTTTTAGGGAAAAAACTTCATACCCCATGGATTAGATAATGCGGATCACCAATTGTTTTGTCATGCCAACATCTGTCACTGTACACACACAACAAAAAGGGTCAGGAATCAGTCATTGTGAAATCTAATGAGAACTACAGATTATTTTTATGGTATGCCATAAATACCATAGTCTTATATTTTGGAAAAATATGGTAATAATCACTGCAATAATGATCCAAACATAGACTTAAAGCATTTGCCATTGTGTGTGTGTGTGTGTGTGTGTGTGTGTGTGTGTGTGTGTGTGTGTGGTATTACAGCTACTGCTTTTAATCGTCAAGTTAAGTGCATTTTTGTGCATGCTTTATTCAGATATCAGTGTTTCAGTAAAACTGTCTGCCCAAGAAACGAATGGCACAGGTAAGTGAAATATATTTAATGCACTAGTACAGCAACATTAACTGTGCACAAAGATACATGAATATGTGAGCGACTTTGTCTTTCTTTGTTTCTTTTGAAAAATGGTTTGGGAAAATGGTTTATTTTCTCCACCATTCTCTTCGTAACTGTTTCTGTATCAATTCATATTCATTCTGGCGGAAAGTGCTACTACTTCTCTACGGTCGAGATGAACTGGACACAGAGTCGAGATCACTGTGTGAGTCGAGGAGGACATCTAGTGATCATAAACAGCCAAGCAGAGCAGGTGTGTTCTGCACTTCAACACTTCATACACAGTATATTAATCCCTTTTACTTCTGTAACATGATGCATGTATTGAGTTAAACAAAAAAGGTAGACATTGATGATCATGGTTTAATGAAGTCTCTGATGGTCTCAGAAGATTGGGTGAAAGTTAGCATCCTGTTCAAATGACTGGTGAAGAAACATCCAGCCACGGCTTGTTCACTGACCAAACATGTCAAAAGCCTTAAATTTGATGCATGATATCTAAAAAGAAAGTAGTTTCAGCAGTGGAGCATGTTATTACATTGAATCAGTTTGTTGCCTAAAGATTAAAAAACGAAAAATATATATATTAATTTGGAATAACATGCCCCGATTAATCATTCTCAATAAATACAGTCAATTTTGATTTTCCACTGACATTAAATATTAGGCTTCACATTTCTCTGCTCTAAACCTAATGTGCATTATAATATTTTACAAGACAAAAACATGTTTTTCTCCATCAGGATTTTCTTACTTCTAAAGTTAAAGTGACGCACTGGATTAATGATTTGGACACTGAGGGACACTGGGTTTGGGTGAACAACCAGCCACTAAATGATTCAGTAGAGTAAAGCCTGTTTTATGCTTCTGCGTCGAATCGACGGCGTACCCCCGCAGACCCCTCTGCGTCGCCGCGAACCCCTCCGCCGTAGCTCGACGTGCACCTCCAAAAAATTTTAACTACGCGTCGAGGCGACGCAGACCACAAGGGCTCTGATTGGTCAGATGCACCGCGATGCAACTCAACCTGACGCAGAACCATAAAACGGCCACGACGCCGTAGGAGTGACGGCGTAGCTACTAGAGATGCGCGGATGGGCTATTATTTCATCCGCAACCGCATCACAAAACTCATCATCCGTCCGCCATCCATCCGCACCAACGTTTTTGACCAATTTTCAAAACCGCACCCGCCCGCCATCCACTGATGCAAGGCGCTGCTGATGACAGCCGCGAGACTAGAAACCGCCCGCCACCCGCCCAAATTTAATTAAAATATTTTTTTGCATCACGTCATCCGCCCGATCCGCGGTTTATCCGCGGAGTACGCGGCTATAACCGCCAACCGCGCATCTCTAGTAGCTACGCCGTGGAGTTGACGCAGAAGCATAATGAGGCCTTAAGAGCTTCTGTAATGACAATACAACCTCTCCATTAAAACTAACAATTCATAAATAATTAACAGGTTGCTGCCAAACAGAAGCAATTCATTTCGTCCTCCAGATTCTGGATAAAGCGAGACAATGGAGTCAGAGAGCCTGATAACTGGACGGAAGGCCATCCTGCCGGTGAAGACTGTGCTAGTCTGGAACATCCAGCGAGAGAGACGGATTTCTGGACGGATGCTTTCTGTTTCCAAGAGAGAAGATTTGTGTGTGAAGCTGCTGCAGCGGTTTAATTCATCCCTCCTGAAGAGTTCACACAAAAGTCAGCATTCTGTCATTTACTCAAACCAACTGTTGTGAAACAAAAGACATGCATGTAATGGCACCCCTGCCTGGATAGTAGGTTTTCAATATGTATTCTGTAACATCATTTCTAAATCATGTATGTCAGTAATCATGTATGCCAATTAAAAAACAGGGGGTGACTTTTCCTTTGCCGTGGATGTTTCCTGCGATTCAATGAGAATGTAATATAGTTTTGTGACAGTCATTTACAGTAGTCTATGATAGCAGTGCGCTGGAAGAAGTAGATTTAGCGTTTATAGGTCAGCCTTTCAAACAGAATTAAAGCTGAATGAACACAGTTCACAGTTCACACATCACTTTTTTCTTTTTAAAGCTCGAGGGAGTACAATATAGTGGAATGACATTGATAAAAGTTTAACTTTTTTGATACGCCATTTTAAAAAATGTGCGTCTGAAAAACATGAGTAATGGTTAAAAACAAGAGTCAAGCACAGGGTGTCAAACCCGAGTTTAGTTTCAACTCTTCTCCAAAACACATACCGGTAGTTTTAAAATAAGCCTGGAGGACTTGACTAATATAATATTAATAATAATTTGTGACATTTATATAGCGCTCTTCTGGGTTCTCAAGCGCTTTACATATGGAAAGGAGAATCTCCTCAAATTGTATGTGCAGAATCCTCATTCCTCATTTTGAATATCACTGACATTTAAATTAATCATTTTATTTTACCTCACTGTTTGGAAAACCACAGATGTAGCATGAACCATCTGGGTCAAGTTTGCCACTGGCCATAATTCTAACATTAAAAAAAGATTCCTGGTTGGGAATAAGTTGGTATAATATATAGAGTAAATGTTATTTCACAAATCTGGCTGATGACATCATGGCACTACAAGAACACAGACCGTGTCAAACCCTTTAGTCATTATTCTGAGCTGTGACTATTTCACACTTTTAAGAGCCTCCAAAACAAATTGTTAGCGGTTAGTGTACACATGGCCATTCGTCCTCTTAGCAGCAGGAAATTTTTTTTTTTTATTTAAATTGTGAATAGATTATACTGTATACAGTAAGTGAGCATTGATCGCTCCCTGTATAATGACTAAAGCTGTCAGTCATGATTTGCTAAAATGCTCAACGTTGCAAATTGTGTAAACCTTTGATGGTCTTCAGACTAAAGAAGATGAACACAAATAAACACAGAACTGTTCGAAAGCAGAGATGTTGTTTAGCATCTCGAGCAGCACCACGGACAGCTCCACACACCACAGCTCACGGACCAAGGAACAAACCATAAAAACATCATGGCAGGGTGAGAGGTGTGAAATCATTAAACCATTAAACAGGGCTCAACATAAAAAAAATCCCCACTGGCCCCCAGGGCCAGTAGATCAGAGTTTTACTGGCCCCTTCTATATTTTTACTGGCCCTGAAAGAAATAGAAGGAAAAGCACTTTTCCATTAAACTGCATTTATTGTATACATTAGGATTATTTTTTCTTGTCCCCTCACAATGACAGTAAACGAATTATTACATTACATGAGTGATGAGTAATGTTACATAGGCTATATTTTCACTTCAAAATGGTGAAATTAGACAAAAGTATATTAGTTTGCCTGATTATTTTTGTCATTCGTTTAACATTTATGACCTAAAAAACTGTCAATGAAGAAAAAATGAAGAACGCGCTGAATCTGATTATAACAAGACTGAAGCGAACACGAATTTGTGCAGCTTACACTTAACCACACATTTTTAGGGGGACTAGGCAGAAGTTTAGGGGGGAATTTCATTACACTATTTTTAGATAACCGGCCTGCCGACGGGCTATGCATTTTGCATTTTGGTCGGCTTTTGTTGTAAATTTCCGGCAAACGAAACAGTACATGCCCTCATCGCCTTTCTCCACCCAGGTGTACTGTGTTTTCCATGACACTAGAAATTAGGACTGGGCGATATGGCCAAAAAATCATATCTCTGTATTTTTTGGTTAAATGGCGATATACGATATATATCTCGGTACTTTCTATGTTTTTCTATTTGGATAAAGAAAATCTGTATTTATTTAAAAAAATGTTATTTCACATCCTGCTCAATGATATCCAAACAATGTTGATATTGAAGGATATGGAAACAAATATAGGGAATGTAATGTAGGCTATGCAATATATTATGTGCAAAAAGGTGGTTAAAATCACATTACATTCTAACATTGTAACATTACAATCTAAAAACAAAAATAATGCTTTTGTTTTTAAAATGACTAAAGGCTAAACTAAAAATGAAAATAAAAACAAAAGCACAAACTAATTATATTAGCCTGCATTTGATTACCCCATTATAATGCTCACTTTCATAAAAACATACTTTTAGGTTTAAAATTCCACATATGGCACATTTATTGTCTCCAACAATAAATATTTAGCAATATGTATATTTTAGTCAGAATTATTGCGCTACTATTCTATTGTGCTCGTCTGTTTGGCGCGCATGCGCGGCGGCGCTCGTTCACGGAAGCTTGAATATTAGCGGAGATTCACTTGCAGAGGGCTCGTCCTCTCCTGACAGTGAAATTGACATCTGTTTGACTTTCTAACATTTACAGATGGAGAATATACCTGTGAAATGTAAGTTAAGCACTGAGGAAAGCACCACGTCTAAAACGCATTAAACAGCGCAAGTATTTATCTGTCAGTCAGCAACAGTATCTGTCAGAACATCTGACAGGGCAAGCTGCTTTAGGTCCTGTTCACATATAGCGCCTAAAAACGCGTAGAAAACGCTAGGCGCGCCGCGTTCTCCTTTTTCCAAAGCGCTAGGGCGGTTGCGCTCCGGAGGCGTCGAACGTTGCTAAGCGCAACCATCAGCTGCGCTCTCCGTTACAGCAAGGAAAACGCTTGCAGCTTTCTGAAAGTTGAGATGTTTTTATCTCGATGCGGACGCGCTTGGAAAAAACGAGCGCGTCGCACCGCGACGACTCGCTTCCATTATGAGCGCGCCTACATTTGAAATAACGAACTTGAGCACGCAAAAGACGCGATATGTGAACAGGCCCTTAAACTTGTTAACTATATCTTACCAGTTATTTTGAAGCGCTTAATATAAGCTTGTGTCACGTTTAATTAGGACAAATTGTACTATGTTCTTTCACTGCAGGAGCTCACACTGCGTACTCCCAGAGAATGTCTAATATATCCTTTTAGACGGCTTTGGTACTCCGCTATTTTTCAGATGTGCTCGTATCAAACTAATGTATCAATATAAAAGTAGCCTATTGCCTCATTCCATATCGTTTAAAAAAAAATCGATATACTGTATACAAACTCGATTTACCGCCCAGCCCTACTAGGAATGTCCTCTTTCTCGTATCAGCCTCGTAGTTCTTTGACATTTTAACACGTTATAAATAACCTGAAGTAACATTGACAGTTGACACTCTTCGCGCCACTGTATATGACGTTTGCTGTTTGTTTAGTTGATGGCCAGTCACTGGCCCGCGCGGGCCAGTGACTGGCCAATCAACTAGCCCGACATACTCTTTTACTGGCCCCGGGCCATCGGGCCATTGCTTATGTCGAGCCCTGCATTAAAGTCCTGAATCCAATCAAAACTTAAATCTAACATCTGTCACCACACCTGACATGTCATCACATGGCACAACTTAGACATGAAACATATTTGACACATGACAACCGGTGAATCTGGGCGTCATAAATCAAGCCATAAAATATCATAAATCAATTAAAATGACACATACTTTGTTAACACAACAAATACGAATTCATATAAGAGTAAGATGGCGTAGTGCAAGTGATGTTTTGTGGCTTTTGGTGTCTATACATTTAAAGCGGTGTTAAGCTTACATTGTAAGTTTATCTAACATAAGCGTCAGTAATACACTGTCATTCCAAGTTGTGGACACATTGGAATCATTGTATATTTGTAACAGGTTAATTAACCTTTTCTTTTTGTCTCTCTCTCCGTGTATAATATGCTATTCATTTTGTTTACAGTTTGATGTTTCTAGGTTTTTTTTTTTTTTTTTTTTTTCTGGACCTCAAGTCTGTAATAAAGGTTTTGATATATAGCATTCTGGTATCTTGCATGCTGGGTCGCTTCTTGACACTTGATATGATGCAGATGTGTGGATCCCGCTGCCATGTCTTGTAAGGCGGTGATACTCAGCTGCTTATTCAATGGACATTTTTAAATCATACCTTCTGTCCTGAAATAACAAGCTTAGACCAGCATGAACTTTCGTCTTGGTCCAGGCTGGTTATAATGGTTTAGTGCTAAAAATGCTGGCCGACTAGCATGGACTTTCTGATGATTCTGGTTGGCCAGCAATGCAGATCTCTTCTTTAAATATAATTTTCACTGTTGGTTTCACAAATGTGAGAGTTTAAAGCACCAATGATTACTGTAAGATGCACAGTAGTTATTTGTTTGTTAGATACATAAAGCAGAGGTGTCAAGTCCAGGTTCAGAAAGTAAAATTCCTCCTCAGTATTTTGTTCCAATCACCTGGATTTGCTAATTAGCAGAGTTTTTCAGCCAGGAGATAGAACTAATTAGTGAAATCAGCTGGCTGAGTTAATGGGTGGAATAAACATATGGCAGGACTTTTACTTTATGACCCCTGGAATTGACACCTCTGACATAAAGCCTAATCAAACTGTCATCCAACATGTCAGAGAAACATAAAGATCTTCTAAGATATATTTTATGGTGATTTTTGTCCCTTTTATTTTAGCTATGAACAACCATCTGTTTTTGAGCTGCTCAGACATCCTGTCTAAAATCAAATTTTGTATTTTCTGGAAGATGGAAAATTCATTGGTGAATAACACAACATTTGGGGATTTATTTCTGTTTGTCGATTTGTTTTATTTTAAAGTATGTGATAGTGTTCAGATGTTAATCCAAAATAAATTATCTAAACATGTTTAAAATATGTCATGTTCAACATATAAATAACTATACTGAGGCTGGTATCATTTGCTTTGAAAGCATTTATTTGTTTGGTTTTATGTATTTATCAAAGAAAAAAGGTCAGCGTTAATAACAGAAATCGGTTTCTGTTATTATTTCATGCCATCTTCACATTTACACAAGCTTAACAGTGCATGACTTAATTGCCACACATCAATTTCCACAGATAACTTGGTATTTTTGTAAAGTAGGACCACCATTTTTCTTGCTCTTGGTTTAGATTCTCATCACATTCTGCTTCTGGAGGTTGACTTCCAGCCTCACTTAAAAAACCCAAACAGCCATCTTCAAACAGTTTGATTTCTTTATTGTACTTTCCCTTCAGAAACTTCTGCAAATTCTTTAGTGTCTGTGAATTGATGGTCTTTTTCTCAGTTTTTTCATTGCTCTCATCGATGTTTTCAGCCCAGTGAGCTTGAGACACCCATTTTTTCCCCTTACTGTTATAGCAGCAGAACGCTGTCCACATGTGTGAGGGAATGTTAACTTTTTGCTTCAGCAGTTTTTGGCCAGGCACAGCTCCTGTCAACACATAGGCCAAGATATTCCCAGAGGTTTTTTCATCCCTGCAGTGAGAATCCATGATATTTTTAACATTTGCTTCCATGCGACACCAGCTTCCTCTGTTAAAGCTGATCTTCTGCGGCACAACATTGGTCAGTGTGAATGTAGATTTTCCAGTGATTTCATCAGCTGCATGGCAATTGGGAAATAAGTGACCCCGATTCACAGATTCTTCGTTCCTGCTGTAGTCTTCTGAATAAGCCTGATTGACACATGGTTCACGCATTTCAGTTGTTGAAGTTTCAATCTATAAAATATGAAACCGATAATTGAAAAAAAGGAAGAGCTTGTCACTGAAATGCTCAAAGAACTTGAGAATGTAAAACCAGATAAATAAAAATAAAATTTTGAGACATAAAGGCCCACTTACTCAGGTGCTCTTCGTTCATTTCTGACCAAAAAATTTTCTGTTTTGACTTTCAAAAAAATCACAGCTTTATCGGAATGTTACGAAACTTGGTACCTTTATTGTATTAGGTATGTGAACACAAAAAAAAAAAATTGAGGCTAAGGGGTCGTAAAAAAAATAGTGCCTTTTGTGCTCTTCGGTCAAAAATGACCGACCATAGAAAATGAATAGGAAATTGACAAAAACACAAAAATTCTGAGAATTGTTGTGTGTACAATCTACAAATCGGCCACGATGCAGAATAAAAGTGCTCAACAATGAAGGGGTGACACTCTAAAACATCAAGAGTGCAAAACAGACACACTCACCCACACACACACAGATACAAACACACTTTTATACACACACCAATGAATTGTGATAAAAAAAAATCTGTTTTAAATTTAAAAAAATCACAGCTTCATCTGAATGTTACGAAACTTGGTGACTTTTATGGCATTAGGTATGTGAACACAAAAAAATGTAAGGCATGATTCGAACAGGCTAAGTGGTCGTACAAAAATTTGTCACACTTTTGCTCTTCGGTCAAAAATGACCGACCATAGGAAATGAATGGGAAATTGACAAAAACACAAAAATTCTCTACAAATCGGCCACAATGAAGAAAAAAAGTGCTCAACAATGAAGGGGTGAAACTCTAAAAACATTACATAATTAATAATAATAATTATATATATATATATATATATATATATATATATATATATATATATATATATATATATATATATATATATATAATTAATATAATGTTTAAAAATAATAATAATCATAATATAAATAATAATAAGCTTTGATAAAGCATTACTGTTTTTTTGTTTGTTTTTTTATTGAATTGTAATGTTACCTGTAACAAAATGCTTTCTCTGTATTCAGGTTTGACTGTAATAATAATGCAAAAATGCTAAAACTTGTACACTTCACATCAAGCTTATTTAAAAAAAAAAAAATTTAAACCTTGGAAAAAAGTATTATTTAGAATTTCTAAAAAATACATTCAAATCCACATCTTAAAAGTAAGTAATTTGGTCCAAAAACAACTAGACAATTCACACACCTCTCCATAGAGAGCTATAGTGGTGAACCCATGAAATAACAGGATTTATTTACTTTTCTATCAACAGATGTTGCTAATCTGACTTAAAAAATGGATTACTAGTTTCCATATTAATCTGAAATACTGCAATAATTGAAGAAATATTTTTAAAAAATATATATATTTTTAAATTATTTTCAATGGCAAAAATGGACCATAAATATTGCATAAATATTAAAAAGTAACATCAAATTCTCTCAAAATACAAAATTAAAAAGAAAAAAATATTATAGAACAAAATTAAATTGCATTGGTTTTACTGGGATGGAGGAAGTTTCATTTTTAGGTGTCCGGTCACTTTTGACCTGGAAGATAACAAAAGGTCCACCCAAATGAGGAGCACCCGAGGGTTAAAACATGCAGCGTTTTTGTTCAATATTATTCAATAATAATAACTGTAACAGGAATGAGTGTGGGACATATCAAACGCCTTGTAACAGCCATATCTTCTCTTCAGTGCTGTTTAAAATGTCGAGGCAACATTTGTGTCATCTGCTCCTAAAATGTGCCAAATATGTTTTAATGTGTCGGTTATGTTTTATTACTGACCCACACATATGATCCACTCTGGGGTGCGTTTCCCAAAAGCATCGTATGATCGCAATTTCCATTGAACTCTATTGGTAACGACGGAACTTGCGACCATAGTTGGCTTTGGGAAACGCACCCCTGTACGGTTTCTCTGGACTGGAGCACACTGTGCACACTGCGGCCGTTTAGTTAAACTGATGCAAAATCAAACTTTATTCTTCCCAATGGAAAGTAGCCTATTTACACTGTCTGAATAGTGCACTATCTTTTGTTTATATAGTGCACTGTATGCCATTCACCATATAAAACATATAGTAAATGAGTGAACAAATGTCTGAACAAGATTCAACATCTTTTTTAAATTCAGGACTCTAGAGTGTGTTCTAGAGATTCTAGAGAGCATTTGGTTGAACAGAAAATCTGAAGAGAAGTTGACGTTCTTCTAATTGCTTTTAAATCGTTTATCAGTATTGGCGGAAGTGAGAGACTAAGTTTTAATTCAATCTTCTAAATGCAAATTGATTCATGATTCATCTAGCACGGTTTCTTTCAAACACTGTAAAACAACAATGAACTGTAAGAAACATCACCTCCGGCTCGATCATCCATGGAATTACTGGTCTGTTGAATTTTCCTTTCCCAGTGTATTTGTAAGCTGAAAAAACAGGAATCTTATTACTTTTGTCATAGAGAGTTGCAAATCTGTAGACGTTCTGATATTTCTGACAGATTAGTTTGTAGTTGTTATTATCCTGTGAGGCTGAATTCTCCAGAATGCCCTTAATTATTGGAGGCTTTCCTTTAACAAAAAACTCCTTGCATTCGTTGAATGAATCTACAACTTTAGTCATGATGAAGGGAAAGCCAAACACCAGCAGCACAGAAATGAAAATAAGATGCATCTTCAACTGAGCTGAACTCAATCAACAAGCCAAAAATAAAGCTGACGTGTTTGTAGAAAGAAACCCTCTGTTTTTATAGACCAGAGTTATCCTCTTTTTACTATCTGCGACCCTAGATGTCAATGTAAATTGATACATTTGCATTTAACATTCATTCATTTGAATTCAGTCACTGTTTGCACATGACAAGGCCAATTAATATTCACTCCCTCAGTTTTGTCATGCAACATAGTATCAAAGCTCACAAATACTTCATATATATGTATATATATTCATATATATTCATATATACACTACCGTTCAAAAGTTTGGGGTCGATAAGATTTTTAAATGTTTTTAAAAGAAGTCTCTTCCGCTCACCAAGGCTGCATTTATTGATTAAAAATACTAAACAAACCCAGTAATATTGTGAAATATTATTTCAATGTAAAACAGCTGTTTTCTATGTGAATATATAGTAAATTGTAATTTATTCCTGTGATCAAAGCTGAATTTTCAGCATCATTACTCCAGTCTTCAGTGTCACATGATCCTTCAGAAATCATTCTAATATGATATTATCACAGTTGAAAAGAGTTGTGCTGCTTCATATTTTTGTGCATCCCATGATTCATTTTTTTCAGGATTCTTTGAAAGTTCAAGAGAACAGCATTTAATTAAAAAATAAATATTTTGCCTTATTATAAATGTCTTTACTGTCACTTTTGATAAACTTAATACGTCCTTTCTGAAGAAAAGTATTAATTTTCTTTAATATTCTTTAATTAATTTCTAAATTCTTATTGACCCCAAACTTTTGAAC
Source organism: Gila orcuttii (assembly GCA_026230005.1). Classification (NCBI taxonomy): domain Eukaryota; kingdom Metazoa; phylum Chordata; class Actinopteri; order Cypriniformes; family Leuciscidae; genus Gila; species Gila orcuttii. Next base: position 42,557,968 of record JAPDVR010000010.1, read on the forward strand.
GGTAGTGTATAATATATATATATATATATATATATATATATATATATATATATATATATATATATATATATATATACTGTATATATATAGTGCTATGCATAATTTTAGACACCCATGCTAAAGTTGCCTAAAAAGAGGAATACAAAATCATCTTTTGGAAATTTAATGCCTTTCTTAATACCTTAATTAAAAAAACTGAGGGAAAATTCAATCTGTAAGGACACCAATTTTATTTGTGAATGAATAATGTATTGTTAATAAATAAATGTTCTTCCTTAAAATACAGGTTGCATAAGTCAGGACACCCCTATGTTAAATTCCCATAGAGTCAGCAGATTTTTTTTTTTTTAAAGGCCAGTTATTTCATGGATCCAGGATACTATGCATCCTGATAAAGTTCCCTTGGCCTTTGGAATTAAAATATCCCCATCACCACATTCTCTTCACCATACCTAGAGATTGGCATGGGGCACTTTCCATAAGATCATCTCTCAATGCAAATCATACCAGCTATTAGCCTAACTGAAATAACACCATGCCGTATGGTGAAGGGTATGTGATGATGTGGGGCTATTTTAATTCCAAAGGCAGTTCACATATTCACACACAGTATATATTGGCATTTACAACACACATTCAATAAAATAACACATCACAACATAATTGAAAATCACTCTGATTGGTTTTAAGAGTAAATCTACTAATGATTGTGGCGAGCAGGACGAGTGGCGTGATTAATGATGAACGACGCCTGTGCGACGCACCGGTCTTGTATCTCTCACGGAGGAGCGGAGGAGGAGCAACGACAGTGAAGATCAAGAGAGGCCTGAACTTGTGTTGTGTTTTGTTTCTGTTTTGTGTGGCCAGCAGTCGTCCCCAAGGGGCTGCTGGCTTATACTTTTATTTTTGTATTTGTTTATTTATTTATTAAAATATTTGAATGTCCGCTGGTTCCCGCCTCCTTCTTCCCATAACATCTGAACTGCGTTACAGTGATGATCACCACAAAAACTAAAATAAAATAGAAATGCCTTCAACTGTTACTCCCCAGAGTTTGTGACTAGGAAGGAAAAAATGGTTTCCTCTGAGCATATCATGCATCTCGTAACTTTTTTTAAATACAACGTAAATGTCACGTTTGTTTCTGTCTGATTCTTTTCTGTTTAGTTCTTCTGTTTGTTTTTAGTATTAGTCACATGTCTTTTGTTTTCCCGCCACTCATCTGTTACCATGCCTACCGTCATTAGTCCATCTTCATCACCTGTGTCTTGTTAATCACCTTTATCTGTCACCTGGTTTATGTTAATCAGTGTCTGTATTTAGTTCCCTCTGTTCAGTCAGTCCTTGTCTGTTCTCGTCAATGTTACCATTGATTCGTCAATGTAACGTTGTTTGGATCTCTGTAGTTTATTGTGAATAAATAGTTTGGATTTGGACTTTCAGCCTTCCTCATCATCTTGTACCTGCACAAACCCTGACAGTAAATTAGTTGAATTCAACAGAAAAACGCAATATTTAGTGAAATAATCAACAGACATTACCTTTTCCACATGAGAAAAATTTACCAATTCACAAAATTAGTGGAATGCTTAGCTGATATAAAACATTAGATGACTAGTAATTTCCTACTACTTAATTTGTGAAAACAGAGTGTTTAATTACTGGACAAAAACATTCTGCAAGTAGTGACCCAGAATACTGTCTAACACTTGAACCTTGGTGTGCTCTTTGATACCAATATTTCAGTTGAAAGCCACATTTCTAGCATCTGTAAAACTGCATTTTTACATCTTAAAAATATACCTAAATTATGACATATGCTCTCAGTGACAAATGCAGAACAGTTAGTTCATGCGTTCATGACCTTAAGGCTAGATTATTGTAATGCTCTACTGGGTGGTTGCCCTGCACGCTTAATAAATAAACTCGAGCTGGTCCAAAAAGCAGCAGTTAGACTTCTTACTAGAACCAGGAAGTATGACCATATTAGCCCAGTTCTGTCAACACTGCATTGGCTCCCTATTAAACATTGTATACATTTTAAAATCTTTCTGATTACTTACAAAGCACTAAATGGTTTAGCTCCCCTGAACTTGAGCAAGCTCTTAACGCATTATACTCCTTCACGTCTATTGTGATCTCAAAATTCTGGCCAGTTGATAATACCTAGAATATCAAAATAGACTGCTGGCGGTCAGTGATGGGAATAACGGCGTTATAAATAACGCCGTTACTAACGGCATTACTTTTTCCAGTAACGAGTAATCTAATTGATTACTCTTCTCATCTTAATAACGCCGTTACCGTTACTGCCAATAAATGCGGCGCGTTACTATTGATGAAGCTGTTTTTTTTTTTCATCAGACCATCTAGATCTCTGAGCGAGAGGCAAATACTTTTTTTACTGTTCTTCCTTGGTTAGTGGGCAGAGCACGAGACAAGCGCATAAATGCTGACGATTGGCTATAAGGTAGAGTAAAATGTCATTGTAAGCCAATCAGAGGTAGAGTTGGGCGGGTGTTCGAAAGCAGGCATAGTAGTGATGGGCATTCGACTCTTTTGACTCAGCTCACTGAAAAGAGCCGGCTCTTTTGGCTCACAAACGGCTCTTTAAATGACTTTGACTATAATATTTCAATTTGTATTACATAATTATTTAATTTCTATAGGCTAAATTTGTAAAAATAGAGTCGGCTCTTCAGATATGCGAGCCAGCTCCCAACGTTCACCTAAAAGAGCCGGCTCTTAGAGTCGGCTCATTCGCGAATCGCGAACGACCCATCAAAAGCTCATTCGCGAACGAGTCGATCCATCATCACTAACGCTCATTCGCGAACGACCCATCATCACTAAAGCCGCCTTTCCACTGCACACGACAAACGACAGACGTCGGACCGGAAGTCATTCATTTCCAATGGAGAGTCGTACGGGAGCTGCTGGGAGTTCCGATCATATGCGTATGCGGAAAATTCGGATCCGATTTGAGCTTTGGATCCGTTGAAATATCTGAACTTCTGCGGCTAGACCGAATGCGACCGGCCGACCGGATGTGATGTATTCCAATGTAATCCAATCAAATCAGTGTGCGCAAGTTGAGAATTATTCATACTCTTTTTTAAAACTTGATCCGAAACACTTAATACTTTTAAAAAAGACATGGTTATTAATAAATAAGTTAAAAAAAATTATGAATTTAATATATATATTATTGGTTTTAATGTTGTATTCCTTTTCCCTCCTAAAATATTGGCGGTCATTTTTGATGTTTTCATTCATTCATTCATTCATTCAACCATGGTAAATGCACAGAGAATAAAGGCTCTTGTTGTTGCACTCATTTACCGGAGACGCAAAAAGAAATACTCCAAATCAGTGTGGGTAAAACACTACCTGGCACGGAGGAAACATCTCGGCGAGTATCACCGTTTAGTGCAAGAGATGCGTCTAAACCAAAACGGGGAAGATTTCCGTGAGTATTTTCGGGTCTAATGTTAGTTCATTATTCATGCATTTGCCTACACCCAACACTGCTAATTTCATACTGCTAGTTAATAATGTAATTGTTTTATTTCAGACTAATTTCATACTAGTTCATATCACAGTAGCATATGAGCATAACTTTACAATTTAAATTAAACAACTTAAAAAAATTATAGCATTGTTCGTTATGTTAACCACGTGTAATAATACAACTGCATTGAAATACTAGCTAGATGGTAATTTAGGCGGGACAAAGATTTGCTTTCATTCTGCACATTTGGCAATCAAAACCCACCTGGCAGACCGACAATCTCGCTAACTCTCTTCCAAGCTTCATTTTTCCTGCTGACGTTTCTGTATGATTCAAGAGTAATATCATAAAGAATGGGGTATTCGGAGACTGCGAGAATCAACTTCTCTCCCATGTTGCCGCGTACGATAGGAATGAAAGTTCCATGCGACTGACACTAGGGGGCGAAATGCGACAATCGTATGCGAATGTCGTGTGCAGTGGAAAGGCGGCTTAACGGCTAACGCTCATGAATTGCGAACGACCCATCATAACGCATAGTCGGGCAGGACAGGACACACAAGGAACAACACAAGCCAGTCAGTCAACGAGAGACAGGTATGGCGACGAGCTTAACAAGCTTAATTTAATTTTGCCCAGTTGTGGCCTGTTGAGGGGCAATAAATATCAAAATTTCCAAAACATCTATTGTGTTATTTGCATTGATCCACTATATAAACATAATATCTACATACATGGCGTTTGATTGGAGGCTAGTCTCACTTTGTCCCACAGCAACATTTTTTTTTTTAGATGCGTGTATAATGTTTCATGTTTCTGTTAATAATGTATTGTATTAAGTGTCCATTTCATTATAATATTCAAATTTATCATAAATAATTGAACATGCACATGTATTTTAAGTTCCGTTAAAGAGGGGTAGAGGTGGGGTCACATTTGAGCATTTAAAATTTAATTTTACTTGAAAGTAACGCAATAGTTACTTTCATAAGTAACTAGTTACTTTTAAAATTTGTAACTGAGTTACTAATTTAGTTACTTTTTGGAAGAAGTAACTAGTAACTGTAACTAATTACTTTTTAAAAGTAACTTGCCCAACACTGCTGGCGGTAGATCCATTTCTTATTTAGCACCTACATTTTGGAACAGTCTTCCTAGCATTGTTCGAGAAGCAGACACACTATGTCTGTTTAAATCTAGACTTAACACATCTCTTTAACCTGGCATACACAGAACATTATACATTTCTATTATTCAAATCAGTTATACGATTGTTAGGCTGCATAAACTCTTCCTATAACACCCGATGTTCTCGTTTCATGATAAGAAGAATGGCATCTACGCTAATATTAGTCTCTCTGTTTATCCCAAGGTTTACTGAAGTCAGCCGTATCCAGATCAGATGGAGGACCTTCACCTAGACACGACCACAACGCATTCCTTGAAGTGTCAGCAGAGATTGTGTCAACTAGATTCTCCTCTGTGAAGGCCTCATTGACAAGAGAGCCATCGGTTCTAATCCTCAACAAACTCGTCTCCATACCGGCGTGATGACTCCGATCTTCAACCAGATGGAACTGGAGAACATCTGAATGTTCCGATCCAATCTGACTTCTGACCTGTATTGCTGCCTGAATCATAATCACACACTGTTTATTCGTTGGCCGAGAACTGAGCGACTGAGTCTGATTTTTCCAAGTTTTTTTTCTCCATTCTGTCACCTGATAGAGTTTTGATTCCTTGCCACTGTCGCCTTTGTCGCCTCTGGCTTTTGGCTTGCTTAGGACACTTAATATTCAACAATATTATTGATCTACCTACATTGACACCATTGTATGAGAACTGATTTGAGCTGGACGATGACATCACTGTTTTCTCCAGAACGGCTGTTTAGATAAATGAACTAAATTAATAACTTTTTTCCAACATTTATGTTTTATTTATTCATACATTTGACTGTTATAATTAAAGACAAAGATTGTTGAATACATTTGGGTCTGTTTCTCACACAAATTAATCACATGGATTCCGAAGATTTGGATTAGCGCACAAATACAATTTTATGATAATTTTATGGATGTCATGGTCACCAGTTTAGTCACCATGCACTACATTTCCCAGCATCCCTCCGTCCGATCACAGCAATCATCATCAGCTGTCACATCATCACCCAAGCACCAGTGAAAATGACTCCCCTTCACTCACACACTGTTTAGTCTCGTCTAGAGCTCGGACCTTCTCCTCTTGTTAGCCAACGTACCTGTGTACTTACCAGTCCGCCTTGTTCCTCTTCTTGTCTCCATTCCTGTTGTCCTGTTCTTCGTCCGTCTCCAGTCTCTGTGTGGTCGTCCTGCAACACAAAAGGAAAGTTTACTCAGTCTTCCCAGTGACAGTTTCAACGTGTGTGTGTGTGTGTGTGTGTGTGTGTGTGTGTGTGTGTGTGTGTGTGTGTGTGTGTGTGTGTGTGTGTGTGTGTGTGTGTGTGTGTGTGTGTGTGTGGTATCTCACTTTTCCCTTATCTCACCATCTGCTCCACTCATCTGCTTGTTTCATTCCTTGTTTGCATCATCAAAGTAAACGTTTGTAATTATTGACTCTAATTGTGCAGTTTGTGATTTCCGTACAATGGTGCGTTTGTGGTGTGTTTTATGGTCATTTTTGGATCCAAGCATATTCATAAAATTCCTTATATGTCCCACATTAATGGTTAAATTATTACAGAAATTGTATTCATTTTAAAGATTTTAAAGTGTAGTCTTTGAGATCTTTGAATGACGTATTATTATTTCAAATTAATTGAATCAGTCATCTGCCTTAAACTGCACTTAATTATTCTGTTATTTAATTATGCATTTATAAAACAGTAAAAGCAGACCTCTTTGTACTAGACATTCAATTTCACACTGTATTAATAAGTTGTAGATTTCTAAACCTTAATTTGTAACATAAATGATGGGAAAATATTTTAACGTTTGAAACGCATATAGCACAAAAACAGTTGTAAAACAAGAACACTCCTTGGCCTCCCATATTGTTGGCATATTAGAAATCTGTTCACGCTTTTATATGATTTTTATTTGTCAAATATTCAGTTTATCTTGATTGGTGCAATTTGCCCCCTGACACGGCTAACCTGTAAGTCGAGCTTGAGCCACCTAACAACTTTTATATTAAGTCAAATTAATTTGACCCTGCCCTGTTATTTTTTAATTTGATCTAATTTCTCCATGCCTTTTGGTAAAAAAAATATTTATTTGGTATAAAAACATTCTTTCCTACTGCTTATTATCTAGCTTTACAAACACAAGTCGACAAGAAATGTATATTAATGGCAACTTCAATGCTGGAATGATATTTGTTCTTCCTGAACAAGACAGGTGTTTATTATATTTGAATAATACAGATACGGATTTGCTTGTCTTTCACTTTGCAGTAAGATAACTTGTAAAATGACAAACCTAACAGAACATACACTGAACTGCAGTTACATATAGTACAAAGATATATTTCCATAAGCTAATATGAGTATGAACATTTTTCTTGGCCTGGCCTGACCTAAATTGATATCAGTGACAGAATTCAAATTAAGGAATGTTACAGTTTTTCTTACAATGGCTATGACACATTTCTCCAAACTTAGGTCACTTTTTCAAAACTACACAGTGAATATAACAGCAGTCTATGTGAGCTAACCTGAAGATTATTTATCATTGTATGGCACAAAATGTATTCAATGACTACTGACAATGTCAATGACTACAATGATTATTTGTTCACTTACACTAACTGTCAGGGTTCTGTCACTTCTGTCTATTTCAATTCTTGGTTTTGTGACAGAGCTCTAACACTCCTGGTTTTGTCTCGTCTTTGTCTGAGTTCGTGGTTTCGAGGGTGCTCGAGCCGTGCACTCACTTGTCTACGTGCCTTGTTACATACTCCAAACATTTGAGGGTTTCGTGGATTTTCTCGCTTGCCAGGCTGGGAAGGCTACAGCGCCCCCAGTGGTGGCCAAGAAGGCTGCAACGCCCCCATTGTTGGCCGAGGAGGCTGCCCCCCAGTGTTGGTCGAGGAAGCTGCAGCGCCCCCCAGTGTTGGTCGAGGAGACTGCAGCGCCCCCCAGTGTTGGTCGAGGAAGCTACAGCACCCCCCCAGTGGTGGTCGAGGAGGCTGCAATCCCCCCCCCCCCATGTGGTGGTCGAGGAGGCTGCAGCGCCCCCCAGTGGTGGTCGAGGAGGCTGCAGCGCCCCCCAGTGGTGGTCGAGGAGGCTGCAGCGCCCCCCAGTGTTGGTCGAGGAAGCTGCAGCGCCCCCCAGTGGTGGTCGTGGAGGCTGCAGCGCCGCCTCGCTCACGGAAATGGAGGAGGAGGAGGAAGGATTCCTGCTTATCACAGGGCCAGGAGAATGTTCCAAAGCCTGCTGTCAGCCCAGAGGCCATCCCCAGGCTCATTGCCCTGCCGGCGCCACCCAAGCTCCTTGCCCTGCTGGCTCCGTCCATGCTGCCAGTCATGCCGGTTCTGCCCAAGCTCCAGGAGGCCGTCCCAGAGTGGCCCGCTGAGGCCGTCTCAGAGTCCAGAGTCGCCCAAGTGTCTTGCTCCGCCCTTGCTGCATATTTATTTTGCGTTTATGGGTGGTTCTTCAACTACAGGCACTTTTGGCCTTGTGAACTTGAGGGGGGAAAAAGTGTTCAAATCAAAATGGTCACAGTCTAACAGTTAAATATAACTAGTCTAGTTTAATGATCCATAAGAGAACGCACTTTATAAGACAAATTGGTGTTTTTTGACATATTTTCCAATCCGCAATGAACAAATGTAATTTCCACCAGACGGTATGTGTGTGAGAGATAATGAAAAACAATGTAGCTGAATACCTACACAACTGTAAGTTTTCATTACCATTCATTCAAAAGGGGAAACTTAGGAATAATTGTATAATGTAAAAAACTGCAGTGAATTATAAGCAGTAGAGAGTGTCATTCTTGTTTTGTAAAGAAAACATGGCAACACTATATAATATCTGCATGCTATGAATCATAAGGTAAGCATTAGTAAATAGTTGATCCCTCATTTATAAAGCATTGTCCCTACATTAATGGACAAATGAAGCGGGTGACATCAATTATATGATTCAAAATTGTCTGTAGTTCCCAGACTCTAATAACAAAACCGCATTTAAATTATTTACACTTTGGGCTAAATACATATAAACGGACCAATTGCACACAAGAAAATCACAGGAACGTCTACTGGATGTAGTGGGTATTCACGAAGGGACACAGGAGCCAATAATACAGTAAGTACTTTACTTTGAATAATTTCCCCAAATAAAAAGTAGGCCTTTTTAAAAGAAAAACAATTAAATCAACAATAGGACAATAAAAATAACAAATAAATCACATTTTTCCAATGTAAAGTAAAATAAAAAACCTCTTCAAATATACTCAGTTTATTTGTGAATACTAACTTTGTAAGGTTTTGGATAGTAATTATTTAAGTGTTACTACATCCTTCAGAAGTAATTACAAATTATATGGATCAGTATTCTAAAGTGAAGATCATGATAACCCACTAGTAATGACTCAAGTTTAACGTCACACATAGGCTCACTATTGGCCGACGCTGGTCATATGTGTGATGCGTGTGACGTACAACACAGAAACACTACGCTATTACACTAGTGAAATGACTCGAGGCCCACAGAGAAGGAAATTAATAGTTGAAATAAAGTCGTTATTTTTGTTGTTTTTTTGCGCACAAAAAGTATTCTCGTCGTTTGATAAACTTAAGATTGAGCCACTGTAGTCACTTTGACTATTTTAACGATGTCTTTAATAACTTTTTGTTGGAACAAGTGTCAATCCCTTAGAAGCCTATTGAGGAGTGATCCAGCTCTCAGATTTAATCAAAAATATCTTAATTCGTGTTCCGAAGATGAACGAACGTCTTACGGGGTTGGAACAACATGAGGGAGAGTAATTACTGACAGAATTTTGATTTTTGGGTGAACTATCCCTTTAAATTTTTAAACGATATCCAAAAAAGAAAGAAGTTTCAGCAGTGGAGCAAGTTATTATTTTAATGAATTTGTTGCCTAAAGATTAAAAAACAAAAAAATATATATATTCATTTATAGTGACATGCCCCGATTAATTATTCTCAATAAGTCCAATGAATAGTCAATTTTGATTTCCCACTGACATTAAATATTAGGCTACACATTTCTCTGCTCCAAACCTAATGTGCATTATAATATATCACAAGACAAAAAAAAAAAAGTTTTTCTCCATCAGGATTTTTTATTTCCTCTACAGTTAAAGTGACGCACTGGATTGGTCTTAATGATTTGGACACTGAGGGACACTGGGTTTGGGTGAACAACCAGCCACTAAATGATTCAACAGAGTAAGAGCTTCTGTAATCTTGACAATACAATTGCTGCATTAAAACTAACAATACATCAATAATTAGCAGGTTGCTGCCAAACAGAAGCAATTTGTTTTTTTTTCGTCCTCCAGATTCTGGATAAAGCCATTCGTCAGAGAATGGAGTCAGTGAGCCTGATAACTGGACAAAATGCCATCCTGCCGGTGAAGACTGTGCTAGTCTGGAACATCCAGCGGGAGAGACGGATTTCTGGACGGACGCTTTCTGTTTCCAAGAGAAAAGATTTGTGTGTGAAGCTGCTGCAGCGGTTTAATTCATCCCTCCTGAAGAGTTCACACAAAAGTCAGCATTCTGCAATTTACTCAAACCAACTGTTGTGAAACAAAAGACATGCATGTAATGGCACCCCTGCCTGGATAGTACACACACTGCGTTCCCTGACATCACCAGCCTTTCAATATGTATTCTGTAACATCATTTCTAAATCATGTATGTCAGTAATCATGTATACCAATTAAAAACAGGGGCTGACTTTTCCTTTGCCGTGGATGTTTCCTGCGATTGTACTCCAAGAGTACAATATAGTGGAATGAAAAGCGTACATCGTATTGAGAAACATATTCTGAAAACATAGCGTAACGGTCAAAGACAAGAGTCAAGCACAGGATGTCAAACCTGAATTTAGTTTCAACACTTCTGCAAAACACATACCTGTAGTTTTCAAATAAGCCTGAAGGACTTGACTAATATAATAATAATAATAATAATAATAATAATAATAATTTTGTTACATTTATATAGCGCTTTTCAGGGTACTCATGCGCTTTACATATGGAAAGGAGAATCTCCTCAAATTTTATGTGCAGAATCCTTATTCCTCATTTTAAATATCACTGACATTTAAATAAATAATTTTATTTTACCTCACTGTTTGGAAAACCACAGATGTAGCATGAAACATCTGGGTCAAGTTTGCCACTGGCCATAATTCTAACCAAAAAAAAAAAAAAAAAAAAACATGGTTGGGAATAAGTTGGTATAATATATACGTAGAGTAAATGTTAGTTCACAAATCTGGCTGATGGCATCATGGCACTACAAGAACACAGACCGTGTCAAACCCTTTAGTCATTATTCTGAGCTGTGACTCAAGGTCAGAATACTATTTCACACTTTTAAGAGTCTCCAAAACAAATTGGTATCGGTTAGTGTACACATGGCCATTTGTCCTCTTAGCAGCATGAAAAATATATTTTTTAATTTGAATTGTGAATAGATACTGTATACAGTAAGTGAGCAATGAGCGCTCCCTTTACAATGACTGAAGCTGTCAATCATGATTTGCTAAAATGCTCAACGCTGCAAATTGTTTTGAAACCTTTGATGGTCTTCAGACTAAAGAAGATGAACACAAATAAACACAGGACTGTTCGAAAACAGCTGCATATCAGTGAGTACCGAATTGAGTATAAAAAGTATTGGCTATACGGACCTGTAGAATGCATGTGCCTATCAATTCCAGAGCTGCACACACACTGCAAATTATTCAAATATCAAATATTAGCAGTTCACCCATCCACATGCAGGGTTCTGGGTCAAACATCTACTATAATATGATACATTTTTGCTATTAATATAACATTTGTAAAATAAAATAAAAAGTCAGAATGCACAACTATAAATGAAACGTCTCGGTTACGGATGTAACCCTCGTTCCCTGAGTAGGGAACGGAGACGTTACGTCGAGTGACGGAGAATGGGGGTTTCGCCTAGAAAGCCTATCGACTTCGAGTATTACAAAACGAGCCTATGGCAATGAAATGCCATGGGTCTGCGGAATTTGCATAGCGTATCTCCGCCCCACCGCGTGGGTATAAAAGGAGGAACGCCGGCAAAGGCAGATCATGTCTTCACTGAGGAGCCGAGACTGAACTCAGGCGTCTACCCAGCGGTACAGCGGAAGTGGCAGGGAGACGTAACGTCTCCGTTCCCTACTCAGGGAACGAGGGTTACATCCGTAACCGAGACGTTCCCTTTCGTAGTCACTCCGAGTTACGTCGAGTGACGGAGAATGGGGGTCCCCGTGTAATCACGCCACCTTCACAGCTGTCTTCCAGTGCCCTGCGAAAGTCTGATCTTAGGACTTAGAAATACACATATGGCCGGAAGGCTTCATATGGAGGAACACTGGAGCAACCAGCCCGTGGGGTGGCAACTTTCAACTCCAGGGGTGGCAAGGTGGCTTGCCGAGGGAAAGACACATGCTCAAAGAGGCTTACAGTGGACATACACATGTGGGGGTTACTCAGGGGAGGAACCATGCACACGGGGGCACCTAGCCGACGCACAGGCAATAGACACTGGCGCCAGCGTCAACAGTGCTGGAGGAACTCAGGGCTTCAGAAGGGAAGGCTCACCTGAGGAGAATAACCGCACGTATCCAGTCCGTGGAGTGGAATGGCGAGCAAGCGAAGACACCTGAGCGGGTCCTGAACTAGCTGGTTGAAGCGAGTACATGGGAGGACACTGGCTCCACTCGGAGATTATAGAATCTGGCGAATGTGTTAGGTGTCGCCCAGCCTGCAGCTCTACAGATGTCTGCCAGCGAGGCGCCATGCGCTAGAGCCCAAGAGGAAGCCACACTCCGGGTGGAGTGGGCTGTCACACCAAGGGGGCACGGTCGGCCTTGCTGTTGGTAAGCCAAAGCAATGGCGTCCACTATCCAGTGAGACAACCTCTGCTTTGAGAGAGCCTTTCCCTTCAGTCTCCCACCATAACAGACAAAGAGCTGGTCTGAGGTCCTGAAACACCGCGTCCTGTCTACGTAAGCGCGGAGAGCGCGTACTGGACAGAGCAGTGCCAAGGCTGGGTCTGCCTCCTCCAGGGGCAGCGCTTGCAGGTTCACCACCTGGTCCCGGAAGGGAGTGGTAGGAACCTTGGGCACATATCCAGGCCGGGGTCTCAGGATCACGTGAGAGTAAGCCGGCCCGAATTCCAGGCACGCTTCGTCAACGGAGAATGCGTGCAGGTCCCCTACCCTCTTAATGGAGGCCAGTGCAACCAGGAGCGCTGTCTTCATAGACAGGAACTTAAGCTCCACTGATTGCAGAGGCTCGAAGGGAGCCCTCTGCAGGGCATTCAACACCACTGAGAGGTCCCAAGAGGGAACGAGAGGAGGACGAGGAGGATTCAGTCTCCTCGCCCCTCTCAGGAACCTGATGATCAGGTCGTGCTTTCCCAGAGACTTACCATCAACTGTTTCGTGAAATGCAGCTATAGCGGCCACATACACCTTCAGGGTGGAGGGAGACAGCCTTCGCTCCAGCCCATCTTGCAGGAAGGAAAGCACGACACTGATCAGGCATCTCCAGGGGTCTTCTCGGCGAGAAGAGCACCAGTTAACGAAGAGGTTCCACTTCAACGCATAGAGATGTCTCGTGGACGAAGCTCTAGCGGAAGTGATAGTAGCCGCCACCGCAGGTGACAGGGTACTCAAACCTGCCTCGTCCCGTCGAGGAGCCACACGTGGAGTCTCCAAAGATCGGGACGAGGGTGCCAAAGGGTGCCCCGTCTCTGAGAGAGGAGGTCCTCTCTCAGAGGAATTGGCCAAGGAGGTGCTGTCGCGAGGAGTACTAGTTCGGAGAACCAGGTCCTGGTGGGCCAATACGGCGCAACCAGAGTGACCTGCTCCTCGTCCTCCTTGATCTTGCACAGAGTTCGTGCGAGAAGGCTCACTGGGGGAAACGCATATTTGCGTAGGCCCCGCGGCCAGCTGTGCGCCAGTGCATCCGTGCCGAGAGTACCCTCGGTCAGGGAGTAATACAGGGCGCAATGGGATGAGTCGTGGGAGGCAAACAGGTCTACCTGTGCGTCCCCGAACTGATCCCAGACCAGCTGGACCGACTGGGGATGGAGTCGCCATTCGCCAGGGAAAGGACGGAGCCGAGACAGCTCGTCGGCTGCAAGGTTCCGAACGCCCGGAATGTAGATAGCACGACCTCAGGTGCTTCTGACTCCATAAGAGGAGGTGGCGAGCGAGTTGCGACATACGGCGGGAGCGTAGACCACCTTGACGGTTGATGTACGCTACTGTTGCGGTATTGTCTGAACGGACTAGCACGTGTTGACCCTTGAGCAGCGTGTGGAAACGGTGCAGGGCTGCCGGCAAACGTACTGCCAGCAACTCGAGGCAATTGACATGCAGAAGGCGCTGGGGTCCTGTCCAGGAGCCCGCGGCAGCATGTCCGTTGCACATGGCGCCCAAGCCCGTGGAAGAGGCATCTGTGGAGACAACAATATGCCTGGAAACTCGTTCTAGGGGGACTCCGGCCCGTAGAAAACTGAGGTTCCTCCACGGGGTGAAGAACTGACGGCAGGTCGGAGTCACTGGGACTCGGAGCGTGCCGTGATGCCATGCCCACCTCGGGACTCGATCGCGAAGCCACAGCTGAAGCGGTCTCATATGAAGCAATCCGAGCGGCGTTGCCGCGGCTGCAGATGCCATATGCCCCAGGAGCCTCTGAAATAATTTCAGTGGGACCGCACTCTTGCCCTCGAACTGACGAAGACAAGTCAGCAGTGAGTGTGCGCGCTCGCTCGTAAGCTGCGCGGACATGGCGACCGAGTCGATCTCCATACCGAGAAAAGAGATCCTCTGCACGGGGCTGAGTTTGCTCTTCTCCCAGTTGACCCGAAGGCCCAGACGGGCTAGGTGCCGGAGCACAAGGTCTCTGTGTTCGCAAACCTGAGCTCGAGAGTGGGCTAGAATCAGCCAGTCGTCGAGATAGTTCAGGATGCGAACCCCGTGTTCGCGTAGGGGAACAACGGCTGCCTCGACGACCTTCGTAAAGACGCGAGGAGACAGAGCCAACCCGAATGGGAGAACCGCGTACTGATATGCCTGCCCCTCGAAAGCAAACCGAAGGAACGGTCTGTGTCGAGGTAAGATGGAGACATGAAAGTAGGCGTCCTTCAGGTCTATCGCTGCAAACCAATCCTGCGGCCGCACGCACTCGAAAATGCGTTTGGCCATGAGCATCCTGAATGGCAGCCTGTGAAGGGAGCGGTTCAGGACGCGCAGGTCCAGGATCGGTCGTAACCCACCGGTTTTCTTGGGGACGATGAAGTACGGGCTGTAAAACCCCAACCTCATCTCGGCTGGAGGGACAGTCTCGATTGCACCCTTCGCCAGCAGGGTGGCAACCTCCGCTCGCATGATGGGGGCATTGCCACCGACCATAGTGAAGCGGACTCCGCTAAAGCGGGGAGGAGACCGAGCGAACTGAATCGCATAGCCGCGCCTGATCGTTCGGCGACCCAGCGGGACAGGCTGGGGTGCTCTAACCAAGCTGCCAGAAACTGAACCAGCGGGGTCATGCGAACGACAGACGTCCCCCCGGAGGGGCAGCGAGGCGGAGTGACCAGCCCAGGCGAGGGTGGCATAGCGGCCCGGTGCGGGCGCGTGGTCAAACTCCGCGCCCTGACAGAGGAGACCAGGGAAGGACCAGCGTTCCACGGGGGTCTGCTCTGCCAGGGGGCTGGCGACAGAGGGGGACGAGAGCGGTGTGGTCCGAAGACGGCACGCACTGTCGTCTGCGCCCTCTGGAACAGAGGGGGACGGGAGAGGCGAGGCCCGGGGGCGGCGCACACTGCGGTCCGAGAACTCTGTGACAGAGGGGGATGAGAGCAGCGAGGCACGGAGGCGTCGCGTACTGTCACCCGACTCTGTGTGCTCAGTGATGGGAGTATCGGTTCCTTCTAGAGAACAAAATATTCTCCCCCGGCCCTCCACCGGGGAAAGGAGTGGTCCTGCTACCCACTCCTGGAAAGAACCGAGTCCCATCTCTGAGGAGCCCGTCTGAAGAGCGCCGCTTAACCTGGCATGTAGCGGGGGGCGGGGCTGGAGAGGGCTGTGGCGTCCGCCCGCGGCTCCCTCCCCGCCCGTTAATGGGCCGGCTCTGGAAGCCGCGGGCGGACGCCACAGCCCTCTCCAGCCCCGCCCCCCGCTACATGCCAGGTTAAGCGGCGCTCTTCAGACGGGCTCCTCAGAGATGGGACTCGGTTCTTTCCAGGAGTGGGTAGCAGGACCACGGAGGGCGCCTTCGGCGGTGGGCAGACCGAGGGATCTGAGCGGACGGCAGGGCCGTCGGGACAGAATCAACGTCAGTCTGCACATGGGCGGTTGAGAGCTGTTGGGCAAAGTCCTCAACCGCACCGCCGAAGAGGCAGACCTGAGATATGGGAATGTCGGACAGAATGTCAGCCGCGCGACATCCAGCACATCAGACAGGTTCAGCCACAGAATGGGGAGCATCACCTGACCCAGGGAGCGTACGGCCACTTTCGTCGCTCGGGAAGCGAGGTCAGTGGCGGCACGCAGCTCAGTGAAGAGGCCTGGGTCAGTCCCGCCCTCGTGCAGGACCATGAGCATCTGGGTCAGGTAGACCAGCAGAATGACCATGGCAGCAGGGAGGCGGCTGCCAGTGGCGCTATAGGATCTCGCCACAAGTGTAGACGAAAAACTACAGGCCACGGACGGGTGCTTAGGATTGCGCCGAGAAGAAGCACTCTGAGGACATATAGCATCGCAACAGAGCGTTCAGCCGGGGGAACCCCAGTGTACCCATGGCAGCAGCCCCATCGAGGGGAGGAAAGGCGGATGAGATCAGCGAGCGGTCCCGAGAAGACCAGGGGGTCTTCAAGGACTTCGAGATCTCATCATGCACGTCCGGGAGGGAAGGTATTGGGGTTTGCCGTGGACATGTCGGCGGCCTTACCCAAAACCAATCGTCCCAGGAAAGCATGGCCGTCATCTCTGGATCGGACTCAAGCACAGCCGTATGCACACCAGGAGGTGGCGGCTGTGACGAGTGGTCATTTCCAGAGAATCAAACCCACCTAGTGAAGCTGCTACAAACATAGTATCATCCTCTGTAGCTTCAAATGAAACACACGGGCCACCAGAAGGTAGACCCGTGGGAATCACCTGTTCACTAGCGGGCACCGTCATTGAGGAGGGGGGGCTGGGGCGTGGACACGGAGTCGGCGCCTTGTTCCAGACCAACACCCTCCGGTCACCCTGGCCACCAGCCGAAGATCGGGTGGTGGATGAGGGGACTCTCACTCTTGCGAGTTCACCGAGTCTCGACCTTAATGACGCGATGGTCATATTCCCACAGAGAGAACATGAGTCATCCACGAGCGCTGCTCTAGTATGATCAAGCCCAAACATACCAGACAACGCTCGTGCCCATCAGAGTCCGATACCAAGCTGCCGCAACCATTCTGTTTTTTTTTTTTTTTTTTTTAAATGCACGGGCGAGCCGTCTTTAAAAAGACGTGCCGCGTGCGAGCTCTTTTTGTGAAAGGAGAGAAACTCCGCGATGTTGAAGCGAGCAGGGAGAAACACACTCACTGGCAGATCACTGCACAGACCAGCAGGCAATGTGAATTCGCTGCAGATCGCCGTCACACCAACACCGGAGAGTGGCTCGTCTCGTAGAGCGAAGTCAGAAATAGCTGTGGAGTGAAGAGATACTCTTGGCTCCGAAGCGAAAACATGATCTGCCTTTGCCGGCGTTCCTCCTTTTATACCCACGCGGTGGGGCGGAGATACGCTATGCAAATTCCGCAGACCCATGGCATTTCATTGCCATAGGCTCGTTTTGTAATACTCGAAGTCGATAGGCTTTCTAGGCGAAACCCCCATTCTCCGTCACTCGACGTAACTCGGAGTGACTACGAAAGGGAACTATATACAAATGAGAATATTTTTCTGATAATAGTGCAGTTCCAGCATCTACCAGTAGGGGATCACTGGACATGTAAACCCTATACACTTCCTGTTTATATTCACCTTATTCTTCGCCTGTTCTTTTTCCCATGATTCATAGTGGGTTCAACTGACTAAATAGTTTTCTACTTCCGGTTGAAGTGTTTGTTTACATAGCATGCTAGCACTAGCGTAAAGGCTACGGTGATAGTTTTTAAAGTTATTAAAGTAGTAGATAACTGTTCGGTCAAGCTAGGAAGTAGTCGGTGGCTACACACCACCGATGAAATTTCAAAAGATCGTGAAGGCGACCGTGTCAGAGTGCCACATCCCTCAAAATTGACAGGTTGGGTGGATGACATGAAGCTATGGCCAGGAGTTAGCCATATTGACATCATTCATTATTTTATCTTTTCGGAGGGTGTAGATCCTGAGGAGATGCGCAATTGCAAATCAATTACAGTCTGGGCAGAATATGCCTCAGTCTGCTCATGGGCGGTTGAGAACTGTTAGGCATGCCCTCAACCGGACCGCCGAAGAGGCCGACCTGGGATATGGGGGTGTCAAGCAGACGAGTCCGCCCAACATCCTGCACATCGGCCAGGTTCAGCCACAGGTGAATGGTGGACATCACCTGACCTAGGGAGTGCACGGCCACTTTCGTCGCTCGGAGCAAGGTCAGTGGCGGCGCACAGCTCAATAAAGAGCCCTGGGTCAGTCCTGCCCTCGTGCATGTCCGTGAGCATCTGGTCCGTGACCACCAGAATGGCCATGGCATGCAGTGAGGCGGCTGCCTGTCCTGTGGTTCTATAGGATTTCTCCACAAGCGTAGACGAAAAACTACAGGCTTCGGACGGGTGCTTAGGATCGCGCCGAGAAGAAGCACTCTGAGGACACTGTAGCATCACAACAGAGCGTTCAACCGGGGGGACCCCAGTGTACCCATGGACAGCGGCCCCGTCGAGGGGAGGAAAGGCGGAGGAGATCAACGAAGGATCGCGGGAAGACATGGGGGTCTTCGAGGATTTCGAAATCTTCTGATGCACATCCGGGAAGAAAGGTATTGGGGTTGGATGCCGACAGATGTCAGCGGCCGCACCTAAAAACCAATCGTCAAGCAGCGAGCGCTCAGGACAGGGTGGAAGGTTCCACTCTAGTCTGATGCTCGCGGCGGCCCAGGAAAGCATGGCTGTCATCTCAGGATCTGACTCGACAAATGCCATATGCACACCCGAAAGTGGCAGCACTATCGAATCTTCACTTCCTGAAGATTCTTGCCCGCCCTGTGATGCTGCGATGGACAACAGATCCGATTCTGGAATGTCAAAGGAAACCCGCGGGGGGTCCGAAGACGGGCCAGCGGGCGTCCTGTGATAGCTCACGGGTTGCGTCAATGAAGAGGGGGGCGTGGGCCGAGGACGAATCGTCAGCGTTTTTGTACCACACCATCACCCTCAGGTCACCCTGCCCACCAGCCAAAGTAGCACCTCACATGGAGAGTGTAGATCGGGGTGTGGATGAGGGGACTCTCTCTCTAACGAGATCATTGAGTCTCGACCGTAATGACGCGATGGTCATGTTCCCACGGGGAGAACATGAGTCATCCACAAACGCTGCTCTAGCTGATCAAGCTCAAACACGCAGAGCAGAGAATGTGCCTATCAAAGTCGGAAATAAGTCGACCACAACCAGAAGTGCACGGGCGAGCCGTCTTTAAAAAGACGTGCCGCGTGCGAGCTCTTTTGTGAGAGAAAAAACTCTGCAGATGTTGAAGCAGGCAGGGAGAACACACTCACTGGCAGATACTGCACAGATCAACAGGCAGTGTGAACTCGCTGGAGATCGCCGTCACACCAACACCGGAGAGTCACTCGTCTCGTAGAGTGAAGTCAGAAATGGCTGTGGAGTGAAGAGATACTCTTGACTCCGAATCGAAAACATGTTGCCAGCGTCCTCCTTTTATACCCATGAGGTGGGGTAACTGGATAACTGAATAACTGGATTCAACCTTCTGATAAATATGCGACTTTGTGTAATATAGGTGAAATTACTGTGACAACAGCTTTTCCCACTTCAGTTATGTTTTAAATATACAGCAGGTCCTTGGATCTAATGATCTAATGATATGCATCATGCATTTAAAAGTGAAATGCCCAGCAGACAAGCGATTTGAATTTATTTATCCGTTAAAACACTTGATCACAAATAATATTCCATATGAATCAGACTTAATAATATTTTATTGTAAAAGTTACTTACAGCATCCAAAATATATGCAAAGATGTATTTTTTCAGCATTGCATTATCCACTCAAAACCCCAGTTTTTGACGATGTAACACGCTGTTACATCTTCAATGATGGTCATTTGGGCTGATATTTGGTATTCTACATAATATGTATGTCCTATAGCTAGCTATTTGTCACTAGTCTGGGTTTCCCCATGCTGCCTTGCACGCAGCGTGATTTTATTCACGCTGCTAGGCAGTCTGGATTCCATGGCCCAAATTTTCGCCTCAGCGAGGGGACCAATCACAGAACGGGGAGGGAGCAGCAAGACGATGACGACGTCTATGCGACACACCGAAGCAGTTTGTTTATACCTATGGATCCAACATGGCAGCAGACGTGAAGTTACCTTTCAATGCAGCCTTAGATATTGTTCTAAGTAGTTTAGTTAAATCTCTGACTCATCGTCTTCTTCCTCGTCTAATTTCTGTCGCTCTACATACGTCATCTGGTATAATTGAAACGATTGGCTATGAGCTACGTACAGGTGCATTTGATAGACATTCGTAGCACCCAATAAACGGCTCTGGGCATTCGTAAACCATGCCTCAAATACGTGAAAATGAACATGTGGTTCCCAGACCGACGTCTCAATGAGACTCGGTTTGACGTTAGCCAGGCTAATTTGTCACCACGATTGTTCTTTGAAAGAAAAAATCATCCGTTTTGTCATTTCTTACAGGTCTACACTGGACAAAGCAAATGTGCAAATGATCTGTCATCCATGTAGTAGCGTGTAGTAGCCACTACTTCAGAAGAAGAACGGGCATCCGTTTAATATCAATTAATCATCATGTTATCCTGATGGAAATATAAAGAAGCCTTAAACTCCAACAATCTTTTCGAAACGGGGTGTTTTAACCACACTAACAACTCATTTTGAATGAAGCGCCCATAACAGCTCCTTTTAGGGGTGCAAATATCTGCATAATTAATAAGATCCAGTACTCGCCTGTGTGTAAAGCCTAACGTGATTGGTTGTAGCGAGAGCGTGCTACGATTGGTCAGCTCAATGAGGCCGTTATCCGACTGGCTTGAGGAAACGGTAGGTGGAGTCCACTTATTTGTGGATTTGTCTGCATGTCAACGCTAGAAGTGTTTCAAAATCCACAAATGCGTGAGGGGATTTTTCAAATGCACAGAAAGCGGTTCACAAATAAATGCCAGACAGAGTTTGGTTTGTGCCATAAAACACATTTGTACGTTTTTTTTTATTTTTATTTGCAAATCTCATTTTATTTATTTGTGAGTTTTATAATTTTTTGTTAAACTCTTTACATTTAATTGTGGATCTTAATCTATTTATTTGTGAATATGATCATTTTTTGTAAATCTCTTTACATTTGTTTGTGTATCTCAATCTATTTATTTGGAATAATGCAACACTACTGACCCCATAACGTCTCGGTTACGTATGTAACCCTCGTTCCCTGAGTAGGGAACGGAGACGTTACGTCGGATGACGACGAATGGGGTTTCGCTTAGAAAGCCTATCAGCTTCGAGTATTACAAAACGAGCCTATGGCAAAGAAATGCCATGGGTCTGCGGAATTTGCATGACGTAACTCCGCCCCACCTCGTGGGTATAAAAGGAGGAAGTCCGCAACAGCAGTTTATGTTTCTTCGCTGAGGAGCCAAGACTGAGCTCAGGCGATCCCCGCGGTACAGCGGAAAGTGGCAGGCAGACGTAACGTCTCCGTTCCCTACTCAGGGAACGAGGGTTACATACGTAACCGAGACGTTCCCTTTCGTTGTCACTCCGAGTTACGTCGGATGATGACGAATGGGGTTACCAGTCTAATCACGCCACCTTCTCAGCTGTCTTCCAGTGCCCTGCGTAATCGAGATCCCTGTCATAGACTGGACGAAGGACTCCATTTAACACAGGAATACCAAGGTACACTGGGAAGCATATCCCAAGCTAGGGGAAGTATGCAATTAATGCCAACCCAGAGGGGGGGGGGGACTTAGAGAATACACATATGACCCGAAGGAAACATATGGAGAACACTGGGGTGTCCAGCCGCAGGTGGAATATTTCAACCCCAGGGGTAGCAAGGTGGCTTGCCAAGGGAAAGACACATGCTCAGAGAGGCTTACAGTGGAAATACACATGTGGGGGTCACTCAGGGGAGGGACCATGCACACGGGAGGCACCTAGCCGACGCGCAGGCAAGAGACACTGGCGCCGACGTCAGGAGTGCTGGAGGAACTCAGGGCTTTTGGGAAAGCTCACCTGAGGAGAAATCGCACGTATCCAGTCCGTGGAGTGGAATGGCGAGCAAGCGAAGACACCTGAGCGGGTCCGGTACTAGCTAGTTGAAGCGAGTACATGAGAGGACACTGGCTCCACTCGGAGATTATAGAATCTGGCGAATGTGTTAGGTGTCGCCCAGCCTGCAGCTCTGCAGATGTCTGTTAGCGAGGCGCCATGCGCTAGAGCCCAAGAGGATGCCACACTCCGGGTGGAGTGGGCCGTCACACCAAGGGGGCACGGTCGACCTTGCTGCTGGTAAGCCAAGGCAATGGCGTCCACTATCCAGTGAGACAACCTTTGCTTGGAGAGAGCCTTTCCCTTCAGCTTCCCACCATAACAGACAAAGAGCTGGTCTGAGGTCCTGAAACACCGCGTCCTGTCTACATAGGCGCGAAGAGCGCGTACTGGACAGAGCAGTGCCAAGGCTGGGTCTGCCTCCTCCGGGGGCAGCGCTTGCAGGTTCACCACCTGGTCCCAAAAGGGAGTGGTAGGAACCTTGGGCACATATCCGGGCCGGGGTCTCAGGATTACGTGAGAGAAAGCCGGTCCGAATTCCAGGCACGCTTCGTCGACGGAGAATGCGTGCAGGTCCCCTACCCTCTTGATGGAGGCCAGTGCAACCAGGAGCGCTGTCTTCATTGACAGGAACTTAAGCTCGACTGACTGCAGGGGCTCAAAGGGAGCACTCTTCAGGGCAGTTAGAACCACTGAGAGGTCCCAAGAGGGAACGAGAGGAGGGCGAGGAGGATTTAGTCTCCTTGCTCCTCTCAGGAACCTGATGACCAGGTCGTGCTTCCCTACCGACTTACCTTCGACTAGGTCATGGTGTGCGGCAATGGCGGCAACATAGACCTTAAGGGTGGAGGGAGACAGCCTTCGCTCCAACCCTTGCTGAAGGAAGGAAAGCACAATGCTGATCGAGCATCTCCGGGGGTCATCTCGGTGAGAAGAGCACCAGTCGACGAAGAGGTTCCACTTCAACGCGTAGACGTGTCTCGTGGACGACGCTCTAGCGGAAGTGATGGTAGCCGCCACCGCCGGTGGAAGGGTACTCAAACCTACCTCGAGCCATCCAGGAGCCACACGTGGAGGCTCCAGAGATCGGGGCGAGGGTGCCAGAGGGTGCCCCGTCCCTGAGAAAGAAGGTCCTTCCTCAGAGGAATGGGCCAGGGAGGTGCTGTCGCGAGGAGTGCAAGTTCGGGGAACCAGGTCCGGCCGGGCCAATACGGCGCGACCAAAATGACCTGCTCCTCGTCGTCCCTGACCTTGCGCAAGGTCTGCGCAAGAAGGCTCACTGGGGGAAACGCATATTTGCGGCCCGGCGGCCAGCTGTGCGCCAGTGCATCCGTGCCGAGCGTGCCCTCGGTCAGGGAAAAATACAGGGCGCAATGGGTCGAGTCGTGAGAGGCAAACAGATCTATCTGTGCGTCCCCGAACTGGTCCCAAATCAGCTGAACCGACTGGGGATGGAGTCGCCATTCTCCAGGGAGGGGATGAAGCCGTGAGAGCTCGTCGGCTGCACAGTTCAGGGCTCCGGGAATGAAAATGTCTCGAAGCGACCTCAGATGCTTCTGACTCCATAGAAGGAGGTGGCGGGCGAGTTGTGACATACGGCGGGAGCGTAGACCACCTTGATGGTTGATGTACGCTACAGTAGCGGTATTGTCTGAGCGGACTAGTACGTGTTGACCCCTGAGCAACGCCCGGAAGCGGTGCAGGGCAAGGCGTACTGCCAACAACTCGAGGCAATTGACATGCCATAGCCGCTGGGGTCCTGTCCAGGAGCCCGCAGCAGCATGTCCATTGCACATGGCGCCCCAGCCCGTGGTGGAGGCATCCGTGGAGACCACAACATGCCGGGAAGCTCGTTCCAGGGGGACACCCGCCCTGAGAAAACTGAGGTTCGACCACGGGGTGAGGAACTGACGGCAGGTCGGAGTAACTGGTACCCGGAGCGTGCCTTGATGCCATGCCCACCTCGGGACTCGGTCGCGAAGCCAAAGCTGAAGCGGTCTCATATGAAGCAATCCGAGCGGCGTGACCGCGGCTGCAGATGCCATATGCCCCAGGAGCCTCTGAAAATGTTTCAGTGGAACCGCATTCTTGCTCCTGAGATGTCTCAGGCAAGTCAGCAGTGACTGCGCGCGCTCGCTCGTAAGCTGCGTGGACATGGCGACCGAGTCGATGTCCATACCGGGAAAAGAGATCCTCTTCACGAGGCAAAGTTTGCTCTTCTCCCAGTTGACCCGAAGGCCCAGACGAGCTAGGTGCCGGAGCACTAGGTCCCTGTGTTCGCAAACCTGATCTCGAGAGTGAGCTAGGATCAGCCAGTCGTCGATATAACTCAGGATGCGAACCCCGTGTTCCCGAAGGGTAACAAGGGCAGCCTCGATGACCTTCGTGAAGGTGCGAGGAGACAGGGCTAGCCCAAAAGGGAGAACCGCGTACTGGTATGCCTGCCCCTCGAAAGCAAACCGTAGGAACGGTCTGTGTCGAGGAAGAATGGAGAAATGAAAGTAGGCGTCCTTCAGGTCGATCGCTGCAAACCAATCCTGGGGTCGCACGCATTCGAGAACGCATTTGGCGGAGAGCAGCTTGAACGGCAGCCTGTGAAGGGAGCGGTTCAGCACGCGCAAGTCCAGGATTGGCCGTAACCCACCGGTTTTCTTGGGGACAATGAAGTAGGGGCTGTAGAACCCGGACCTCATCTCGGCTGGAGGGACAGTCTCGATTGCACCCTTCGCCAGCAGGGGCATTGCCACCGACCAAAGTGGAGCGGACTCCCCTGAAGCGGGGAGGAGACCGTGCGAACTGAATCGCATAGCCGAGCCTGATGGTGCGCGCGATCCAGCGGGACAGACGGGGAAGCTCTAACCAGGCTCCCAGGAACTGAACCAGCGGGATCAAGCGGACGACAGGCGTCCCCCCGGAGGGGCAGCGAAGCGGAGTAACTGGCCCAGACGTGGACGGCATAGCGGCCCGGTGTGGGGGCACAGTTAGCAACCGCGCCCTGACAGAGGGGGCCAGGGGAGGACCAGGCTGGTCGTCCCGCGGGGGCCTGCTCTGCCAGGGGTCTGGCGACAGAGGGGGACAGGGGCGAAGCGGTCCGTGGACAGCACGCCTTGTCAACCGCCTCTGGGACAGAGGGGGGCGAGGAGAGCACGGCTTGTGGGCGGCGCTCTGTGTCGCCCGAGAACTCTGTGAGCTCAGGGAAGAGAGGGTCGTTTCTGTCTTTAACCACTTTAGGGTGCTGCCCACCCGTGGGTGAGCAGCGGGGAGCGGAGAACAAAAGATTCTCCCCCGGCCCTCCACCGGGGGAAGGAGTGGTCCTGGTACCATCTCCTGAAAAACGACCATCTTCCCTGAGCAGCCCGTCTCAGGAGCGCCGCTTGGCCCGGCGTTTAGCGGGGGGCGGGGCGGGAGAGGGCTGTGGCGCCTTCTTACGGCTTCCTCCGCGACTGGCCCGGGGTGGAGGCTGCTGCGTGGGCCGGGCGGGAGGGGCGGCAGCCGCAGGAGGGCGCCCTCGGCGGGAAACAGGACGAGACGTCTGCCCGGCCGGCTGGGTGGAGGCAGCAGCTGGCCAGCGGGGCAGAATGTGTTTTATGGCCTCGGTCTGTTTCTGGGCGGTTGAAAACTGTTGGGCAAAGTCTTCAACCGCACCGCCGAAGAGGCCGGCCTGGGACAAGGGGGCGTTAAGCAGACGGGTCCGCTCCGCGTCCCGCATGTCAGCCAGGTTCAGCCAGAGATGTCTCTCCTGGACCACGGCTGTGGACATCACCAGACCCAGGGAGCGCGCGGTAACCTTCGTCGCCCGGAGAGCAAGGTCGGTCGCGGCGCGCAGCTCATTGAAGAGCCCTGGGTCTGTCCTACCCTCGTGCATGTCTCTGAGCATCTGGGCCTGGTAGACCTGCAGAGTGGCCATAGCATGCAGTGACGCAGCCGCCTGTCCCGCCGCTCTGTAAGACTTCGCCACCAAGGTCGACGAAAATCTACAGGCTTTGGATGGGTGCTTAGGCTCGCCACGAGAAGAAGCACTCTGAGGACATAGTTGCATGGCAACAGAGCGTTCAACCGGGGGGAGCCCAGTGTACCCACGGGCGGCTGCATCATCGAGGGGAGGAAAGGCGGATGAGACCAACGAGCGGTCACGGGAAGACAACGGGGTCTTCCAGGACTTCGAGATCTCATCATGCACATCCGGGAAGAAAGGTATTGGGGTTTGCCGAGGACGAGGGTCGGCGGGCTTACCCAAAAACCAATCGTCCAGCCGCGAGCGCTCAGGACAGGGTGGAGGCCTCCACTCAAGCCCGATGCTCGCGGCTGCCCGGGAAAGCATGGCCGTCATCCCCGGATCAGACTCGAGCACAGCCGTATGCACACTGGAAGGTGGCAGCTGTGACGAGCCCTCACTTCCAGAAGAATCAAACCCACCTTGTGATGCAGCAACAGACATGACATCATCCTCTGTAGCTTCAACCGAAACACGCGGGCCACCAGAGGGTAGACCCGCGGGAATCGGCAGTTCACTAGCGGGCACCGTCATTGAAGAGGGGGGCTGGGGTCGCGGACACATAGTCGGCGCCTTGTTCCAGACCGTCACCCTCAGGTCACCCTGGCCACCAGCCGCAGGGCGGGGGGTGGATGAGGGGACTCTCACTCTTGCGAGTTCACCGAGTCTCGACCGTAATGACGCGATGGTCATGTTCCCACAGAGAAAACATGAGTCATCCACGAGCGCTGCTCTAGCATGATCAATGCCCAAACATACTATGCAACGCTCGTGCCCATCAGAGTCCGATACCAATCTGCCGCAACCAGAAGTACACGGGCGAGGCATCTTTAAAAAGACGTGCCGCGTGTAAGCTCTTTTAGTGAGAAAACTCAAGTGTTGAAGTGCCCGGGGAGAAACGCGCCGACTGGCAAATCACTGCAGCAGATCAGCAGGAAGCACGCTCTCGCCGTAGATCGCCGTCACACCAACACTCGAGGCACTCGTTCGTGAAGCTGACAATTCAGAGATGGCTTGTGGAGAGAAGAATAAACTTGGCTCCGAAGCGAAAACATAAACTGCTGTTGCGGACTTCCTCCTTTTATACCCACGAGGTGGGGCGGAGTTACGTCATGCAAATTCCGCAGACCTATGGCATTTCTTTGCCATAGGCTCGTTTTGTAATACTCGAAGCTGATAGGCTTTCTAAGCGAAACCCCATTCGTCGTCATCCGACCTAACTCGGAGTGACAACGAAAGGGAACAAACAGTTGTGCAACCCTGTAGCCTTGCAAATACTGCAGTAGATGCAAGATTTGTATGACCCCATCAAACCCATGCCGGTTCTGATCTCACATGTGAGACATGTAAAATTGAGAATAACTGCAAGTTCAGCTAAAAAGGTTCCTTCTAGAGCATCCACCAATCCTGATAAATTTATGGCAGAGCACCTATACCCCTCCTTTCGTGGCAACTATTGCCACTAATTATGGTAAGGAGAATGAGGTGGTGGCTGGTAATGCACTTTCGAAAGCAAGGCATGAGAATTACACATAGGGGCATTGTTGTTAGTGTCACAGAGCCATGGTTGTCTGCCAGCCCAGATGTAGTAACTGACTCTGTCCTACTCAAAATAAAATCCCAAGTAAACTCCATTCTACCCTCTTGGATCAACGTGACCATAACTGCAGTGATATCAAGCTAGTAAATGGAGTAACATGCAAGGCGGGTGCCAGAAAGTCTGGGCTACCCTTCGAGAGAACAAAAGGCTCTCCTGAGAATTAACATTTGAACCCTGCCTTGCATAGTTATGTAACAGCAACATCCGAGATGCGGCACACAGTGCAACTCACACCTCAAACCTCATTTTGACAATCTCCCCCTTCTCCTCCTCACCTGAAACTCACTCAAAACCCATGAAATGTGTGTACAAAAAAGTAACTATACATGTTTGGTATCATTTAAAGTGTCTCAGTGCGCCTGGTAAAATGGTCTCATTCTCCCAACCATAATGAAAAGCTAAAAGAAGTTACAAATATGAGAAAAGTGATGTGTCACTTAAATGTGTTTCCTACCCCAGATCCTCCATTCCGATCTAACAGTTGTGAGCTCCTCACTAGGGGACCAAGATCTAATTATAATGACAGACACCACCATTTGGTAAGCAAATTGAATTATCTGGGTTTATAAGGAAAATTAGCAAAATGGTTCGGGGAGTCTGTAACTAGATTTCCCACACAATCGCTGTGTGTAGTATTTCATTGCCAGGTAAATATTTCTTTAATTCTTCACTTCACGAATTGTTGTTATGGTATTTGATTGACCAATGATTTTATTGTATGAATTGGATTTTGAATTATTGCTCTATTACCTGGTCAATAAATTGTAAACCTTTGATTTGATTCTGACTGACTCTGATTGTTTTTCCAAGTAGATTATCGGATTCGTATATTCCCACAATTCTGTGTCAGATTAGTGACGACTAATATTTGACATCAGTTCAAGTGTACTTGGTTTGCAGAGATGAGTTTATTTCCATTTAGGGCAGCAAACGCGCTGCTTGACTAACCTAAATCTGGTTGCGTCTGTTTTACCTCTGTCTTAATTTAATGTTACTTTGGATAAGTGTAACGTGATAAATCACAGGCTTGGCCAATCCAAACTATTATAAGAAAGTATAGTTGGTGGACTCAAACAGCCAAAACCTCTACTAAAGTAAAACGATTGAATTAAGTTCAAGTGTATGCAATTCCATGGGGGCTATCAAAATATCTTTTGATCGAGCAAGGGTGAATCCGACCGCTTAAGATATTAGCCAATTACGTCTGTTTGATGAACAAAAACTGGCGAAATTGTGTCGTGAGACCTGCGGAAGACGCAGGACCTCTAAGTGAAATAGTTTCCTAAATCTGAGCGGGTAAAACATAATCAAAGAGTTAAAAAAAGAATAGTCAAATATTCGCTCACTTTTAATGATACCCAGATATCATTAAAACCCTTTTCATTTATGGAGTCATGTTATGAAATAACGAGTCAATACATACGAAAAAATTTATTTTATTTAATCTTGAATGTTGCGGAAAAAGAAAGACTTGTAAAACGCAGAGACCTTCACCCGCTGATCAGAAGACCCTCATTGGCCTGATCTAGCCGGGCCTTACAACCACAACTTCAGAAAACAGGTAGCCGAGGATATTACATGCAGGTACAATTAGGCATGTTTTGTGCCGGTCTGAAGATGGCCATTTGTAACACTCTACCATTTGATGAGCCCTGTGTTCTGGAGAGGGTAGGACATCTGAAGAGATTTTATTTCTCAACAATGTTGCCCCAGCTTGTGGATGAATTTGTTGGTCAGCGACTGAAACGGCAGAACAGATACATGAGCATAATGAATTCATAGAAAATATCCCTCAGAAAATTTTTATTCAAATCACAAAACAACTGTGTTGTGCTGCTGCTGTTAACAAAATGAAAACTAATTTTTTTACACAATCAATTCCGTACATTTAAAAATGCTGAGCAGAAGTATTGTTATACATAAGTGAATATTTACAAATACAGAATATTGTTCATGTAAAATTGTATGCAAATCTGTTCAAATCTAATGTACACAAAGAATAACAACAAATTTCATACAAAGAGTAACTATAAACAGTAAAAAAATACAAAAGGCAGCGAGTTTCAATATGAAATATACATGAGCAATTTCTGTAGATGTGTAAATGGTGTGTAAACGGTGTGTGTGTGTGTGTGTGTGTGTGTGTGTGTGGTGTGTGTGTGTGTGTGTGTGTGTGTGTGTGTGTGTGTGTGTGTGTGTGTGTGTGTGTGTGTGTGTGTGTGTGTGTAGATGCCACCACAACATCAGAACATCCCCGTTGTCACTTATCACTCACGGATGAGATCACCCCTTAAGTTGGCCAGGGCCACACAGATTCTGAGGATTTTTGGGGGTCATGTTTATTGGTATCACTTGAGACAAGATCTTGTATACTTTAGGTCACCTGATTGCCCTCTCGACATGAATCCGTACATTTGCAATCCTGCAAGTTGCTGTGACTCGTTCGTCAGTTAGCTGAGCACCCCCTCTAGTGAAAGCAGGCAGAACCAATTTGACCCTTTTTTCAAACAGTAAATCACGAATCAAGAACCCACGATCTGCCATGACTTTGTCTCCAGGATTTAAACAGTGCTGTGATGGTGGTGGCTCCTCGGGTATGCCCTCATCCTCCTGGTCTGTCACTTCTGCTGTTGCTGTAAAAAAAGAGCACATTGGCTACATGTTAAACTCCACAGTTTCTGTCCATGTTTCTCACACTGACAACATTACAGTAAAAGCTTATGATAAATGCTGATGGAAGCTCTTCTTCGCTCAGGATAACAACTACCTGGCCCACATAATGATAGCAGCTAGCTCTGCGATAGCCCTCAGTGGAGTTCATAGCACTAAACCAACAGTAACATTCAGTGGACAAAGGCTAAAAATACGTGGCGGAAGAGTTCCAACTCTGTTCCCCTCTGTCCAGCAGCGGTGTGAGGCCTTGGTGCGACAATCGCAACTCAGCGGATAACAGAACGGGGAAGTCGACTCAATCGCTCCTCTTCGGACAGAACTGGTAAGTAGCCTTTTAGGCGAAGGTAAGAAGGGGGGTCCCTCGGTAGGTCTTCCCCGGAGCAGACGACAACGAATCGGACAGATAGTGCTACGAGATCTCCACTCCGTAGTTCCTTTTCGGAACAGTCGATGGTGGGTGTAGTGATTCCTCTTCAGAACAGCCAATGGTCAATACCTGCAGCGATAATGGCAAAGGATTCTCACAACGGTTCCTCTCCAGGGCGGTGAATGATACGTATCTGTGCAGGCGATAGTAGAGTCGAGCACACAACGGTTCCTCTTCGAAGCAGGCAACGGCAGACGATAGAACAGACTGTGGTAAGAGACTTTCACACAGCTTAACTACAGAGCAGGCAGCGAATAAGATAAAGAAACAGACAATGGTAAAATATCTTCACCGAGCGGCTCCTCTTCAGAGCAGGCAGCAGAGCAATCAGCAAATAATGGAACGGACGATGGTAAGAAATCTTCACCCAGCGGCTTCTCTTCAGAGCAGGCAGCAGTAGACGATGGAACAGACTGCGGTAAGAGACTCACACAGCAGCTTAACTTCAGAGCAGGAAGCAGAGCAGACAGCAGATAAGATTAAGGAACAGACAATGATAAAAGATCTTCACTGAGCGGCTCCTCTTCAGAGCAGGCAGCAGAGCAGTCAGCAGATAATGGAACAGACGATGGTAAGGAATCTTCACCCAGCGGCTTCTCTTCAGAGCAGGCAGCAGCAGACGATGGAACAGACTGTGGTAAGAGACTCACACAGCAGCTTAACTTCAGAGCAGGTAGCAGAGCAGACAGCAGATAAGATAAAGGAACAGACAATGGTAAAAGACCTTCAACCAGCAGCTTCTCTTCAGAGCAGATAGCAACAGACGATGGTAAGGAATCTTCACCCAGCGGCTTCTCTTCGGAGCAGGCAGCAGCAGACGATGGAACAAACTGTGGTAAGAGACTCACACAACAGCTTAACTTCAGAGCGGGCAGCGGATAAGATAAAGGGACAGACAATGCTTTAGGGCCACTGTCCACTGACTGATACACCCAAATGAATATTAGAGATACAGGGGCTTCACAGAAGAATATCAAAGAGGCACTTAACTGCTGTATAGATGATGTGGATGCTCAGCCACTGCTCAATCCTTATCGCTCTCACTTTATAAATCCATTCATCCAGTTCCCCGAGATGCTGAGAATAGAATTTCGCCTCCACGCCGTGTTAATCCGTCCCGCTCCGTAACTTCCTCTCTTCACGCCAGAATGGCATTTTTATATCATCCATGTAGTGGATACATGTCCTAATCACTATTAACTTTCCTCCTATCGCACAGCTGACGCTCGTCTCTTCATTTAGTAGCTACGCCCGGGCGCAATACATGGGGAAAACGCATAGACAGTAAAAGAAATGGACACAGCGACCCCATTGATTTCAATGGAGAAGACTGAAGCCCGATTATTGCACTTCCTGTCTGATGGCTGAGCGACCGCGCAGGCTCAAACTGAACTTGACGACAGTCTGACAATTGTAAATCTTCTAGTAGCTGTGCCAAGACAAATCTGAATCACCTAATTCCTCAAAAACGCTGTTGAAATATTTTGTCCCATTGCTTTTATGGACTCTCTATCTATGGGCTTCTCCCTTGACTTCATGCCTCTATGTCCCCCCGATTGCCTTATAGACAGTAAAAGATTGCCTGCGAGCTTCTCTTCCTGTCTATTCGGTACTGTCTCTATTGTGCGACAGAAAGTCGTGTGGTTATGACGCAATCGTTAGCCTATTTTTACAAAAACGGCTTCTACAGGGACATAACATAAGATACAAAGTAATGGAGCCTTTTATACATTGTCGTGTTTCTTTCGAAATAAATAATGGACAAATGAAGTCTTTGGACGCCTCAGATGTAAAGTTATTCGCTGTCAAAGTGACGCCAAAATGAATGGGAGTCAATGGAATGCTAACAGCAGGTGAAGTTCTGCTACAATGGCGGCTCCCGCGAGGCCTCAGTTTCCGGCTGATGGATTACCCCCTTGGGAAAACCCCGGAACCAGCCCGGTGTCCCACTAAATCCGCTCCCACTCAGAAACATTTCCCAGAATAATAGTTCCTCTTTGTTCGTCACCCCGTGACATTTTTGTAGCAGGCCATAAAAATGTAAACAACCGGAAGTAGCTAACTAGCTAACTAGGTTAGCTGTGAAGTGGTGCTAGCGCTAACCAGCTACACAATTCAACATTAAAAGTGGCTTACCTGTCACTTTGACACGAACAATTGTTCGTCTCTTCTTCACCACTGGTCTGTCATATCCAAGGTATAATTCCGGGTTGGGATGGTCATCTGTGGGGCATTTGTCAACAAAATGGTGCGAACAGACATACACCTTTTTTGGTGGATGCTTCAGTTTTAGCGCAGCTAAGTTAACCACTCAAAACGTCTACTCTCTAGCATTGAATGTAGCTGATACGGAACCGGACATTCTCTCCTTCTTATCTTATGCTCGAAGCACTCAGTTTCTAAAAAGTTTTTTTTTTTTTTTTTATCTTCTTTGAATTGTTAAAACAACCAACAACAGCACATGTGGAGCCTTAACTCATTCTCTCGCTGCCAGTACAGGTAGTAGGTCTATCGTTATGAACCGGAAGTAGGCAACCGGAGTCGTCGTCATGGCGGCGCGCATATTGTCCTGTCCATATGTTATAAATGGTGATTTTTTTTTTTTTTTAAGGTGGCAAATCTAGTGCAGCAAAATCTAAATGCTAACAATATGAGATTGTATGCTTAATATTGTGGATGTACTTGTAAAGCAATAGTAGACAGCCTCATTTTTCTCTCTTGGAGAATACAAACATATAATTTTACAGCTTTTTATAGAGGCTATGACATATTTAAACATTCAAAACATGGGGCAGTCGTGGCCTAATGGTTAGAGTGTCAGACTGGTAACCCAGGGGTTGCAGGTTTGAGTCTCAATACCGGGAAGGAAATGACCTTGAACAATACACCTAACACCCAATCGCTCCCCAAGCACCACAGCAAAAATTTTGTCTGTGTGTGTCAAGTCAAGTCACCTTTATTTATATAGCGCTTTTTACAATACAGATTGTTTCAAAGCAGCTTTACAGAGATAACAGGGAAATAATGTTGTATTAATATTGTTAAATATAAAATGAAATGCCCACAACTAAGCAAGCCAAAAGCCAATGGTGACAAAGGCGAAGAAAGGCGAAAAAGGCGACAGTGGCAAGGAACCAAAACTCCATTAGGTGACAGAATGAAGAAAAAAACCTTGGGAAAACCTAGGCTCAGTCGGGGGCCAGTCCTCCTTTGGCCAATGAACGGACAGTGTATGATTATGATTTTGGCATTATTATAGGTCAGAAGTCAGATTGGATCAGAACTTTCGCACTATTTATCCAGTTGGTATGGAGACGAGTTTGTTGAGGTGTCCATGAGGCCTTCACAGTGTTGTTGAGGCTGGCACTTCAGGGATGTGTTGTCGTTGTGTCCATGCGATGGTCCTTCATCAGATCTGGATATGGCCTGGATCCGGCGGTTTGCGGTAAACCTCTGGATAAACAGAGAGACTAATATTAGCGTAGAAACCATCCTTTTAATGATGTACAAAGTACATCAGGATTTCTGGGAAGTGTTCCCGGTTCCGGCTGTTCTAATCTATGCAGACTAACATTGAATTATAGAAGTCTAATTGTTCTGCATTTTCAATTTAGAGCATATGACATAATTTAGATATCTTTTTAAGATGAAAAAATGCGGTTTTAATACGGTTTAAATGCATGTTGTGTGTGTGTGACTCACTTCTCCTAATGTGTGTGCACTATCTTAAATGGTGTTAAATGCAGAGGACAAATTCTGAGTATAGGTTGCCATGTTTGGCCTTTATGTGTCACTTTTTTTTTTTTTTTTGGTTATTTAAACCTATAAATTCATTATTTCCTGTCTGTCTGTCAGTATAAGAGTGACATTTTATGTGACTTACTTATTCTCAACAAACTCAAGCATCACAAAAGACACAGTGGACACGTCTTCTGTCAGGCTCATGAAATGGATTCAATCTATGAAAATTCTAGTTTCATACTTTCAACAGTTTCTTCATGTAAAACCAGCTCTCAATACAAAGGTAAGTCAGAGGATGTGTTATCAGTATGTATTAAAATGTATATATCTACCACTGCAGTAACGTGTGTTTTTCTTATGTTTTACTTACATTTTTGTGTGTTCTTTCAACTATTACACAGCCATTTGAAAGCCGCTTTTGTCCAATGTGACATAGGCTGCGTCATGCCCATTCAACCCAAGGGGTCACGTGCACCCTCAGATTTTTGAGCCAAATGCAGCTTCCAAAAGACAAAAGATTACATATTTTACATTTGATAATTAACCATTTAAAGCGTGATCACACAGGTGTGATTAGATCTCTCAGAGCGTCACATTATCAACTACTAAATTCAAATCTACATTGGCGTTTTGGCTTTCGCTGAGCCACAGTATTGAACTGTTCAGTGCTTTCAACTGTATAATGTTTATTTTAAGGTTCTAGCACTAACAAAAACAAAAGAACTAGCAAAAACAAAAACAAAAAACATGTAGTTAAATATGCAGTAGCCTACTATGGAAGCGGCAATAATCAAATATAATATGACGAAGTGTTTTATTGATATCCGATAGTCTACATATTGTGTAACTATAAAGTTTACTCTAATCCTAGAATATTGTTGGTACCTACAAATGAATAGTGCACCAAAGTTTTCGTCTTTTGGTAAATTTATTAGTTTTTATGCTAAAATGTCACACATCTGTCTAGGCGGCTCGAGCAGAGCCATAGATTTTTCGTGTGTGGACTGCGGGTGGTTGAGGAATCCAGTCACATTTAGTTATAAATTACATTAATCAAACGTATAGCATATTTTAAATTCAAAACGGTGAAATATCATAAGTTGAGTAGCTTGCATCTCTGGATATTAGTTGGTCCTTCAACACTTCTCTCATAAAACAGTAGTCAAATATTAAATGTTCAACGACTTGAATTTTTTTTTTTTTTTTTTACATATAAGTATAAATGTTTTATGTGTGTGTGTGTATGAAACATAGAATATATGTTACCGGTATACAGAGGTGGAAAGAGTAATAAAATATTCTACTCAAGTAAAAGTACTACTACTTCAATGAAATTTTACTTAAGTACAAGTAAAATTACCAGTCTAAAACCGGTCTACTCAAGTAAAAAGTAGCTCATTTAAAATTTACTCAAGTTAAAGTTACTGAGTTACTTTTTTAACAGCGGGGTGGGGGGCTCTCCCATGTAGGGTTGTAATGGTATGAGATTTTCACAGTATGATAACGTCTCAGAAAATATCACGGTTTACAGTATTAATCAATTATTAAATAAATAAACGGTATTATTAAATTATGGTTATTATTATTATCATCAGTTAAAATGACAGTTAAATGAAAGAAAACAGTTTTTTGGGGGGTTGAACTAATGCTTTTATTATAACAAACTTGAAACCATTTGTTTGTTTTGTTTATTAAAATTTCAATAAAACATGTCTAATCAATTAAATTCAATAATTCATAATGAATTAGATTAACAACTTATTTTTAACAATAATAATTTATTAAAATGTTTAAGAATAATATAGTCCTATGAAATGTATTTTATTCAGAAAATGAATGTTTCTTTTTATGATTTAATCCAAATATATTATCAAAAACAGCGGTAATCAAATGAAAATCTAAACTTGTGTCCTTTTATTTTTTGGGGAAGAGCTGCAAAAAAAGATTTACTAAATTAAACCATGGACAAAAAATATATTCCTTAAAGGAGCATTGCATAAGTTCTGAAATTTCTAACCGTTACTGACACCAGTGGCCGTTAGAGAAACTGCAGCCACGCCAGTCTCATGCTCGTTCTCGGTGCGCACGCTCGTATGAGCACGACCACAGCACCCAGAGAGTTGTAACTATGTCTTACCTTTGCAGTAAAAAGAAAGCCAGCTCGGGGTCTGTTTTTATACCCAGCGCTGACCGGTGCTCCCTCCAAGAATCAAATGCCGCTCTGATGTTGACTCTTGTCTTGTCTTTGCCAGACGCCGGTCACTCTCTATTTTGGCCGCACTAGATAAGGCTTTTTTTTTTTTTTACTTACAAGGAGTTTCCGTGGGTGTCTGGATTGTGCTGGAGTCTGGTCGCTTCTTTCCGTCCGCAGAGTCCATTTGAAACATGTAATTTTGCTAAGTTATAACATTTGCCAGATGTAAGCCCAAGTAGACGAGAACGCGCATGACGTCACATTTTGTGAATTTTCGCGCCAAATCGAACCCGAATCCTCCCCACACAATAGACCTTTCTCAAAACTTCCGTATTTGTGACCAGTGATGGGAATAACGGCTGTTATTACTGTTTCCCCCGTTACAACGCAGTTACCGTTACTGACAAAATAATGTGGCGTTACTATAATTGAACTCACTGAAGGGGTTTTCATCCGAGTAGGCTCTCTCTCCGCCATAGGACCTGCAAAGTTTTTTCTCTGGTGTGTGTGTGTGTGTGTGTGTGTGTGTGTGTGTGTGTGTGTGTGTGTGTGTGTGTGTGTTTATGAGGCGCCGGAGTGGACAAAAGTGAAGCGAACGCCGCGAGTGCGCTCAACAATGCGCAAGAGAGACCGAGGGTGTCCGAGCATTATATAATTTGTTTATAAATAAATGACAAATTTCAGCATTAGAATAATCTCTAGCCTATTGGTATCATCTGCAACGTTAATTAATTTACATGGTTATACAAATAAAATCTAAAAAATAACCTGCAGGGAATGTTCTGGGAAGGTTATAAAAATAAAACCTAAAAATAACAGGGAACGTTCTGGGAACGTTCTCTTTAGGTTATAAAATAAAACCCGAAAATAACCTGCAGGGAACATTCCCATAAAACATCTTTGTTTGACCGGTTGTAAACACGTGCGGCAAACATGCCTAGAATTTGGCTTAAAGGTGCAATGTGTAAAAATTTTGAGTATCTATTAACAGAAATCCAATATGACATCCATAACTATGTTTTCAGTGGTGTATAAAGAACTTACTTAATAAACCGTAATGTTTTTATTACCTTAGAATGAGACATTTATATCTACATAACCGCGGGCACCCCCTTCTATGAAGGTCAACATATTGTGACGTCATGTTTCTACCGTAGCCGAACGCGAACAAACAGCGCGTTTCGTCACTACCTTGAAAGAGAAGCAGCAGAAAGCTAGAGGCTAGCCATAAACACCGTGAGTAGTGACTCTTCCCTTGTCAGTGGTGTAAAATATGTAGTTGGATTGTTTCATGTAACTTAGTTCTTCTCCCTCGCTGTGTTATGACTTTGCTATGTGGGGATAAATATGCTGGTTACGGTTGTGATTAGTACTCTTGTCATTGACCGTAAAACAGTAACGTTACAGGAATCCCCAACCCGTCGATCGCGGTCGACAAGTCGATCTTGGAAGCATTTTTCGATCGCGAAGAGTTTTCAAAATCAGAGAAAAAAAACCTATTGTGTGTAGTAAATGGTGTCTAGGGGATGCGGAGGTGCGCGCGCTGTTACAATCATGCCATTTTTGCCGCGCGCTCCTTTGGGCTCACGCGGACGCGGTGAGATTAAACAAGGCTTTACGCTTTAACCAGCTCAGCCACAGTAACAGCTCATATTTAGCCAGCTAAACTTTTACTACCCTGTTAGAAAAAATATATAGTTGCATAGTTTCATGTGGTTCTTCTCCCTCACTGTATTATGGGTTTGCTATGTGGGGGGAAATGTGCTGGTTAAGTTTGTGAGACAATCAGCTGATTACTATTATTATATTATATATTAAGACCCTTGATCCTCACCTGACTATGGCTTTGTAAACTTTATCCATGATGTGGTTTATAATGGACTGTGGTACAGAAACAGTGACAATGTTACACACTCTTGGCTTACTCTGGCTAGGCTATTCTCTGCTGTCTCAGACGACGATATGTTTGTCCCATGTTAGACACCGTAGCTTCTTCGAAAGGGAGGGGTGAGTAGTGGGCTGAGCCCTCAGTGCAACTCGCAGCCGAACCGCTAGATGTCGCTAAAAATCACACACTGCACCTTTAAATAACCTCTGATGATGACGTTCTCTGTAGGTTATAAAAATAACCCCCCGAAATATTATATTTTATTATCATTTTTTTTTTTTTGGTAAATTGTTCAGTATTATATTGAGAGAGCACTTCTTGTTAAACGGTTTACTTTTGTGTGGAAGAAAATACTTAGGCTACAGTATGTCTACTAGTTGTGAAGTTGTGTAACAGTTTTAGCATTTTAATATGCACTACAAAGAGTATGTATATTTTTTATTATTATTTATTCATTTTTGGTACATTTCTTAAGTAGCATAATTTATTCTTAAACTTATTTGTTGGCCAGTTGTGGTCTGTGCGATATCAAGTATAAACCATCTATTATGTTTTATTGTTCTACTATAGTAATGATAATATTTAGAATAATATATTGAATTTAATAGGTGTCTCTCACATTGTCTCACAGCAACATTAAAATAGTGTAGATTAGTGTTCAATGTTTTATAATAATAATTTATTCTATTAAGTGTCCATTTCATTCATTTAACATATTTAATACTGGGGGCATCCAAATGATTTGACATAGGCCTATTTGAACATTTTTTTTTAAAAGTAACACAATAGATAATTTCTCTGGTAATTAGTTACTCTTATAAGGATGCAACTCAGTTACTAACTCAGTTACTATTTGTGAGAAGTAACTAGTAACTATAACTAATTACTTTTTTTAAGTAACATGCCCAACACTGTTTGTGACCGGAAATACGCAATCGTCGTGGAAATCTTCTTCTTCCCCGGTCGGGGCAATAGGTAAACAAATGGCACAAGCAACGAGCAAGAGTCATTGCAACGTACCGGACTGTTGTAGTCATAGATATCTTCCATAATAAAGGCTAACTATGGATATCTATGGTTGTAGTTATTCACAAAAGCAGCCATATCTGTCGTTTCATTCCCTCCCTGTTGATAGTGAAGTTAGACGGAAATGGATTCAGGCTATCCGGCGGGATGAAGGACCAAACTTTACGATTAAAAACGGGAGCACTTAACATTATTGTCGCTACACACAAGACGTTCACTTGGACAACCATAGACAGAACAAATTGATACCATAATGCTTAATTAAAAGCAGACTATAATGCTTTAGTAAGATAGTATATATCCTCTATAATATACATACATTATGTCTAAGTGGACACGCTAATGATTTGCAGAGGTGGGTAGTAACGAAGTACATTTACTTTGTTAACTGTTACATTTACTTGAGTATTTTTTTGGAGAAATTGTACTTTTAAGAGTAGATTTAAATGTGGGTACTTTTACTTTAACTCGAGGACATTTCTAATGAAAAAAAACTGTACTTTTACTTAGTTACGTTGGGCGACGTACCTCTCATTACTTTATTTTTAATGCAATACATGTTGTTAAATGCGTAGTTTATTCCAAGCGTGCTGTATCTTTTTTAT
Organism: Gila orcuttii; assembly: GCA_026230005.1. NCBI lineage: Eukaryota > Metazoa > Chordata > Actinopteri > Cypriniformes > Leuciscidae > Gila > Gila orcuttii. The sequence goes on from JAPDVR010000010.1 coordinate 42,598,339, forward strand.
GGGCATGAGCAACGCTCAATTCACAAATGAATCACTCTTTTGAGTCGATTCTGTTCAAAGACTTCATCAAACATGTTGGCAGATCTGTCTAAGTCGGTTCGCGAATCAGTTTGAATGATCTGTTCAGTTTCCTGCACGCACTGAATCACTGAAGCGCTTTCAATTCACACTCGACTCGGAGTAACAGGAAGATTTAAGAACATCAAGAGCGTTGGATGAAGTGGCCGTGGACCTATAGTGAAAGCAAATCTGCAAATGCATCATATTTTTGCCAGCGATGAAGATCTTTATTAGTTGAACATCTTCGTATGCTGTATGTGAATGAATAATTCCACAGGATGATACATTCGATTTGTAAAAATTTGTACCCTTTATTTATTTCTTTTTTCTTTTTGGTGAAGGAGTTTTCCTCCACGAGTCGTGTAACGTCGGCAAATGTAATATTTGGCAAATCCGTTAGCGAAGATGTGTAGATTCTCTGATCCATTTTCTGTTTTTCTGATGTGTTGACCCTTGACAGGAACTCCGCTTCCACAACGATTACGTATTTCCGGTTATTGTGAGAAAGGTCTATTGAGCCTACAGGCTAATAGAGGCAACCGTGGTGGACATTAAAGCAACACCAAGGAACTTTTCCTCTGTGGTCGCCCTACAGGTTGGAAGCGGAATTGTCCATTACCGCTGTCGTAAATAATTTAGCCTACCGCAGCCTATTGTCGCACGCGCACGCTCGCTGTTTATCCAGCACCAGCTTTGGAATCAACAATGGCCACAGACAAGGTAGAGTATGATGCATGATTTTATGAAAGACATCACAAACGAAGAAAACTATGTATGGCGTAAAGCAGTCGAATTTTTTAGTTCTTTTTGTACTCCGGTTACTACCCGAAACCCGAAGTTACATAGTGCCAGTAAAAGCGATACAGACCACGTCAGGCTATGGCAGACGTGTCATTTAACCTATTGTAAGTCGATGTACCATCACAAGGGCCTTGGAAATATATTATGAAGGTTGAAAAACTACATAGTGTTACTTTAAGGTGTCATTCTTTCTATTACATTATGGTTGGCTCATAAATGTACAAATGAAAACTCTATCTTAAAGATTTTTTTAAGTAAAAAGCTGCACATAGCCCCTTTAAATAATGTTTAAAAAATGTTTTATTATTATTGTTGTTATTATTATTTTAAGAAGTACGTTCTATTTTATGCCCAAGTAATATATTTCTGTCAGAATTTCTCCTAGTTAAACCAAATTTTTTCAAAGTGTATTTGACAATGATTTTTCTCAAATAAAATGATGAAAATGCTCATTAGGCGTTTTCTCAGAGCAGCTCTGGAAATGTTCATGTATTCATGTCCTCAAATTGTTTGTGAGACGCTGAAAACACGCTGAACGTCATGCGTACTTAAGTATGTAGGCTAGTAGACAAAGCGTAGCAGCTCATTTTCATGACTGGATTCCGGGATTCCCTCTGCATCACGTAAATCATTCGACCCTAAGTTATAATCGGGACATACCTTTATCTGCAGGAGGGATGGTGTCCTATGTATCCTCCTTTTGCAGCCACTTTGTGTCCACATTTTTTGCAAATTGTATATCTATCCTCGAAGGACAACCACACTTTTTTCTACATCCAAAGTATTTCCATACTGGCCATAATTCGCTTCATAAGAATTCGAGGGCGCTTCGCTTTCAGGTTAGGGTTAGGCCCTTCAATCAAAGCAGTAGTTTCCGGAGTGTCCTTTTTTACAGCCCGGAAAGTAGGCTACTGCGTAATTAAGACGAATTTACAGCGTAACTTTCGGTAATTATAGTGTACCTATAAAGTACTAGCATGTAAGTATAAGGGAACAATATGTAACGTTTGGGGAATAAAGGGGTAACAACCAGGAGAATTTCAAAAAATATTTATACTGTAAGTATTATAGAACTAAGGGGAACTTATTCTACTATTATGATACAACAATCTTACATTTGGGAGCAATTTAGCGAAAACATACACTGCGTACCTTTTTGTAATATTTGTGTACCAATACATAGCCTACTGAATAGGCTTTTTACATATCTACATATCTATGCATTTATACAGTTTTTTTTTTTACATTTTTTTATAGCAAAATTGCAGATGTTTAAATTTGGGCTTACATGTTTCAAGGCAAGTAAAGCTAAAACTATTGCAATTTTTTTAAATACTGGGAAATATACTCCTGTTCCATGTAGTTACAGGGTAAGTGGTGCTTGTGACCCTCTTGTTCCATGTAGTTACAGGGTAAATATGATAAAAAAATAAACAATCTAATATTACTGCCTCGAAAACCTTTATTTGAAAAACAACTTATTACGGTTGGTCTGAAGCGATAATCTACAGTTTAATATATTGTAAGCATTTGAGCTTAATATTGAGCTTGCATTATATGTATTCCCAGAGATGTATTTTCTCGAAACCTTCATCTGAAGAAGGAAAGTCGTATACATCTTGGATGGCATGAGGGTAAAAAATGAGTAAATGGTTTGGACGTATTGTTGGGTGTACTGCATTTTCTTTAAATACATAATATAGAATAGCAAGAGACATGATTTCTTCTTCAGATTCATCAGTGGAAAGCAATAATAAGAAGTGGAACAAAAGGAAGAAGCCAAGCAAGATAAAAATGAGGGGACAAAACGTGCTACTTTCTGTTAAGACTTAAGCATTTAAAATGAATTGTTAATTTAAAAAAGCAGTTTTAAATGAAAAAGAAGTGTTGGAAATTTGTTTTGAATTAAGTTGTTTTTCAAATAAAGGTTTCCGAGTCAGTGATATAAGATTTTGTGAATGTATTTGTATTGTACTTACCCTGTAACTACATGGAACAAGAGGGTAACAAACACCACTACATGAAACAAGAGTATCTTTCCCCGATATTTAATGTGTGTGTGTGTGTGTGTGTGTGTGTGTGTGTGTGTGTGTGTGTGTGTGTGTGGGTGCATGAAACATAGAATAATTGTTATATGGGGATGTAATCACCATAGATATTGAGAGGGAAAAGTCAACCCCCTCTAATATTTTAAATATTAGAAATGCATGGCCAAATTGTCCCTCATGGAAAGATGTAGGTCTACCTAATGCAGAAGAAGTCGCCTCATTTTCAAACGTCAGATTTAGAGCCCCCACTCCTGGTTGCGGGTTTATTAAAAACGATGAATCTCCATTTTGTTTAGTTAGCCTATTTAGCATAAACGTAAACTAAAATGGAAAAGAGAAGAGAGTCCACTCACGTATACAGGATACTTGATTCGAGAGTCTTCTGTCGAGATTATTTAAAAAATAATTCAGCCTTAACTTACTATTTCTACCCACTAAAAATGTATTATAATCTATTTTTGGTTTAGCAATAATTTCCTTAATCTCATCATTCACAGACAACTCCACTGAAGACCAAGACAGTGAGAGAGAAATTTGTCCTCCGAAATGGACTAAAATTCTTCTGATTGTTTTTGCTGTTTCTCTGGTTTTTGCCCTTGGAGGTCTCTGTATTCTGGGTATACTGTGTGAGTATAACTATATGATTTTGATAACTAATATGATCATATGCATTGATTTAAATGTGAAATTTTGAATTAAAGACTGAAATAATATTTTCTTTTACAAAGTACTCCAATAATCTTTGCTTTATACAACTTTCAATAATAATTTGTACAGTGTAGATACACAGATACAAATATATTGTTCAGTGAACTCAAAAGTAACAAGTTGATTTAAACAAATAATGTTTTTATGAACAAACTTATTAACTTAAAGGGGCAGTCGGCAACTATTTCAGCTTAATAAAACCGTTTAGAAATCATTTGGATGGTTTAACAACCTGTTCTGAGAGAGAATGGTGACTTTCCTCGCTCCCCCCAACGTTCCTAGGCGGAAAACCAACCTTGCAACATGAGGATTAACTTTCCGGTATATTAGAAAAAGGAAGTCTCGTGAGAAGCGAGAACGAGCGAGAAACACAAACTGCTTTATGGCAATTTGACATAAACACACACGCCACCCTCAATGTGTACACTCTTAAAACGGATGTGTTAAAAACAACACAACCTGGGTTATATCTTAACACACCTGTGTGTCTAGTTAAGGACAACACATTTTGTGTTACTTTTAACACAACCAGTGTGTTATTGTTCTTAACACAGGGAGTGTGTTAAAATATTTAACACACTAATGTGTCGTAAATCACACAATTTGTGTCATAGATGTGCTATTTTTGACCAGTTAAAATGAACACAAAACAAAAAAAGCATTTTAAAAAAATAATAATTTATTAAAAACTTAACTGCTACATTTTCACAAAACAAGCACCACTCACATTTTGTTCACACAATGTAAAGAGCAGCACATTCAGAAAACATTTGTCAGTAATATAGATAAACTGGAAGTATAACCTCTTTAATGTCAATGTCATGTTAGGGAAAATCATTTATACATGTACATCTAAACAGATGCAGAAAATCACTCCGCTCACAAATCAATATAATTGAGAAGTCACTTCATTCTTATTCATATTAGTTCTGCTGTTAACGAGTACTGAATATAATTCTATATACCAACTTACAAAATTAGACTGAACAAAAAATACTTAATATAAAAAATAAATAATACTAGAAGCTTTAAATTGTAGTAAATGAGACTTAATAATTTGACTGTACTCATAAATCAGTAAAGACAACATTCAACATTTCACAAAGTCAACATTTACATGTCATTTGATTTTCATAAAGACATTTTTAAACAATTTTATATCTTGGATTTACAAAAAGGTTTTCTTTGTAGGAAATCATGTGAAGAGGTTTTACATCAGCAGCATTGCTCAAATTAATCACTTTGTACTCATTTGTTCTTTGGACAGCGTAAGCATACAAGTGTGGGTGAAAGTACATTTGTGTTAAAACTCTAAGAAAAACTAAAACAATTTATTTTTCAAATTGTGGAACTATGTGTAAAACTTCACCAAAGAGACGCTCTTCTCTTAAGTCACAGTTTAAAGCAAGTACACAACCAGTTTGAAAGGTCTGACCGAACACACCAACAGAGTGAGAAACATGAACAGTGCTACATGTGTCAAGTTCATAGCCAAAGTCTCTCATGTTTTCAGCAAACAGAACACTTTTTTCCAAAGATCCAACCATGACTGGAAAAACATTTGGGACAGTAATTTTCTCTGTTAATGGACTTCCCAGTTTCCAATGAAACATAGTCTGAACCTGACTCTTGTAGGCTAATGTCTTACTTATATTTACAAAATTACATACAACTTGTGCTTGTCTTTTTAGAGGACCATGCTTTCCCTCAAATCTCATGCACCAAAATTTAGACAGTGGGCCAAATTTTATCATCATTCGCCAGTAATGAGTCATAAAATGATGCTTTGGTATTAGTGATTTGTTTGGATATAGAGTCTTAAACAAATTATGGTGATCAATAACTAGCTGCTTTAAAAATACAGCTAATCCTTTGGTAACAACTGGTGCAAAAATTATACTACAAATTTCCTTAAGGAGAAGGAACAATTTCCAGTGACTATCACCTTCACTTACAAAATTTCCAATCAGGAAAGGCAAAAAAAGGATGAGACACCACATTTGACTGGCATTTTGCTTAATGGGGTTCTCTGATGTTCTTAAATTATGAATGGCACTAGGCTTGTTTTTCGCGTTTGTCACACCATAGTCAAAGCTTTTCATTCGGTCATTCAACTGATCTAAAGTGAAAAGTTTTTGCTCATAGATGAAATGTTGTAACATTAGTTTGATCTCGAGTGGAGCCACACCCTCTAAAATGTCATGCATAATGTCAACGCAGACATTATCGGTAATATGAAAGTACTCTAGAGAGTTTAGGCATGAGTCTGCTTTTATGCCTGTTAAACTAGGATTTTTAAGCATGACATGTTCATTGTAATTAACTTCATTGCGTAACTCCAAACAATCGTCGTCAAATATACTCTGCATCTCATGTTTGTCAATCAGACAGTAATGACAGGATTTGTTGGCTGCAAAACTCTCCAAATATCCTCCAAGTGAATGACAGGCCAGATTATCAGCAGTAAATAAGCATATTGTGCCAAATAACACTGAACTTTGACCATTTATCTGAACTTCTAGCCCTCTGGTTTCAAGAAGTTTAAAATCATCCAACAATGTTGAAACCATAAACTTCTCTGTCAATGGAATTAAAAAGCAAACATAGATGGATGTTTTCAAGAGATGAGTTAAATCTAGCAGGTAAATTCCTCAAACAAAAATAAACTGCTCCCATTTTGTGAACTGTGGTTTTAGAGCCTAAAGGATTTGTTGTTTCAAAATCATCAAAATAAAGTTGAATTTGTAAAGCTTGAGGAAATCTACTGTACAATTTGTGATTTTTAAAATGTGAGCCATCACAGTAGTCACGCAATTTACCATCACTTTCAATTGAATCCACAAAGAGCTTTTGCATTTGTTCATTGTCAAAAAGAAACTTCAGGGTGTCAATAATAGATATGTATTGACATGTATCTGCTATTAACACTTGAGTTAATTTACCTTGCTTTCTTGCAGTGTCACCTCTGTTTCCAAGGAAGATTTCTGTTGGCTTGATAAAAGAGTGGTTTTCAGCAAAATACTTGGTCATTTTGTAGGGGGTATCAACTTCCTCAAACATATTTCGTCCTCTTTCAAAATCTTTCATCAAAGTCTGCAATTCATCATTGGGTATAGAGTAACGATTAAGCAGAGATGTGGTTCTCTCTTGCAAACAGTCCAGAGTTTCACAGAGTAGTTCTTTTGTGCATGTGATGCTTCTTTGCACATCGGTCAGGGTACAATTTGAAGAGGAGTACATTTTTGCAACAAACGCTGCTGCACAGCTTTGGTAGTCAGAAGTGCTGAAATTACTGGAGCCATCAAAATTAGTCTCTTGAATATCAACAGCAGCAGAGCAAGATGCAGCTGAGAAGTTCTCACTCATGCTAGTGTCAGAATCTTGTTCTAAATGTACTGGGTTTGCAGCTTGAGCATGGTCTCTATTAAGATGTTTAGCATAAGAATTGAAGTTATGGTATGTTCGTTGACAGTTGTTTTGACTACAAACAATTGTATAATCCTGTCCATCAGAAAGTGCATGGACATGCCTAAAATGACTTAAAAGTTTCCGGATGTCTTTTGAAGTTGATTTTTTGCACTTCGGACATATTTACATGGCGGTACAATTTAGGAAAGTGCTTGAAGCTTTGAAATAAGCTCAACAACTTTAGATCTCTTCCCACCAGAGAAAGGAATGTCATACACATTTTCAAAGAAATTGAAGACAGATGTGAGTTGGGCAGGATATTCTACATTGCAAACCCAATACATTTTAAACAGCTTGTCGATGGCACACGTCAGACTGTTATCCTCAAGTGGAATGGTGACTTTGTCATTCTCGGCCACAATGATGTATTGCGCTGTAGAACTTGGAGCTCCTAAGCAGACAATGTGGGTTTGATGGCTTTCCACCATTGTCTGGGAATTATCCAGGAGGTTGGAGATGCTGGTTCCAGCCTGTAAAAATAAAAGTACATTTTATAAAATCCATTTTTTGCAACAGGATCCTAATGCCCATTTGGTAATAAATAAAATGAAAATACACAAATAACCTTTAGACACTCTGCAAAAATGAGTTTAAAAATATATGCAAAAAATCTAATATCATGCATACCTAAACAACAAAACAAAATTAAAACAGTATAGTTTTATGTAAATCAGAGTCATATAATTTAATAACATCACAAAGTGCTTGTACAGAAAACTGACAAACAAAAATAAAGCTAACATAAAAGGACAATTAATTTGCTTACCGGCTTAATGTCCAAGAGATAAGCAAGGGCTGACTTTGTACTGCATTTGGCCCACCCTTTGCTCCTTCCTGACGCAGTAGGGGGAAGCAATGTAATAAGAATTTGAAGAGCTCTGTAACATGAATCTGTAGTATGATAGAAAAACACAAAATATAATGACATTTTTCATGGCTGGTATAATGGCTGACTTTAAACTCTTTGAACTACTAAAACTAATGGTGTCCACTGAAAGAAAAACAACATTTTGACAAAACGAGCAAAGTAGCCTACCTTCACTCTCATTTTCAGGTGGCATGACCAGAGGGTTTTTCACTGTGGACATCTTTTGCAATTTTGGAACAATATTTCCTTCCCATTTTCGAAGAAAGAGGTCAGCCTTCCCAGGAAAAATTTTTCCAAACTCAGTGTCAAGCTACAACACAGGATAGAATGCACAATTACAAAACTACTGTTTGCTCAGTATGTTTTGCTCAGTATGAGTCTTTTTGAGTCAAGTTTATGCAATCTTAACTTCAGAGAGGCATTGTGGGCCATTTCAGGTTATGAATAACAGTAGGCAAAAAAGAATTATAAATATATAGCTAGCAGTATTATGATTTTACTTAAACTGAATGAAGAATAATAAGTGGTGGGGATTAATTGCATAGATACATTTTTCACCATAAGACTAGTATTATGCACTAGCAAAGTAAAAAAAACAATCATTTTTAATAATATCTACCAGCCATGTCCCTTGACAAGTCTATTCATACCTAGCTATAAGGAAAAGCCAAGCAAAACACAAGTCCTTACCAAGTATGGCATGTCTACAAATCGAGGATATTGTTCAAAAATCTCTTTCACTGTTGGGGACTTGTTTGCGACCCATAACCTGCGATTATTGTACGTTTTCTCCATGCCAGATTTGATGGTATTGAGGTTTTCTGGAGATGGTTTCATCCTTTTGATCACAGTCGTCCACTCCCGAGAGGACACCTCCTCCCCTTCAGCAGTTATTTCCAAAGTGATAGACACTCCAGAGGAATCACTGATTCGACTACGTTTGCGCTGGTAGCGACGCTGATCATCATGAAGTTTCCTCCGTAGATTCCGAAGTCTCATCTCAATAAATCCACTGTGGGAAACTGGGTCATAGAAATGTTCCTGGATGAAAGGGGGAGGAATTATAAATAAATAGTTGTCTATTTCTGGTCTGAATAGTGCTCCTTGCAAAAAAACAGTGTCAATGGGCCAGATGGCATGGTGATTTTTTTTTTTTTTTTTTTTACATTATTTTGTTTTAATTGTGTTTAAATATGAAATCAGGATTACAATGTACGCAAAAGTTTGACTTTTGCTATAAAAAAAAAAAATGCTAACCCTAACAATTGTAACTTTTACAAGAACCCATGTGTGGCGAGCAAACCAGAGTGGATGTAATTTTGGTGTTATTGTAACTGTGATATTGATAATTTAAAAAATAAAAATAAAACCAATGACAGTCACTAAATTTTCAATTGTTTGACTTTTGCTATAAAAAAAAATGCTAACCCTAACAATTGTAACTTTTACAAGAACCCATGTGTGGCGAGCAAACCAGAGTGGATGTACTTTTGGTGTTATTGTAACTGTGATATTGATAATTTAAAAAATAAAAATAAAACCAATGACAGTCACTAAATTTTCAATTGATTTGTATCCTGTTAACTAATTAACATACCACAATTAGTACTATTCCAATTTGCATTTATTTAAAGTGGTCTTTGTGTGTTGTAATAAGTGCAACTTACAAATCCTTCATTCTCTTCTCCCATCTTGATCTTCAGAGAAGGAAACAGTGTTACCACACTTTCTGCCAACATCCGTTTCTCTTCATTAGAAGGGTAACTATAAGCAAAATAAAGACATAGCATGGAAGAATTACCTAATTCAACTCATACATAATACATTAAAATAAAATACAGGAACCAAATTCAGTCCGTTTTTTCTGCTGCTGATAAGCAGTTTGTTTTACAAGTTCCCCCCCCAATTATGTTCAAATTATTAAAAGTAATCAGTGTGTTTTTAAAGTATTCAACATCTTTATACGTTATTGCATTCACAGTTGTTGTAGTTAATTTCTCAACTGTAAACTTACAATCCACTTTGTTCCACCAACGCACTGACTACTATCTTCACAAGGAGCTTTCTTGATGTCTCTGAAAGCATTCCTGAAGCTTCATAATCCTTATATATACTCAGACCTTTGCTTTCAAGTAGTGCTCGCATTGTGTCTACATCAAGTATATTACGTTGATGCTGGAAATATAAAAAGCACAAAGTAGTGATTCAGTTACTCAAAGTTAATCCCTTATATTGCTCCTGAATGAATCAGCAGTTTTAAATGAACTGATGAATGATTCACTCATTAATAAAGACAGTCAAAATTTACTGGCAAAATGTACAGATGTACTGTACAAGTGTGTTAGTTTCTGTGGAATGGGCAAAAAAATGTCAAACAGAGTAATACAAATATTGAAAATAGTGCTGTTATTTCAGCACTCTGTTATATATACAAACCTTCTGTTGACTACTTGGACCAGCTTCATGCGTGTTCTTTGGGGCAACCTTCAAAAAAAGAAAAGAAAAAAAAAAGGCAGTTAAAATATCTTCAAGTATATTACTTGTAATTATGTATATGCAAGACATCCATGAACATACATTCTGTTGATGACTTGGACTGGTTGCATCTACATCCAATTTTTCATCCTCAAAGGACAACAAATGTAACAAGAATTAGTACAATAATAAAGATATGAAATACAATGAAACTGCATCTACTCTTATGTTATATACAAAAAGGTTAAAGTAATCTTTTATCAATGGATAAGTTTAATTTATAAAGTTGTCTATTTCTGGTCTGAATAGTGTCTGAATTAAATTATTTTGTTTTAATTGTGTTTAAATATGAAATTTTATTATCATCATCCCACACCATGTTTGAATGGAAATGCCACTTGAACGGTTTCTTACCATGCTCAAAATTGAAACGCAATATTCATTTTTAATGTTTAAGAAAAGTACAATAATACTGGAATCTGTATGCAGGATACACAGGTCACTTATTATATGTTATGTTACTGAAAAGGGAAATTACATACCAATGCATTTGATCCACTTCTCTTAATCGACTTAAACAAAACTTGAAACTTGTCCAATGCTTCCACTTTCTCAGTTAGGTCGGTGTCAATAAATTCATTAAAATCAGCGTTAAATTTAAAAATTCGGTGGTACTCTGCAGCACAGGGGAGGAGACATTTGGAAGCATCAATTATTTCTGCTGCACTCTTGAGATGCTGCAATTTTTTGCATATCTCCTTTTCATCAAGTAGTACAGCCACTAGTGTTTTCGGAGTGTCCTCCATTTGAAGCTGCATAGGGCAAACAAAAACACCAATCTGTTATACAGGTCCTTCTCAAAAAAATAGCATATTGTGATAAAGTTCATTACTTTCCATAATGTAATGATAAAAATTAAACTTTCATATATTTTAGATTCATTGCACACCAACTGAAATATTTCAGGTCTTTTATTGTTTTAATACTGATGATTTTGGCATACAGCTCATGAAAACCCAAAATTCCTATCTCAAAAAATTAGCATATCATGAAAAGGTTCTCTAAACGAGCTATTAACCTAATCATCTGATTCAACTAATTAACTCTAAACACCTGCAAAAGATTCCTGAGGCTTTTAAAAACTCCCAGCCTGTTTCATTACTCAAAACCGCAATCATGGGTAAGACTGCCGACCTGACTGCTGTCCAGAAGGCCATCATTGACACCCTCAAGCAAGAGGGTAAGACACAGAAAGAAATTGCAGCGTGGCATGGAGGCAATCAGCCTTTAGCACTGCTGAGGTGTTATGGAGGCCCAGGATGCTTCGATAGCGGCCTTAAGCTCATCCAGAGTGTTGGGTCTTGCGTCTCTCAACTTTCTCTTCACAATATCCCACAGATTCTCTATGGGGTTCAGGTCAGGAGAGTTGGCAGGCCAATTGAGAACAGTAATACCATGGTCAGTAAACCATTTACCAGTGGTTTTGGCACTGTGAGCAGGTGCCAGGTCGTGCTGAAAAATGAAATCTTCATCTCCATAAAGCTTTTCAGCAGATGGAAGCATGAAGTGCTCCAAAATCTCCTGATAGCTAGCTGCATTGACCCTGCCCTTGATAAAACACAGTGGACCAACACCAGCAGCTGACATGGCACCCCAGACCATCACTGACTGTGGATACTCCAGTACTGCTTATCTGTAGCCCAGGTCAGGCGCTTCTGCCGCTGTTTCTGGTTCAAAAGTGGCTTGACCTGGGGAATGCGGCACCTGTAGCCCATTTCCTGCACACACCTGTGCACGGTGGCCCTGGATGTTTCTACTCCAGACTCAGTCCACTGCTTCCGCAGGTCCCCCAAGGTCTGGAATCGGTCCTTCTCCACAATCTTCCTCAGGGTCCGGTCACCTCTTCTCGTTGTGCAGCGTTTTTTGCCACACTTTTTCCTTCCCACAGACTTCCCACTGAGGTGCCTTGAAACAGCACTCTGGGAACAGCCTATTTGTTCAGAGATTTCTTTCTGTGTCTTACCCTCTTGCTTGAGGTTGTCAATGATGGCCTTCTGGACAGCAGTCAGGTCGGCAGTCTTACCCATGATTGCGGTTTTGAGTAATGAAACAGGCTGGGAGTTTTTAAAAGCCTCAGGAATCTTTTGCAGGTGTTTAGAGTTAGTTAGTTGATTCAGATGATTAGGTTAATAGCTCGTTTAGAGAACCTTTTCATGATATGCTAATTTTTTGAGACAGGAATTTTGGGTTCCCTTACGAAGGGAACTCAACGATGCGTCGATCGACGCCATGGGAACGCCCCCAGCGTGACTGCGTCTGAAGCATCTATGTCAACTAGTCCAATGGAAAGAATGAGCGTCACGGGCGGGTGACGTCATGACCAGCAAATGATAAAAGCACATCCGGTGCAAACCGGCATTAGCTTCTGTTGCCTCAGCAAGCGATCTGTGTTATACTGTCTCTGTCTATTTATTGTTGTCTGTTGCAATTTATTCGGAAACGTTATGGCGAAACAAGTGTACAAGCAGTGTGTTCCTCCCTGCCCGCGTTATTTAACAGGTGGGGACACACACAAGCTTTGTGTCATTTGTTTGGGAGTGGAGCATGCGGTCTCAGCCTTCGAGGAGGCTGAGTGTCAACACTGTGAAATGCGAATACCGCTCCGCATGCTCCGCTCTCGCCTGTCACTCTTTGATGTAAAGAGTGGGCAGGCTCGCGATCCTCAGGGATCAGGACCCGCGTCTGCCGATGCGGCGCGGAGAATGCATTCCTGGGGATCGCGGAAGGATCTTTCGGAGGGGCTGGAGACGGGTCTCTTGGCCTTTTCTCCTTCCTTACCCGGAAGATCCAGCGCTCTCCCCCCGGTGTCGGAAGCACGCTCTGCGGTTTCTTCCGCCCGGGGAGAGAGCCCTCCATTACTTCAATGCTCTTCCTCCGAGGAGGTCGATGTTATGAGTATGGAGAGTGAAAGCACACACAGGGGGGAAAAAGATTCACAATTTATTTCCCCAGCATATGATGAGCTGGTGGATGTTATGTCACGGGCTGTAAAAAATTAAATATTGTATGGCCATCTGAGAATAAAGGCGCTCGTCCTAAAAGTAAAAAAAATTTAGATGAGCGCTTTTTATCATCCACTACATTATCTCCACCACGAGAGCTTCCCTTTTTTCCCGATCTTCACAATGAAATATCGAAATCGTGGAATAAACCTTACTCTTCACGACTTTTTAGCCCTCAAGTTAACACTTATTCGAGAATAAGAGGGCTAAAAGAGTATGGTTATGAGGCGATGCCCCAGGCGGAACAGAATTTAGCATAAAAAACAGCTATCTTTCGCCTGGTCCCGCATCGTCCCTGAAAGCCTCGGCTTTGCCCACTAGACCGCTTAAAGCCACCTCGGTTTTAGTGGGCAAAGCTTATACGGCAGCAGGTCAAGCTGGAGCATGTCTGCATACAATGGCAAAAAAAGTGCTACAGGCGTATCAAGCTGACCTGCTGGGGGATCTGGATAGTAGTGAGGGAATTACTCATGACGATATTCGAGAACTTCGTCGTGCTACCGATCTTTCTCTCAGGGCTACTAAGGAGACCGCCAGAGCAATTGGGCGGTCTATGGCAGCCTTGGTAGCTACTGAGAGACACTTATGGTTAAATCTGTCAGAGATTAAAGAAAAAGATCGAGCTTTTTTATTAGATGCTCCGCTTGAACCTTCTGGTCTCTTTGGCGACGCAGTCCACGCGGTCGTCGAGCGATTTCAGGAGTCTAAGAAGCAAGCTGACGCTTTTAAAAAGTTTATCCCTCGCCGTGTCCAGCCCCCTGGGGCTGCTGGGCATGAGCAGCCCCAGCCGTCGAGCTCATCATATCATGTGCAACAGAAAGAGAGTGTTTCGTCTCGTGCACCTCCACATAAACAATGGAAACAGGCGCAACACTCTCAGTCGAAGTCTTCTAAGTCGAAGCCGGATCTGAGGACCGTTCTTCAGGCGAAGAAGACTTCGGCTCAAAAAAAAAAAAAAAAAAAAAAAAAAGAGGTCCTGACGTCACTGGCGTCAGACCTGTGAGGACAGCCCCGACCGAAGTGGAGCGGTGTACACCTCAGAATACGGTGCCCGTTCCACTTCGGGGTCCTCACGGGACCGTTCTGCCAACCCCGTCACCCTTGGTGCTTCGGGGCGCAGCGGTCTCCAGCGAGTCGCTGATGCTATGCTGCGGCACTGCATCGGTTTCGCGCCCTCTGAGGGGGGTTTTAGAGCAGCCAGTTCAGGTAGTTCCTGCCATTATGTTTCAGGCTCCGGAACTGGCTGTCTCGTTAACACCAGAGACCAGCCTCGAGAGGCTGGTTCCCTTAGTAAATTTTCTGGCAGCGTGTAAGCTTCTGCCGAATATTTCTCGTTGGGTCCTGCAGATTGTAGAGAAAGGATACAGAATCCTGTTTGGTTCACGTCCTCCTCGTTACAGCGGGGTGTTGCCCACAGTGGTGCATCCCGAGCAGGCTCTGGTAATGGAGCAAGAGGTAAAGGCCCTGTTAGCGAAAGAAGCTATAGAACAGGTGTACTCACCCGACCGAGGTCGGGTTTTTACAGCCGTTATTTCATTGTTCCAAAAAAGGATGGAGAGTTGCGTCCCATTTTAGATCTTCGTCTGTTAAATCGTTCAGTACAGGAACTCAAGTTCTAGATGCTGACACTCAAACAGATCGTGACTCAAATCAGATCCGAGGACTGGTTTGTCACAATAGATCTGAAGGACGCTTACTTCCATGTCTCCATCTTCCCTCAGCACAGGAGGTTCCTAAGGTTTTCTTTCGGGGGCAAAGAATACCAGTATTGGGTACTTCCTTTCGGTCTAGCTCTATCACCCCGCACGTTCACGAAATGCGTAGATGCAGCTCTAGCCCCGCTCAGGCTGCAGGGCATACGTATTCTGAACTACATCGACGACTGGCTGATTCTAGCGGAATCAGAGCAGTTGGCGGTTCGGCACCGAGGTGTCGTTCTCGCTCATATGCAGATGTTGGGGTTGAGGCTCAATACCAAGAAGAGTGTGCTTTCTCCAGTACAGAGAACCACTTTCCTTGGTGTGGTATGGGATTCAGTGACGATGCGGGCCATCCTATCGCCCGTTCGTGTAGCTGCTATCCTGTCAGCCACAAAAGAGCTGAAGCTAGGCCAGTCACACACTGTAAAACAGTTCGGGAGACTGTTGGGTCTTTTGGTAGCAGCGTCCAACGGGATACCTTTTGGCCTGCTGTACATGAGGCCTTTACAGTGGTGGCTCAGGACCAGA
The DNA here is from genome assembly GCA_026230005.1 of Gila orcuttii. Classification (NCBI taxonomy): domain Eukaryota; kingdom Metazoa; phylum Chordata; class Actinopteri; order Cypriniformes; family Leuciscidae; genus Gila; species Gila orcuttii. The sequence goes on from JAPDVR010000010.1 coordinate 42,614,057, forward strand.
GGGTTCTCCCTGAGGGGAAACCCACTTCGTATGATCAAGGTCACGCGGCGTTGCTTTCGTGCCTTAGTTATATGGAGGAAGCACTGGTTCTTAACCCAGGGTCCGGTGTTTGGAGCTCTTTGCCATCGAGTTACTATCTCGACAGATGCTTCCCTCACCGGCTGGGGAGCAGTAATGGAAGGCCGCTCGGTTCAGGGTCTGTGGAAGAGTCATCATCTCTCGTGGCACATAAATTGCCTGGAGATGATGGCTGTCTTCAATGCGTTGAAGCAATTCCTCCCAGACCTGAGGGGTCATCATGTGCTCGTCCGTACAGACAACACATCGGTGGTCTCTTATCTGAACCGTCAGGGGGGTCTGAGGATCCTCCTGTGGTCTCTGGGGAAGGTACTCTCCCTGAGGGCAGTGTATATTCTTGGGGACCAAAATATTGGAGCAGACATCCTGTCGAGGCAGGAGCTGAGGCCAGGGGATTATTTGGGAGTTTTACGGCCAAGCAGAAGGTGGATCTGTTTGCGTCTCAGCATACGACGCACTGTCCACTTTGGTTCTCCCTTACTCACCCAGCCCCCTGGGCTGGATGCTATGGTGCAGACGTGGCCGAGGCTACGTCTGTACGCATTTCCCCCTGTTGCTCTGCACCCAGGAGTTCTGGAGCGAGTTCGCCAGTACGGAATAAGCCTACTGCTAGTAGCACCACGCTGGCCGAGTCGGATCTGGTTTGCAGACCTGATCCATCTCTTAGACGGTCCTCCCTTGGAGAAATCCCGATCAGGAGAGACCTTCTGTCTCAGGCCGGGGGCACAATATTTGGAGATTTGGAACCTGTGGGTTTGGCCTCTGAGGGGGCCCAACTCATAGAGAGTGGTCTCTCAACTGAGGTTGTTGAGACCATTCTAAGCTCCAGAGCTCCAGCTACTAGGAAACTATATGCGCTTAAATGGAAAGTTTTTTCTGTATGGTGTCACCGACATCAGTGGGATCCGGTTAACTGTTCTGTGAACACAGTACTCGAGTTCCTGCAGGAGCGTTTTACTTCAGGTCTATGTCCTTCCACGCTTTAGGTCTACGTGGCGGCCATTGCGGCTTACCACGCCCTGTGGGGGGTACATCGTTGGGTTGAGACCCCCTGATTTCACGTTTCCTTCGTGGCACACTGCGGACCAGGAAAGGCTGAACCTCTTGTGTCCAGTGCGAGCACTGGATACTTATGTTTATCGGACATCTTCAATGAGGAAGTCCGACCAGTTATTTATTTGCTTGGATCACCTGAGAAGGGTCTTCCTGCTTCTAAACAGACGGTTAGTAAGTGGATAGTTGAGGCTATTTCACTTGCATACGAGTACTCTGACCAGCCGTGTCCTTTGGCGGTCAGAGCTCACTCTACGAGGTGTATGGCGGCCTCTAAAGCCTTATTACTTGGAGTTTCTCTTCAAGACGTGTGTGATGCGGCAGGCTGGTCCTCACCGCTCACATTCATTAGGTTTTACTGCCTGGACCTGGATGCTGCCCCAGGTTCTCAGGTGCTTAGTGCTTAGTTACAACAGACTAACACTCAGGTACTTGGAATTCTGGCGCTTTGGGTATTCTCGTTCCCATGGTGTCGATCGACGCATCGTTGAGTTCCCTTCGTAAGGGAACGTCTCAGGTTACTATTGTAACCATAGTTCCCTGAGAACAGGGAACGAGACGATGCGTCACCCTGCCATACTTCCTGCATCCCTGTGATCGGCTTGCTTCGGCAATTTTCGAAGCTAATGCCGGTTTGCACGGGATGTGCTTTTATCATTTCCTGGTCATGACGTCACCCGCCCGTGACGCTCATTCTTTCCATTGGACTAGTTGACATAGATGCTTCAGACGCAGTCACGCTGGGGGCGTTCCCATGGCGTCGATCGACACATCGTCTCGTTCCCTGTTCTCAGGGAACTATGGTTACAATAGTAACCTGGGACGTTTTCATGAGCTGTATGCCAAAGTCATCAGTATTAAAACAATAAAAGACCTGAAATATTTCAGTTGGTGTGCAATGAATCTAAAATATATGAAAGTTTAATTTTTATCATTACATTATGGAAAATAATGAACTTTATCACAATATGCTAATTTTTTGAGAAGGACCTGTATATAATGTTATATACTGATTAAGCATAGTATTCACATTAATAATGTAAAAGAGTAGTTAACAAGCAGTGTAAGAATGAACAATATCAATTTATTTAAGAAAACATCAAGCTAGCATACTAATCTTCCGAGATAAACCTAAAGCAATATTTTGATCTCCGAAAACCAGTCCATTTTTAATGAAGAGTCTTCCTGAATTTGGTACTTCATACTAATACTATTTCATTCTGCCCCAAAATATTAAAAGTAACGTTAGTGTGCTAGTACGTGGTTCCGAAATTCCGAATCTGTTTGTCTGGTATTACAATGCACTCATAAAAGGATGTTGAAAACAACACAACTTGTGTTGAGGACAACACATTTGTGTTACTTTTAACTCAACAATGTGTTATTCCTGCTAATTTTCTACACACCAATGTGTTATTATTACACAATTTGTATCAATTACGTAAATTACACGAAATGCGCAAACTGAGGTCAATCAAATTTGTACCGTTACCTTGATAAATCATGTTAATATTAAAGGGCATTTCACAAAACATGTTATGTTATGTTGTTTAATGAAATAGAGGCGACAGATAGGAATGAAAGTGATAACGTTACCACTAACGTTAGCTGCTAACAGTTAACGTTAGGCCTAACGTAAGTTTGTCAATCTCGTTAACGAGCTACAGAGTTTTATCAGACATCATGTCATTTGCAACAAATCAAACAAAGAAAAACAAAACTAGTTCAAAAGGAGTTCTCTCTAGAAAGTGAGGAACAAACCTACCAAAGTCTATGAGGAGAAATAAAAATCATTTGTGAACAATAACGGTAACTATCAGATGCCGTTGCTGCCTTGTTCAGGCCTCTCGCGTCAACGGAAAATACCCGTACACAGTAGAGGCCGCTAACTAAATGCACATTTGACCGTCTAAAAACACAACAACAATAATAAAATATATTTGACAATTTATATTTGACAATTTCTAATAAAAAATAAATCGAAATACCTGACGTGTGCATCCAAGTCATCCATCGATGGAAAAAGAGGCGCGAACTTGCTTCTTGAGGCGCGGATGACGTTGCAGCAATGTGATTGGATGATAGTCAGCACATATTGTGTTGGACACACTGTGTTGTTTCTCTCTCTCTATTTCTTTTTCTTTTTACACATGATCAACTTAAAATGACACAAAATGTGTTAGAATAGCAATAACACAAAAAATGTGTTATTAATTAACACATCCTTTTTGAGAGTGTATGATGTATTACCCACCTCGGTAGACACAGCTCCACACGATAAAGTTGGCCGGCTCCGATAATAACAAATGCACATGAGCAGCGGTAGAAAGGGGGAGGAAGGGCCGCAAGTGAGTTTTTTTTACGACATTGTTGTGAAATATACGCCTTACAGCTGTAGGGGGAGCTCGCTGAGAAAACATGTGACAACAAAAGTGAAAATCAGCGAAGAAATAGCTACAGTTGCCGAATGCACCTTTAACTGAATAACATTTTTTTTTTTGTCATTATTCAATAATTTACTCACACTCATGTTGTTCCAAACTTGCGTGACTTTCTTTCTTTGCACTTAGAGGAAGATTTACTGACAGCTTGAAAAGCACAAATCCTATTTTGGCATTAAAAAACCGTCAGGATTTAGATGCAGTAAAAAACAGTTTGTGATAAAAATCTGTGGACACAGTTATTTTTTTGCAGCTGACCTTATTGCATATATTTCCCTTTCGAAGGGAACTCAACAATACGTCAACGACGTTATGGGGAACGCCTCAGGCGTGACAGGTGTCTGAAATCACTATCAAATCACGTCAATCATATTGACCGGCGACAGCCCGTGAATCATTAGCGTGAATGATTAACGTGCGACCTGGAAGTATAAAGGGGCGCCTTGCACACATGACAAATCATCTCATCGTCTTCAGGGACTGTCTGTTTAATGAGCGTTTTTCTTTTAAAACGCTCGCTCTCGTCTGGCCCTCTTCTCGAGTGAAGGGGGTTCAACGTCTGGTTCTCGTGGTCCCGCTCGTGCCGAGGCAGAGCGGCGACTTGCATCATGGGCTTCCAGATAGAGCTCGTCGATCATCTTGAGAGTGCTGTAAACCTCTCAGATGATTCGACGGCTGACGAGGGCGAACTGCAGGTCGATGACGAGGATTTTTCACCGACGGTTTCCTGCAGTTGCTGCTCTTCAGGACGAGCAGGAGATGGCTGAGGAGGTTTATAATCAGGTAGATCCTGAACCCTCTCAGCCACCCTGCCCCGTGTATGCAGGTCTGGTGGATGTTGTGGAGCGCGCCGCCAACAGGCTGTAGCTGCCATGGCAACGCGCTAGAGGAGAGACCGCTCGCGGTAGGCTCAGCGATCGGTTTCTCCCCGGCCATACACCACCAGCTCAGGTGAGCCTTCCATTCCTTCCTGATCTTCACACGGAGATCGAGAGGGCATGGAAGAGCCCATACTCTGCCCGTATTCACTGACATCAGCGGGTTAATTTCGCTGATGTTGATGGGATCGCAGAGCATGGGTATGTGTCGAGGCCGCCCATTTGACAAGTCGTTTGCAAACTATCTCGTGTCTGGGCAGGCGTCGACACTGAGAGCTCCAACTCTGCCATCCAAACCGCTAAAGACAACAGCGCGTTTGAATGGCAGAGCATACACGGCAGCAGTTCAGGCTGGTGCTTCCCTGCACACCATGGCGGTGCTGCAGGCATACCGGGCCGACCTGCTGCAGGATCTCGACCAGGGGGCAGGGATGTCCCCTGAGGCGATTACTGAGCCGCGCCGAACCACGGCTCTTGCGCTCCGGGCCACCAAACAAACTGCTGCCACGATCAGTCGGTCGATGGCGGCGATGGTGGCCACGGAGAGACAGCTTTGGTTAAACCTGGCCGACGTTGAGGAGAAAGAGAAGGCCTTTCTCCTCGATTCGTCGGTTTCGCCCTCTGAACTCTTTGGCCCCTCCGTGGAGGCGGGGCTTGGGAAGTTCAGGGAGGCGAAGGCGCGCTCAGCTGCTTTTAGGAAAAAACCTGCATACCGCTGAGATCCGGTTCCACGCCCAGGCAGGCGGGAGGGCCTGGCCCTTCACAGTCTGAGGACCGTAGACAGGGCCAGAGAGCCAGTGTCGCCTCTCGTGCGCCCCCTCTGTGGAGGAACAGGGCGCAGGAAAGGCGTGACTCCCGCTAGAAGAGGGATCTGAGGGAGGTTATCCAGCACAAGCGCATACAGCGTCGCTGATGGATAATCTCCCCGGAGGGCTTCATTAAAAAGAGAAATCCAGCCCTCTCCTCTCTTCTGACTCCCCAGACGTGCATTACATCAGGCCTGGCGCTGGGCCTATGATAAGAACGATGTTCCAATGGCCCGCCTAGGCTTGGTTAGTAGAAACGCCTCTTTCAGGCATGTAAAGTGGTGGACCCCAGGTTCATAAAGAACTATCTGGCGAGTCTTCACTCCGCACGCCGCAGGTGAGCTGTCTGGTCTTTTCAAGAGTCAATTTTTGTGAATTAAAATTCCGAAATGTATCTCTCTACAGACCTCGTTCCCTGTATAGAGCTATGGGGTCATGTCATTTGCTATGTCATCAGGTAATAAGGTAAGAGAAGTTTCCTGGATTATTAGGGCCCTGAAGTTCCCCATTAGGTGGCCAGAACGATAACTATGTTAGCCTTCGGGCTGTTAGCCACCTCAGGGTAGAGTAGTTGGTCTCTCTCTTAGAATTTTTTACTTAGAGTGTTGACTGACGCTAGAGCTTCAGATAGATCTTATGTCCGGCCCACGGGTCCGTTTGACTTCTTCCTGAGTATTTCGCCCCTTGAGCTCTGTTTGGGTTTTCATTAGGCTGAGCGATCATGCAGCCCTTTGTATGGAATAATACAGACTATATTCTTTAGTAAGGCTGTGGCTCCTCCGAGCCCTCAGATAGATCTATGCCTGCAGGCTGGCCCTCACCAGGGCCGCCTCTGTAGCTGGCCTAGGCTGTGCCAGGGATAATAGAGGTGCTCTGCTAAAATTTAGCATTGCTTCCTCTGAACCTTCACTTTGTGAATGTAGGTTTCTAGCATCCCTGTATAAACAGCCTCCTCCCATGGGAGTCGTTAGGCCAAGGCCCGCCCCCTTCTCTGCATTCTGGGGTGACTAGAGTAATGCAGCATGGTGCAGAGGATGGTTTGTAAGGACATGGTAGGCCTCAAACAGGCCTCCGTGGTATATATGTCTTTATTGAGCAGGGTTAGGCCGTCTTTCGCTTCACGAAGAAGACTGGGTTTCCTGCCCGACCCTGCCATGCAGAACTGGCCTACGGATTTAGGCCGCCAGTTTAGGCTTCACTCACCTCGCTGAGCTACTGCTCGAGCGCTAGGTTGTAGGTGGATGGCTTTCATTCAAGCCCCACTCCCCTAGGTTGGGCACAGATAAATTTCTGTCACCCCTAGAGCCGCTGGCAGGCCCCGACCCTGGTAACCTCAGGGTGAGGTGTGAGTATCCCCCTGTGATACAGGGTAGGTCTGAGCACTTCACTCCCAGTTCTGTTTATCCTACCTCGCACCACTATGGCTCGGGTTGAGTATGAAGTAAGCTTCACTTCTTCTTTGGTCGAAGTACGCTCCCCTGAAGCCAGAGCATTGCCCTGAGCTGACGCCCATGCATAGATGGTAGGCCCCTGACTAATGGGGCCTACGTTGAGGCAGAGTGGCGTATGTTGTACTCCCCTTGTTTTAAGGGTGCTAGCTTTTTTGCGGAGTACACTGCCATGGGCAATGTGATTAGGCACCAGGATGCTGTAGGCGCTGCGTAAACAGCTTTGCTGCCAACGAAGGCTGCGCCATTAGGTAGTAGGCCTCAGCAGGCCTCCTTGATTGGACAGCCCCCTAGAGGGCACTGTAGGCCAGCTCACTTTACGTGGTTGGCCTTGGTGGTTCGGGCAGTTGACTCACTGATGGGTAGTAGGCCTTAAACAGGCCTCCTCGGAGGTGAGTCCCAACATTGTGGGACATACCTTATAGCGCTACTGGAAGCCCATTAGTAAATTATGCTTGTGTAGTATGGTTCCCAACAGTGTACTTTATAGCAGAATATGACTTGCTATTAGCTAGTAGGCCCGACCAGGCCTCCCTGATAGGCGAGTCCCCAGCTGGCTGGCCTTAGCAGGCCACCTTATACTATCACCCGGACACAGGGCTCAAAGCTAACAGTGGTTATCAGGTAGTAGGCCACTCAGGCCTCCCTGAAGGTGAATTCCCACTTAAGATGGTTATCAGGTAGTAGGCCTCAGCCGGCCGCCCTGAAGGCGAATTCCCACTTAAGTTGGCTATCAGGTAGTAGGCCTCTCTGGGCCTCCCTGAATGTGAGCTCCCAAATATTGTGGCTGTCAGGTAGTAGGCCGCTCTGGGCCTCCCTGAATGTGAGCGCCCAAATATTTTGGGTGTCAGGTAGTAGGCCTCACCAGGCCTCCCTGAAGGTGAGTTCCCACATGCTGTGATTATCAGGTAGTAGGCTCCTCCAGGCCTCCTTGAATGAGTACGGTCAGGTAGTAGGCCTCACCAGGCCTCCCTGAAGGTGAGCTCCCCACATACTGTGGTTGTAAGGTAGCAGGCCTCACCGGGCCTCCCTGAAGGTGAGTTCCCACGTACTGTGGTTATCAGGTAGTAGGCCTCTCTTGGCCTCTCTGAAGGTGAGCACCCCACATACTGTGGTTTTCAGGTAGTAGGCCTCTCTGGGCCTCCCTGAAGGTGAGCACCCCACTTACTGTGGTTATCAGGTAGTAGGCCTCACGGGCCTCCCTGAAGGTGAATTCCCACTTACGTTGGCTATCAGGTAGTAGGCCTCTCCGGGCCTCCCTGTAACGTTCCCTAGTGGTGCTGGGTTTATGAAGCTAGTGGTCTCTTGCTATCAGTTTCAGCTAGCCTTAATAGGCAGCTTCTGAAGGCGAGCTTGCGCCCTGGCTCGCTAAAGTGTTCATTCTCTGCTATTGGTTCCCTCTCGGAACTTTTTCTGCCTACAGCCTGGTTCGCCTACCAGGCAGACCTGTGCTCCCCTCACCGAGGGTCTCTATGAGCATGCGGCTTCCTGAGTCTGGTCAGACGGTCGTAGGCCTCTCGTGAGGCCTCCCAGTTAGATCAGCCCTTAGGCCTTCACAGGCCTCCTCAGTGTTTTGAAACACAGACACTGGGTTGATCCGTGGATCGAGTAGAGAAACTCCCCTCGCTAGCAAGGGTTGGAAAGCACTATGCTGAGTCATACTCTCCGGGATATCCCGTCTCTGAGATCCGGGCCGAGTGGTTCACTGCCAGCTTCGCAGTCCCTCGGGTTGGATGCCTTTCTTAAGGCTTTGTTGTCCAGAGGCTCTGTCTTCAGACAGACAGGATTTGGCCAGACTAGTGTCTATGTACTGACGCCAGGTCAGGCCGTCCTGGTGGCATTTCGGGGTGAGTACGTTCCCCTGAATAGTGACTGGCTGGGGTTCCTTCGGGTTCCCTAGCCACATTCCCTAGAAGGGACCCCTTCTAATCGGAAGCTGTGGTTCCAGGCCCGGAGCCGGCCCAGGTAGACCTTTTATTTAACCATGTTTATGAAGGTTTTTCTGTGAGGCTGTAGCTTGGGCTATGACCGTAGGGAATGCTGTCACTGACAGCCCAGTGTGACCTGAGGGTGAGTGGTTCTAGCGTTTCATTTGAAGTTGCTGGTTCTGACAGTTGTCACTGCCACTTGGCATGCACTCCCCTTAGCATGGCGGAGTTGGTATATCGTTCCCCATAACGTCGTTGACGTATTGTTGAGTTCCCTTCGAAAGGGAACGTCTCAGGTTACGACTGTAACCTATGTTCCCTGAGAACAGGGAACGAGACAATACGTCTCCCTGCCATGCCTCGGGGCTTGCCTACCGTACAGTCCCTTCAGACGATAAGGTGATTTGTCATGTGTGCAAGGCGCCCCTTTATACTTCCAGGTCGCACGTTAATCATTCACGCTAATGATTCACGGGCTGTCTCCGGTCAATATGATTGACGTGATTTGATAGTGATTTCAGACACCTGTCACGCCTGAGGCGTTCCCCATAACGTCTTTGACGTATTGTCTCGTTCCCTGTTCTCAGGGAACATAGGTTACAGTCGTAACCTGAGACGATTTGTAACAACTAAAACATCTTTACTGAAAAACTCAGTAATAACACCTAATTGTTACATTTACTCTCCTGATGTAGTTCCAATTATTCATGTAGTCCCTAAACAAATTATGTTAACTTAGCTATATTTTACAAATTTGAGTGAATTGCTCATAATTGTGACAAAATATCACTGCTACTGCTTATGTTTTGTCTTTATTCAGATTCCAGTCTGTCAGTGAAACTTTCTGCCCAGGAGAACAAGAGCACACGTGAGTAAAATGTATTTGATTATTTAATGACTAAGTGATTTGTCAGCTTGTTTTTTTTTTTTTCTCTCTGTTTGTTTGTTTTTTCATTTACTTAATTTATTAACTGTTTCTTTACCGGTCATGGCAAGAGAATTTCAGGAACTTACAGTTAACTACACCAGAGTTAGAGAACATCTCCGCACTAAAGACAGTAAGTATGTTAGTTTCAGCTGAACCAGATTAAACCCCTCAACTAATTTCAACACACTTTGAACTCATTTCTCCAACCACTTGTTTTCTCCTTTCTTCATAACCATCTTTGTACCAGACATGGTGAGAGAGCTTACAGACAACAACATCAGACTTGGAGAACATCTCAGCACTAAAGACAGTAAAGGCCTCATTATGCTTCTGCGTCAACTCCACGGCGTAGCTACGTCGTCACTCCTACGGCGCCGTTGCCGTTTTATGGTTCTGCGTCAGGTTGTGTTGCATCGCAGTGCATCTGACCAATCACAGCCCTTGCGGTCTGCGTCGCCTCGACGTGTAGTTAAAATTTTTTGGAGGTGCACGTCGAGCTACGGTGTAGGGGTCGGAGAGGGGTTCGCGGCAACGCCGAGGGGTCTGCGGGGGTACGCCGTCGATTCGACGCAGAAGCATAAAACAGGCTTAAGTGTGTTAGTTTCAGCTAAACCAGTTTAGATTAAACCCCTCAACTCATTTCAACACACTTTGATCTCATTTCTCCAACCACTTGTTTTCTCCTTTCTTCATAAACATCTTTGTACATGGTGAGAGAGCTTACAGACAACACTGTAAGAGAGTAAGAGACATGGTGAGAGAGCTTACAGACAACAACATCAGACTTGGAGAACATCTCAGCACTAAAGACAGTAAGTGTGTTAGTTTCAGCTTGAACCAGTTTAGATTAAACCCCTCAACTCATTTCAACACACTTTGAACTCATTTCTCCAACCACTTGTTTTCTCCTTTCTTCATAACCATCTTTGTACCAGACATGGTGAGAGAGCTTACAGACAACAACATCAGACTTGGAGAACATCTCAGCACTAAAGAAAGTAAGTGTGTTAGTTTTAGTTTGAACCAGTTTAGATTAAACCCCTCAACTCATTTCAACACACTTTGAACTCATTTCTCCAACCACTTGTTTTCTCCTTTCTTCATAACCATCTTTGTACCAGACATGGTGAGAGAGCTTACAGACAACTACACCAGAGTTAGAGAACATCTCCACACTAAAGACAGTAAGTTGTGTTAGTTTCAGCTTGAACCATTTTAGATTAAACCCCTCAACTCATTTCAACACACTTTGAACTCATTTCTCCAACCACTTGTTTTCTCCTTTATTCATAACCATCTTTGCACCAGACATGGTGAGAGAGCTTACAGACAATTACACCAGCGTTAGAGATCGTCTCCGCACTAAAGACAGTGGGCCCTATCTTGCACCCGGCGCAAATGACTTAATACACTGACGCATGTATCATTCCTATATTTGCACCCGCGCAAAGCGGGCTTTTCCCTCCACAGACGCACGTCGGTAAACTAGGAAATGAACTTGCGCTCCCTGGGCGGGTCGGCGCAAAAAGGAGGCGTGTTTTGGCGCAAACATTCCCTAGTGCTATTTTGCACTTCCAGAAAACAATTCCGCCACTGACCAAAAAAAACCTGGTCTAAAGTCAGTGGCGCGTTGCGCGTTGTTCATAATGCTATTTTAAGCACGCATGCTTGGCCATAATGTAGCGGGTGCACAACGCGCATACACTTTGATTCTCTCATCAACACAGATGCAGCAGTTTTTATTTTTGCAAATCATACATTATATCAAGGAAATATATTACCACACGAGGGAAATCATTGTGGTGTCCATGAAGATGTGAAAAAATAGGCAAAAAAATCTAGCTTACACATTTACCCAAATTTTTCAGGCAAATTGTAGTAATGACGGATCAGACCTGTTTGCCCAATAGTGGCAAGACACATATGTAATATAAGGACATCTGACAAATTAGTTTGCCCGTCAAGAACCAGGAAAAAAAAATCTGAAGGCTGCGAAATCACCTTTACCATAATGTAAGTAAATTAAAAACCTTACTCTTTAACTTACCAGTTAAGTTGAGCTTTCTCATAATTTTTTTCTATTTATTTGGGTGGGGTTGTCCCATCCCCAATGTCAATTCTCTTTCTTTTACGGCCCTGACGAGAACATCGGTCTCCTCGGTTGTGAACCGCTCCTGGCGCCTGGTAAATGCGCCATAATAATAACAATCCACCATGCAACATGCGCACCTGCTCTTAAAGGGTATGTTGGATGACGCTCTGATTGGTTTATTTCACGTTACGCCCAAACCACACCTATGAATAATGAAGCTACTTCAGACCAACCCCTTTTAAATTTGCGCCAGGCGCAAGAGACATTTATCCCGCCGGGAAAATAGCAACAGCGCCGGGATCCGCCCACAAAGTTACTTGCGCTCTGCGCTTTGACACTTGCGTTTCAGATCGTTGAAATAGGGCCCAGTAAGTTATGTTGGTTTCAGTTTCGTACCGTAAATAGACCAAGAGGTGCTATTTCTAATTCTGAACCCGTTTTAATTTAACTTGTTTAATTACAGTTTTGTTTGTTGAGGAAATACAAGTTAGTCTCAACCAATTGTTCTGTTTCTGTACCAGCCGTGGAAAGAGATCTTGAGGAACTTACGGCGAACTGCACCAGAGTCAGAGAACAACTGTCCTTTTACGAAGGTGAACGATTCTCTTTCAGAAGGCTGAGGTGTTTTATCAATTTCTGCAAAATGAACCAATAATTATCTTCAAAGAGTGTTAAGATCTGAAGTATGGTTCCCTTTCAGTCGCTCACATTCGACGTGACGTCGACGTGGCGACGTAATGGGATCACTTCAGGGAGCCCTATCAACTTCGAGTGTCTACAGAACGAGCCAATGAACGTTGCCGTGCGTGAAAAGTGTCACGCGCCCCGCCCTGCAGCGCGGGTATAAACAGGAAGCGGGCGCACGCACTCATTGTCTTTCGCTTCGGAGCCGAGCTTTTGTTTTGACTCTGAGTTTCTGCAGACTGCTGCAACGTTGAAGACTGCTTCAAAGGAGAGAAAATACTCTGTTCCATTGCTGGTGTGACGGCGCGATCGGTGGTGGCCGCGAGCATTACAGCTCACAACTGCTGTTTTCACAACATACTTTGTGTGTGTCTGTGTATGTGTATGTGTCGGTCTCGGTGGGCGTTCCTCTTTGAGTGTGTACCCCGATTACACCGCGGCTATCCCTGGGTGGTTCAGCACTGAGAGAGTTATTTTTTCTTTTCTATATTTTTTGTTTTGAATTAAAAGAGCAACACAAGCGTGACCCTGCGTCCTTTTCAGGATGTCATTCCGCTTGTGCGTTTCTGGGTGCGGTCGTTCCCTGGAGCCAGCAGATGGCCACAATTGTTGCCTCTCGTGTTTGGGCGTTCAGAACGCTGAGGCAGCTTTAGTGAATAGCTCATGTTCTCATTGCGGGAATATGACTATGGCAGCACTAAGATCAAGACTTAGACAAGGGAGGTGCAGTCCTCTCGCCAATGCCCAGATCTAGTGTTTATTCTGGACCTCAGAATAAGCCTACTTTTGCGCATGGTCAGGGTGATCTGAAGATTACCGTGAGGGCTTCCCCGCCGAGGCAATCTCCGCGGGCCCCTCACGCCTCTCAAACGCTGCCGCCGTTGGAGCTTCGAAAGGAACGCGCTGGTCCTCCTCATGGATGACCAGCCGTGTGCGTGGAACCCTCCACCATGTCCGGAACCTTCTCGGTTGGACGATCGGTACCATTCTTTCCGGAAGTGCATGAGGAGCTTACTAGGACGTGGACGGCACCGTATAGTGCCAGAAGCCGTCCTAGTGGCTCCTTCCTCCTCACCACCCTCGACAGCGGAGCTACTAAGGGGTATGTGGATGTCCCGTCGGTGGAGCGTGCCGTCGCGATGCAATTGTGTCGCGCTCCATGCCATGGCTCCACGCCCTCCATGCCATGGCGCTTCTGCAGGTCCACCAGGCCCAGGCGCTCATGGACATGAACGAGGGTGGTTCTGACCCAGAGCTCCTCCGGGAGCTCCGTGTGGCAACCGACCTCGCTCTCCGAGCGACGAAGGAAACCGCACGTTCAGTCGGTCAGGCGAAGTCCACCTTGGTGGTCCAGGAGCGCCACCTCTGGCTCAACCTGGCGGATATGAGGGACACTGATAAATATCGTTTCCTGGATGCCCCTCTTTCCCAGGTAGGGTTATTCGGCGACGCGGTTGAGAGCTTCGCCCAACAGTTCTCGGCCGCCCAGAAGCAGACGGAGGCCATCCGACACATCCTGCCCCGGTGGACCGCTGCTGCTCCCACCCGTTCGCCGGCCGCAGACCCTCCGTCCGCTCGTCGCCGAGGTCGACCTCCTGTGGCGTCCTCCGCTCCCGCTAAGCCTCAGCAGCAGCAGCCACCATCCAGGCCTCAGCGTGGAGCAGGCCGCAGGAAGACGACCACGCCCGTCCAGGCCGCTGCCAAACCAGGAGGCAAGCGCAGGTGCAAACGACCCTGAGACGGGCGACCCAGAGGTGGATCAAGTTGCTCTTCAGGACGCGGTGAAGGCACCGCTCCTTCCCCCGGTGAAGGGCCGGGCGGAGAATCCTTTGTTTCCTTTTCTTTTTGTTCCGCCACTGACCCACGGGCCAGTGGTACCCACATTTTCAACAAAAGAGCAATTTCTGAAACCTCTGGGTCCCAAGAGGGCGCACTTGGCGGTCGACGACGCTATGCCTTGTCACCCTCAAGCCCCTCTTTTATCGCCAGCGAGCAGCAGTGGCTGTGTTCCGGACGCACTGACGCCTCCGCACACTCACTCTGCCCTTCGTCGGAAGCAGGTACGTGTTGCACCACACACTCAGACCCCACTCCGGGCCGCTATGCCGTCCGAGTCGGGTCCCTGCATTCCGCCGCACTGCCCCACCCCAGGTACGTCTGTGGTGCCGTTGGTCCCGCTTGCACGGTGTCTGGGAGCCTGGCTAGCGCTTCCCAGCCCGTCTCGCTGGCTCATCCGTACTGTCAGACTCGGCTATGCGATTCAGTTCGCCCGGCGTCCCCCTGTGTTCAGGGGCATTCTGTTCACCCGTGTTCTGGCGGACAGTGCCCCTGTGCTCAGGGCAGAGATCGCAGTCCTACTGGCGAAGGACGCGATCGAGCCGGTCCCTCCAGCCGATATGAAGAACGGCTTCTACAGCCCGTACTTCATTGTACCCAAGAAAGGCGGTGGGTTACGGCCAATCTTGGACCTGCGTGTCCTGAACCGGTCCCTTCACAGGCTGCCGTTCAAGATGCTTACGCAGAAACGCATTTTCAAATGCATCCCCCCCCAGATTGGTTTGCAGCGATCAACCTGAATGATGCGTACTTTCATGTCTCGATTCTCCCTCGACACAGACCATCTCTTCACTTTGCGTTCGAGGAACGGGCATATCAGTACAAAGTCTTACCCTTCGGGCTGGCCCTGTCGCCCCGTGTCTTCACGAAAGTCGCGGAGGCGGCCATTGCTCCCATGTGTGAGCATGGTGTTCGCATTCTCAACTACCTCGACGACTGGCTTATTCTCGCCCAGTCGAGAGAGCAGTTGTGCGAACACAGGGACATGGTGCTCAATCACCTCAGCCACCTAGGGCTTCGGGTCAAATGGGAAAAGAGCAAACTCACCCTCGGGCAGAGGATCTCTTTTCTCGGTATGGAGTTGAACTCAATCAACATGACAGCGCGCCTCACAGAGGCCCGCGTCCAGTCAGTGTTGAACTGCGTGAGCACGCTCAGACGCAGAACAGCGGCACCACTGAAACTGTTTCAGAGGCTCCTGGGGCATATGGCATCTGCAGCTGCGGTCACGCCCCTCGGATTGCTTCATATGAGGCCGCTCCAACACTGGCTCCACGATCGAGTCCCGAGATGGGCATGGCAGAGCGGCTCGTGCCGGGTCCAAGTGACTCCGCACTGCCGCCAAACTCTCAGCTTGTGGTCGGACCCTTCGTTCCTGCGGGCAGGTGTTCCCCTAGAACAAGTGTCCAGGCACTCTGTGGTAACCACGGATGCCTCTGCCACCGGCTGGGTGGCCACGTACAACGGGCATGCAGCTTCAGGTCTGTGGACGGGGCCTCAACTGCATTGGCACATCAACTGCCTCGAGTTGTTAGCAGTACATCTTGCGCTGGGCCGCTTCAAAATGCCACTACTAGGCAAGCATGTACTGGTCCGTATGGACAGCACTGCGACCGTTGCGTACATCAACCGTCAAGGTGGTCTATGCTCCCGCTGCATGTCACAACTCGCCCGCCATCTCCTCCTTTGGAGTCAGAAGCATTTGAGGTCGCTTCATGCCGTTTATATTCCGGGCCTGCTCAACCGTGCAGCCGACGAGCTCTCACGGCAGCGGGTGCTACCGGGAGAATGGCGACTCCATCCCCAGGTGGTCCAGCTGATTTTCAGGTGCTTTGGGACCGCACAGGTAGATCTGTTTGCCGCCCCGGACACATCTCACTGCCAGTTGTTCTATTCCCTGACCGAGGGGACCCTCGGCACGGATGCTCTGGCACACAGCTGGCCTCCGGGCCTACGCAAGTATGCGTTTACCCCAGTGAGCCTTCTTGCACAGACCTTGTGCTAGGTCAGGGAGGACGAGGAGCAGGTCTTGTTAGTTGCGCCGTATTGGCCCAATCGGACCTGGTTCCTGGAACTAGTGCTCCTCGCGACAGCCCCTCCCTGGCCCATTCCTTTGAGAGAGGACCTGCTCTCTCAGAGACGGGGCACCCTTTGGCATCCGCGTCCAGACCTCTGGAAACTCCATGTCTGGTCCCTGGATGGGACGCGGAGGTTCTAGGTGACCTACACCCGGCGGTAGTTGACACCATCCCTTCTGCTAGAGCTCCCTCTGTGAGGCACCTCTATGCGTTGAAGTGGAACCTGTTTGTTGACTGGTGTTCTTCTCACGAGGAGAACCCCCGAACTTGCTCGATCAGAGCTGTGCTTTCCTTCCTGCAAGATGGGCTGGAGCGAAGGCTGTCTCCCTCCACCCTTAAAGTGTATGTTGCCGCGATCGCCGCACATCACGATGCAGTTGAAGGTAAGTCAATGGGAAAGCACGACCTGATCGTCAGGTTCCTGAGGGGGGCCAGGAGACTAAATCCTCCTCGCCCACTCTCTATACCCTCTTGGGATTTGTCTCTGGTCCTTTCGGCACTTCAGAGACCACCCTTTGAGCCTTTGCAGTCAGCAGAGTTAAAAATTCTGTCCTGTAAAACAGTTCTCCTGGTTGCATTGGCCTCTATCAAGAGGGTAGGGGACCTGCATGCATTTTCGGTCGACAAATCGTGCCTGGAATTCGGCTCGGCTAACTCTCACGTAATCCTGAGACCCCGGCCCGGATACGTGCCCAAGGTTCCCACCACTCCCTTCCGTGACCAGGTGGTGAACCTGCAAGCACTGCCTTCGGAGGAGGCAGACCCAGCCCTGGCTTTTCTCTATCCCGTCCGCGCTCTGCGCCTGTACGTGGACAGAACGCAAAGCCTCAGGACCTCAGATCAGGTCTTCGTCTGTTACGGAGGCCAGCAGAAGGGAAAGGCTGTCTCCAAGCAGAGGATGGCCCACTGGATAGTGGATGCCATCGCCTTGGCTTACGAAGCCCAAGGCGTGCCTTGCCCGCCCGGGTTGAGAGCCCACTCCACTAGGGGTGTCGCTTATTCTTGGGCGCTGGCACACGGTGCCTCGCTGACAGACATCTGTAGAGCTGCGGGCTGGGCGACACCTAACACGTTCGCTAGGTTTTATGGCTTACGTGTTGAGCCGGTTTCTTCCTGTGTGCTCGCTTCATCCAGCCGGTAACACCGAAGTTCCCGCTCTAGTGTCGGCTTGCTGCGCCACTCCCCTCCACATGGAGCGGATACGTGTGCTTCTTTGCTCCAGTCGAGTTCCCCACTCAGGCGAACCCTGTAGAGTTCCTCCGCACCCCTTCGGCAGTCAGACGTTGCGGAGCGTCTGACGCCAGGCCTAGTGCTCGTATGCTTGTGTAACTTGTGCTAGGCTGGGTTCCATATGTGGTGATCCCTGCGGTGAACCCATATGCATATTCTTCCACGATCAGCTCCCTGCGGTGAGCCTGTGTCTTTCCCTTGGCAGAGTCCGCTCTGCCGTCACTGCCTGGTGTTGCCTCCCCCTTCTCAGGCTGGAGCCACCCCAGTGACATTCCATATGTTGCACTGCCCTCCGGTCAGTCCATTTGTGTATTCTCCACATGCTACCTCCCTTCGGGCAGAATGTGGCTTCCGCAGCGTCCCTCTCCGCCGGAAAGGCATGCTTTCCCAGTGTTATCCAAAGAGTTCCACTATGTGGGGTATAACGGAACAGCAGTGAACTCCCTCTAAG
Organism: Gila orcuttii; assembly: GCA_026230005.1. Taxonomy (NCBI): domain Eukaryota; kingdom Metazoa; phylum Chordata; class Actinopteri; order Cypriniformes; family Leuciscidae; genus Gila; species Gila orcuttii. The sequence continues at coordinate 42,631,988 of JAPDVR010000010.1, forward strand.
CAGGTCTTCCGCCACAGCCAGATGGGGGTCTGAGAGTCTTCCGTAGGGCGCTGGATGTGGCAGCAACCGCGGCGTTTTCCATGGGATCCCATTACGTCGCCACGTCGACGTCACGTCGAACATGAGCGACTGAAAGGGAACGTCTCGGTTACTGGTGTAACCCTCGTTCCCTGGGGGAGGGAACGGGAGATGTGACGTCCCTTCACCACGGTTGCTGACCATCGCTGTACGGCCGTCTCTATCTCGGCTCCTCAGCGAAAAACAATGAGTGCGTGTGCCCGCTTCCTGTTTATACCCGCGCTGTGGGGCGGGGCGTGTGACGCTTTTCACGCACGCCAACGTTCATTGGCTCGTTCTGTAGACACTCGAAGTTGATAGGGCTCCCTGAAGTGATCCCATTACGTCGCCACGTCGACGTCACGTCTCCTGTTCCCTCCCCCAGGGAACGAGGGTTACACCAGTAACCGAGACGATCATTGATCATGTAAAGCGCTTTGAGTACCTAGAAAAGCGCTATATAAATGTAACGAATTATTATTATTATTATTATTTCTACATTTTTATTTCAGCATTCGCAGCTCAGTCCTTGAACTCTAATATGAGCTTGACAGCTTGGGGTGGAAAGTTGTACTTCTTTAGCTCTGATAAACTGAACTGGTCGAACAGTCGAGATATCTGTGTTTCAAACGGGGCCGATCTGTTGACCATAACCAGCCAATCAGAACAGGTAAGACTGAGAAATCTTGAAGTAACTGATGTTGGATATGAGTCAAAGAACTTTATGATGTTAAATAATATTATTGGAATTTTTAAAGATGATTTGATTTTGCCCAAAATAAAAATGTGTAATATACAGTAAATGCTTTAAAACAAAAGTATATCTCTCTGCTGATTTTAAGCAATATATTATGCATTATGCGTTTGCATAATGTTTTCTCCATTAGGATTTTCTGGTGTCTAAAATTAAAGAGACGCACTGGATTGGTCACTGGGTTTCGGTGACTAGCGCAACTCCCACTCTCAGTAGAGCACAGTAAGAACTCTGCATGCGTTACATCATCAAATGATAATCAATGTAGTTTTAATTGACAAGTTGAGAACCAACAACAACAAAAATGCATAAAAACTACGATGACCTTAACTACAGGTGTTTTAAATTATTGCAGGAAAGAAAGCGTTCTGTGTTTACACCCAGAATGTTTGTGTGTTACAGGTTCTGGTTCACTGGATGGCCGAGAGAACCTGATAACTGGAGAACACAGGAGAACACGTCTGTAAAACAGGAGAATACGTCTGTAAAACAGGAGAACACGTCTGTAGAACAGGAGAACACGTCTGTAGAACAGAAGAACACGTCTGGAGAGAACTGTGCTAGTCTGGGAGATGGGAATGGGAATTTTAAATCTTGGCTTGATGCTTCTTGTAAAAAAAAAAAAAAATTATTTGTGAAAAGAAATATTAATTTACCTCCATCAGTGGAACTAATTAATGAGGTCTATTTTAATAAAACTAGACATTAAACTAGAGATAGCTCTTTTGGATTTGCTTGCTCATATCAAGTTAAAATGCGACAAGATCTGTGTTTTGTGTCTAAAATAACAGCAACAATTGAATAACTATAAGACTTGTGTGCTATTGCTAATTGAATAGGCCTACTGTAATTTTAATGTGCGCAACTCTTTTGAGGACATATTATAGGTTTGTGTGAGAAACAGAATGGAATTTAATCACTGATAATCTGACAATTTTGCATTTATTTGCAAATTTTTGCAATCAAGTTTTTGCATTCAACTTTTGTCTGTTCTGTCACTTTTTATTTCTCTGTTCTTTTCTCCACAAGAGGTCAGTAATGCAGCATCTCTACTGCTTTATTGAAGGCTCTAGTATTATACATTGCTTGTAAAGTTCATCATTTGTAAGTTGCTTTAATAATAAAAGTGTAGTAAATGAATAATTGTAATGCTATTTTATTACTGCATCTAGACTGATATTGGTTTGATTGGGTGAGACATCTGAAGGGATGAAAACAGGGAAAAATAAATATCTGAAGGGACCGAAAAAAGAAAAAAAAAACCTTGTATAAGCAAACAAGCAAAGAGCAATGCCGCAGGAATATATCTGTCCTTTAATATACCTGTCTGTTATGTTATGTTATGTTATGTTATGTTATGTTATGTTATGTTATGTTATGTTGTGTTTCCCCTGAAACCCTCTTAAAGGGTCCGTTCACTCTAAAATGAAAATGAAGTCACCCTGGTGTTGTTCTTCCTTTATCGGACCACAAAAGAAGAAATAAAAAAAAATTGACCAGCTCACGCTCGTCTGAGTGAATAGCGACCAGCATCAAGCTTTAAAAAAAAAAAAAACAAGCAAAAGTATCACAGATTGATCCCATGCTACATGTGTTGCATATCCCACATGTTCTGGGGCCGGTTTCACAAAGATAGACTTTGACTATGGCTTAGATATAGTATAGATAGTCAGACTTCAGATAGACATCTAAATCAGACCGTTGCACAAAGCACTTAAGACTCTGACTATCTCAGGACTACACTGCAATGCATTCTGGGTAAAATAAGACACATCTCAAAACAAAAAACATGGCGGATCAAGTAAACGCATTCATCCGCTCAGTGCAGTTTACCCCAGTGGAAAATATGTGTTTGTTGGAGGAGTATAAGTACAAGGACATTTTACTTGGGAAGTTTAGTGGAGAATGTAGTAATAGTGAAATACGTCTTTAGGCCAATTTATTTCATATCTGGCCTATTAGGCCTATAGTGTATTGGTTGTATGCTAACGTACTGCTTAAAGCGGCATGCGCAAAGTTTTGAACAGAACGCTTGTCCGAAGCACCGTTCTGTCAACTGTTTCACACAGTCTTTGTTGGCTGAACGACAAATATGACACAATAGCAAGGTATATTTAACCTATTCATTGTAGACAGAGAGCATTCAATGCTACCCGACAGTCGGACACTGATGCCAAGCAAAGTTAGCCATGAGCGTCCAATATTGCAGTCATAAGGGTTTACTTCTGAGTTGGTTAAAAGCGTTTCAAACAAACGCTAAGGGTGCCATGTGCGTGTTGAAAAGGCCCAAGAATAGACCCTTTAATTTATCTGGTAGCCTAAGTTAAATGTTTCGTAAATTCTATTTGGAGGTGCATTCTGTATAGAGGTGCATAAATGCCATTTAGGAACAGGAGGCAGACTATGCAAACATTATATAGCAAACTTTATATAGCATTATATAGCATTATATAGCAAAAATGTATATAGCAAAATATATAGCTTTTTTATTATTAAAATGTTCCGTTTTTATGACATTATTTCCAAAGACTAGGGAGTTAAATAAAACTACCGTCTTCCTGCTGTAAAAAACTTTAACAGTTAACATGACCTATGTCTATATTCACATTTTCACTTACCTGAATCAGAAAAGTAAACAGAAGATTTAGATATTCGAAGAAGACTTCCGGTATGGACTGTGTCAGAGAAGTGACCTGTGACCTTCTGGAATTATGGGATTCCGCTTTCAAAAACTGGAGATATTCCTCAAATCAAGGCAATTGAAAAAAATTATATGCGAATCACCAAAAAAAAAAAAAAAAAAAAAAAATATATATATATATATATATATATATATATATATATATATATATATATATATATATAATAAATTGGGTTTTATTTCAAAATAGCAATAGCAGCGTCTGTCTGGAAAAGGGGGAGGAGTCTGTCTGAGCCGCATTCAACCAACTCCGATGTTAATCTAAACAATAAAAACTGAACTATATAAAGCCTTTAGCAACGTCTGTCTGAGCCGCATTCAGGCTTTTGAAATAAAAGCCAATTAAGGCACAGCGTTGTTGCTCAGATCGCCTTGTAATACGCAGAAGGGTTTGCACTGGAGTTGCTTCAAAGTCAGGTGCGCCTCTGACACACGCCAAAGGGTTTTTGAAAACACCAACAAACTCCCCTGCGGGCTATTAAGGGATGATGGAGCATATGACACATATTGCCGTGTTTAATTAGGCCTACCAAGCTCATATCCAGGCTTATATAAAGTAGGGTATACTACAGATTGATATAAGACGAAACAAGTTGTCTGCACCTTGCTGTGGCTGAAAGCGTCTGGTATCTCTGCACATGGATTCATTGGCTAGTGAAGTCCACCTGCGTTCTTTAAAACGCATGTGGGTTGCATTGGAGATGTTTGAAAGCCATAAGTGTCTCTCTCACACGATAAAGGCCAAGAAAGATGTCTATAGGCTATTAACCCTGTAAGACCCAAATATAGAAAAAAAAAAAGAAAAAAAAAATTTCACCTGTTAGATGTTGTTGTAGGAGGCCTCTGATGCAAATAATGAAGGATTTTTTTTAAAAGCATGTTTTAGTAAGTTTTTAAGGAAATGTAATATTGCAACGTTGGGCCTATTTGGGAGCAGAATTTCAGCATTTGCACTCACACTGTCAGAACAAATATACAGAACAACTAAGGGCTCATTTGAAGTGTGGATTGCTTACCTAGCACCATAACAGTAAATATTATGAATAATAATAATAATAATAATCACCGAACAGTCATATTTTTATTAATTAGAATTTATTAAAAATTAGGGCTGGGCAAGTTAACGCGTTATTATCGCGTTAACGCATTTATTAATTAATGCCGACAATTTTTTTATCGCACGTTAACGCAGTTTTTTTTTTTATTATTATTTTGAAAGTCCGTTGCTCACTGGCTCTGAATAAACATAGGCCTACAGTCAAACCATGATCACAGGAGGGGTGGGATGTTGGTCAGCCAGCAAATAACCCACCCAAACAAGCAGTGGAGAGAGGCAGGTTCTCTCTGGTGAACAGTTAAAGGGTTGCGCTCCGCGAGTGAATGACAGGCGCTCTATGGATAGTACCTATAAAACCTATAGATAATAACTATTTAGATTCTGGAAACTCACTAACAGCGAGCCGAGGATCAGTCTCTCTTCTAATGATTTGTGCTGCGCGTCCTTTATAAAACGTTATAGACAATTCAACTTCGGCAACGAGCGGGCGCGTGCGTGAGGCGAGCATGACCGCAACAGTTTCACAGGAACGCACCCGCTTGTCGCTGCACCTTGTGCTCGACCACTTCACCTCACTCTTGGCTGATTTATACTTCTGTGTCGGACTTACGCCGAAGACTATACGCTATAGACTACGCGTTGGTTTTCATTTATATCTCTGCTTCGTTGTCCGCGTTGACGCGCAATTACACATGCAGAGGGAGCATGTGAAACCCGGGGAGCGGTTGTAGCAATCACAGCGCTTGCGGTACACGTAGAATTGACGTTACATTTTTGGAGAGGTGCACATCAGGGTACGCCGAAGTGTACGCGCGCTACACAGCAACAGCGTGAGTATAAAGTATAAATTGTTTTTTTACTCTGTTTAATGTAATCTTACGTGGGAAACCATGGCATGACCAAACCTAAGCTACTATAAGTAACGTTGGTCGACTTATATCTGTAGTAGTGATCATGACCTCTGACTACTACATAGACTGTTTCTGCTGCTCCCTGATAAAAGATACCTGTTGATACCTGTTCAGAAAAAAAACAAGAAAACTGGACTCGTTTTAACAAACTAGATAAAAGGTAATGCCCTGGCAGTGGCAAATAGCTTTGTTTAAATATTTGATTTGATTACATTAATGTTTAAGTTGAGATTTGAGATTACTGTGTAAAGGGAATACTGCTGGTATAAAAGCACCTTATTTGTTTAAAGTTATTGCATTTTTGTGTATATAGCAGTACATTTAAATCCAAAGTGCGCAATACACTACTTTAGAAGTCATTATTCAATTTTGCGCATAACAATGCGATTAATCGCGATTAATCGCAAGAAAATCATGCGATTAATCGCGATTAAAAATTTTAATAGTTGCCCAGCACTATTAAAAATAAACATAAAATATAAATATTAAATACAAAACAGATTGAAAACTGAAAAAGAAACAGTTTCCAGTGTTCACTTGCAATGGTAGTCCAAAACACAGTTCCTTTCCTATAAAAAGCAGAGACGGAGATTGCACTTCCCGCAGAGCGTATTTGAATATCCTTTTTTTGTAGTGTCTGCAGCGTCCTCTCATTCTGAAATGAAAATAATAGTTGTAAGAGTTAGAGTATGTTCAAGTATAAATCATTTAAATGTAAATGAATCCTATTTATGTGATACATTCCACTGAAGTCTAGGGCTGGGACGGTTACCGCATTACCGCAATACCGTGGTCACGTGACGCCTACCGTTGTCTGAGCTCGTCACCGTCTTCACTTAAAAAAAAAAAACTTTGGCCTGCCCATGTGTGCACGTTGTGTCTAATGACATGGATTCATTGATTCTAATGACATGGATTATGTCTAATTACATTGTGTCTTACATGGATTCAAGGTTTTCTAAACAAAACTTATCATCAAAAGATAGAGCAAATATCCGACCTTTCGCAAGTTGGGGAGGCACAGGGAGAAAAAGAAATACGCACATCTGTACAATTTTATCATTTTGTTTTGAATTTTGTTTAAAAGTAGACATTTCAAGCTTTCTATTTATTTCTCATGTCTGTGAGGCAAGTAGCCTATATGCTGAGTTTCGTTTCATTTAGTTCAGTTCCAGTATTTAACGCGGTTTACCGCTATACCACGGGAATTTCTTGCTTTTCAACCGCGGTTAGAAAAAATCCATACCGTCCCAGCCCTACTGAAGTAACACAATTTTAAAATGGATATACAAACCCCCAGACCTCTTACATCCCCACATTCCAGAACATTAACACCTGTCCCTGAACAATGGACCATGCAACCCCCTATATGTCTGAACATCCACACCTGTCCTTGAATAACCATCCTCCAAAGCATTCCACAAACAGTGTCTGCCTTGCAACAAGCAGATATTTGGGCAAACAAACAAAGCCCAGATAAAAAAAACAAAAAAACAGTTAACTATATATACTGCTAACATACAGGAACAATTTCAAATACTGGTACTGAAAGGACTTAAAACACTGCAACCAGAAATAATTTATTCATTTAAAATGACTCAAATCTGATCTAAACTGAAAATGATAACAAATAACACATTTAGATATTGTGAATCATCAAATAAATTGTATTTCTGTAAGTATTTCTCCTGTATGTGAACATTTGAGAAGTGCAATGCCTCCATGTAATGTGCAAGGTGCACATGCTATTTTGACTACCATTCTCTCCCAAAGTTGTAAAATTACAACAAAGATGTAACAAGCTAAAAATCTAATTTGATGCATGCATTCCACAATAACCAAGTATTTACATGAACTAGACATTCTAACAATCACAAAAAAATATATATATTTATGGGGTTTTACTTACTTCAATGTTGAGATATCCAGTCCAATGAAACAAGGAGATGCGCTTTCAGGAAAGTTTGCAGGTTGTATGAGTTCATGACCTTATGGCAAGACCTATGTAGGGTATTTGGGTGAATCATTGACTCAGTCCCTCTGAAACAAATGAAGCACATTCTTCCTAAAACCCAAGGTCTTTTAGAATGAATGTAAATTATGGACATTGGCATGAGAATGCCTAGATGAGACTGTTTCTGAAACATTTACGACTCTGTGATGTGTCCCCGAACAACTCACAAACTTCCCCCACTACAGGCAAACCCAGGTGGGTTTCCCCCACTACAGGCAAACCTCCGTGTGGACGGAGAGGCAAACCCAGGACCTCTCCGTCCACACACACACACATAATAACTTTTAACGAATTTCCCCATTAAAGACATTTTAAGGAGATATATTTCATATGTGTTATATGGGTCCGAGTGCCCAGGGCCTATGAAGATACGTGTGAGTGTATTGTAGTTCTAAGCGAACGACAAATGCCTGTATTATGCATTTTTACTGAATAATCCAGCAAACTCACTATCCTAACAAAGTCTGTGAAACTTTGCTCTGCTAACACTGGCCGAAGTCAGTGTCCTGTTACGGGTTTACGACCCAAAAGAATGTGCATGGATTTGATTCTTGCTGAGAAGGAGAAATGAAACCTTTTCAATCATATATATTCTATATATATATATATATATATATATATATATATATATTACCATGTGAGAAATGTATTACCATGTATCTAATGTTCCAATCTCATGATGTGTCCTTTTATGTGGTTTGTTTCATGTAAACTCTAATACTTACTATTCCAGACTGTTCACACTATACTTAACCAGAATCAGATGTGTGACATATTTGGTCTCTAAAACCTGGTACTTTGAAGATCGACGTGACTGTATACACGATATGTCGGTAACAACAACATATTAACAGTAAAAGCATCTTTCATAGTTTCTTCAAAGAATGGACAACCCCAGCATCTACCCCCCCCCCCCCCCCCCGCGCATGCACGCAAGGAGCTCTCTCTCTTAGACAAAGAGCAATAAAAACCAAAGTCCCGCCTGTGAATTCCAACCCTCTTATTGGCCAAGCCAACAGGAAGAGGCCGGATTTCTCCAAGGTGATAAATAACGCTTCCCCACTCCGCTATTTCTCTTACCCCTCTCGTTCTCGTTTCATAATGTAACGTCTCGCCTCCGGCGAGCTCTTCGCCTTTCTTTTATTTGTTTCTAGTTTAGTTTGTGTTTTTCAGTCTTAGATAAGCCTCCGTGTTGAATTCCAATCGTCGAGTGAAAAGAACACTGCATGACATATCTCTTCAGCAAATCCATCTACAAGGGACCTTCAAACGAGCGCGCGCTCGCTTTGAAGGAGAAACACGCGCACGTGACGCGCCGGACCGAGAGACGCACAAACGCTTCTTCACCAGGCATGCAAAGATATAACTCCGCGTGATCTCCCCTCGGGGATCTTTCTTTTCTTTGTTAGTCAAAGTTTTGGTTTTCCGTACTCGACTCTGTTCACTTCCACGAAGTGAAACGAAATTAGCCGAACTAATTCCTTTGGTAATGTTACCTCAAAGACTTTAAACCTCTGTTCAACACGCGCGCCAAGCAGCACCACGTGACGCTTCCACACAAAGGACTCCGCTCACGCACGTGGCCAGACCAGGCCGTGTGAGAATGCCGCGACACAGAAAGACCAAGTAACTTGTGCAAGTATATTTCTTTATGGAGCTTCTAAGAAGCATTAAGATGATGTTTTTCGTGTTGTTACAGAAAGGTGAATGTCTGGGGAAATTGTACCTAGGCTGTCTCTCTCTCTCTTCCCCTCCCTCTCTCTCTCTCTCTCTCTCTCTCTCACTCTCTCACTTACTCGCTCTCACACGTGTATTCATTGTCCAAACGCCCCGCGTTGTCGTCGTTATCTGTTAATGTTTGTAAATGCATGTATTCCTGTAACGTAGTAAATACATAAGTGTTCTGCCTTATTAAATTCATTATATTCATTTGATTGATGTACTGTTTTTTTTGCTCACTTTCAAGTCCCTTAAGTGTCAAAAGGTCTTATAGCTACAAGCTTACAAATTAAAGATACTTTAAAGAGTATGTGTTTATAGGCAAGGAAACCCAATTCTTGTGGCCACAGAATTGCTTTTCCTGAAATCCTATAAAGTAGGATGATATTGTGGATCCCCACAAATATTATTCTGACAATTGAGCTAATTAATTTTGCCTGTTTTGTAGGACGTGGTCCGTGTAATTAATTACAATCAACTTGTGGTTAATTGCAAGGATACAAATGCATGCATGCAGGTAAAATGACATATCATCCCTTATCAGGAGATTTATTAACATGTAAGACTGATCTAATCCAAACATGTATGAATAATTATTAATTACCAATTATTAATTATGATATGCAAATCCCCCACGGATTAGATCCGCCCCTGAGTCTTTACACCTATATACACATTTACTATCCAATGGCATCGTGAGGCTAAACAATAGGATCAATTAGCTATGTAAATGTGGTCTTTCAATAAAAAACTAATTTGCAGATGTGTTTTTGGAAGAGCTAAAAGTGATGTTGTAATTTTACAACCACGGGTCCTACAGGGTTAAGGGATGATATGGTAAGAGTTTAATTAGGCCTACCAAGCACAAATTCATTTTAAGTAGTGCTACTACAGCATAATTTAAAACAAAAGCAAATTGTCTGGACTTTGTTACTGAAAGCGTCTTTTTTCTCCGCACTTGGAATGACTGGCGAAGTCCAAATGCGTGCTTAAATACGCAGATGGATTTGCATTTGAGTTGCTTGAAAGTCTGGTGCGTCTCTGACACACGCAAAGGGTGGGTGTTGAAAACGGACAGTATAGGCTCCTCTCAAAAGATAAATAATGGAAAGCAATGACCGCCTATAAGTGTATAATCATGGAGCAAACGTAAGTCGTTGTTTCTCAAGGCTTAAGTCTGAGCAGTCGGACGATATTGGGGTGAATTGACTGGCGAAGCCCTGAGCGTGTAATAACATCGCGAATGGTTTTACAGTGAAGTTGGTTGAAAGCCACGTGCGTCTCTCACACACGATAAAAGGTGCGTGTTGAATATATACTCCTCTGCGGGCTATTAAGGGATGATGGAGACTAAGTCACATATTGCCTTGTTTAATTAGGCTTACCAAGATCATATCCAGGCTTATATAAAGTAGGCTATACTACAGGTTAATTTAAAACAAAAGCAAATTTTCTGCACATTGCTGTTGCTGAAAGCGTCTGATGTCACGCACTTGGATTGCCTAGCAAAGTCCAACTGCGTCCTGTAAAATGCCTGTGGGTTGCATTGATGTTGAAAGAGCGTCTCTCACACACGATAAAGGGTGTGTGTTGAATTCGGCCAATATACTCCTGCCGGCAATTAAGGGATGATGGAACCTATATTGTCGTGTTTTTAGTTAGGATACCTAGCACACATTCAAGTTTAAATTGAGTAGGCTACCACAGGCTAATTTAAAACTAAACGAAATTGTAGCCTATGCATGGTACTGTTGCTGAAAGAGTCTGATATCACGCACTTGGATTGGCTAAGTCCAAGCGCGTCCTGTAAAATGCGGGTGGGTTGCATTGGAGGTGGTTAAGACGAGCGTCTCTCACAGACGATATGGGTGTTGAAAATGGCAAATAGACTCCTCTTGAAAGATAAATAATGGAAAACAGTGACCTCCTATGTTAGATATAGGCAATCCTAATCATAGAGCAAACATAAGTCGTTGTTGAAAACGTCTTTAGTCTGTGCAGTCGGTCAATGTTGAGGTGAATTGATGACTGGCGAAGCCCTGAGCATGTAATAACATTGCAGATGGTTTTACATTGAAGTTGGTTGAAAGCGATGTGCGTGTCATCTATACACAAAAGGATGCTATATGTGTGGGCAGAAAACGCCAAAGGACGTGACAAAATGGCCTTATATGATGCCGTGAGATGAGAACGGGTTGATAATTTCTGAAATCTTACAAAAACATGCTCCTGTTAAGACCAGAAGCATCCCTTCCACCCATTCTTCTCCTTGGTACACTCCTAAGCTTCATATCCTAAAGGCCACAGGTAGACAGCTTGAGCGTCTCGACAGGAAAACTGGCCTAACTGTTCACTATTTAGCTTTTATTGAACAAAAATTGTCAAGAATTACAAATCTGCCCTGAACTCGGCTCGTTGTAGTTTTGTATCTGCCACAATTAATAAATCGAGCAACAGGCCAAAAGCATTATTTGACACAATAAATAAACTTACCAAACCTCGATCTCAAGTTGTTCTAGCTTCAAATGAACTTTGCTGTTCATTCCTGAACCACTTGCTAGAAAAGACAAATGCCGTCCACCAGTGCTTCTCTAATGATGCTACGAATCAATCTGGTCAGTCCCTGACTTTATTTTCTCTGAGTACTCCATCTTCTTTAAGTTAATTTGTTCATTTTTAAATCCAACCCTTCATCTTGTCGTCTTGACCCTGCTCCTACTCCTCTTCTGAAACTCTGCCATTCAGTTATCTCTGCACCTATCTCTCACTTCATCAATGCATCTCTTACCTCTGTTTCATTCCCTCTGCCACTCAAAACTGCTGCTGTTACCCCTGTTCTCAAGAAACCTAACCTTGATCCCTCAGTTTTATCTAATTATCGTCCTATTTCAAATCTACCCTTCATAGCAAAATTACTAGAAAGTACTGTTGCCTCCCAGCATCAGTCTTTTCTAGTCAAAAATAATCTCTTTGATCCCTTTCAATCTGGTTTTCGCCCTTCATTGTTTTCGTTTTCATTGTACTGAAACTGCACTAGTCAAGGTCCTGAATGATCTGCTTCTTTCTCCCATGAACTACTCATATCTCGCCTTTCGGATGTGGGTATTTCTGGTGCTGCCCTTTCTTGGTTTTCTTCCTACTTCTCTGACAGAAAATTCTACATTTCAGTTCAAGATTTTCGCTCACCTACTGTCCCCCTGAAGCAAGGTGTCCCCCAGGGATCCATTCTCGGCCCATTATTATTCATTATTTACATAATACCCCTTGGTCAGATCTTCCACCGTCATGGTTTTAATTATCATTTTTACGCTGATGACATCCAATTATATACTCTCTGTACATCTACTCTATCTGTCACAACCGACAAAATCTCTGCTTGTGTGCATGAAATAAAAGATTGGCTTCATTCAAATTTTCTAAAACTTAACATTGACAAAACTGAGATTATTTTTACTGGACCTCCGTCACTCACAAGCAAAATTCCTACCAATTTCACCTGTGAGATTGCTGGCTCTCATATCAAACCATCTAGTACTGTTAAAAATCTTGGTGTAATCTTTGACTCCTCTCTCTCTTTCCAGGCTCATATTAATTATATCACTAAATCAGCATTCTTTCATCTACGTCACATTGCCCAACCCTGTCCCTTCATCAGTATCAAAGTAGGGCTGTCGCGGTGAAGGAATTTCCCTTGCGGGAAATCAATTCCCTTGTTAAAATATTGCTGATTACTTACAAAGCACAAAATGGTTTAGCTCCCCAGTACTTGAGCGAACTCTTAACGCATTATAGTCCGTCACGTCTATTGCGATCTCAAAATTCCGGCCAGTTGATAATACCTAGAATATCAAAATCGGCTGCTGGCGGTAGATCCTTTTCGTATTTAGCACCAAAACTTTGGAACAGTCTTCCTAACATTATCCGGGAAGCAGACACACTCTGTAGTTGAAATCTAGACTTCAAACACATCTCTTTGAGCTAGCATGCATATAACACATTATAGTCTTCTATAATTCAATGTTAGGCTGCATAGATTAGGTCAACTGGGAACACTTCCCATAAATCCTGATGTACTTGTTACATCATAAGAAAGATGGCGTCTACGCTAATATTAGTCTCTCTGTTTATCCCGAAGTTTACCGCAGTCCGCCGGATCCAGGCCGTATCTGGATCTGATGAAGGACCTGCGCCTGGACACAACGACAACACAGTCCTGAAGTGTCAACTACTCTCTCCACTTTAAAGGCCTCCTTCCCTTCCCTTTACCTCTGTACAGATAAAACGTTGTTGGGATAATTCCGGGTCACGTGGCTACGCGGAAGCGATAAAAATTCTGTATTATACATATTTCAAGGCATGTACCTTGGAACCTATTTCATGGTTTGCGTTCTCGAGCCACCAGGCACTGTTCTGAGTAAATGAGCGGCCGGATCACATTAAGGGTTTTCTGTTAGAACGGTGTTGTGTTAGTGGCCCCTAAGTTAATAACTAATGATTGTTGCAACGGAAGTGAATCAATCAAAATTAACTTTAGCTAGACAATAACTTTATTCTAGAGCTGCTGTAAATGTAGCACTCCTGTAAGGGAGCACGTTTATCAATAAACAGTCAGACGAGATGCTTCATATAAAGAGTTTTTACTTAGAATCAATTGTGGCAATAAATGAACAATTATTACACAACAATGCATGAGCTCTATTATTTATATAATGTTATACACAAGTGCATGAGCTCGTATGTACTTCCCAGAAATTTCTCAGTTTCCCGGTCCCACCTCTCGGAGTCAGGTTTTTTACGAGGACCCTGCTTCCTGGGAACAGGTCAGTACACCTCACTCGTTGGTCATAATTCCTTTTGTTTCTTTCTGCACACTTGTTTGCCTGTTCTCTCGCAATCTCACAAGCTTCCTGCATTCCTTTTGTCCATCTTTCCATGTACTCACTGTAACTTTGGCAGTTATTGTTGGATTCAAGTCCGAAGAGAGCATCGATGGGTAGGGATGTAACGATTCACTCATCTCACGATGCGATACGATTCACGATACTGGTTTCACGATACGATTTTCTCATGATTTTTTTAATAAATGAGATTTCAGACAAATTATAAATGAAAAAGTGTCCTATTTATTATTTTTTAAACAAAATGCTGCACATTTTTTTTTTTATTTTAAAATATATTTGTCAAATAATAAAACTACACAACGGACGCCCCCGGTACCGGGGGCAACGGGGCTTAAAAAAATTCCCTTCATGGTTGTTTCAACTCAGTCTTTCTGTCTGTCTGGTCAAGAGGCTGGACACTGGTACCTTCGCTATGTAAAAGACTGTGTAAAATTAGTAGGGCCTACCACATTGACAGGGGTTTTACATTGTAATAAAGGCAAGATTCTAATTTTGTTATAATTTGTATCATTACACTAGTAAGAGTTAAAAAAACAGAACACATTGAGAAAGAGATAAACCAGATTCCTGGTTGCCACGGAAACACTGATGCATCTTGTGATCTCCGTGGCTCTCGCACTTGTCATATTAATGACTTTTACATGAAAACGGAGGTGACAGGTGCTTCTCACGGTGGTGATTATTATTAGTCTACGGAAAGTCAAAATGCCGCCACACCTCCGATTTGAATGAGTCAACGTCAACATCTACGCTTGCCGTCGCCATGTGTTCGACGGCGCGAGCACACCAGTCTATGACACACTGGCGCGGCGCGAGCGGAGCAAACCGAGCGTTTTCAGTTCATTCCTGTGGAAGTTGAGTGCTCACACAAGCTCAAGTTCCAAGAATGAAGTGATAACACTCGCTAGCTTCGTGCTCGCTGCTATTGTGCCTGTAAAGCGAGGTTCACAACTTCACAGTAGGCTATTCAGTAAACGTGCCCTGCTGTTTAAAACGTGTATCGCGGTTCGTTTAAAATTTCAACCGACTTGAATCGTCAAACAATTTTATCGATTTTCAACCGGTTGCGAGTGAATCGTTACATCCCTATCGATGGACAACTTTGGTGAGCGTCCAAACAGCAATTGGAAAGGTGAGAAACCAGTCACGTCACATCTAGTACAGTTATAGGCAAAGATCAATTTGTTCAATGCATCTTTCCAATTAGCTTTTTGTCTTTCAGTCAGGGTTTTCAGCATCTGCAATAATGTCCGGTTAAATCGTTCCACCTGCCCATCCCTTGGGGGTGGTAGGGGGTGGTCCTTGAGCCGGCAACGGCGCTGTACTTTTTGAGTTGGGTGAGTAGCTGGTTTTCAAATTCTCCCCCTTGATCGTGGTGAATTCTAGATGGAAACCCAAACTTCAGGGCGAAATCATTGAATAACCGGTCAGCTACTGTTTTTGCCGATTTTGAGGTGGTGGCATATGCCTGGGCAAATCGAGTGAAGTGGTCGACGATTACCAAAATGTACTCATAGCCCCCTTTGCATTTGTCCAGATGGAGAAAATCAATGGACACCAATTCAAATGGGTGGGTCGTTTTGATATTTAGGCGCTCTTGTCTCACGACAGGGTTTTTTTTTGTTTGATACAGCAGCAGGTTCTCAGAACATAATTTTCAATGTCTTTCTGCATGTAGGGCCAGAAAAAAACGATCCCTAATGAGGCTTGTGGTGCGATCAAGTCCTTGATGACCCATCTCATCATGCATCTCTCTCAGAACAGTTCTTTTGAATTGTGTTGGTAACACCAGCTGTTTTCTTTGTGACGTCTGGCGGAACAGGATGCCATGTTCATCTAACTTCAGCTTTTCCCACTCTCTCAGAAGAACTTTGGCTGGCGAGTTGACTGAACGCCACTGCTGAGGAGGTCTAGATCCTGCTTGTAAGTGTTCACTTATTGCTCTGATGTCCTTGTCATCCTTTTGTGCTTGTCTGATTTCCTCTTTTGACAGGGGTTTGAGGTGTCCCTCATTTTTCTCCACACTTGCCAGTACACTCTGACAGGCTACTACAAAATTCACATCTGGATTCCCTTGGGACTCCACAGCTTGGATCATTCTGCTGCTGGTATAAAACAGCTCCCAACCCTTGGTTGGACGCATCTGTATGAAGGATGAATGGTTGAGAGAAGTCGGGGAATCCCAGGATCGGAGGTTGAGTCAAGTAGTTAATCAACTTTTCTAGTATCTCCTGATGTTTTTCTGTCCACTCAATTAATTTACTTGACGGCACCACATGATTTCGTTTGTTATTTCTTACTTTGTATCTCCCCTTTCTCTGTGGTCCAGCACCTTCCGTGTTACTTTTTAGCAGGTCATAGAGGGGACTGGCAATTCGGGAAAAGTCTTTAATGTATTGCCGATAATAGTTGAGCAGGCCCAAAATCTTGCGTAGTTCCCCCACCGTGCTTGGTGTCTGTTCCTTCAGTGCCTTTACAGCGACGGTGTCTGCGGGATCAAAACGACTGCCTTCAGCTGACACAATTCTCCCCAGATATCGCACCTCTTTCTTAAAGAGCTCACATTTTCTTGGTTTTAACTTGACTCCACTGGACTGTAACCTCTGCAGTACTTTCTTCACCGCTTCCACTTTTTTATCGAAGGACTCAGTGAAGACTAGGATGTCGTCTAAGTACGGTATGCAAATTTTGTCTCTTAACCCTTCCAGGCTCTCTTCCATAAACCGTTGGAACGCTGCAGGCGCATTCATAAGGCCGAAAGGAATACGAATCCATTCGTATAGTCCCCACGGAGTTGCGAATGCAGTCAGGTACTGGCTCTCTGGGGACATGAAACCTTGGTGGTAGGCCTTCCCTTGATCTAGCAGTGAGAACCACGCATTACCTCCCAGCCCGTCCAGGATATCCTGCACCCTGGGTATTGGCTGGCGATCAGGGATTGTTTTGCTGTTCAGGTCCCTGTAATCGATACATAGCCTGAGGCTGCCATCCTTCTTACGGACGCAGACAATCGGGGACGAGTAAGAGGAATAAGACTTGGCCACCCACCCTTGAGCAATCAGGTCATGTAAGTAGTCCTTCATCTCTTGATATAACGGTTTGGGGACTGATCTGTACAGTATGTGCGGGCAACAGGGGTGTTATCATTTAATAAGATACTCAAATGCAAACCTGGGACACAGCCAATATCGTCGTCTGACCTCGAAAAGGTGTGACACTCTTCACGTAACATCCTCTTGACTTGTTGTTGTTCGGGCGGAGTTAAATGGCTCACATCCACTGGAGGGTCCCATCGATCTGTATTGGGAGATGCCTCAGTGATCTCTGGTAGGACCTGCGTAACAGATGCTGTGGCTTCACACTGTGCATTTGATATTGGTAAAACAGACTCGCTGAGCCTCTCAGCAGTCACCAAATTGATGAAGGTATGTACACTTTTCTTCTTTATGCTAGGGAAAGCACTTCTGACAGTTCTGTACAAACAAGCATTAGTCACATCAAGGAATCCACTTCCGCTTTGTCTCATTATTTGTTCTATCACGTTATACCCGACAATAGGTCTGGGCAATTCTTGGCCCTTCAAAACAAGCACAGGAATGTTTAACTCTTTCTCATTGGTTACAGGGGATGCCAGTTTGAAAGTCAACTCCACCCATCCACTGTATGGCATTTTCGCTCCATTTGCTGCCACCAGGCGCAGACTGTCTTGCGCTTCGGTCACCTCGGAAATATTTCTTAGTGTCACTTCAGGTGCATATTTGGCTTTCCACTCCTCGTCTATAATGCATACTTGGGAGCCTGTATCCCATAATGCTTCAGTCTTTTTTCCCTGTAGATAACAGGTAACAAGGCACTGTTTTCCCACTAAGGATGTGATGGCAGAATGCTGGTTAACTTGACAAGGGGCAGTTAAAATACTATTAAGAGTACTATCAAGCGACTGGGACTCAAACTGTCTCTGATGGCCAATGCTACATTTCTCATGTTTTGGGGACTTCTCCCTGTCCCTTGGGGGTAACCCGCTCCTGTTTAACGGAGCTCCACGCTGAGGTCTGGCACCTTTAATCTTACAGCCAGCTGAGAAGTGCTCGCTGCTTCCACAGTGGTAACAATGGGTGCAAGGTTCTTCTGCGTTGCGCTGCTGGCAATGGAAACATTGTCTGGCTCGTGAGGGACGGGACTGGCGGAACGGATAGGGGTGCTGTCGGGGTGGCTCCACATACTGCTGTGGATAATACTGTGGTGCTGCAAAGTTTGACGGCTGAGTTACATAGTTGACGGACATGGGGTGCTGCTGAGAAGAATACATATACTGCTGTCCATGGTGCGTCTCTATCATTGAATAATGTTGACGTGACTGGAGAGAATGTTCTGGTGGAACAGTGGACAACTGAACTGGGTTTGCAGGTGGGGAGGTATTTTCTGTTCCCTCACCTGTTGTTGGCTTTGTGAGAACTGGTGTGGAGACATGTATGGGCTTCCCTGCGGTTGGTATGTAGTCGTCTCGGGTTTCCAGGTCTGATGCTCTTGGACTTGTGTCCATCCTGATGTCTGTTGAGACTCTGCTGATGCTGGGTCTTTGTCGTAAACTGCAAAACACTGCTGAGGGACAGGTAAGGGTTGCTGGATAGACTCTTTAATCTGTATGATAACATCACTCAGACTTTTTAGTTGTGACATTAAATCGAACTTCGACTGTTTGGACTGAAGCTTTTGTTCAGGGGTAGGCTCATTCAACTGTACAGCATGAACAGTACCATTTTTTTCAAATTTTCGCTTATTTTGTCTTTCAGATTCATTGGAACAAGCTACATTGAGTTTCTCCAGCAACACTTCGTCTGGAACAGCGGGATCTGAAAGGTATGTTTGAAGGTGGCTTTGGATGCGGTCGTTTTGTAATCCAGTCAAGACGGTGTGCAAGAACATATTCTGAACTAGGGCGGGATCATATTTCAACCCGGAGTCATCCTCCTGAGAAGCAAACAGAATTTTCTGTCTCAGGTCAAGAGCTCGAATTAGGAAGCTTTGTGGGGTTTCTCTAGCGTGCTGAGCTTCTTTGGTTAGCTGTTTATATAATTCAGTCGCATTTTGCTCCTGATAATGAGAACGAAGTATCCACCTTAGCGTCGGGAGTGTCAGCCCCGTCTTCCCCTCAAGATAGCTCCGCAGCTGAAGCCCTGGTGCGATAGCCCTGATGACAGAATCTACTATTTCCTGTTCTGCATAGCCCTTTTTAAGTCCACCTTCTATCTGCCGTGACAGGCTGGAGAATGAGAGACGGTCCTTCTGCCCTAGATCTCCTATTAGACCAGAGATTTTGAAGTCTTTCTGCCATGTCGCGTTCACTTGTCTCTGATATGTGGGTGAAGAATAAGCTGGGTTCTGGGCTGCATATGTCTGTCTGTCTGCTGTATTTTGTAATGCTGTGGGGCTAATATACATGGTAGAAAACAATTCAGCTGTACTCTCTCTACTTTCTTGTATTTTTCTCTGGGCTGTGTTAACATCTCCAAGTTCAATTTCCTCCCTCTCTGTATCTTTTTCTGGAGCATTACTTGTTAATCCCGTGAGCTGGATCAGTTTGTCATTTATTGTTAACAGTTCAGCCATACCGCCATCTTCTAACTCCTCTAGCTCAGCTCTTAGTAAATGGTTACTAAGGAGGCTCAACAGGAATAAACGAGTCACGTTTGTCTCATCTTCCCGTGTTAGGTGAAGAAAGACACTGAGTTTTGTCAGTTTTTCCCGTGATAGTGTGCATAATTTCTCACAAATTTCCTCTTGAAGACGTTTAAGCTCCTCCATTTCTGCTGCTACGTGGGCAGACCGATTAGAGTGGTGTTTCACTTACTGACTTGACTTGACCGCCGCTGGCATCAGATCACTCCAGCGCACACACTGCTCAATCAGATCCCTTTTTTTTTTTTCACCACTCGTCCTGAATGTCTCACATAGTCGCTCGTCTGGATCACTCAAAGGGGAATGATGTTGCTTAATGGGCTCTGCCGGTCAGGGAGTCACTCCACCGAACATCAATCCCAGCGGGGCCTCCAATTTTATGTAGCACTACTGTAAGGGAGCACGTTTATCAATAAACAGTCAGACGAGATGCTTCATATACAGAGTTTTTACTTAGAATCAATTGTGGCAATAAATGAACAATTATTACACAACAATGCATGAGCTCTATTATTTATATAATGTTATACACAAGTGCATGAGCTCGTATGTACTTCCCCCTTTAAATCAACGCATCCCAAGTTCACCCTGAATAAATGAGTGCACTTAAAGTAGTGCGCATCCTAAAACAGCGACACTCTCTATATTCACAAGCCCCAATCTCACATAAAACACACGTGACAACACAGATCATACATCGACCTTTAACTAAACAGGGAACGTTATATAAATTCAACCGTATACATTTAATCACCCTACCGATACACACATGAACGATCTGCGCGCGAACCACGTGCTCCCCAGCTGATATCTCTAGCGTTTTACATTGGATTCGCCCCGTATCGCACTTAACCCAACAATACAACACAATACCTAACAAAAATAGATTTAGTAACACTAATATTCACATGTGTGCAAATGTACGCTTCATGTACCTGTAAGGGAGCACGTTTATCAATAAACAGTCAGACGAGATGCTTCATATACAGAGTTTTTACTTAGAATGAAGCGTCTCGCGAGAACTCCCCAACTATTAGTAACCGCACGCGCACACACACGACCAATCAGATACACTCATCCCAAATATGTCATCATTACATTTTTAACCTCATACGAAATCACTAAAAATATGAATTAATGCAGAACATAAACATTTCAACGTCCTTCTCAACATTAATATTTTATAATTATTTAAAGTGATTACTGGATTAAACCTCAGGTGAACACATACAGTCAATCTTGTTCACATTTTACTCAGCATATTACATAAAGCCAAAACAATCTCTGTTACTTTAATTCCCTATTATCACTGAAAAGCTGCTTTGAAACAATCTATATTTTTAAAAGCACAATATAAATGAAGGTGACTTGACTTCAATTTAAATTTAAATCGATTTAAATGCTGGAATGAGTAAGTATGTTCCAATCAGGCTTGCTGGGAAGACTATGTGAACAAGGAAATTAATGTGAATCGTGGACACTTATTTTCATGCAGCAATGCAGCTGATAAAGACACTTCTGAATCTACATGCACACAGACCAATTCTGTGGCGCAGTACAAAACCTTTAACAGTGGCAGCTGGAGCCGCATGGAGCTAACAGTTAGAGGGATCATGAATTCTCACTGCAGTGATGAAAAAAAAAGCCTGGGAATATCTTGGCCTATGTGTTGACAGGAGCTGTGCCAAACACTAAAATATAAAATAACACCAGATATATTGAATAACAGAGTAAACATTCCCTCACACATGTTATTGTTTGTATAGTGTTCTGCTGCTATAACAATAAGTGCAAAAAATGGTTGTCTCAAGCTCACTGGGCTGAAAACATAGATGAGGACTCAAAGGAAGGCAAAAAGATCAGTGTAAAGACCCTGGAGGAATTACAGAACTTTCTGAAGAGCAAATATAATAAAGAAAGCTCACTGTTTAACGGTGACTGTTTGACATCTTTAGAAGCAGATGTAAGTCCACCTCTAGACACAGATGGTGATGATGAGTCAGACGTCAAGAAACAATCATGGTGGTCCTCCATTAAAAATTTACCAGCAGAATTTTGGTCCTGGTTACATGGCTATTGAGCTTTTTTAAATGTAAAGTTGGCATGAAATAACAAGTATAACAGATTTCTGTTATTAATTCTGACACTACTTTCTTGGACTACTACAAAGCCATACAAAAAAATGCTTTCAAATCATGCAAAATAAAACTTGTCTTTACAAGGTTATTTATGTGTTAAACATGTCACATCAACCGTCTCAGTGATTTTGGCATAACTCAAGAAGCGAACCAAAGATACTAGAATGCTGTATAAATACTGCCAATATTGGTTGTAAAACACACAGACCAGATCACAAAAGACAAGTCAAATGGAAAGTCCAAATGCAGTATAAATATGACTATGTTGCAGGGCTTGTAGTGGAGCATAATGTGTGAAAGACTCACACTCGCACTCCAGTCTGTGGATTAACTGGTTTAGATGTGTGAACATGAGTATTAAAGATCATATTTTTTGCTGCTAAACTATTTAAATGTGCAAGAACAGAGGTTGACTGAACTGCAAGACTTTTTGTGGAACTAAAGTTTGCGTTAAAAAATCCTTAACCTTTCTACAACCATTTTTACTTTCAACAACATTTATCTGTGTTTGTTATTTAGCTCTGCGTGAACACTGGTGAATATGCGTCTGTTTATCGTGAGCGTCCTCGCTGTGCTGTTGGTGTTCAGCTGTCCATTCGTCAAGTCTGAAGTTCTAAAAACTTTTGATGAATGTAGAGAGTTTTTCTTTAGAGGACAGCCTCCGGTGATTCCTGGCGTCCTGAATCCACGCTCTGAGGATGATCGTTACAAAAAAATCTGTCAAGAATATACTTCCAAACAAAAAGACTCCGAAAATGTAGGTTCAGGATATATGTTTGCAACTCTCTATGACACAACAAATAGGATCCCTCCCTAAACAAAGCAAAAATAAAAGATGAAGAGAAAACGGTCAGTAAAAAGAGTCTGAAGGACTTACAGGAATTTCTGAGTAAAAAATGGGTGAAAAATGTACAGTTGTTTGAGAGCAACTGTACAAAAAAAACATACAACTAACATACTAAAAGCAGCATAAGGATTCAAAATAATTTAATTATCAATTATTACGCTTGTAGGATTGGAAGCCTGTCATAGGTCATTTTTAACATTTCAATTTTTGATATATATGTCTGAAGTCCAGAGCCTGTTATAAATGGGACTGTGTGTAAACTGTATTTTCTCTTATAAAGCTTGTGTAAAAGTTGGCATATCAGAGTTATTTTACTGTCTACAGGGAAATGAGGACAAGTTAGTATCTATTGGTGGGGTGTAGAGTGGAAAATACAGGTCCAGTAAAATCTCTCATCATAATCTCAAGAGTTCACACAAACACAATCCATTTCGCTGTAGTCTGGAACAGTTCGAAGATTCTGATTTGCCTATCACCAAAGAATGGATTAACCATACATGATACTGTATGTATGCCATAACAATTATGATTTAAATTACTTTAGGTGTTTTACAACAATTAAATGAACAGAGCTTTCTATTAGCATTCACATTCATCATCAACACCTGTTGCTCAGATCTTAAGTCGTTTACTAGTGACTATATGTTAAAGAAAGCAAAAAGGAGAAAATATCCATTTCATGCTTTTAAGAGCCAGATTTAGATCTATGATCTACTACAACATTTGCAAATTGTGTTTTTTTGCAACAGCAAAAAAAGTAAAGTCTGACGGCAGAAGGTCTGGACTCTATCGCAGCTTTCATTGGCCAAAAACCACCCAAGAGGTCGTCTGACTGACATGTAACGCAACCAATCACAGTTCGTTTTGTTCCACATCATGTTTAGTGGCATGAAAATGTAAAGTCAATGTCCCTACTATAACAGACCAGTGTGCATCTAGTAAATCATTATTATTATTAACGTTGTGCAAGTTTACTGCAATAATTGAGCCCCAAACTTCACATACTTTTGAAAATCCAGCGTTTAGTTGATCCTGGTAAGCGCAATCACAATTGTAAACACGTAGTCTTTCTTCTTCCACAGGGGGGTTTGGCGTCACGACGGTTTCTTTCCAGGAAGAGAAGAACTCGTTAAAGAACTCAAACACACACGTCTCCCGGGAGATCCCGGATCAACAAAGAAAGGGTTGCATAATCTCAAGAGTTCACATTAACTCACATTAGCTGTTGTCTTGAACAATTCGAAGCGTCTGGCATCAGTTAAATGCTTGGCAATTGCTCAGTCACAATACACATGGGCTGTCACTGAAAATTAGGTGTTTTATGTCCCCACAATGGTGTAGTTACAAGATCCACCAGTAGGGGACGACTGGATCATGCTAACCAGCCAAATCCTGACCTTGTCTGTTACATGCATCTCCTGTATTGAGAAGTATTTGATCAAGCATGTCATAACTATTATTATTATTTATTTTATTTACATTCGCTAGGACACGTTTCCTAGGTCACTTTTTCAAAATTCTTCACACAGTGCACACAACATCAATCTATGTGAGCTAAACTAAATTATTATCATTATTTATACATTATTTATACATTAGCCTGAATATATTTCTTCTCTATTCTCCACTAGATGTCACTATTTCAGCAACCTCTACCTTTAACAGCTTTCAATCATTGCAAATGAATCATTTCACCTTTATCATCCAATTTTTTCTATATGCAAAGCAACATGCAGTAAGACAAAGAGAGTCAACTTTCTCTCTCCAAACTTCTCATTGGCTCGCTCATGTCCTGGGGGAGTGGCATCCTCACACTTTAAAAGATCACTGGTTAAAATAGGGAGGAGAGTCTGGGAGAGTTAGATGACATGAATATGATGATCCTCAACTAGAAGAAGTCCTTGACAGATCCGTTTTCTTTTATCAAAGACCCTCTGCATCAAACCTGTTCTCGTTCATCAATACAACTTCAGCAAAGATTAACTGCAGCCTCAACAAATTGCACCAGGACACTCTTTTTCAAACAGGCAGGACATGCAAGTATCAAGCTTAATCTTTCTTAATCGATGCACTAAGTATCACCTACCCCTAGTCACTGAGGTGCCTTGACTAAGAAACTGATTGTTCTGTCAAACTGTTGATCTGCTGGATTTCCAGTACTACCAAAATATTAAGTATAAGCTAAACTGTGTGCATGTATGACTATTTTAAGCATTTAGTCTACTTAATAATGTTGTTTGTATTTTACGATCATAAACTGGAGTCCCTTATCATGTGGATTGTTACTAGAGATGCGCGGATGGGCTATTATTTCATCCGCAACCGCATCATAAAACTCATCATCCATCCGCACCAAAATTTTTGACCAATTTTCAAAACCGCACCCGCCCGCCATCCGCTGATTGGGCGATACAAGGCGCTGCTGATGACAGCCGCGAGACTAGAAAGCTCTCAGAATATCAGCAGAGAACTCCGTCTCCGATCGGCGCGCAGGGACAAAAATACATAAAATAGCCTAAATTTAACGCACTTCGGCAAACCTGACCTTATCTGATCAATACTGTACAATGTACAATATTGTATAATGTAATATATCTGCTATTGTATGGGGCGCCGTTTGTAAAGCGGCTCACGCTGAAAATAACAGCAACATTTTGTCACATTCAGCTTCAAACAATGTTTAAAAAAACTGGTATGAATTTTTGACGGTCACTTTTTAGCACATTTACTACAATATTTGTCAACTTAGAAATATTTTAAATAGTTAAATCTAAATATTAAATGTTACACGTAAATGTTAAATGTTAAATCTAAATGTTAAATCTAAATCTAAATGTTAAATCTAAATCTAATGTTAAAACTAAATGTTAAATCTAAATGTTAAATCTAAATCTAAATGTTAAATCTAATGTTAAATCTAAATGTTAAATCTAAATGTTGAATCTAAATGTTAAATCTAAATGTAAATGTTGAATCTAAATGTTAAATCTAAATGTAAATGTTGAATCTAAATGTTAAATCTACATCTAAATGTTGAATCTAAATGTTTCGGGTGAAACTTAACTTTAGCTTATTTTAAACTATTTAGCCTACTACTAACGAATAACTATTTCACTTTATTTTTTAGCAAATAGATAGAAAGCTCGAATAAAATAACAAGTAATTTACATTGTAGGCTAATTATCTCTACGCACTGTCATGTCAGGGTGACGACGACTAGGACGAGCCTGTTCTGAAGACTCCCGTTAATTTTGAATGCACGGGAAGAGAGCGGAGTGCGCGTCTTTTTCAGGCACAGTGCAATTCATTTTATACCATCAACAGGCCTAACAATCATAATAAACTATAGAGCCTCGATATTAAAGGAACGCCGACTCTATTCATTCCGAAATTCGATGAAATTCCACCGCACAACAGTGCATGTTCACATTTGTAATTGTCGAATCGGAATTCGGAAACAACACCAATTCTGTGACACAGATGAACCTTTATTGATATCTCTATCAGACAATGTATACATATATTTTTCATTTGATTGGTTCAACCGCCCACCACCCGCCCGAATTTAATTAAAATATTTTTTTTTCGTCACGTCATCCGCCCGATCCGCGGTTTATCCGCGGAGTCCGCAGCTGTAACCGCCAACCGTGCATCTCTAATTGTTACATATCTTAAACAGTGTTGGATCAATATTTGGATATTATTGTCAATGGCCAAGAGAGTAATATCCTATTATAGTATACAGACATTCTTACTAATTAGGGTGACCAGAAGTCCCGAAAAATTCGGGACAGTCCCGAAATCTAAGCTGTTGTCCCGAATCCCGAATCCGGCCCTGATTGTCCCAAAAATTATACTAAAGCAAAATCTTGAGTAGCCTAGTTATTGTCTGCTAAAACATTAAAAACTGTCCGTGGAGGCCCAGATAGCACACTTCTATTTGATGTGATATTTACATCTGGAAGACGTATTTTTAAGAGTGTTTGCTCATCTGCAATACGTCTATAGGACGTTTCCTGTCAGATGTATAATAGATGTTTAGAAGACGTCTTCAAGATGTAATGATTTAGAATGCTCGTTAAACTGACATCTTCTAAACGTCTATTTGACATCTGACAGGAAACGTCCTATAGACGTATTGCAGATGAGCAAACACTCTTAAAAATACGTCTTCCAGATGTAAATATCACATCAAATAGAAGTGTGCTATCTGGGGGTTGAGTCGTGAAGAGAGCGCAAGTTGCAGCAGCCGCGAGCTCAATGAATGAATGTGCAGGCAGCCAGTCGTAAAGGAGTGATCAGTGCTCGAAGTGGGGCGGTACTCACCGGTACGCAGTACCGGCACTTCTACATTTTACGCTTAAGCGTACCTGCACTTTTTCTTGCGTACCGCTACTTCTCGCATGTAGCCGGTACTCTACCACTGACAGAAAAAGCGTCAGTGTCAAGCCCGTTTCACATATAGCCTACTCCGTTTGCAGTGCGTATGTGGTGCATATTTTTTCCGCACCCGTATTAACAGGTTAGAGCGTTCACACTGCACGCGGATGCGCTCCGGCAATCCGTTCCAGGAGCGGTGTGTAGCCTATACAGCAGTGCAGAGATCGTTTCCACACCGAGTCTATTTCTGCTGTGCTGCACGTGCTGAATTAAAGTTACAGCGCACGGTTCGTGGTCAAAATTAACACAGATTGACATGAAAATATAATAATCTTACCATAAATGCATTTAATTAAATAAAATGTATAGTATCTCACCATAAATGTATTTTTGGACTTGCAGACTTGGAGGAGTTCCGTTTTCTCACACACACACACACACACACACACACACACACACACACACACACACACACACACACACACACGCACACACACACATAGACACACACGCGCGCGCACGCACACACAAACACGCACACTTGCCAGTGCAAGACAGTACCGGCACCCTTTTTCCCCCACTTCAAGCACTGGGAGTGATTGATTTGTCGTGGCAAAAAAAAAAATACTTCGGCAATGAATAGAGACAGAGCGTATTTATTTAAAAGCTGCTGTGTGACAAGGTGTACAGCAAACAAGCTAAATAACCCAGAAATAAGTTTTTATAAGCTGTCGTCCCCAAAAAACGGGTTGTTTCAGGACATAAAAGTTGATCAATTGAGACAGAGCGCAACTAGTTCTAGAACTACTCGCGACATGATATTGTAAAAAAAAAAAAAATTCATAATTTTAACCATGTCGATTGCTTATTTCACCACCCTATGTGAACCTGAGAGGAGATATATTGTGCACACGTAGCCATACTGAGTGTCAGGATCCCACAATTTACCTATTCTTCCTGCTGATGCTTCACGTCTTATTGCCTGTATTTTTGTCTCCTTAAATGGCTTTTACGGTTTGGAAGCTTATAAAAATGTATTTTAGCTTGTTTGCTGTACACCTTGTCACACAGCAGCTTTTAGGCATTTTTCTGTCTTTTGTTATGTCATAAATGACAAGGAGGCAGCCTCTCGCAATGCAAAGTCAATGGAGACGGTTGGATCGTTTCTCCCCCCGGTGGGCGTGGTCTTCAGATTATGATGCATTGCGCTCTGTCTCTATGACTACATATTAGACCCCCCCCCCACCCCCCCCCCCCCCCCCCCCCCACCCCGGTCCCGAATTTCAGCCAATCTCATCTGGTCACCCTATTACTAATCATTTGCTGGACGAGTGTTGGTAAGATGTCGGAGACTGAGACTGTTAGAAATTCCCCAAATCAGTTACTCCGGCTCGATCCAAAATAATAGCATGTCCTTCATGTCCTTCCAAAGCCTAAAGAAATAGTGAATTTGGCATTAAGAACAGTAACAGTGCTCCAAAAAAGGAAAGAAAAACATCAACTAGTTTATACAGCTGTTACTCCACCCTCTATAGATAAAATAAATGTTTAGATTCCCAGAAAAACTTCTCTGATCTCTGATATATAAACTAAACGCAGAATAAAATTTCTAAAACGTGCCAATAAAATCTCTGTACAGTTTGAATGCAAAGAATCATAAGGAAACGCAAGAAGTAGAGAAGGTTGGAGGTAAGAGAAAAAATAATGTGGGCATTTTTTATGGTTTTATTATATATAAAAATATAATGTATATTATTAACAACCCTTTGGTGTGTAGGAATATTGACAGCAATCATGTCAGTCATTCAGTGTGATTTTTGACAGATGTTTGGATAGAAAAAAAGTTGTTCATTTGTGAAAATTATCTTAATGGATAAATCGTGCAAGTATCATAAACTTTTGTTGGTCACAGAGTATTTTTTGTGATAATCCAAAAATCCCATTGGGTTTTTTGTCGAGGGAGCCAGTGAAATGCTAACTGCCGGTTGGCCTACAAAGTGGCGTCATCCCTGATCCACTCTATTGCAAACCTGTACAAAACTGCACACAACATAACTTTAAAAGCATGTGCATCATGCACCTATTAGTGGCAGTCATGGTTTATTTGCTGATTGCATAATTTAGTGGTTTTATTTAGAGAGAAAGGGGATCTTGGTTTTTTGAAAAACTAAGCATAATTCCTAATGAACGTCTATGGTTACGTATGTAACCCTCGTTCCCTGAGTAGGGAACGGAGACGTTACGTCGGATGACGACGAATGGGGTTTCGCTTAGAAAGCCTATCAACTTCGAGTATTACAAAACGAGCCAATGGCAAAGAAATGCCATGGGTCTGCGGAATTTGCATGGTGTAACTCCGCCCCACCTCGTGGGTATAAAAGGAGGAAGCCGGCAACATGCAGATATGTTTCTTCACTGAGGAGCAAAGGCTGAGCTCAGGCAATCCCCGCGGTACAGCGGAAAGTGGCAGGCAGACGTAACGTCTCCGTTCCCTACTCAGGGAACGAGGGTTACATACGTAACCATAGACGTTCCCTGTCGTTGTCACTCCGAGTTACGTCGGATGACGACGAATGGGGTTATCAGTCTAATCACGCCACCTTCTCAGCTGTCTTCCAGTGCCCTGCGTAAATCGAGATCCCTGTCATAGACTGGACGAAGGACTCCATTTATCACAGGAATACCAAGGTACACTGGGAAGCATATCCCAAGCTTAGGGGAAGTATGCAAATAATGCCAGCCCAGAGGGGGGGACTTAGAGAATACACATATGACCCGAAGGAAGCATATGGAGAACACTGGGGTGTCCAGCTGCAGGTGGAATATTTCAACCCCAGGGGTGGCAAGGTGGCTTGCCAAGGGAAAGACACATGCTCAGAGAGGCTTACAGTGGAAATACACATGTGGGGGTCGCTCAGAGGAGGGACCATGCACACGGGAGGCACCTAGCCGACGCACAGGCAATAGACACTGGCGCCGACGTCAGGAGTGCTGGAGGAGCTCAGGGCTTTCGGGGAAGCTCACCTGAGGAGAATATCGCACGTATCCAGTCCGTGGAGTGGAATGGCGAGCAAGCGAAGACACCTGAGTGGGTCCGGTACTAGCTGGTTGAAGCGAGTACATGAGAGGACACAGGCTCCACTCGGAGATTATAGAATCTGGCGAATGTGTTAGGTGTCGCCCAGCCTGCAGCTCTGCAGGTTCCGCTTGCAGGTTCACCACCTGGTCCCGGAAGGGAGTGGTAGGAACCTTGGGCACGTATCCAGGCCGGGGTCTCAGGATCACGTGAGAGTAAGCCGGCCCGAATTCCAGGCACGCTTCGTCAACGGACAATGCGTGCAGGTCCCCTACCCTCTTGATGGAGGCCAGTGCAACCAGGAGCGCAGTCTTCATAGACAGGAATTTAAGCTCGACTGATTGCAGGGGCTCAAATGGAGCACTCTTCAGGGAAGTTAGAAACACTGAGAGGTCCCAAGAGGGAACGAGAGGAGGGCGAGGCCGATTTAGTCTCCTCGCTCCTCTCAGGAACCTGATGACCAGGTCGTGCTTCCCCACCGACTTACCTTCGATGAGGTCATGGTGTGCGGCAATGGCGGCAACATAGAGCTTCAGGGTGGAGGGAGACAGCCTTCGCTCCAACCCCTGTTGAAGGAAGGAAAGCACGACGCTGATCGAGCATCTCCGGGGTTCTCCTCAGTGAGAAGAGCACCCGCTGACGAAGAGGTTCCACTTCAATGCATAGACGTGTCTCGTGGACGACGCTCTAGGATAAGTGATGGTAGCCACCACCGTTGGTGGTAGGGTACTCAAACCTACCTCGTCCCGTCCAGGAGCCACACGTGGAGGTTCCAAAGATCGGGATGTGGGTGCCATAGGGTGCCCCGTCCCTGAGAAAGAAGGTTCTTCCTCAGGGGGATCGGCCAGGGAGGTGCTGTCGCGAGGAGTACTAGTTCGGGGAACCAGGTCCGGTTGGGCCAGTAAGGGGCAACCAAAATGACCTGCTCCTCGTCCTCCCTGACCTTGCGCAAGGTCTGCGCAAGAAGGCTCACTGGGGGAAACGCATACTTGCGGCCCTGCGGCCAGCTGTGCGCCAGAGCATCCGTGCCGAGCGTGCCCTCGGTCAGAGAATAAAACTGGGCGCAATGGGTCGAGTCATGAGAGGCAAACAGATCTATCTGTGCGTCCCCGAACTGGTCCCAAATCAGCTGAACCGACTGGGAATGGAGTCGACATTCTCCAGGGAGTGGCTGAAGCTGTGAGAGCTCGTCGGCTGCACAGTTCAGCGCTCCGGGAATGAAAATGGCTCGAAGCGACCTCAGATGCTTCTACCTCCATAGGAGGAGGTGGCGAGCGAGTTGTGACATACGGCGGGAGCGTAGACCACCTTGGTGGTTGATGTACGCTACAGTGGCGGTATTGTCTGAACGGACTAGTACGTGTTGACCCCTGAGCAACGCCCGGAAGCGGTGCAGAGCAAGGCGTACTGCCAACAACTCGAGGCAATTGACATGCCATAGCCGCTGGGGTCCTTTCCAGGAGCCCGCAGCAGCATGTCCATTGCACATGGCGCCCCAACCCGTGGTGGAGGCATCTGTTGAGACAACAACATGCCGGGAAGCTCGTTCCAGGGGGACACCCGCCCTGAGAAAACTGAGGTTCGACCACGGGGTGAAGAACTGACGACAGGTCGGAGTAACTGGTACTCGGAGCGTGCCGTGTTGCCATGCCCACCTCGGGACTCGGTCGCGAAGCCAAAGCTGAAGCGGTCTCATATGAAGCAATCCGAGCGGCGTGACCGCGGCTGCAGATGCCATATGCCCCAGGAGCCTCTGAAAGAGTTTCCGTGGAACCGCACTCTTGCCCTCGAATTGTCTCAGGCAAGTCAGCAGTGACTGCGTGCGCTCGCTCGTAAGCTGTGCGGACATGGCGACCGAGTCGATGTCCATACCGAGAAAAGAGATCCTCTGCACGGGGCAAAGTTTGCTCTTCTCCCAGTTGACCCGAAGGCCCAGACGAGCTAGGTGCCGAAGCACTAGGTCCTTGTGTTCGCAAACCTGATCTCGAGAGTGAGCTAGGATCAACCAGTCGTCGATATAACTCAGGATGCGAACCCCGTGTTCCCGAAGGGGAACAAGGGCAGCCTCGACGACCTTCGTGAAGATGCGAGGAGACAGGGCTAGCCCGAAGGGGAGAACCGCGTACTGGAATGCCTGCAAAGCAAAACGTAGGAACGGTCTGTGTCGAGGAAGAATGGAGACATGAAAGTAGGCGTCCTTCAGGTCGATCGCTGCAAACCAATCCTGGGGCCGTACGCATTCGAAAACGCGTTTGGCGGTGAGCATCTTGAACGGCATCCTGTGAAGGGAGCGGTTCAGCACGCGCAAGTCCAGGATTGGCCGTAACCCACCGGTTTTCTTGGGGACAATGAAGTAGGGGCTGTAGAAGCCGGACCTCATCTCGGCTGGAGGGACAGTCTCGATTGCACCCTTCGCCAGCAGGGTGGCAATCTCTGCTCTCATGATGGGGGCATTGCCACCGACCAAAGTGGAGCGGACTCCCCTGAAGCGGGGAGGAGACCGTGCGAACTGAATCGCATAGCCGAGCCTGACGGTCTGTGCGATCCAGTGGGACCGACGGGGAAGCTCTAGCCAGGCTCCCAGGAACTGAACCAGCGGGATCATGCGAACCACAGGCGTCCCCCCGGAGGAACAGCGAAGTGGAGTAACTGGCCCAGACGTGGACGGCATAGCGGGAGAGGGGGAGGGCTGTGGCGCCTTCTTGCGGCTTCCTCCGCGACCGGCCCTGGGTGGAGGCTGCTGCGTGGTCCGGGCGGGAGCCGCAGGAGGGCGCCCTCGGCGGGAAACAGGTCGAGGCGTCTGCCCGGCCGGCTGGGTGGAGGCAGCAGCGGGCCGGCGGGGCAGAATTTGTCTGATGGCCTCGGTCTGTTTCTGGGCAGTTGAAAACTGTTGGGCAAAATCTTCAACTGCACCGCCGAAGAGGCCGGCCTGGGACAAGGGGGCGTTAAGCAGACGGGTCCGCTCGGCGTCCCGCATGTCAGCCAGGTTCAGCCACGGATGTCTCTCCTGGACCACAGCTGTGGACATCACCAAACCCAGGGAGCGCGCGGTAACCTTCGTCGCCCAGAGAGCAAGGTCGGTTGCGGCGCGCAGCTCATCAAAGAGCCCTGGGTCTGTCCTACCCTCGTGCATGTCTCTGAGCATCTGGGCCTGGTAGACCTGCAGAGTGGCCATAGCATGCAGTGAAGCAGCTGCCTTTCCCGCCGCTCTGTAAGACTTTGCCGCCAGGGTCGACGAAAATCTACAGGCTTTGGATGGGTGCTTAGGCTCGCCCCGAGAAGAAGCACTCTGAGGACATAGTTGCATGGCAACAGAGCGTTCATCCGGGGGAAGCCCAGTGTACCCACGGGCAGCTGCCCCATCGAGGGGAGGAAAGGCGGATGAGACCAGCGAGCAGTCCCGAGAAGACAGGGGGGTCTTCCAGGACTTCGAGATCTCATCATGCACATCCGGGAAGAAAGGTATTGGGGTTTGCCGAGGACGGGGGTCGGCGGCCTTACCCAAAAACCAATCGTCCAGCCGTGAGCGCTCGGGACAAGGTGGAGGCCTCCACTCGAGTCCGATGCTCGCGGCTGCCCGGGAAAGCATGGCCGTCATCTCCGGATCACAGCCGTATGCACACCGGAAGGTGGCAGCTGTGACGAGCCCTCAATTCCAGAAGACTAAAACCCACCTAGTGATGCTGCAACAGACATGGCATCATCCTCTGTAGCTTCAACTGAAACACGCGGGCCACCAGAGGGTAGACCCGCGGGAATCAGCTGTTCACTAGCGGCACCGTCATTGAAGAGGGGGGCTGGGGTCGCGGACACATAGTCGGCGCCTTGTTCCGTACTGTAACCCTCAGGTCACCCTGGCCACCAGCCGCAGGACGGGGGGTAGATGAGGGGACTCTCAATTTTGCGAGTTCACCGAGTCTCGACCGTAATGACGCAATGGTCATGTTCCCACAGAGAGAACATGAGTCATCCACGAGCGCTGCTCTAGCATGATCAATGCCCAAACATACTATGCAACGCTCGTGCCCATCAGAGTCCGATACCAATCTGCCGCAACCAGAAGTACACGGGCGAGGCATCTTTAAAAAGACGTGCCACGTGTAAGCTCTTTTAGTGAGAGAAAACTCAAATGTTGAAGCACCTGGGGAGAAACGCACCGACTGGCAGACCACTGCAACAGATCAGCAGGAAGCACGCTCTCGCCGTAGATCGCCGTCACACCAACACTCGAGGTACTCGTTTGTGAAGCTGACAATTCGGAGATGGCTTGTGGAGAGAAGAATAAACTTGGCTCCGAAGCGAAAACATATCTGCATGTTGCCGGCTTCCTCCTTTTATACCCACGAGGTGGGGCGGAGTTACGCCATGCAAATTCCGCAGACCCATGGCATTTCTTTGCCATTGGCTCGTTTTGTAATACTCGAAGTTGATAGGCTTTCTAAGCGAAACCCCATTCGTCGTCATCCGACGTAACTCGGAGTGACAACGAAAGGGAACTTGAAGTTGCATTCCATTGCATTTTTCAATATGGAAAATCATTTTGTCACACAGCAGGAAGATTACAAATTAGTGAAGGCAAAAAAATGTTTGATTAAAAATGCCGGTAAAACTGACATCCAATTACAAAACTTATAGCATATGTTCACTTTCCCAAGAATTTTTTTAACTAAAGCCTTGATGTTGAATTAAAATAATTCCTGCACATTAAATACGTTGCTCTGACACAAAGCTGGAATGGTGATAATAGTAAAAAAAGAAATATAAAGCATAATAAAATGTCTATAGTGATGGACATTTACTCTTTAACACAGTGAATAGCAAAAGTGTGTTGTAATGCACAAGGTAGAGATCTACTACTTGAGAAGTTAAAATTTGTTCTGTTAAACAAAGGTAGAGTTTCATTTCAATTCTTCTGTATGTTATGTAAGACTTTCCGTTTTTCATTAGTGAAGCTGACAACTTTCCTGTGTGGTCCATTCCTGCCTGTTCCTCTTTCATGGTTTAACAAAACCACATGAAAACAAACATGACCCGTGCTCTGCTTCCAGTCGACATAATGACACCATCAGGAAGGAAATAATAAGAGAGTGGCCAAATTTATAGTCATAAATCTGCCGTTAAATGCTGGGATGACAAATGTCTCAGTTTCCATATGACAAATCCTGAAAAATGTTGAACCTACACTGTAAGATTTTCCTAAGTTGTAAATAAAACAAAATAGATTTCCATTTTGCTGGAACATTTTAACTATAACTGCTCACACGAAACCTCACTCATATTTCATCATGCTCTTATTATTCATGCTCTAATGAAGTTAAACCTATAAAGCTTTAGTTAAACCTAAAAAAGTTTTTGTAACTCCCAGAATGTCTCTGCAGTTTGTGACTTTAAACAAGCCTGTGGTTTTCTTGTTTATAGCAAACGTTTGACCAGAAGGGCACGTCTTCTACTGGATTCATGAAATGGATTACATGCCAGCTTCAGGCGCCAAATGCTCTCTGTACAAGGGTAAGATATTATTGGCACGTTTAAAAACTTATATTCTGCTCATTTCTGTTCAGAGAGTAATGAGTTCAGAGAGTTAAAGTATTAAACAATTTTCTGAGAAGAAAACAGACATCAAGATCATATTAGCAAGATTATTGAAACAGTTCGAACAGTAGGGCTGACAGGCAAGGAGGATGACCACTGAAACCAGTTCTGGGTGATGTAATGTTTAAGGTATACAACATTAGTATGATGTTTATGACAGTGACATATGGTGGGACGACCGCCGGATACGGATATAGATAAACAATGGCATTAAGCCCGTGAAGGGGAAGTTAGTCTGTTAACTGTGAACTGTGTTCTACAGCTGTACGTGTGAGACCTGCCTGAACATGTTATCACAGTAAAGTATATTAAATATTCAATCAAAGTCTGGCCATTTCAAACACCAAACAAGGACATCACAGGTGACAATGAGGACTGCAGAAGAAGAGGCAGCACCAGGTGGAATGATGGTGAGGAAGACCAGGCAGGAACACAAGGAACCAGAGGCTTGATGATCTCTTGGCTGTAGCACCAGTCTCACTGCAGGCAGTGAATGTCAGTGGTCAAGAAATTTCAGGATGCGGGGCAGGGAAAAACACAAGACTCACAATAACCGAGACAAGACAACAAGATAACAGACCAAGACCAGAGAGAAGATAATAAATGAAACAAGAGGCAAACTAAAACCTGATGTAAATAATATGGCTAGATAAATAAAAAGAAAAATAGAAACAACTGGATCTTACAAATAAATAGAATTAAACAAAAGAACAAACTTGCAGGCAACTAGATACTGGAGGAAAAATTCTTAAGTAAAAATCAAATCAAAAGATAAAAACAAAAACAAGCGAACAGGAACACACCATAGGACACAAAACAAACCAGCAAATACATGCGGGAAAGAGGCACAGTATAAACAATGTGTGAATATAATATAAACAATAATATGAATGGAGGGCTAGACGTGGACTAAACAAGTGTCACATTTGTGTCTGTTTTGATCTTCTGTTTTCATTCTTAGTCACATGTCTTTTGTTTTCCTGCCACTCATCTGTTACCATGCCTACCATCATTAGTTCATCTTCATCACCTGTGTCTTGTTAATCACCTTCATCTGTGTCACCTGGTTTGGTTCATCAGTGCCTGTATTTAGTTCGTTCAGTTTAGTCAGTCTTAGTCTGTAGTTGAAGTTACATACCGTAGTTGTGTTTAGTGTGTTCCTGCCCGTCATCTTGCCTGCCTGTCTGTACCTGTGAGTGATATATTAGTAAACGTTTTGAATTGGAGCCTATTGACTTTGATTCCTCCTTCAACCCGCACCACACCGTGACGACAAGCAGGCGGGACAAGAGGAGCACATGGCCAACACAAACAAAGACAAAACCTTGTGTTCAAGCACAAGACAAGCAAGGAAACAATAAACAGTGACAAACCAGAAAGACTGTCACAGCGGGACCCTGACAGAGACGCTGTGCTAAACTACCTCATGTCTCATAGCATATAACATTACAATAATAACCCTAGTAAAAAAAGTATACTTTAATGCATTTGAAATATATTCCCTTTTTCAATAGTACATTGCAAATATACTAACAAAAATTTTACTATCTTTAAATGTATTAAAAGTAAATTAGCATCATGCTTTTACCTATATTTTCACAATACAACCTTTAACAAACTTAAAATAATTGTACTTCAGTATATTTTCTAAAAATATATTTTAGAAAAATATACTTGTAGTGAAAATTCAGTTTTATTTTTTTTAAAGTGTATTTATTTGCACTTTATTAAAAATATATTTTAGGTATATTTTAACTGTGTGCTGGAAATTATTATTGTAACAATGCATTGAAAGTATACTTTCAAAATATATTATAGTATACACTTGTATTTTGTACAAAGTATAGCTAAGTTTTATTTGTCTAATAATGTACATTTGTTATTGAAGACAAAGTATGCAATTTATAGTATTTGGAATAAGCCAAAGGTATTAATGAGCCTATACTTTTTATTCAAATACATCACACCACGATAGCCTCGTAGGCAAGTGCGCTGACGTGTTTCTGGAGACCCGAGTTTGAGTCCCGGCTCATGGACCTTTCCTGATCCCGTCCCTCCTCTCTCTCTCTCTCTCTCTCTCTCTCTCTCTCTCTCTCTCTCTCTCTCTCTCTCTCTCTCAGTGACTGACGTCTGTCTAACTCTGCATGAAATGCGCTGATGACCATTTAACTTAGTGATTGTAATCAGGATGTGAAGAGACTTTCAACCAGCATAACAAAACTAATCGCCTACCCTGCCTTTCATTTCTGACCCCAGTCAACTCCATTCAAATGCAAGAACAAGAGACAGAAGTCATTACCTCTAAGTGGACTAAAGTTCCTCTGATTGTTCTGGGTGTCTCTCTTGTTTTTGCTCTCGGAGGTCTCTGCGCTTTCTGGACACTTTGTGAGTATAACTTATCCTTTATTAAATGTTTCCATTACTTAAATATAATTAATTGTACTCAGTTGCATATTGAATTGTGATTGGTCTGTTTATAGATTGCATACTGAATTGCAACTGATCTTGTCTGCGTCTAATTTTATCTTATCGTTTATATAATTTATTCATATATAATTGATGATTCATATGTAGACACAACAAAATATACCTTTAAGACTCTGGTGCAGCATTTCATTTACAGAACCAAAGGTTAAAATATAAGCTTATACTTAAAGCTGGTATTTTTAAACAGGCTATCATTGCAACATGTACATTTGTAGCATCACTTATATTGAGACAAAATTTTCTCTAATGTTATTTTAAATCCAATTCCAGAACCTGGTCTGATCAGCAGTTAAAAATACAGCTATTTTTCTGTAGAGTAGTTTTAGCGTGGTACTCTTTCTGACTTGCTTATCTAAACTGTTTGACCCCGCTGCTGCTTCTATTGTTTTGTCTTTAATCAGATAATCATAAGCTTGCTGATTTCGAATCACTGAATGAGAAGCACATCATGGTTTCAAAGACACTGGCAGCTCAAGAGATCAACAGCACAGGTGAGAAAACTATATCATAAATGGGAAAGGACGTTTATAACGTTTCATTAACAGAAACAAACTTAAAATCGTTTGACATTTATAATTTGGCAATGGCATTTAAAATGCCTCAGTCTTTTTCAACAGAGTTCATATTTCTAAATGGCTTCTTGTTTTGTCTTTACTATTTAATTGTCTTTTCACCAGCCATGAAGAAAGAGTTTAATGATCTTACAGCCAGATACGACACACTTAGAGAATGGCTGTCCTTTTACGATGGTGAGTGTCAGTTTACAAGCTTAGTGTGACACAAAGTGTGAATATTTCTGCATATGGAACCAGTTTGATTAACTTTATGATATAAATAATGAAAGGTTTAATCACACTTTATTCATCTTTCACAGCTCAGTCTTGTAATCTCTCTGCGAATGGCTGGATTGCTTGTCGTGGAAAGCTGTATTCATTCAGCTCTGATAAACTGAACTGGACATACAGTCGAGATGTCTGTGTTTCAAAAGGAGCCGATCTGGTGACCATAACCAGCCAATCAGAACAGGTCAGGACAAGTCAGATCAATAATTAAATAAATGATGGTAGATGTAGAAGCATAATGAAAAAGTCTGACGTTTTGGATATTTGTTTTAGTTCTCAAGGTACACTAAATCATTTGTTTTTTCTCAGTAAAATGTTTTACTAAATAGTAGAATAGCATAATTTTGATAAATACATTTAAAAGTATGTACACTTGAGTGAGATTAAAAATTCAGCCATATCTGTGAGGTTCTGCTCACTACCTCATGGTGCCTTGTTAATAATGATATGTAAGGGATGATGTACATCAAGCCGGTTGTTATCTTAAATAAACAGGATGATGAAAAATGAGTCTTGTATCAACCGGCTCAATGTACATTATTCCTAGACAGCTGTGTGAGAGTCGAGACTAAGAGAGCGGTCTGTAATACATCATTGCAGTGATTATCACGAAATGTCAGACTGAGGAATGTTGCGAATGACCAAACAGAATAAAGTATTTTAGAGAGCCCTGCAGAGATTCTGTTATTGTAAAATAAACCCTGACAGTCTTGTATTGTCCTAAAAGGGTTCCCTTTTCAATACAACACAACATTTATTTATGACTCAATTGTAAAGTTTGCACAAAGAAAAACAGCATCTTCAAGCCTTGACAAACATTTAAAGTTCAAAGAACATTAACATGTATGGGATAATGTGCAGTCATAGCACTTATTACACGGCTTTTCACTATAAATAAATAATTGCATGGACACGAAATACTGATTTGAGTTTAAACTGTAATCTTACCTGTTTGTTATCTTATAATTCATCACAGTATACGAAACAAGATGAACACTATAACAATATTGCAGTACTATTAACACTGATCAAAGTCCACTGATTTCATTTTAGAGGTGGTAGTTATACAGCAAGTTATTTTAGTATCATATAGTTGTATTACAGTTTTTTTCGATTGCTTAAGCACAATTTTGAAAACAGGGCCCGGTTTGTCAAAACACTACACACAATTAACACAACCCTACACAAAAGTAGCACAACACTTCAGATCATTTGCAAAATGTAACACTTTTGTCAAAACTATTCAATGTCTTATAAAAACCTTATTTTGTTGTCATAAAATAAACACAACCATCATATGGTTTGACTCTGTTTGAATCAGTTAAACACTCCTGGGCTCAACCTAAAACACTTTTAGCATTTACAGAGAAAGTGTAAAAATAAATTCACCAACACCACATGACAAATTTTAAACCTTCATAAACCTTCCACCGCCATGTTGAGAAGAACTCCTCGATGGGGTTTAGGAAGGGGGAGTATGGTGGAAGATACTGAACTGTAAATTGTGGGTGTTGATGAGACCAGTTTTGGACCAGAGCAGAACAATGGAAAGCTACATTGTCCCAGATGACAATGTATTGCATCTGGTCCCTTTGGTCCCTGCTGTGATAATATCGTGTAATCTGTCTAAAATTGTAAGAATGAGGACAGTGTTGTAAGGACCCAAGTTGGCATGGCGGTGGATGACCTCATTCTGTGTAATGGCAGCACAAAGGGTAATGTTGTGTTTTCTGTGGAGTTCTGTCATTTGTGAAGTTTTATTATTTTTATATATATGTTTAAATTAAAATGTTCAACTTAAACTACAGTTACAAATGTTGCAAGTAACACTTGAGAAACGTTTGAGGTTTAGTAGCCTAATAGTGTAGTGCCTCTTTAAGAGAGGAGTGTGCTGTGAAACATGTGACCGGAGTTTATGTGAAAAGGAAGCGCGATTCATTTAGTTTGCAATGACTTTCAACCCAGTGTGCAGCCACTTGGTTTATTACCTGCTTATCATTTGTGGCAAAATAAACGAACAAAAGTGAAATACCGAGTAATATCCTGTGTACACTGGGGAGAACACGGAACAGGTAATGTTACCCCCATGTTGCCCTGGTACATTGACAATAGCCCTGTGGCCAATGATCTTTCTTCCCCTTCTTCGCACTGTTGTCAGGTTAAATCCAGCCTCATCAATGTATATAAACTCATGCGGGACTTCCTCCGCATCCATTTGCAAAACTCTCTGAAATACAGCAAAAGATCACATTGTGTAGATCAATATACTGTAGGTCTGCTGTATAGTAAAATTACATGTACAGTGAAAAGGTTATGTGTGCAGTACACAATGCTACAGTCAGTGAACAAAACGTACCACCACATATTCACACCGCAGGACCTTCACCCTGTCTGAATTTCTTTCAAATGTCACTTTATACAGTTGTTTCATCAGAACTTGATGTTTTTTAAGGATACGGGCTATTGTTGACAGAGAGACCTGTTGGATATTATTGAAAATGAGGTGATCATTGACAATATGGGCTTGAATTTCTCGAAGTCTGATTGCATTATTGGCCAAAACGAGGTTTATGATCTTTCTCTCTTGCTCCTGTGGGAATATGGGGCCCCTCCCTCCTTGGTGCTCACGACATTCAATCCTATGTTGGCCAAACAAAATACATAGCTTACTGTAAAATGATACATGCAGTAACCAATGGATTTTCTGTTGATTGAAGAGAAGTTTCTCACCTGTGCTCTTGAAGAAATGTCCGAACTATTGATGCCACCGTGTACCTGCTTAGGTTAGGCTGTACTCTCAGTCCAGCCTCCCTCAGTGTTAGTCCGTGGTTTATTACATGGTCCACAATTGTTGCAAGAATTTCGTTACACAGATTTGGTTGTCTTCTTCTTTGTGCATGTCCTACCACTCCTCCAGGTCTTCCTCTTCCTCTCCCTCTCCCTCTTCCTCCTCCTCTTCCACCTCCACCTCCACCTTCACCTTCACCTTGTTCTCTCCGGATACCCCCTCTCATCCGCACTCTCCCTCTTCCTCTTCCTCTGACACCGTCCATTTTGAAGACAGGTGAACTTACCTGTTGCCTTTTTATAGTACTTAAACCTGATTGCTGTCTACAATTAAGCACCAGTGTGTGTGCACACCTGGTGGCTGTGTTTAACCAATTGGTTCATGGGTGTGTTCATTTGAAAGCCTTTGCTTTGAAATTGCAAGGAAATTACATCATGATAAATTTCTCTGTCAAATGCATACAAGTGTGTTTAGTGTTTTGCAAATCACTGTGTGTAATGTTTTGCAAAAAGTGTGAAGCTGACAATGTGCTTACAGTTGTGCAAATCTAGGCCAGTGTTTTGCTCCTTGAGTGTAAGGTTTTGCTAATTGTGGGAAAGTTCTAATTTTAGTGTGTAAGCAATCGAAAAAAACTGTAATATTTTGAATTAGTTTTTATTTTAATTTTAGTAAAAGTTGTAGTGATTTTGTTGTGTGTTTGTCGTTTTTTTTATATATAAATATGTCTTTAAATTTGATTGACTTAATTTCAGTTTAGTTCAGTTTTAGTTTTGTTAATTTTAGGCTGCATCAAGTTAAGCTAAATGAAAATGAGAAATGTTGCTCTGGCAACTATAGCTGAAATATAATATGTCATTGTATTTTAGTTAACATTTTTTAATTAAAGCAATAACAAATGTTTTATGCATTTAGAGTTTAAGTTTCAGTTAACTATTATAACCCTGATACAGCAATGCTATCGACAATGGTCATTATCAGGAAACATCAGACCTCGGATTGACCAATCAGAATCAAGAGCCGCTTTTCCTCTGTTGGGCCGAATGTTCTAAGAACGGTTCCAGTTATTGGCACGGAATGGAATGGTTAAGCAATGAGAACGGGTTTGGTCCGACGGTGGAAAAGTGGCTTAGGAATTGTAAGAGAACCGTGTTTTATTAATATTAAGCTAGCAGCAGTCGGCTACTAGTTAACCCTTTTATAGCACACCTTTACATACCTAGCACATGTCCACATCAAGGACAATAAATATAATGACATTATCATTATAAAAATCGTTCTACATGTAAAAGAATAAAATAGTTCATATTGCAACTATAACAATAACGGCACAGAGGAATGATATAGTTGGAATCACTTTCACAACAATTTTTATCCAGCTGATTAATGATAAAAACATTGACAGCTCCATCAGAATCCATATTGATTTAATGAGCTCAAGCATTTAAAGAGGCAGACGACAAACTTGCAGCGCGAGCTTATAATAAACAGAACGTTATCATGCATTGGTGAGGACGCTACTATTATTATCATTTTGGTTATAATTATTGGAGTGATTGGGCCTTAATTGTACTATTTGTGTGATGCTGTCATTTTCTCCTGTAGGATTTTCTGGTCTCTAAAATTAAAGAGACGCACTGGATTGGTCTCAATGATCTGGACACTGAAGGACACTGGGTTTGGGTGGATAACCAAACTCTCAATGACACTGGAGTACAGTAAGAAATCACGCGTGATCTCTGTTTTATCATATACTCATAACATAAATCAGTTAAGTTTTAAAGACAAATTACATAATTGTGAAATTATGGCAAGATGAGAACCAACAAAAATCATCCAAAAATCACTAAAACTACAAGTAAAATTATTGCAAGAAAAAAAAATTGTTCTTTACCTGTATTTGTTTGTTTGTGTGTTAAAGGTTCTGGTTCACTGGAGGGCCGAGACAACCTGATAACTGGAGAACACAGGATCCATCTGGAGAGAACTGTGCTAGTCTGGGAGATCATTATGGCAATTTTCAATCTTGGTTCGATGCTTCTTGTGGAACAGAGAAACTGTTTATCTGTGAAAAGAAATATTAATATACCTCCAGTGGAACTAATTAATGAGGTCTATTTAGATGTTGCATATGCACATAAAACTAGAGGGAATTTGCTTACATATGTCAAGTTAAAAATGCTATACATAGTTCCCACATGACGTCACAACATACTGGCATTTGCAGACCCGGCGCCATTTCTGTGGGCAGGCTGTGGGCAGAACATTAGAAGAAGAAGCTGAAACGAGTTAATGTCGTGATAAAAAGTAAAAATGGTCTTCTCCTGCTGGGTCAATGGATGTTCAAATCGTGCCGGAGGTTCAGTTAAATTTGGATTTTAGAGTATACCCGTCATTAGACTTCATGAATGTGAGAAGACTAAGCTTTTGTCAGAACAATGACGGAGGTTATGGTTGGCGAGGATAAACAGGAAAGAAACTCCCTCAAAACAAATATAAGTTAACACTTTGCAGTTTGAATGATGTCCTGTATCAACAAAATGACGAGGTATTAAAAACATACAAAAACAACATTGTTTCCACTGTTTGATCACGATCGCGCCCGCGCCTCTCTCTCACTCACTCACTCACTCACTCACTCACACACACAAACACACACACGCACATTCCAGCATTGCAATCTCAGATTATGTCCCTAAAGAACCCGCGTATAAAGTAGTTCCGAATTACATTAATTAATTTGCACGCGGGTTTT
This sequence comes from Gila orcuttii, assembly GCA_026230005.1. NCBI lineage: Eukaryota > Metazoa > Chordata > Actinopteri > Cypriniformes > Leuciscidae > Gila > Gila orcuttii. Next base: position 42,676,683 of record JAPDVR010000010.1, read on the forward strand.
ATTTATTTTTATATTCATGCACCGAACCATGACGCCCGTACCGTTTCGGTTCAATACGAATACATGTACCGTTCCACCCCTATTCTTCAGTGTACAAATAAGTACATGCAAATAACAGAGAGCACCGATGACTGTTTTAATGGGAACATAGGAATTAAGTTGTGGAGGCTATGGCTTTTTAATAGACAGATAGTATAGCATCATGCTACATTGATTTGCTATGATGACTAATTTTCCATTGATTGCACTTGAGCAAACGTCACCAACCCAACCCTTGTCAAACTGATTGTACGCCTCAGTGATTTCCAGGCTCGGAATTGCTCACATGTGTAAAAAAACTCCTAGCCAGTAAGGTTACCAGATAATGGTACACATGAAAATACTGTATCTGAGGCAAAGCTGCATAATCAGTGCTCAGTGCTTCCTTTGTTAGCGCATACGGATCCACACCATTTATGACTGAAATATTCTCTCTGTCTTGTGTTAATAGAGTCTCTTTATAATCTCTGTCATTTTGTCTCTACATGATTTGCGTAACATTATAAACAGAAAGAAATATTCGAAATTTGCTTGTAAAACTGTGTAAACACCACAGATTATGCCATCAAAGATGGCGTCTCCGGGGAGGTCACGTGACATTAATTGGCCTGTGGGAACTATGTATATTTTTCCTCCAGTAAATTGAATTGAAAGCTACATTATGTATCCTGTATAATTATAATGTATATCTCCTTACATTTTAATCTACAGTATAAGATCTAAAGCAGGCTATTCCTGTTACAAAAGCTTTTTGTTTTGATTCCTCACACGCCACTCATCTTGCAGTCAGGTTGATGCTTTAGTAGCCTATCATATGAAACTGCTGTGTTGAGCAGACGGCTTGTGGTTGGACAAGATCTGTTTTGTGTCTAAAATAACAGCAATAAGTAACTTCAATAAGTATAAAAGCTGTGTGCTATAGCTAAATGAATGCAGTGTCTCTCTACTGCTTTATTGAAGGCTCTTGTATGATAAATTGCATGTGAAGTTCATAATTTGTAAGTTTCTTTAATGATAAATAGTGTAATAAATCATTACATGTAATTTAGCAATGTTGTTTTATTACTGCACCTATTCTGATATTGGTTTGATTGTGTGAAACATCTGAAGGGATGAAAACTGGGAAAAGTCTTGTAAAAACATAAAACAAGAATAAATCTGTCCGTAGTCTTTATATGCCATTACAGAGAACTGTTTATTTTGTTTTGTTTTCTTAAAAAGTAGCTGCTGAATTGTTTTAAATTATTTTAATCTTTTGACAGTCCTATATTTTAAGTCATTAGATTTGACAAAACAGAGCAAAATGAAAGATCAGAGTATTTCCTCTGAACCTTAAGAAGTTAATATGATATTTAAGTGATAGTAGTGATAGTAGTAAACAGAGAGTACCAAACTCTGCGTCAAAGGCAGCAATACCTTAAAAAACTATCAATTTCACACCTCCAAAAACAAATTTGACTACGAAATATAATATACTATTTATATACTATATTTATATAATGATTGCAAAAGTGTTGGAATTAAAAACTACCTCTGCATGGCTGTCAAATTAGTATTTTAGGTTTTATGATCTGCTGCAGCACAATCTGCTGAAATTTTGAGATTTTATTCTTCATATTAGGGCTAGTAAAGCAATAGAAGTTTATGATGTTTTAAGACAGAGTCTGTACAGTATATCTCAATTGTGATTCTTCTGCCACCATCCTCATTCTTCTTTCTTGGAGAACTCAACTACATATATGCCCAATTATACCTTATTTCAGAGACTGTATCTCATATTCAAACATGAAATATATTAGTTGTATCTGCTATTAAGAGTCATAACATTGTTATTTCCTCTCTGTATGAATGTGAATAACATTTGATGACTTCCATATTCTGAACAAACTCAAGCAGCACAAAATAATGAGTGGACACGTCTTCCGTCAGGCTCATGAAATTGATTAAATCTATGAAAAAACTTTCAAAAGTTTCTTCAGATGAAAACTGCAAATCAACACAAAAAAAGGTTGGGATGTTTTCAGTATGCATTCATTTATTTTTTAAAGATTTAGCACTATAGTAATGGTGTATAAGGTTTTCATTTGTTAAAATATGTAAAATGATGTTATTAATAATAACATAAATGTTAGTTATTGGCATTGATGTTTCCATTAAGAACCTTTAACATTCATGGAATGATTCCTTTCAACAAAAGGTTCTTTATATTGGACAAAGATTTTTCCATTTGAGGAAATTCTCTGCTGATTAAAGGGTTCAGATTTCAGAAATAACATCTCATCAAACTTCTGACCCCAGGTAACTCCACTGAAGAGCAAGAAAGAGAGAGGGAAGTTCATCCCCATAAGTGGACTAAAGTTCTTCTGATTGTCTTTCTTGTTTTTGCTTTTGGAAGTCTCTGTATTCTAGGGATTCTGTGTGAGTAGTGTTGTTTAATTAATCACACATTTTCCTGTAATTAATCGTGAATTATCCCATCTTAGATTAAAGTTTTAATATATTTTTATATTATACTTTATCATTGAATCTTTTTCATATTTTTAATGTAGAAAAAACATAAAGATTTTATATGACATCACACCATTTATTTTCATCAAGAGGTGCATCAATGTTTGGTCAGGATCTTGTATTGACAATGCAAGAGTCCAGCACTCTGTAAAGTGTTCTCCAGCACATCCCAAAGACTTTCAATGGATTAAAGGTCTGGACTCAGAGGTGAAAATTATTCTCTATGCTCAACATTCTTTCACAATTTTAGCCTGATGAATCGTGACATTGTCATCCTGGAATATGGTCATGATGTGTCTTCATAAATGGTTGTTTAAGAAATGAAAAGCTACACACTCCATCAGTTAGGGTTAGAAGAACTGTTGCCAAATATAATAGAAACTAGAAATAGAAACATACCAGTAGTGTTCCGAATATAAGAGTGTTTTTTTTTTCTTGGAAATATTTTTGAAACAAATGTGGTCTTATATTCAGAGTCCAGACTTTTACATATCAATAATACACCCTGAACAATAAGAAGAGCCAAATCGTAAAGCGAGTGCTTCCCCCAGGACTGAAGCAACCCGCCAACGGAATGGTAGTTAAAATTGTAAATGTAAATTCAGGAATAGTTACTGACAGGCTTTCCATATGGGGAAGCCTATAAAAATTGATGTGTAAACATTATAATGAAGATTTTCGGACTCGGTACAGGGTCCGTGGTGTTTAACAGGTTAAAAATAACATGATTTAAATGCAAATTGGACAGTTATCAGCAGTGTAACTGATCTGATTATGACAAAATAATCGAGTATCTGATGTCATATAAGTCAATAAGTAAAGTCAAATGAGCTTTTCCACGCTTGCAAACAGAGGTAGGTCATGAGGTGTGGAGAGACATCATGTATCATTGGAACATGAACAGAAAGGGTCAAATTTGTAATAATTCTAAAGAATTCAGTACAATTAATATAAACTTTCTGACAATGTGTGGGACATCCGACTACTTTCCAAGAAGGGGCGCAACTGATTTAAAAAATATCGCGATAAATGTGTACAGGAATTGAGGCAGTAGCCAATGACAGCACTAGGAGTAAAAGCTGCAGGATTATGTAGGCTACGAATATACAAATATGTAGCCTATCGAACGAATTTGACAACTTGTTCAATCTTGTGAATTATTAAGACTTTGAGACTATGTTAGTACTTATTGGGCTATGGGTTTTGTTAGTAAAGGTTTAAGAAACAACAAATGCTTGATAAAATTTTTGATTAATGCATTAAACTCGTGGCCATTAGAAGTCGTTCCATCAACATAGATCTCGTGACCACGATAAAACTAAAGGGAACCGATCACCTTATATACGCATTACCGTATATAATTACTCTGACATAGCCTACATGTAGATAAATCACATTTCTGGTATTCTGGATTCACAAAAGTTTCCTGCAGTTTGTAAGTTATATTGGTGTTGTAATAGTGCCCTCTTGTGGAGAACGGTGTGCCCTCCATGTGACAACGGACCTTATGAGTTTATGTATCATGATCTTAAATGTTTTTGTTAGTTAAGTCATATATTGGAATATAACATTGAAAACATTGAGTCTAAACATTTAATAGACTCTATAGTCTGGTGCTGTTATACGATTGCAATAGCATTAGTTGTTATTATAGCAATAGTTTTACTCAATTGCTTGGACACTAAAATATGTTTAATTACCCAAACATCATAAGCCATAATACAATTTTTCAAAATAAAGAGTTTCACAAAACTATAAACACTATTCCTGCAAACCACTACAAACCTGAGCCCAGACATTTTAAAAATAAAAAACACAGATGAGTTTTTGGCTTTGGATCCAAACAGAAAGTGCTCAAATTGGAAGAGAAGTACAAACAGGTGGAGGCGAAAGAGGAAGGCAGTGAAAGTGGTCAGTTTTCAGCACATCTGTGTTCTTTGTGGCTTTCAGAATTTAATAATTTTGACTAGAGAGCTTGATTTTGTCATAAGAGTTTGTGGTTTAGACCACTGAGATTGTAGTTTTGAGAAATGTGTTATAGGTTTCAGGAACTGTGAGCTATTGAGAAAAGTTGTAATGATAGGCCTCTTTTAGTTGTCATCAGTGAAGGTGGATGAAAATGTCTTCTCACAGATATACTTTTTTTTGTATTCACAAGAAGCATCAAACCAGTCGTTTAAAAATATCTTCTCATATCCCAGACAAGCACAGTCTTCTCCAGAAGCATTATTTCCACTCGAGTTATCAGGTTCATCTTCCCCAGATTCCTTTTTGAACCAGAACCTTCAGAAGCAGGAAACAACAGTAGTATATTTTCAACCAGTTCTCAAATTTCTTTTTTCACAGATATTAAGTATAAGTTAAACGAATCACATTGAAACACAAGCTAATGCAACATAAAGTGGGGTCCAAAATTGTGACAGCACTAGTGAAAATGCTGTTATTTTTCTAATTTGATACAAAATTTTAATCACAAATGATATTATCAGCATAGCAATTTGATTGAAAAGTTGACTTGGAAAAACTAACATGAATGTGAGAAAGTCTTTTGGTTCGTGTCTCCTTTGCTTTAATAACAGCTGGAGCTACTGTACATTAACTAAACCAGATGATCATGTTTCAGATGTTCCAAAGAGCTTCATCTGACTGTCTGAACAAAAGAGTTGAATAGTGAACTAGAAATTTGAAATAATATTTTTTATTATTTCATTATATTTATATTATATTTATTTTATTTTGAGGTTTAATTGGAAAATGAAAACGTCTCAGGTTACGTATGTAACCCTGGTTCCCTGAGAGGGAACGAGACGCTGCGTTGAGACGCGGTGGGAACGCTCTGCGTGATTGCGTTGTGAAGCACGTGTATAATCAGTCCAATGGAAGAGCTAGACGTCATAGGCGGGTGACGTCATAGACCAGGAAGCTATAAAGCACCCCTGAAAACAGACCGCGACAGCTTCTGATAAGCCTGAAGCAAGTCGATTAGGGCATGCAGGAAGTATGGCAGGAGAACGCAGCGTCTCGTTCCCTCTCAGGGAACCAGGGTTACATACGTAACCTGAGACGTTCCCTTTCAAGGGAACTCGAGCTGCGTTGAGACGCGGTGGGAACCCCATACCCACTACGCCATAAAGACAAATGCCCGTTCTGTGTGAAGTCTTGCGCACACTAAGAAGCAAGCAACCTAGCCCCAGGAGTGGAGAGGTCTAAGTCATAAAATCTGACAAATGTATGTGGTGAGGACCAGCCTGCCGCATTACAAATATCCTGAAGGGAAACTCCCGAAATTAAAGCCTAGAGGCAGCCATACTTCTGTAGAATGGGCCTGAACAGCCGTAGGGTGAAGGCTGTCCGGCCGCTTCATAAGCAAGTGAGATAGCCTCAACTACCCACTTGCTCATCATCTGTTTAGATGCAGGGCAACCTATCTTAGGTGACCCGAAGCAGACAAATAATTGTTCTGATATAAGCCACTGAGCAGCTCTGTGGACATATGCATCCAAAGCCCGGACAGGGCATAACAGATTAAGTTTTCCTGATCTGGGGTATTAATGGTGGAGGACAGAAGGCCTGCAGCACAAATGACCCGCACATTCAGTAGGGACCTAGAGATACAACCTGAACTGGGGTGAAGAAATACTATCACCATACCAGGTGCAAATCCAAGTACATGCAGGCCTCAGCCTCATGTACCACGGAGAAGACGAAATTAAGGATCTCTCCTCAGAGATAACCCAGCAAAGAAACATTCATTACAGAAATCAAGTACTGTACCAACAGGGCAGAAACAAGATTCAGAAGGCGTTCTCTGCACCAGTCAGAGAACGGTTTCCATATCAATGCATATTTAGTCTTCTCGTGGAGGGAGCACTAGACTGGAGTATGGTCTCCACGACCTCGGTCGAGAGACCTGAGTCTATGAGCTGGGCCCCCTCAGAGGCCGAGCCCACAGTATCCAGAGCTCCCAGGAGCAAAGATATCGGGAAATGCGTACAGTTGTAGCGTGAACCACACCTAATACATCACATCCAGTCCAAGCGGAGCTGGATGCATGAGGGAGAACCACAAAGGGCAATGCATTGTACAAGCGATACGAAAGGTCGACTTGAGTTTGACCTAAGTTCTCCCTAAGAAGCTCCACCACCTCGGGGTGAAGTTTCCATTCCCCGGGCCACAGCCCCTGCCTCAACAGGATATCTGCTCTGATATACAAGACCATCAGTGTGTTGTCCGGACCCTTCACCGAGCAACCACTCATGATTGCCCCCGACTTGCGAGGGAAGCATCCGTCGATAGCATTATGCGTCGACAAGAAGCCCCCAACACTGGGCCTGGGCGAGGAACCAAGGTTCTTCCACATGACCGAGGCACGAAGGCATAGCCGCGTGACCTTGATCATGCGAAAACGGATTTCCCCTCGGAGAAAACCCCTTGGTCCTGAGCCACCACTGCAGGGGTCTCATGTACAGAAGGCCAAAGGTAACTACGTTGGACGCAACTGCCATGAGCCCCAACCAAAGGCCTTTCACCGAACGGCCACTCATGACCGCCCCCCAACCTGTGAGGGAAGCATCCGTCGATAGCGTGACGTGTCGACAAGAAGCCCCCAGACTGGGCCCTGGGCGAGGAACCAAGGTTTCTTCCACATGACCGAGGCACGAAGGCATAGCCGCGTGACCTTGACCATGCGAAAACGGATTTCCCCTCGGAGAAAACCCCTTGGTCCCGAGCCACCACTGCAGGGGTCTCATGTACAGAAGGCCAAAAGTAACTACGTTGGACGCAACTACCATGAGCCCCAACAGTCTCAGAGACTGTTTACAGTGAGTGACTGACCTAGTTTTACATTCTTTACGGCTGTGAGAATCGCAGAAATACGTGCAGGAGACAGACATGCTTGCATTGTTGTCGAATCCCATAATACACCTAGAAAAGTGGTCCTCTGAGCTGGGAAGAGTACACTCTTTTGGTGTTGAGCCGCAACCCCAACCTCCTTATGTGGGACAGAACGACATCTCGATGTTGAACTGCCAAAAGCTCGGACTGAGCTAAAATCAACCAATCGTCGATATAATTTAATACGCGAATGCCCTGGAATCTCAGAGGAGCCAGAGCTGCATCCACGCATATTGTAAAAGGTGCGGGGTGATAACCTAGGCCGAATGGAAGAACCCGATACTGGTATGCTTCGCCCCTGAAAGCAAACCTCAGGAACCTCCTGTGATGAGGATGGATAGATAAGTAAGCGTCCTTTAAGTCTATTGTGACAAACCAGTCCTCTGACTGAGTCTGTGACACAATCATATTTAGCGTAAGCATACTTTGAACTTAAGATTCTGAGACCTGCTGTTTAATTGACGCAGGTCTAGAGTAGGACGCAACCCCTCATCCTCTTTCGGAACAATGAAGTAATGGCAGTAAAACCCTGACTGTCTGCCGGGAGGAGGAACCCCTTCTACAGCTCCTTTTGCAGAAGTGTCAGTACTTCCTGCTCCATAACCAAAGCCTGCTCGGGGTCCACCACAGTGGGGAGGACCCCTAGAAATCTGTGCGGACAAGAACTGAATTCTGAGCCCCTTTTCTATAGTGTGCAGGACCCACCGAAAAAATATGTGGCAGTAGTTTCCACGCTGCCAGAAATTCTACTAGGGGAACCAGTCTCTCAAGACTGGCCTCTGGATTTGGTTGAACAGTCACTACGGTGCCCTGAAGCGGCGAACCGGCAGGGAACAACCGAACTGACCGTTCTACGACCCTCCTCGGAGGATCGTATGGGGACGCTGACACCTCGGTGCCCTGAACGGCGAACCGGCAGGGAACAACCGAACTGGCAGCGCTGCGACCCTCCTCAGAGAGTCGCACCCCAGAGGGCGCCGAGGAGAAACGATTTCTCAAAACAGTCCCTGCCCCGGAGGAGCCCTCAGAAGCCTGATAGCCTCGTTTTTTTTTTTTTTTTTTACGACAGGACTTCCTGTCTAAGCTTTATTAGAGATGACGACAGTCCTCAGATCTTGCCTACCTCTAAATAACTTAGTTCCTACGACCCTCCTCGAAGGATCATTGGAAAAAGCAGGCACCTCGGCACCCTGAAACGGCGAACCGGCAGGGAAACCGAACTGACTGCTCTACGACCCCCCTCGGAGGATCGTTTGGGGACACTGACACCTTGGTGCCCTGAACGGCGAACCGGCAGGAAAACCGAACTGGCAGCGCTGCGACCCTCCTCAGAGAGTCGCACCCCAGAGGGCGCCGAGGAGAAACGATTTCTCAAAACCATCCCTACCCCCGGAGGGGACCACCCTTTAGAAGCCTGATAGCCTCGGCGTCAGGGCTTCCTATTTGTCCAAGCTTTTTTAGAGATAAAAACGTCCTCAGATCTTGCATATCTCTAACTGGCTAGACTGCTACCGCCACCCAAGTCCCCCGATTGTGGAGGAGCCCAAATGGCGATGCTCGTTTGCACTCTGTGCTGCGAGGAGCTTAGTAGACCGAGACTGCTCCGCCCAGCAGTCTCAGGAACATTAGATTGGTGAAGAAGAAACCTCTGGAACGCCGCTGAATGGTTTATTTCTTAGTTTTTTCTTTATTTTTAAATCAGAAAAACGTATGTATATATATATATATATATATATATAAATATATCACTCCGTGGCCACCAGCAGGAAAACAACCGAACTGGCCGTGCTGCGACCCTCCTCAGAGAGTCGCCCCCAGAGGACGCAGAGGAGAAACGATTTCTCGAAACCGTCCCTCCCAGTATAGTTTATCTCTTTCTTTGTTTTTGCACGACGCAATTCTCGAATAGCGTCAGTGCTGACAACCTCACATTCATCCATGTCTTTATAATTTACCCACCAGCGCTGGGTAACGTCGGGGTTAAAAATAATGACGCCGACTCGGGAGAGAGAAAGCTAGTAAGCGTCTCTTTAACCCGAGGCACTGTCATACCATGATACTTAATATCCATAGCCTTACTATAGTTAGACGTTTGGGTATTAAACACATAAAATAGAAACCGGCTTATTCCATGATCTCGACACCTCAGTGTGGTGTGGAGATAGGGAAAAAACGGCAGTCCCCGACGAGGCTGAGATACAGAGTTTTTCTGTTTTTAGATATATTTCATCTAATAAACTCTTTTTACTCTCATAATGTTCAGCTGGCCAGAAAATATTTAACTAGCAACAGCACTAGATAAACCTCCTTTTAAAGCTCCTCTTTACTCAACAGAGTTATGAGCTGACTTATTTATTCATTTATTGAAAACTCAAACATCTGCCTTTTTTAATATCTTTATTTGTTTTGTTCTCTTTTTCTAAACAAAACACTAACGATACCAATTCCTCGGAACTGGAAATCGCCAGCACTGGATCTGGCAGGTGAAAGCTGAGATAGGGCGGGGCCCGTCCCAACTCTCGCTGTCAGATCCGTTTGCGAACCCCAAAATGCGAGTCGCCGCCGTGCATCGGCAACAGCGGGACCCGCACGGGGAGCGCGAACCGAAACGTCCTCCTCGAAGAACGCCTGGCGGGAGCGGAGCGTCCTCACGGACAGCTTCTCGCAATGCTCACAGTCAGCCCCCTCGAGAACTGACTGTGGCATGCTCCACTCCCCATTAGTAACAAAAAGCTGATGTGTGTGTCCCCACCCGTGATATAACGTGGGCAGGGAACAACACAAAGCTGCTTGCTCTCTTTTGCCATAATATATATATATATTGCAACTTGACAGACAACAATAAATATGACAAGGACAGAATACACAGATCGCTTGCTGAAGGCGCAGAAGCTGTCGCGGTCTGTTTTCAGGGGTGCTTTATAGCTTCCTGGTCTATGACGTCACCCGCCTATGACGTCTAGCTCTTCCATTGGACTGATTATACACGTGCTTCACGACGCAATCACGCAGAGCGTTCCCACCGCGTCTCAACGCAGCTCGAGTTCCCTTGAAAGGGAACTAAAATTGCAGTGTGATCTTAGACTTCTGGATCTCACTGTACATCACTGAACAGTCGATTGAAGAAAGAAGTACTTACTGCAACTGTGTTTCCATGAGCGTTTGTTTGTTCGTCCAAACCCAGTGTCCCTCAACCTTCAGATCATTAAGACCAATCCAGTGTGTCTCGTTAATTGTAGAGACCAGAAAATCCTATTGGAGAACATTTACTTTTGTCTCATTGCAGTTGTTCAAATAGGATCAAGTTTAATCTTCTATTATATGTATTATTTCTAACTCACCTGTACTTCTCTGTTGTTTATGGTGACCAGATGAGCTTCGGATGCTACACATGAATCATGACTCTCAAACCACGTCTGCTTTACAGAGGAGAAGAAATAACACTTTCCATGATGTGGTGTCCAACCCTCCTCGCAGGGCTTACAAGATGGAGTTAGGAATTCTGAAGCAGTGAATTATGAAAATCATGTTTAAACGAAGCAATCTCTGCCTTTAACAGTACAGGAAATGAATACAGAACACTGACCAAAGAAAGCAGCAACCTCATGTAGAGAAAGAGTGAAACAGCTTGAAAGTAGGTTAACCCACTCACCAGTGCAAGAAGAGAAGCAGTTTTTAACTCTCTGGTACTTGTCTAAGAGCTCTCTCTTAGAGTCCGAAGCAGAAGACACTAATAAACAAATGAGAGGTTGTTTTAGTGTAGTCTATAAAAGTCCACTGGTGCCTCTGGGTCATTTTTTTTAGCAGCTTTATATCTGTCAAGTGTTAACAATTGCAACCCACAGGAAATCAGTCAGTAAGCTGTACCATAACTCTTGTATAAGTTTATAACTGCCTTAAATGTGGCTGTTATCATCAGAGCAAAGCTCAAATAGAGCAAGAATTATACTCACACATGATCCCCAAAACACACAGACCTCCAAGAGCCAAAACAAGAAAGACACTGAGGACGATCAGAAGAACTTTAGTCCGCTTTGAGGAAGTAACTTGATTCCCTGTGATTAGAAATCAAATTTAATGACTGAATTCCAGCGTGATTCAATTGTACAACGTTGATTATTTGATTAAATATTTAATTAGCAGAATAGTTTGGCTTGAAAACATTCACAGATCCTTTTAACATTTACAGGTTTGTTGAAATGGCTTAGACACTAAAAGTGGAACTTGAGGCTCACTCAGTGAAAGCATTCACTCATGTACTGAATCTTCAGTCCAAGTCTGCAAAACTACGAGCACAGTGAGTGAGTATATACACACACACACACACACACACACACACACACACACACACACACACACACACACACACACACACACACACACACACACACACACACACACACACAAAGCGCTTTAGGAAAAAAGTTGACTTTCTGACTAGGCTTGTCTGCATATTCAGTGAATATATATGCATAAAAGATGCAATATAGATTGTTTCGCAGCAGCTTCACAATAGTAACAAATTAAAAACAAATTCTGCTGTAAAGCAGTTCTCACAAGCCAATAGTGTCATTATTCAGCTCAAGTCAGTTCAGTATTGATTCAGTTCAATTCTATAAAATTAATTAGTACTGTATATACAGTGTATTTGTGCACATACATGTCTATGTGTGACAAACTCCTGTGACTCCACTGCACACTGAACAAGCAAAAGACACAAGATTGTAGTTTTTTACAGTTTTCACATCTGTGTGTAGTTTGGTGTGTATGTGGTTAATCATTTGATGTTTGTGTATAGAGTTATTACACAAAAACACAATTTTTGAAAGAGTTAAAATAGTTTTGAATGATGTGTTTGCTTTTGCAAGAGATGTCTGATGTTTTTCATGTTGTGTTTTTGTTTTGTTTTGTGTGTTAAGAAATGGAGCCATAGTTTCAGAAATTGTGTGTAAGCAATTTGAAAACAAAAAACAAAACTGTAATGCCTTTTGAATGTTCAACTTGCTGGGGACACATCTTAACATCTATATTTAATTACATTAAATCAAAATACATCATTTTACAATGTGGCATCCGTTGAACAAACCCGTACTCGGGAACTATATAATTCTTATTATAAATTATTTAAAAGTGAACTAAATGAAAACAATAGCTGTTGCTCATACACAATTGTATGCAAACGTTAAGAAAAAGACACACGTCTCATGTCTCTTTTAATGTGTTCTCAGCATTACATGGTTCTCTTTTTTTGGTATATTATAGTGGAGAAAGAGCACAGAACTTTAAAATTGATACACATCACAATATTTATATATATATATATATATATATATATATATATATATATATATATATATATATATATATATATATATATATATATATGAAGACCTCTGATGCAAAAGCCTCTAAAAGCCACCTATGTCAAAAATGAGATAATAATATTGAGTGAATGATCTCCGCACATAGTTTCCGTTCATCAAATACTTTCACTTCAAACTCACTAAATCCCAGCCTCAGCACATTCAGAAATGCCGGTAGTTGGGTAGAAACCTATACATAGGAGTCTGATAAAAATTTTAATATAAAAAAAAAAAACGTTAAACGGACTTATATGCTTTTGCATCTGAAGTCTTCATTCATATATATGTATATATATATATATATATATATATATATATATATATATATATATATATATATATATATATATATATATATATATATATATATAATTATTTTTTACATATTATTTTTATTATTTCTGTGGTATCAATTTAACAGGGCTGAAGGAATAATATTATTCTAATTATTTACCAGTTAGGTATACGAACAGATTTAAAACAATAGCTGATGCTCAGAAAAATCATAGATGGATTCTTACCCATGTAACGAGAAGATTTGTTGTTTGCAGAATCTAGATTCCCATAAATCGTTTCCATTTTACTAACCCGACACAACAGCAAACTCTGAGCCCTATGTGTTATTTTCAGGAAGGAAGAAGCAAGTTGGCATCAACCTAAGTTATAACAAACAGGAAGTAATGACTGAGAAAAGTTATTCATCTAAATATGGTATTGCAAAAGGCTAATTGATATTAATTACTTTGACATGAATCATGCAAATACATGGTGTTTCTGATGTGGCTTAATATAATGGATTTGCAGGATTAGTGTCTCCTTATTTAGAACAGCGAGAACACAAGGATTTGACACTGTGAACCTACCGACATGTAATTATAATAATATAAATACCTCTAACACCTCTAAATATACAGTGCATCTGGAAAGTATTCACAGCACTTCATTTTTTTACACATTTGTTATGCTACAGCCAAAAATTTATTCAATTTATTATTTTCCTCAAAAATTCTACAAACAATACCCCATAATGACAATGTGAAAGAAGCTTGTTTGAAATCTTTGCAAGTTTATTCAAAAATAAAAACACAGGGAAATCACATGTACATAAATATTCACAGCCTTTGATACTCAAAATTGAGCTCATGGGGCATCCTGTTTCCACTGATCATCCTTGAGATGTTTCTACAACTTGATTGGAGTCCACCTGTGGTAAATTCAGTTGATAAGACATGATTTGGAAAGGCACACAGCTGTCTATAAGGTCCCACAGATAACAGTGCATGTCAGAGCACAAACCATTGCTGCGTCTCAATCCACCTACTTATATTACGCCTTCAAGTCAAGTCACCTTCATTTATAAAGCACTTTTAACAGTATGGATTGTTTCAAAGCAGCTTTACAGTGATAATAGAAATTACTGTAACAGATTGTTTAGGCTTTACCACAGCTACAGACAAAGTTATTGTCCAGCTAAAGATAGTCTTGATTGATTCACTTCCGTTGTGAAGATCATTAGTTATTAACTTAGGGGCCGCTAACAGGACAACATTCTAACAGAAAAACCCCTAACGCGCTCCGGCCGCCCACCCGCACAAAACAATGCCTGGTGTCTCGAGAACGCACTCCCTGAAATAGGTTTAAAGGTGAAAACTATTATCCGTTTTTTCTGTGCAAACCTCAAAAACACAAACCCGCGAAAACGCAGACAGCGCGCACAGGCGCATCAAGTGTTCAGTCGATATGCGCGATTGAATATATATGTGCGCAGGCTTGTAGTCCTTCTTCACAAATCAACCCTCAACAAACTACTTTGGAATTATCCCGACAACGTTTTATCTGTACAGAGGTAAAAGGAAGGAGGCCTTCACAGGGGAGAGACTAGTTGAGACTTGAGGACCATGTTGTCATCGTGTCCAGGCACTGGTCCTTCCTCAGATCTAGATATGGCCTGGATCTGGCGGACTGCGGTTAACCTCTGGATAAACAGAGAGACTAATATTAGTGTAGACGCCATCCTTCTTATGATGTACCAAGTACATCAGGATTTATGGGAAGTGTTCCCGGTCCAGGCTGATCTAAACTATGCAGCCTAACATTGAATTATAGAAGTCTATAATGTTTTATGTGTTTCCTAGGCCAAAGAGATGTGTTAAATCTTAGACAAGATTTAAACTGACAGAATGTTTCTGCTTCCCGGACAATGTTAGGAAGATTATTCCAAAGTTTTGGTCCTAAATAGGAAAAGGATCTACCGCTAGCAGTCAATTTGATATTCTAGGTATTATCAACTGGCCAGAATTTTGAGATTGCAATAGACGTGAAGGACTATAATGCGTTAAGAGCTCGCTCAAGTACTGGGGAGCTAAACCATTTAGTGCTTTGTATGTAATCAGCAATATTTTAAAATGTATACAATGTTTAATAGGGAGCCAATGCAGTGTTGACAGAACCGGGCTTACGTGGTCATACTTCCTGGTTCTGGTAAGAACTCTAGCTGCTGAGTTTTGGACCTGCTGTAGTTTGTTTATTAAGCGTGCAGGGTAACCACCCATAATAGCATTACAATAATCTAGCCTTGATGTCATGAACGCATTAACTAACTGTTCCGCATTTGTCATTGAGAGCATATGACGTAATTTAGATATATTTTTAAGATGGAAAAATGCGGTTTTACAGATACTAGACACGTGACTTTCAAATGAAAGATTGTAATCAAAGAGCACACCCAGGTTCCTAACCAACAACGAAGACTTGACAGAGCAGCCATCAAGTGTTAGACAGTATTCTAGGTTATTATGTGAGGAAGTTTTTTGTCCAATAATTAGAATCTGTTTTTTCAGAATTAAGTAGAAGGAAATTATTAGTCATCCAGTTTTTTATATCAGCTATGCATTCCATTAATTTTGTGGATTGGTAAGTTTCGTCAGGGCGTGAAGAAATATAGAGCTGAGTATCATCAGAAAAACAGTGAAAACTAATGCCATGCTTCCTAATGATATCTCCTAAGGGTAGCATGTACAGAGTGAACAGCAACGGTCCTAGTACTGAGCCTTGTGGTACGCCATACTAAACTTTTGATCGATAAGACATCTCTTCATTTACTGCTACAAACTGATAACGGTCAGATAAGTATGATTTAAATCATGCTAAAGCAATTCCACTAATGCCAACATAATTTTTTAAGTCTATTTAAAATAATGCTCTGGTCAATGGTATCAAACGCAGCACTAAGATCGAGTAACACTAATAGAGAGATACAACCACGATCGGATGATAAGAGCAAATCATTTGTGACTCTAATGAGAGCTGTCTCAGTACTATGGTACGGTCTAAATCTTGACTGAAAATCCTTGCAGATACCATTTCTTTCTAAAAAGGAACATAGTTATGAAGATACTGCCGTTTCTAGTATCTTTGACAGAAAAGGTAGATTCGAGATTGGCCTGTAATTGACTAATTCTGTTGGATCAAGTTGCGTTTTTTTAACAACCGGTTTAATCATAGCCAGCTTAAAAGTTTTTGGTACATATCCTAATGACAAAGATGCATTAATGATATTAAGAAGAGGATTAAGAAGAGGATCTATGACCTCTGGAAGCATCTCTTTTGCAACAAAAATTCAATTTTGCGACATTAGTGGAACCTCTCCGTGCACTGCTCCGAAGGTCTACTGGCTTTTGCTGGAAAGAGGAGGCTCAGGAACATTTCAGCCGTGTGAAAAATCTTATCACTGCTAGCCCAGCCCTTGCATTATTTGATCCTTCTTTACAGACGACAGTCACAACGGATGCTTCAGATTATGGCATTGGTGCTGTGCTTACCCAGTGTCATGGCAGTACTGAAAGAACAGTTGCTTTTGCATCTAGAACATTTTCTGACTGTGAAAGGAAGTATTCGACAACAGAAAAAGAGGCTTTGGCATGTGTTTGGGCGACAGAAAAATAGCGCACCTATCAATGGGGCCGCCGGAATACAAACCTGGCCGAGACAATGTCACAGCTGATTGTTTCTCCAGACTTCCACTTCCATCAACAGAAGACAGCCAATACCAAGAGCCTGAAATGGTGGCTCTACTGTCTCCTGAATTTGCAGCTGTTACTGTACAGGAGCTGAGGTCTACTTGTGATGCCTGGCCTGTCCTGTCCTTAAACAGGTAAAGACCTGCATTGAAAAGGAGTGGCCTCGTAGTGCAAAAAGCTTGAATTCTGCTATAACTCCATATCATCAAATCAGGAATGAGCTGGCTGTACAAGATGGATATGTAATTCGTGGTATACACCGAGTGATCATTCCGGAAGCTTTGCAATCAAAGTTCATGATGGTGCGCACAAAGCAGAGACTGAGGCCCTGTCCACACGGAGACGCGTTTAGCTGTATACGTAGCCTACAATTTTTTTATCGGATCGGCGTTTCGTCCAGACGGATCCGGCATTTTGGGAGACTGAAACCGCTATTTTTTGAAACCGGGTCCCAGGGTGGATAAATCTGAAAACGACACCCTTGTGTTTTCGTGTGTACGGCCAATCCGTATATTTTGTGAAACGATGATGTCATCACCCCACGTGTCGACTAGTCAGACACGCTAAATCAGTAACAACAACTGCGACTACTTGCTTGAGTTCATGCTTCAGAAGCTACTGAGCCTCTTTTATTTCTTTATTTATTATTTAGGCCTACTTTAATGTATTTTTATTTTATTTCTTTATTTTACTTCTTTATTTAAGCCTATTTATATTTCTTTCTTATGCTATGATGCTTGTATTTTGTCTGATTAAGACATTTCGTATTTTGTAGGGATGGGCATTTCAAGCAAAAAATAATATTCGACGATCGCTGGGAATTATTTTATTATTATTCAAAAAACGCACCTCTGCCCCCTCATGCTCACCGGTAACACGCCGTTCGCTCCGACATTAAATTTCTCTGTACTGTAGGCCTACATGTTGTAGCCATTAAAGAAAAGTTAGTTTCATATTTATGTTTAAATATTATGTTATTTTTTTCCATTTCATATATGTTGATTATATGAAAAGTGAACAGCGTGAGTATATAATCATAAGAAGCGCAATATCGAGACACATCATTTTGACCACTTCATTAAGTTTTGTTTTGTATAAAGCCTTTCTTTAAAGTGAATTTCGTTTTGTATAAATTGTATCTTAATTTTGATCAATGTTTCATCAACCAATTTCCTGGATTTAATAAATAAGAAGCAAATATAGAAGACAATAGCCTATAATCAGAACATGGAGGCGCCGACGCGATATAGCCTAACTTGCATCGCAGGTGAACTGGAGCTTGTCTCATAAATGAACAGAAACTCAGAAATATATCTAAGCTTGAAATGTCTACTTTTAAACAAAACAATTCAAAACGAAAAGAAACAGACAACTCTAATAATCCGTATGAAGTGCGCATTTCTCTCTATAGGCACCTTCACAATACAGCGAAGGTGGCGAGTCAGCATTGTCACAGAAAACACTAGTTTATTAATCAACAATTAAAATGTCTCCTTGCTATATTTGACACATTCATAATGATTAGGCTATTTGCCGGTTCTTTGTGGCAAGCTTTATGCTTTAGCTTTTAGTGTTATTTATATTGTAGTTATATTGTAGTCAATTTGCCATACACTTGTAAATGTATTTTCTTGTTTGTATTGTAATGCTTTTTTTTATGCTTTTTTTTTTTTTTTTTACATCTTGGCCAGGGGACTACAGATGAAAAATAGCCTTTTGGCTAATTCTGGCTTTTTTAACCATGTTTGTTCATGCGTTTTATGAAATTGCACTGTCCCCTTTTAAATAAACCAATAAATCAAATCAAATCAGCTAACTAATCGAATATCGTGACTCATCCCTATTTTGTACCAGGCCATTTATGGTTTTTCATATTGTTCAATAAAGTTCTTGGTCAAAAAAGAAAAGAAGCTACTGTGCCTAATATTACATACTGTATATTATTGTATACAGCGCGAAAGGTTTATGTGCAAGTCTTCTTCTCTGTTTTTAGTGTATCTGTGTCAGAAATACAGCGCCTCATACTGGTCTGGCATGTATACTACATCAGTTTGAGTCGGTTTCAGTGGTTTCGTGTGTACGCAGATATTTCTTGAGACGGCGCCGTGTTTACGGAATTTTTTTTTAGAACGAGGAAAAAAAAGATCGGATAGGGAAAGCTCTGGCTTCGTGTGGACGTGGCCTGAGGGACTTGTATTGGTGGCTCGGCATGGACTGTCAAGTGGAAAATGCCATCAAATCCTGTTCCACCTGTCTCCAGCATGACAAGACTGCTATTACCCATGCAGCTCCACTCTGTCCTCTGCCTCCAACAACTGCTTGGAAGAAACTGGTTATTGATGTATAACTGGCCTTTGAATAATGCTCCCCAAGGTTGTCGTTTTGCAATGACACTCATGGATTACTACAGTAAATGGCCAGAGATTGCGTTTGCACCTGATGTTACTTCTGCGACTGTTGTGAAGTTTCTGTCTGCTGTGTTTAGCCGTGAAGGAAATCCACTTGAACTTGTGACTGATAATGGTTCACAATTTGTTTCGGCTGAGTTTGAGGTATTCCTTGTAGACAGAGATATTAAACACTACCGTAGCTCTGTCTATTATCCACAAGCGAATGGTGAGATTGAACGATTCAATCGAGTGTTCAAAGACTGTTTGCAGACTGCTAGCATTGAAGGTAAAGAGTGGAAAGCTTTTGTGACAGAGTTTCTACATACATACAGAGCAACTCCTCATGCTGTGACAAAACTGTCACCTGCTGAACTTTTGCATGGCCGTCAATTTAAGACAAAATTGCATCTGTCTGGTTTTACATTTGTGGGCCCGCCAAAGGACCAAAAGAACTTGAAACAAATCATCCGACAGTCACAAAACAAAATGAAATAGTACACAGATCGGCAACGCAGTGCACAATCTCCAAAGATTCAAGTTGGTTCGTTTGTGCGTTTTAGTAGGCCTGGTATCGTCAAGAAAGGACATTCCAAGTTTTCTCAGCCTTTTAAGGTTGTAGCTCAGAAAGGCCCTGCAACAAATCTCCTCTCTGATAGAAAAGTTTGGAATGCTATTCACCTGGCTCCGTCTTCATCCTGTGTTACCACTTCTGGTACACCACAGCAGAAGACTCCTTTCGGCCATTTCAAGCACCCCAGACATCTCAAATGTCAATCTCTCCTCCTGGTACTTCACGTCCTCGTAGAGTGTGTTGTGCCCCAGTGTGGTTTAAGGACTACAGTACATAAAGGTACTCAGTAATTAGAAAAAAGGGGGAAAGATACAAGGTATTGAATATTGATCATAGTCTAGAAAAGGTATTTGAGACATTTATGTTGTTAAATGTTGTTTTTATGTGGCATGGAAAAAAAAAAGAAATAAGAGTGATAATACTTGTTCACCCTTTTCCGCAGACAGGAAGCAGGTTAAACATTTGAGTTATTTAATTGCAAACTTTTGCTATGCATGTTGGTGACATTCAGAACTGTTGGTTCTGTTGGAGTTATGTGCTTTGTTATTATTATTTTTGTTTAATGCAAATCTTGCTGTTTAAGAAAAAGGGAATTTGTGGTATATTGAAATACATGTAGGTGTCACTAAGGTACCATTTGCCTAGTTGGACATAAAATGCCACGAAGAAGTGTTGCTAGAATGTTGTGATAAAAGTATAGATCAACGGCGAGTTCCCTCAAGTGTATTACTGTGAAATATACAACAGGTGAGTAAATAATGAGTTAATTTTCATTTTAGAGTGAACGGACCCTTTAAGAGTGTTTCAGGGGTAAACACAACATAACATAACATAACATAACATAACATAACAGACCGGTATATAAATGGACACATATATAATTCTACAGCATTGCTCTTTGCTTGTTTGCTTCCACAAGTTTTTTTTTTTCTGGTCCCTTTAGATTTTTCCTTTTCCCTGCTTTCATCCCTTCAGATGTCTCACCCAATCAATATCAGTCTAGATGCAGTAATAAAATAGAATAACATTTATTAATTTATTACAGTTTTATTATTAAAGCAACTTACAAATGATGAACTTGACAAGCAATGTATACTACTAGAGCCTTCAATAAAGCAGTAAAGATGCTGCATTACTGACCTCTTGTGGAGAAAAGAACAGAGAAATAAAAAGTGACAGAACAGACAAAAGTTGAATGCTGTAAAAATGCAAAATTATCAGATTATCAGTGATTAAATTCCATTCTGTTTCTCACACAAACCTATAATATGTCCTCAAAAGAGTAGCGCACATTAAATTTATAGTATTCATTTAGCAATATGTTGCTGTTATTTTAGTCACAAAACTTGCATTTTAATTTGATATGAGCAAGCAAATCCAAAGAGCTATCTCTAGTTTAATGTGCATATGCTAAATTAAAATAGACCTCATTAATAAGTTCCACGGATAGAGGTAAATTAATATTTCTTTTCACAAATAAACTTTTTCTTTTTTTTACAAGAAGCATCAAACCAAGATTTAAAATTCCCATTCCCATCTCCCAGACTAGCACAGTTCTCTCCAGACGGATCCTGTGTTCTCCAGTTATCAGGTTCTCTCGGCCCTCCAGTGAACCAGAACCTGTAACACACAAACATTCTGGGTATAAACACATATTTCTTTCCTGCAATATTTTTATAAGACACCTGTAGTTAAGGTCATCGCCTCAGTTCTTGGATGATTGTTTTTATGCATTTTTGTTGTTATTGGTTCTCAACTTGTCAATTAAAACTACATTGATTATCTTTTCATGATGTAAAACATGCAGAGTTCTTACTGTGCTCCAGCGTCAGTGAGAGTTTGGTTATTCACCCAAACCCAGCGTCCTTCAATGTCCAGATCATTGAGACCAATCCAGTGCGTCTCTTTAATTTTAGACACCAGAAAATCCTAAAAGAGAACATTTGGTTTGGTCATGTTTTATCTCATTACATATAACTCCGATGCCAAACTCAAGCTGAAAACACTTCACACAACTTGGGTTAACAATCTCGTGTGACATCTCAGATGAATACAGTGCAGGAAACAGTGGGTGGTTTTGGCCATGATGTGTTCAGCTTTTTCCTCTTGAGGTTCAGTCACTTGTGGTTTTGCTTTAGCACATCACATTTTATTACAAAATATGATGTGCATTTTGTAGCATTATTGCTTTCGACAACCATATGTAAAGTGAAGAAGTCTTGTATAATCAATTAATCACCAGAAAAACTGCCACACAGACATGAATAATCTTCATCTGAGCAAGGTTACAATTATTTGTTCAGTTCTCAGTCGATTTCTACATATATGACATTATTTAATGCCTAATCTTGATTTCAAGGTTAGAATTATGGCCAGTGACAGAAAAAATGCAAACAATACACAGATGATTTCTGCTACACTGTGTGTTTTACAATATCCAAACAGTGACAAAGAACAGCTTATGTTTATGTAAAGTTCTTTGACATTGACATTAAATCGAGTATTTGAGCATTTTATCTTCTATGCAGATTTTAAGTTAAATTATACATTTTGAGTACTTATTTTTTATTTATATCATTTTTTTTCCAAAACTGTACATGATGGAAATATTTTAGGCAATGCTAAAGGAATAGTTCACCCAACAATGAAAATTAGCCCATGATTTACTCACCCTGAAGCCATCCATGTATATGACATTCTTCTTTCAGAGGAATACAATCTGAGTTATATAAAAAAATGTCCTGGCTCTTCCAAGCCTTATAATGGGAGTGAATGGCTGTTTGACTTTGAAAGTCCATAAAGCGCATCTATTCATTATTAAAGTGCACCACACGTCTCCAGGGCTTAATAAAGGCCTTCTGAAGTGATGCCCAACTGAACTTGACAGTTTGTTTGAAACGCGAGAGGTGTCAATTGCCGTCTTTACGTTGTTCAAGTGTTCAAGATCAAGTGTTACTATTTTGGCGTAAATCAATGCATATGGCCGTCTGTCGGAAGCTAGTTATTTTGGTCGATGAAGTTTTAAATATGGATATTTTTCTTACACGAACGCATCGCTTCACTTCAGAAGGCCTTTATTAACCCCCGTAGATGAGTGGAGCACTTTAATAATGAATAGATGCACTTTAATGGACTTTCAAAGTCACACAGCCATTCACTCCCATTATAAGGCTTGGAAGAGCCAGGACATTTTTAAATATAACTCAGATTGTATTCGTCTGAAAGAAGAATGTCATATGTGACCAGTCACGGATACTAGGGACACAAGTCGGTTCTGGGGCATTTTGAGTTATTCATAGATTCTGCAAGTGTAGTCTCCAAGCTTTCCAACGATGTGTAACATGTGGAAATCTGATAATATTTGGAGAAGTTGTGGCCATTTGAAGGTAGGCACTTAAAAAAGCTCAAAGATGAGAAAACGACCTCGAAAGATTGTGCAGTTCTCACCTCTCTCTGCTGCTAGGAGTGACAATAGGGCTCATTTACATCTCATTTAGGTAAGCCATACCCCCTGTAAAGCTCCCTCCTGTGCTTTACAGCTTTTTTTTGCACTTCGAATGAGTGCACTTCTGCAGCAGCTCTAGGCGAAAAACAATTGTGATGCCCCTCTATTTGCAACGTACCAGCAACAACACACAAAGACCAATATGCCATATAGCTACATATAACGCAAAACCAGCAACAACACACAAAGACCAATATGCCATACATATAACGCAAAACCAGCAACAACACACAAAGACCAATAAGCCATAGGCCTACATATAACGCAAATAGTGCGCAACGCGCGTGTGCCCAAAATGTCAACAATATTAAAGTTTATGCAGGAGGCAAATGCCTGCTGCCATTTTTCTTTAAGCAGTCATGACAGGAATTTTCCAAATAATCACATTTCACCTCCTCAAATTACTGTTGCAAATCTCTTTACACCACTTTCTTATGTGCGTATACTATACACACACAAATGAAATGTCCGCAAGCACATTATATCATCAGCAGGTTCAGCATCTTAAATAACGACTAAAGAGAAAATGAAGCTTAACTTACGTTTCAGAAACTCGCACGGCAGGCCTTCATCGCCTTCATCGCAGCAAAGGTCTTAACTGCATCCTCTATTTCGATTCTCTGTGCCAGTTCATGTTCTATGGAGATTGTTGCCAGTCCATTAAGTCTGTTCAGTTCACAAAACTTTCCCCATTCAAAGCAATCGGGACGTCACATATGAAACAGCCAGCCACCGCTGTCAGCGAGCTGAGCCGCCATATTCAACACCGATGGCGCGCGCGCCGCGCCCATACCTCCGGTTCAGTTTCCCGAGCGGCGAAAACATTTTCGGTGTAACTGCCACGGTTCAGCTAGTCTGCGACAATCTTTGCGGCGTCCATCTTCATTGAATTTTGATATCAGATAGAGCCTACCAGAGCACAGCATAATAAGTAGCCATGCAGTTCACTTGGAGGGCGGGGACAAAAGCGCCATATTCAGTATGGAAATACACACAGACAATAACACGCCACGCCCCTACTGCGTGCTAGAATCTCCGAAAACAAGCCGATTTCAACCTCAAAATGTAAGCTTTTAAATATACCAATACTGCTATCTCAAACATGGAGAGGCTTCTTCGTGATTTCAACTAACAGATTCTGCAAAAAAATGAAATTCACCAATTTTGAAAAAAAAACTCTTCTTTCTCATTTTGCTCGAAAGTTGTGCTGCCGACTTGTGTCCCTGATTTCTGTGACGGGTCACATATACACCTAGGATGGCTTCAGGGTGAGTAAATCATGGGCTAATTTTCATTTTTGGGTGAACTATCCCTTTAAGCATTTTGCAGGGTTCAAGATGCAGTGCTGTGTAATCTTTGTGTTAATTTTGCGTACATCTAATACCAATTATATAATAACTGATATGATTTGCCTGTTCTGATTGGCTGGTTATAGTGACCAGATCGGCTCCTTTTGAAACACAGACATCTCGACTGCTTCTCCAGTTCAGTTTATCAGAGCTGAATAAATACAGCTTTCCACGACAAGCTAACTGGCCATTCACAGAGAGATTACAAGACTGAGCTGTGAGGAATTAATAAAAAAAAGACAATTAAACATTTCATTATTTATTTCATAAGGGTCTTGAAGCTAATCAAACTTTAGTTCATTGTGCTTTTCTTGCACTTTATAAAGTAAAGGAGAGAGACGAATGTTCTCTGCAGCAGCAATAGAGAAAGAGTTTGATGAACTTACAGAGTCTGTTATTGTAACTTATGTCAGTTTGCATACACAAGTTTGGACAAAATGTGATGCTGAATCAACAAAATAATGTTATAAAAAATGTCAAACACAAGCCCACTTACCAGCACAAAGGGAGAGTGGTTCTTTAACTCTGGTGTAATTGGTTTTAAGTTCCTCTAGTTCTCTCATAACTTGAAGAAAATGGGAAGAATAAAGTTACTCACATAAACAGTTCAGTGAACAACACTACTGTTAATGATACATGTTTGTGCTGTAATGTTTATGAAATACTTTCTCACTTGTGCTGTTCATCTCTTGAGCTGATTTTAAATCGGCAAGCGTATTGACATCTGAATTAAAAACAATAGCAGCAGCAATTGTAACAAATAGATTTTGCTGTCCATTACATTTTAAACAATCTGTCAATATAAGTCAAAGGAGAGATATTTAAAGTATAAAGTGTCAGCATCCTGCCTCCTGTTGTTTGTCTCCGGGCCTCTAGAGGTCACCTGTGTTCCCCTCTGCCTTAGTTCTTCCTCGTGTGTTCTTGTTAGCATTATCCAGGTCTGTGCCACTGCCTTGTTTCCCCTTGAGTATAGGCAGAGAATAGCTGTGTCCCAATGTGTAGGCTGCGTCCTCCGAAGGCCGTATTTGAAGGCCGATTGGCCGCATTTGAAGGCCGATTGCGTCACAGCGGCGCGACGAAGGCCGTCCCAATTCAAAGGCTGCATCCTCGAAGGCCGCATTTGAAGGCCGATTGCGTCACCGCGGCGCGATGAAGGCTGTCCCAATTCAATTCCGCATCCTTCGAAGGCCGTATTCGAAGGCCGGTTGCGTCATCGCGGCGCGACGAAGGATACCCTGATTCAAAAGCGACGCCAAATGCACCCTTTGTTTCCCCGTGAAAGGAAGGATACATAAATGGATCCTTCTCGGTCTATCCTCCCCGATCCTACCCCATAAGTCATTGCGCGCCGCAGACGACAGCACTTTTATTTAAAAAAAATGACGGATGATTGTTCTTGTCGCCTAGCAACTGTGACAGCTACCGATGACGAGCGGGAGTAACATTTGAACTCCCTTTGTGCCCAGAAAGTCTCCTGTTGGGGAAAAAAACAACCCGTGGCGACGGTTGTGCAATCCATCCCCTCAGTTTATAAACTGTACTCACGAATTCTTTTAACAAATCGTGCCCACGATGATTCAACCAGTCCACCTGTTTATGAGGGATGCTTTGCAAGTTTGCATTGTGTTTAAACTTCATTTTTTTAAATGGATATTTTTTCAATTTTCTAAAACTCCATTTTTGGGAGGAAAAAGCTCAGTATAATAGAATAAGCAAAAAAAAAAAAGACTTCACATATAAAATAGAAATATAACACAAACACAAAGTTAGGTTTTATTATATAAAAATAAAACATTCATAAATTATTTTATGATTAACATATTAGCCTACTGTCTTCAGTGAACTCATTTATAGTTATAATTATAAACACAAATAATAATAATACTAATTATCATTATTATTAGTAGTAGGGCTACATTTAGGCTACATATTTAGAAGCCGCTTTTATCAAAAAAAGGAACAAAGCAATTCGGCAAATGTCAGTCATAATACAGGTTAGACAATAATAATACAGGGCTAAGATTATCATAAATAAACAAGATTTTGAGCATATCCAAGTGTTTGTGTGGAGTGTGGAGGCGCGGGCGCGAACACTTGCATTTTTCTATCAACAGTGGAAACAACTTAAAATAGGCTACTCTACAGTGACGTGCGGTGATGTCTTAAAGAGGCTAGGCACTGAGTTATGAAAGCCAGATTACCTGATTTATTGTTTAGGCTAATAATACGTAATAACAGTAAACGTTACGCACAAACGCAGCATAACAAGAAATGTACAAATCAGAATGTATACCGTGTACTCTCTCTCTCTCTCTCTCTCTCTCTCGCACACACACACACACACACATACACACGCAAGCGCGGCACAGGCACACACCGGTAGTTAATGTCCACTCCAGCATCAATACGACCATTCTTAATCCTTAATTTTTGCACAGCGGCCAATTATGTCTGTCAGCAAAAGTAAAATCACACACTGCTCAATTGAATATGAAGGCAAATGGCTTGCATTAATTCAACCACATTTATCAATTCAATATTAAGCCCAAAATAGTTTTTGACTCACCAATCGGTAGATTATTTGTAGCCTACATAAAATCCATCCGCCGCTCTTTCCTCGTAAAGACGTCGATCACAACTTTGTAAAACTCGTCTTTACGGCCTTCAGTTGCTGCACTAGTCTAAGGCTGGCGTAGATCTCCCTCTTGCTATTAACTCAGATTTTGAATTAAAATCGAGCTTGAAAAAATTTCTTTACTCTGTGATCACGGCCGGTGCTGTCATTTTGACTTTGAATTTGATTAGGCATAGGCTAGCTGTGGTGTAATGACGTTAGCTACGCAAATGTGTCCAGTAATATCTCGATTTTAATTGGTCCATGTCTGATATGTAACGTAGATGGGTACGGGCTAGGGATGCTAACCGATGACCGTTTGACCGATGGTTGACCGTCTCAACGTTAACCGATCAAAGTTGTCGGTAGTCGGTTAAAAAAGAAAAAAGTGATCTCTAAATTAGGCTATTATAGACAGTGGACTAAACGCTACTACAGTTAGCCATCTCATTCCAAGTTATTTTTGTGTTAAGTGAACAAATCCCTCACACTCAATTCTTCATAACTCGCCTGTTTGTACTTAATAAACCAATAAAAAACATTTGGCGCGAGGTCACAGCGTTTGGGTTCGCGCGCTCACAAGGTTTGCGAAAAGTAAAGGCTACAGGCTAAAACACTCGAGGTTACAGCCAGGGCAGACGACAGGATGAAGCGTGCAAAGAAAAGTAGTGTGTGGGACCATTTAACCAAAAAGAATGACACAGTAAGTTGCAACTTGTGTGATACAGTGCTTACAGTAGTAATACTGTAGAAATACATTACATCTACATTTCAGTGGTAACAGATAACGTGATACCTCAAACTAAAGCGGCGTCTCTTCGGAGCTGTCATTTTCTTAAATGAGCCGCGGCAATGTTTCAAATGAGCTTCTAACGCTAGACTAACGCCTTTATTTTCAACGCGATCACCTTGTACCCAAACCATTTCAAAACTAAGGAGCCATTTGTCCTCCGATTACATACAAGCGATACAAGCTCCTCGGCGCCGCGTTTGCGGGACTCATGTTTCGCGCTGTAGGGGATTTAAAAAAGTGGCGTGAGTGGAAGCGCGGCGCCGGGGCAGTGTGTTTGTGTGTGTGTGTGAGAGCGGGAGGCAGAGAAAGATGCGACAGAGTTGCGAAATTGCAGGCGCGGCTCGAAATGGCTGTTATTTCAAATAGCGTGGCATATTTTAAACTAATCGGTTAACCGGTTTCAACCGGCTAACGAGGCTCGGTGGTCGGTCAAGAAAATTTTTAGTTTTCGCCATCCCTAGTACGGGCATAGCATATTTACGTCCAAAGGCACAGCAGAGTTGTGCTTTTTGCCGTACATGTTAAAGAATACAGGATCGAAGTGCGCATGCGCAACATGGGTTTTTCGCTTGTCGTCTGCAATGAATGGACGGTAAAAGCACTGCTTATTCTACCATTTGTTTTTTATTTGATTATGCGTAACTGCTACATTTGTCATCGTAACGTCTAGACAATTGGAATTACACCCATATTGCATATATAAATCACAAGAATAAACAGTAAAAATACAAATACAAGTTTATTATTTAATAAACATTTTTATTTTAGAATTTTGGCAGGGTAGGCAGTGCCTAGTTTGCCTACCCAGACCGCACGTCACTGCTACTCTATCATTTCTGGTCATACAGAAAATAATAATACATCATTCGCATCTACTTGTAGCCTACAAAATCGCATCAAGGTAAGATATAAGTGAACATTTGAACCATATGCCCATGTATGTTTTCTTTTCTTTTCATTACACTATTTACGTAAGTTAACACCCAATACTTGAACAGTTTAAAGTGTAATCTGGCAATTCAGGAAGCAGCTTCTGAATTGGGACGCAGAAAACCTCTGGCCATGATCTTGGCTATTAAAGCCGAAAATACATGACTGAAACATCCTCACCATGTCCTCCAGTAAAATATAAACAAAATAATGTTTATTCAATTATATAAAATGATTTATCAGGATGGCAGCTGTAGGCTACTCTCGCACCGTTGCTTGGCGCCAGGAGCGGTAATCGGGAACACCTGGATGCGCAATTCGGGAATCATACGAAGGCTACATGCGGAGCGTCCTTCGAAGGCTGGGTAGGCTGGGTCCTTCTAAGGACGCGTCCTTCGGAGGATGCAGCCTTCACATTGGGACACAGCTAATGTCTAATATGGGGAGAAGTTTCACTCGCAGTAAACTTCCGGGTTCTGAACTGGTTGCAGTTCCACTCTGGTTCCATATGAGGGCGCTCACAGGACGAGTGCAGAATGAATGGAGGTCTATGGAGATATACCCCTAAAAATCCACTTTTCTCAGGATATAATTTTTTGTTTAGTAATTTGAATGTTGTTTTCGAAAGAAGATGCAAAGAAATTACAGATTACTGGGTGTTAGATTTTTTAGAGTCACTTATTTGCTTTAAAAAGTCTTTTAAAATGTCAATGACGTCATACACATCGTACGAACAGAGAACTGCTTTACGGCAATCCTTCAGTCACTTTGGTGCTTTCGCGATCTGCACTTTCTTGTCTCTCGAGGCATCGACAACACCGCTGACACAGGTAAATACATGTGCTAGAAGAGTTTTTGTTTTGTTGTTTTAAAAGACCACACCGAAAATACTTAGGATGCCATCAAGCGGTATCTCTGGACGTAATCAGTCCTTCACTGACCAATCAGCGTCCATTAGCGGAATGCTAGCGTGTTATGGGCAACCACAACTCAACCTGTAAGAAATCGAAAGGACATAAGTATTTGTTCATTCAACTTTGGACCTATAACCCATGTTGAACTTGCAAAACCTACATTCAAATCTGAGATTTCTCAACGGCAATTGGGTGAAAGAGACAAATTTAGCCGTCTAGCTCCAGAGACTCCCATTCATTTTGCACTCGGACGATCGCCCCCCAGTGGAACTCTGGTGGAACTACAACCAAAATTCGGTACAATAGGACTTAATAGGGAGTGGCCAGGCTTTCCTTAGACGGCTTTGGTATAGGCCTATTTCACAAAATGGCGACCGTAACAGGAAGTAGGGTAACAATTCTTCCGGCCGCGCCACCGACCTCTGCGATCCCCATTCATTCTTGGACATTCTTCTTAAAATGGACTGTGAACAGCGTGTTTTTTCTCAGTCATTCATGTAGGCCTACTTGCCAAAAGTACATATACAGTCCCGGCGCCATGGGCGGGCATTGGGGGGCCTGGCCCGCCCTGTGAGTCACTAGTGCCCGCCCTGAGCGAGTCTCTCCCTTCACCAACTCCACTTCAAGGCCCACCAGTCCTTGCTTGTTTGCACAATATCTTTTTTTATAAATAGGCTACTGTTATCAAAAGTTATCCTTTTGAATATACATAACTCCTGAATAAAAATGTGTTTGGTCTGATTTTTTTTAAATTGTAAACGGATTGATTGGTTTGTCGATAGTGAGCGCGGAAATGCATGTGATAGCGGTCTTATTAAGCGAGTCTTTAATTCAAACGTTTCGTTCAAACGCCATAGAGAAATGCACATTTCATACATGAGCAGGGAGCAGTCTATAGTCTGTTTTCTTTCGTTTTGAATTGTTCTGTTTAAAACTAGACATGTCTGTGAGGCGAGTAGGCTACCTTATAGGCCTACACTGAGTTTCGGTTCAATTGCGACGAGCTCCAGTTCACGCGCTGGCGCCTCCGGTTCGTCATTATCGTCTGCTATATTTACTTCTTATTTATTAAATCCAGGTAATTGGTTGATGAAACATTGATTAAAATTAAGATACAATTAATACAAAACTAAATTCACTTTAAAGAAAGGTTTTGCTTTCTGTTTGATGTCTCTGTGAAAGTTTTAAAGCATCTTTTAGTGCCGCTTTCAGAGCGCTCACGTCTGTAACATTGTTTTTTCCTCATAAATGCGAACACGAAAAATAAAATGAAATTAATATTTTATGCTCTGTGGAGACTACTGTTAGCCTACTCATAATTTGTATTTTGAATAATACGTTGTATTACTTTGACTGAGTGTTTATGCTTTCGAGGTTTTTAAATAAGCTTGATATGTGTTTGGGAAGATGTTTATGTTTTGTTGACATGTCGAGTGTTTTCGGTATTATATTTCGTTTTTTTGGCTAAACAGCACAAGACTTTAATTAAGTAACGTTAGCCATTCTGTTTGTGCTGCGTGATTTAAATAAAAGTGCGCTCTTGCTCACACGATCAGCATGGTGATCTTGTGTTTTCTCCTAAATAAAAGCTCAAGGGTTTATTTCTTACAAGTGAAGAAATTAGGACAAAAGTAGTGTAATTTTCCTATTCTATAGCTTAATATAAAATACAATGTAATGTAGACTGAGACTATAATTAACAAGATGTTTGAGCCCTCTTTAGGTACAAGTCAATGCTTTTTCTTTGTTCAATGTGCACAGTTCATGGGTCGAAGCCAGTTGAAGCTCTTAATTTTGAGCTCTCAATGTGCACCAGATTGATGCATTTAAACTTAAAATGCACAAAAATTTTCTTGCGGGGGAGAATGCCCCCGAACCCCCCTAGGGACAGAGGTCCATACAGAATGCCCAATTTTTTTTTAAAATAATAATTCACAGCACCCACTGATCACAATTACTTCCAGCGGCCCTGAAAACACCTCTCAAACCTACTTAAAAAAATTGTTTATGACGGACGAAACTTGCGGAGGCAGTTTTTAAAACGTGACTGACACAACTTGAGGTCGTAGCCTATTTTATATGTGAGAATTTCGGACTGCAAGATCGAACCTTTAGCGTCAGTAGCCTATTATATAATTATTATGCTCTATCAATCATTGCATAGTATCATAATCGATTCTATTATGATGCAATGAGGTTGTTTTCATTTGTGCCCCCCTGAAAAAAAATGAATGCCCGTCCGTGAATTTGTGTCTGGCGCCGGGTCTGTACATATATCCGATGTTGTCCGTTTAGTTGACATTTTTCAGGGAGATGTGAAACGATCAAAATTGGACAAAGGTTACAAATTCTTTTTTGAGCAATTTATTTTTGATTACCAAGTAATGTATTATTATGTGTATTTGGACACTTCAGTCTCAAATATTATTGCAGGGACAGTGGTAATTAGGGCCAGATGTTATAGGTCATTAAGAAAGCATGAGGAACCACATCAACTTGAGGTAAATACATACTGGATTTAGAATGATGAATGGTATATTTTTTGATAACCAAGATAAATTCTAATGTATTACTTGTCTCAGTATCAATAGTAACAGCAGCTATAGTTAGAAAAAACAAAACAATCCATTCATTAAAATGGCATTGCACTTGATGACACTTACTATATCAATCTACACTGTGGCAGAACGGAATTCCGTAGCCACTTAATTATTATTATTTTTTTCAATGTTGACCAATTAGAAGAGGCTAATCAATTGTGACGAACTATTTAAGGAGGGAAATGGTTTCGTAGGGTGTGGCGCAAGTGAACTGTGATGTGAGAGGTCTTGTTGCTTCGAAGATATGTGCTGACTGTCACGAGACAGCGTGAGATGTTTCGGTACGAGGAATGAATTTATGGCGTTCCGATCGGCTCTTTAATATAACTTTGCAACATGCACTCGTTACAATGAACGTCTCACTCAACGTCTTATTTTTTTTTTATTCTGCTATTTATTCCATTCAATTTAAGACGCAGACGTGACGCAGACGTCACGCAGACGTCACGTAAATCACGTGTGGCAGTGAAGTGTATTGTCAGACGTTTACGTGTCATTCACGTGTAGCAGTGAAGTTATAAATTGTTTTTTTCTCTAACACGGGTTTAACACTCTACTCAGCACAGCTCAGTGCAGTGTGCCAGCGGTTGCGATCGGTTCTTTAATATGACTTTGCAACATGCACTCCTCTCAATGAACGTGACACTTGCGTCTGTCTTATAAGTGATTTATATATAGGATTTTTTTTTTTTTTTATAATTTTAAAAGGCCAGCACTTTGGTAAACTAGAAAACAGACAACTCGATCGCACAACCACTGTTTCTGTAGATCCTTTAAAGGAGCATTTCACCCCTGGGAACCTTGATCTTCATTGAAAGTGGGTCATATATGTATTCGAAATCTGTCAAAATTTTCAAATTTGGTGCCTTTTTGACCGAGTTATGACAGAAAGTAACTTTATAGCGCATTAGTTTGGTAAACCACATTTCCCACAATGCAATGCGTTTGAACAGCTCCAGAAGCCACTCCCACTAATCCAGAACTTTCACGGGTATAAGGTTGGAAAACGACTCGGTTACTAACGTAACCTCGGTTCCCTGAGAGGAGGGAACGAGTATTGCGTAAGTAGCTTACGCTATGGGAAAACTCCTTTTCTCGAGAATATTGAAGTCTTTATGTAAAACGCATTGCAGCTGCACAGCTGACAGCAATGAACGAAGGAACTCGGTCATTGGCTGTGCTGCGGCAACTTGCTTGAACCAATGACGGGGCGACTCTGAATGCGCGACCAATGAGCGCGCTTCGCGCCTGCGCGCGTCAGAGCCCGCCAAGATGGGCGTGGCCAAGCTATATATTGGGCGCCCCGTCATGAGAGTTCTTTAGGTTAAAACGACTGAAGCGAACTAACCAAGCACAAGCACGGCAGCTTACGCAATACTCGTTCCCTCCTCTCAGGGAACCGAGGTTACGTTAGTAACCGAGTCGTTCCCTTTCGAGAGGTCTCTCCTATTGCGTAAGTAGCTTACGCTATGGGAACACCATGCAAAACGCCGTGCGTGCTGAACTTCGCCTTATGATAGCCAGAGGCAGGTGCCTGAGCTAAAAAGCAAAGTTATCATCCAACTAGCCGGCAGAGGCGAGCTTTATATGTGGGAAAAAAATACAGAGCGGC
Source organism: Gila orcuttii (assembly GCA_026230005.1). Taxonomy (NCBI): domain Eukaryota; kingdom Metazoa; phylum Chordata; class Actinopteri; order Cypriniformes; family Leuciscidae; genus Gila; species Gila orcuttii. The sequence continues at coordinate 42,710,786 of JAPDVR010000010.1, forward strand.
TAGAAGGCGCTCAGTGTGACACAAGCACATACATAATCTAGATACGAACTCGCAGTTCAACTAGCATTATGCTGATAGCACATTGGAATGCAATGTCGGGACCTGTAGGTTGTAGAATCTGATAAATGTGGACGGTGAGGCCCAGCCTGCCGCCGCACAAATATCCTCGATCGGTATCCCGCTCGACCATGCCCAGGAAGAAGCCACACTCCTGGTGGAGTGTGCTTTGACTCCCCAGGGGCATTGAAGTCCCTTAGCTTCATAAGCCAGAGCTATAGCTTCGACTATCCAGTGAGAGATTCTCTGCTTTGAAACGGCGGAACCTTTCGTACGGCCGCCAAAGCATACAAACAGTTGTTCTGTCTGTCTGAATAGGGCAGAACGCTCCAAATACACTCTGAGAGCCCTAACGGGGCAGAGTAGATTAGCGTCGTGTTCGTCTGCTGAAGACGAAAGCGCAGTTAGGGAGATAACCTGTGCTCTGAAGGGAGTGGTGAGCACTTTAGGAATATACCCATGTTTCGGTCTAAGGACGACCCTGCAGTCGTTAGGTCCGAATTCTAGGCAGGCAGCGCTTGTTGAAAGCGCGTGCAGGTCGCCCACTCTCTTGACCGAGGCGAGTGCCAGCAAGAGCGCCGTCTTGAGCGAGAGCTGTTTAAGGTGCACGGTTCGGAGTGGTTCGAACGGGGGCCCTTTAAGAGCGTCTAGGACCGTAGCTAGGTCCCAGATCGGCACTGAGGGGGGGCGTGAAGGGTTCATCCTCCTGGCGCCCCTTAGGAAACGAATAATTAGGTCGTTTCTTCCCAATGGACGTTCCATTACAAGGTCGTGTGACGCTGTGATGGCAGCCACATATACTTTGAGCGTGGAGGGGGTGCGGCCCGCCTCCAGAAGCCCTTGTAGGAAAACGAGTACACTCGTAATCTCGCATGTTACAGGGTTCAGGCCCTTGGTATTACACCAGTCACCGAACACTTTCCATTTCTGGGCATATAAGCGTCTCGTGGAGGGCGCCCGCGCCTCAGCGATGGTTTTTAGTGCTCCGCTCGCGAGGTTCCTGGGAACCCGTTGAGGGGCCATGCATGAAGGGCCCACAGATCGGGGCGGGGATGAAATATCATCCCGCTGGCCTGACTGAGGAGGTCTGGCCTCAGTGGAATCGGCCGTGGTGCAGATTGCATTTGCATCAGATCTGGAAACCATGTTTGGTTCTTCCAGAGTGGGGCTATCAGCAGCACTGCGTTTCCCTTTTCTCTGACCCGACTGATGACCTGTGGCAGCATCGCGATCGGGGGAAAGGCATATAAGGGGCGGCTCGGCCAGCTCTGGGCGAGCGCGTCCGTGCTTTTCGTGAAGAAAAGAGAGCAGTGCGCGTTCTCCTTGGAGGCGAAGAGGTCGATCTCCGCTTTGCCAAAGGTTTTCCATAACCACTGAATCGTCAGAGGGTTGAGAGCCCATTCTCCTGGGAGAATCTTGTCTCTGGATAACATGTCTGCCCCCTGGTTCAGGGCGCCTGGCACATGCGCTGCTCTCAGCGAGCGCAAGTTGTGCTGGGACCATAAAATGAGTCTCCTGGCCATTGAATGCATGGAGCTCGACCTGAGTCCACCCTGGCGATTTATGTACGACACTACCGTCATGTTGTCCGTTCGGACCAGGACGTGTTCGTTTTTTAGATGTGGGAGCAGGGCTCTGAGAGCCAAAGCGACCGCTTTCATTTCCAGACAGTTTATGTGTAGGCGCTTCTCCGGGTTTGACCAAAAGCCGGAGACAGGCCTGCCCTCGTAAAGGGCCCCCCAACCTATTTTGGAGGCATCTGTCGTTATCATCTTTCTCCTTGTGTTCACACCCAGACTCACGCCTGACTGGTACCAGTCGGCGGCTTTCCAGTGCGTCAGGGCTTTTATACAGCCGTGGTTCGCTCTGATTAAAAAGTGGCCCGAACGCCACGCGTGAGTAGGGACGCGGCTCTTGAGCCAGCGTTGGAGAGGGCGCATATGCAACAATCCTAGCTGGAGTACGGCCGATGCTGAGGCCATGAGACCGAGCATCCTCTGAAACCGTTTGACGGGGCGCGCGCGCCCGCTCTGAATGATGTTGCAAGGCGCCGGATGGTGAGCGCGCGCTCCGATGAGAGACGCGCTGTCATTTGCATCGAGTCTAGAACTATTCCCAGGAAAGAAATTCTCTGGCTGGGAGATAGTATGCTTTTTGCAAAATTGATTCTTAGACCCAGGCATTCTAAATGGCTGATAATCCAAGATCTGTGTGTTATTAGCTGACTCTCTGATTGTGCTAGAACCAGCCAATCGTCGAGATAATTCAGTATTCGCACTCCCCTTTGTCTTAGGGGGGAAAGTGCTGCATCCATACATTTCGTGAATGTACGGGGAGCCAGGGACAGGCCGAACGGGAGTACTGTGTACTGGTATGACTGTCCCTCGAAAGCGAATCTCAGAAACGGCCTGTGATGAGGCGCTATTGGAATGTGAAAGTAAGCATCTTTCAGATCCACTGAGAGAAACCAATCTCCTGGGCGCACTTGCGCGAGGATATGCTTGGTTGTTAACATTCTGAACGAGCGAATCATTAGTGCTTTGTTCAGGTGTCTGAGATCTAGGATGGGGCGGAGACCGCCATCCTTTTTCGGGACGAGAAAATAGCGGCTGTAAAAACCTGTCCCGCTCAGAGAGGGGGAAACAGTTTCCACAGCGCCCTTTTCTATTAGTTTGCGCACCTCGGTGCGTAGAACATGTGAACACTCTTTTCTCACTTTCGTCTCGACCACAGTCGTAAAACGTGGTGGCCTGCGAGCGAACTGGAGCGAGTATCCGTGCTTTACTATATTTAATACCCATTTCGGCATATCTGAAATGTTTTCCCATGCCGCTGCGTGTACAGATATGGGCTGAATACAGGCTAGGGGCGGGCCGCTGTGACGTAGGGACCCGGCTAGCGAATCGCCTGAGCTCATAGCTCTCAGGGGCGCGGGCGCGCGCTGAGCAGCTGAGTGAATGGGCGCGTGTGTGATTACAACAGTGCGCGCTGTGTTTGTAAAACTCGCAGCCTGAGCTGAGGTTTTGTTTGACACTGTAAGGGCAGTGTTTATAAGTGGGGGTGCATAAACAGTGGTAGGCACACGCGTCACTTTTATAATGTTTCCCGCTTTTACTGGGGATGAATTTATAACTGTGTGAACAGTGCTTGTGTGAAGTGGTGCGTACATGACCGTAGGCACGTGATCTACATTCATGGGAAGCGCAGCCTGAGCTGGGAATGAATTTGGCACTGTTTTGACAATATCTGGGAATGCACACTTTGTGGACATGTGAACCCTTAGTGATGCAGGCAGAAAAAGACTCTTTTTGTGTTTTCTGTGCGTCGCCGTAAAAACGGCGTTTGTTTGCAGGTGAGCGAGCTCTGTGACTGGCCCATTGACTGCTGTATGGACATATCCAGCCGCCTGTAAGGGGACTGGGTAATGTTTGAGCTTTTGCGGAGAGAGTGGTCCGGCTTTTGCGAGACACGTACTCTCTCTTCTCATTTCTGTGGCTAGGACGGCTTTCGAGGCTCAGGGTTCAGCACAATCTTGGGCCGAGGACCCCGTCGCTCAGGAGGCGGCTTGCGGTTGTGAGAGCGCGAGCGGCGTCGAGCGTCAGCCTGAGGCGCGGGCTGAGAGGCGGTGGGGGCTGTTCTAGCCGGCTGCGGCTGCGGCGGTCTCTGTCTGCTCTGCGATGAGCTGGAGCGCTTTGGCAAGAAATGACGCATAGCTTGTGAAGCGTTCTGGGCCTCAGTGAAGCGTTCGGCGAAATCTTTAACCGCCGGTCCAAACAGCCCGCTGGTGGAGATAGGCGCATCGAGAAATGGCGCCTTATCCGCGTCCTTCATTTCAGTCAGAGTCAGCCACAGATGGCGCTCGAGAACAGTCAAATTAGCCATAGCACGGCCGATGGACTGGGCGGTGGCCTTCGTGGCTCGCAGAGCTATATCAGTCGCGCTGCGTAAGTCCCTGAAGGCTTCGGGTTCGGGGCCAGACTCGTCCATAGAGCGGAGAAGCTTGGCTTGGAACACTTGAAGTACCGCCATTGAGTGAAGCGCTGATGCAGCTTGGCCGGCGGCGGCGTAGGCGCGACCGGCGAGAGCAGAGGTAGTGCGGCAGGGTTTCGAGGGGTGGGAAGCTTTGGCTTTCCATCCGGAGGTGGAGGGCGGGCAGAGATGATTGGCCACGGCCTCCTCGAGGGGCGGCGTTCCCTCGTAGCCTCTTTCCTTCGCGCCGTCCACTGAGGAGAGCGAAGAAGAAAAAGAAGGCTTTAGGCGCGCAGAGTGGGGGGCTTTCCACGACTTGGTGAGTTCGTCGTGAACTTCCGGGAAGAAGGGAGAAGGCCTTTGCCGAGGGGCCTGCTGGCGCCCCTGCAGAAACCACTCATCCAGTCGGCTCCGGGTTGGCTCTTCGGGAGAAGACCAATCGAGCCCGAGGTCTTCCACGGCCTTAGAGAGGACACGGATAATCTCAGTATCCATAGTGGAGCCCCCGCTCATGCTAGCTAGCGTCGACGGGGCGGGGTCGAGAGTGGAGCCCGGCCAGTCGTCCGATGCAGCGTCGATGGACAAGCTGTCGTCCATTCCCCCGTCGTCCTCGGACGCGCCGAAAGTCACAAGGCCCACCGCTCTGCCAGAGGGGTGTGGGTCCGGCTGGGTGAACTGAACCGGCGGTGGGGAAGGCAAGAGCGGCGGTGAAGCACGCGGAGACTGGCTCGGCGTGACGTCACTGAGCTCAGGTTCAGGAAGCCTCTGTGAGCGGCGCTTTTTCTTAGTGCGCGGCTCAAACAGAGGGGTGGCGATGGGCTCGCTCACGGCGAAAGCGGCGAGGCGAGCCCGTAGTGCGGAGAGACCCAGGTCATCACATTCCGGGCATCCGCCCTTGGTCAATGCAGCTTCTGCGTGGTCACGGCCCAGGCAGCGAGCGCAGATGATGTGACGATCCCCGTCCGGGAGAAGGTCTCTGCACGACGCGCAGGAAGGCATTTGAAACAACGCCTTAATGGAAATTTGCTCTTTCACAAATGTCGCGGGGCGGACAGATGTAAAATACTTGCGTATATGGCGCGCCGGATGGCTCAGTAGGAGGTGCTTGAAGGCGGCTGAAGGTGCCGACGTCCTCGTAGCAATCCCGCTGGTATGATTTTCCACGGCGGCGAAGGCTTCCAATAATCCGGAGGATCCAGCGAAGAAGGTGTTCGCTGAAGGAGATTAAATCTAAAGAACTCTCATGACGGGGCGCCCAATATATAGCTTGGCCACGCCCATCTTGGCGGGCTCTGACGCGCGCAGGCGCGAAGCGCGCTCATTGGTCGCGCATTCAGAGTCGCCCCGTCATTGGTTCAAGCAAGTTGCCGCAGCACAGCCAATGACCGAGTTCCTTCGTTCATTGCTGTCAGCTGTGCAGCTGCAATGCGTTTTACATAAAGACTTCAATATTCTCGAGAAAAGGAGTTTTCCCATAGCGTAAGCTACTTACGCAATAGGAGAGACCTCTCGAAAGGGAAACACGGGTTACAGGTTGCCTGGAACGATGTACTCCCAGTTACGAGTTGGAAAAACACGGGTTACAGGTTGCCTGGAACGCGGCATTACTGCACAAACAGTTCACTGTTGACGTTACGTTTTAAACGGGAATCATAACGTGACAATGCTTTAAGATCTTGTTTATATTTGACGAGATTAATCATATATACATGTAAAACACTTACTTTACAGTCAGGCGTCCATTTCTCCCTGCTGGCTTCGGCTGTCGTTTCCAGTTAATTTTCGGGATGCGGAAATATGTATCTAGGACGCCTCTGTCCATATGCGGTGCGAAACTCGGATGGTTCACAACACAACACTCAATGTCCGTGTCTGCCTCTGACATTTCTTCTAGAAGGAATTGGCATTTTAGAGATTCTTTGCAGCAGACAGACTCTAGCTCGGTGTCCATAGGCGCACAGTTACAGCACGAGCACCACCAATTCGCTACAGCGCGAGCAAGCCCGGGCTTCTCGTCTGCGCCGGGCTGGTCTCCTGCGGCGGCCGCAGCCGACGCCACCGCCTCTTGTCAGCTGCTCTTCACTATATTGTGGCTCGTATAAATAGCCACGAACATCAGTTTCGAGCAAACGATTTTCAAAATCCTTGTCTTCCATATCGTGTGTCGTAAATTCAGGCATTATGGTAAATCTAACTCCTTGAGCGCTTGTTAGCTTAGCTTGCTGTCTTCCAAGCAAGATGGCGGATTAATAGTTTAGTTTCTTCAGGTTTAGTCCCACCCACTGATCTGTAATAGGCCGGTGGGGTGAGTGGGTCCCACGCCCTTGAATAATAATGAGCTAAAGGCTGTAGTTTTCTTAATATGCAATGAAATTTATCTTCCGTCCTATCGTGACGCAAAATGACGATATTTACGTCACGATAGGACGGAAGTAAAACACTTAAATCCTTTTTTCTCCCATCTCAGAAAAAAAAACAAGCAAAATTCCACCATCATTATAATATATGACTGGGTTTCTAACAATACAAACCTTAATGCAAATGGGTGAAGTGACCCTTTAAATAGAAGAATAGAATTAAAAAATAATATTTTTATAAATAGGCCTATATAAAACTATTAGGCTATAGGCTACTAAAATGGTTACAAAAACATAATGTCGGATATCCGAAATAATAGGCTACTACAATCTGCAAACACAAGGCTATGAACACAAAACAGTTTAGGCTATGTCCTATAGGACGTCGTTTGTTTGTTTGTTTATTTATTTAGCCTATTCAGTTTTTGTAGCAGCAGCATAATAAACAAGATGTGTTTCGTTTGTCACATGCTATTGTTTGGGTTTTCAGCGTATTTTTATTCCAAATGTTCTATAGCCTATAATTGAATATAAAAGTTTTATATTAGCCTATATAATAATAATAATAATAATAATTTGTTAATAGGCTATCTTCATTACATAGAGATATAATTATACAAAATACAAAAAGTAGCCTAGTCAAAACGCATAAAGAACATTACATTTAATATTTTTACTATATATTTTGTGCTTATTATTTTTAATTAACGAAATGTCAATCATCTTTATAACAGAATATACAATACAATCCTTTTCGTGTAGGAACAAGCAATGCTAGAAATATGTGGTTAGCATCTTAATGTAATCTTTAATTTATTATTTTATTCGTTCATTTACTAATTAGCTGTATGTTAACTCAACTAATGTAATGTAAATAACTGGATACTAATTACTAATATCCAATAAATAAGTAAATAATGTAAAATAAATGTATTGATTAGAGTAGCCATAGACTAAAGATTTTTCTTATATTAATTAGGTGCATGCATGGTCAAGCGCACACATAAATCTTGCTGCAAAGCACAGCAAAAGTAGGCGTCAATCAAACTTCAGTGAAACTCTAAAAACCAAATATTACAACTTTAAAATTAAACATTACAAATAACAAATTTTATTTGTTAGTTAAATCAGCCCAAATGTTTACAACTAGGCTAAGTTATTTTGTGTTGGTCACGAGACTCCTAGTGGTGAATAGTACATAGGCCTACATGCTTTTTATGGTTAATCTTTTTATGATTAAGTAGGCTATATGTGGACATGTTGACAAGAAAAAATGGCAAACACAAATTTTAACATGATAATTTGTGTAAATTAATATTTACTAACTATATAATAAAAAGCTATGTATAAGCAAGGTAATATCACTTCATTGCTAATAAAATAGAATTGAAGATCAGTGGGGGAAAATAATAAAGAACGAATAAGTGTGTGGAATGTGCTGGAAACCCCCTTGACGCAGACGTGACGTTCTGCACAGGAACGAGTGATGTGGCAGACGCAGACGAGACGTTCGGCAGACGCAGACGTCACGTTCGGCACACGAACGAGTGATGTGGCAGACGCAGACGAGACGTATGAGGTGTGATTCGTGCATTTACTTTGCAAACTAAGCAATCACCGTGTCGATCGTCACCTACCTTGCCGTGACCAATGACGTGTGATAACATACGCGTGGATAAACGCCTGGATAACGTACGCGTGGATAAACGCCTGGATTAATACTTAGGCTAATTTCTATTATCTTTACCAGGGCTCGACATTAAACCTTTTCATGTGCTTAGTAAGTAAATCTGTCATTCACTTGTCCGTGTAAAAAAGTTGATTTGTCCGGATTTTTGTTTTGTTTTTTGTGTGTGTTCATTTATTCTGAAGCAATATTCTCATCAGTGTTCAATCAGCTTTGATATTTAAAATCGGCATATTGTAATATCTGCATCTTTAAAGGGCATCCTCCTCCCTAATCTTAATAAATGTATGCTTCATCTTTCATTTTAAATCCCTAAATTTGATCAATAAATTCAATTATTTAGAATAGTAAGACATATCTGTTACCTTAGGTAGAGCTGATCAAATTAAATCATTTACACTGAGAAATTACAATTGCATAAAATAATGTTATGAAATTGATTTAAACATACAATTAAGAAACGTTGGAAAGAATGATACTACTTTTAAACATAACACTAAACCGCCAGTAGGTGGTGGCAGGCGACCGTCTTAATGAGTGAGTCATTGATTCATTCATTCAAACGATTCGTTCAAACGGCTGATTCATTCAAGAATGAGACAGATGTTTATGAATGGGTCATTGAATTTTTGACTCAACCGATTCGTTCAAAATGCTGAATCGTTCAGTAATGAAAACAGGCCGAGTGTTCCTGTGAGATGCGCCGTGGTTCTGCTGTGATTTTTGTTTGGAACTATTTTCGCTGCTGAAAGTGAAACAGAACAAAAAAAGCCAACATATATTGGCTGTTTTTGTTCTGTTTCACTTTCAGCAGTGACAATATTGCAATATTGCATCTAAAATGTAAGTGACTTAATTTTAACTGTATATTGAACTGTTGTAACTTGTAGGAAATCAATGTCACATTTTCAATCGTGATAGTAGGCTATTCAGGAAAAATAATTGAGGTTCCTTAACATATGTTAAACATATAAAAACTCCACATTTTGATTTTTATATTCAGTTTGTCGTTAAAAAGACAGTTTGACTTGTTCTCAAGATATAGGCATTTTGTTGAGGAATGACCAGAGCAGGCAAATAAAAACAAGATAAATAAATAAGCAAATGAACAAATCATTTGGACAATTCAACTCTTCACAATTTTGGGCTATTTTTTTTATTTATTTATTTTTTTGCCATGAAGGTCTGTGGATTATAAATATGCCAAATTATGTGCGAATTTCAGGAACATGATGACTTCATAAAGATTTGGTTTTACTGAGAACAATAACTGACAAACACTAAAACGAAATATAACCTTGTCGATGCTTAGGCTACTGCAAGGATTCAAAAGAAACAATTTTGATTATATTATGCATTCCCGTGGAGTTATTAGCAAAATACAAGGTGACTTATTACTGCGCCACCTTGTGGCTGTTCACCAAATTCAGTACACTTACAAAATGATTAACTGCTGGCTGCAAAATAAAAAATAGAAAGAAGTGGGGGAAAATGTAAAAGAAAATCAAATACGACTTGGTTCAATGATTCAGGGGAACAATTATTTTGTTTCTATCCCTTGTTTTTCAAGGGTTATTAACATACAAATACTTGAGAGACAGTGCAAAATCTTACACAAATATTGTACACTTACACTACACTTACAGTAGGCCTACTTTACACTAAGGGTTACTTGATGTAAGATGAGAGAAGTACATATTGTACATACAGTAAACTATCACATTGCACTCCCTTCATGATTGTCATATTTATTTGCAGAGATTTTTAGGGACTGTATTTTACCATATAAAAAAGGCTGTTTCCCAACCCTGTTCCTGGAGGCACACCACACACAACACATTTTCCAACTTTCCATCATAATCACATCTCAATCAACTCATCAGCTCTTCAGTGGATACAGCAGTCACAGGAGGGAGACTTCATCAACAATGTGCAGTGCTGTTGTGTTCAGGGTTAGGAAACACTGGACTATGTCTAAGTGAGCTTCAGAAAGAGTTTGGTGACAAGACCAAGAAAATGTTTCTTATTTTTAGAAGAGGTGAACAATTATACATTCACAGTACATTCAAACACAGTGTTGTACATTACCCTGCATATTTATCCCCAGACTATATGCTTGTTGGGCCGGTGCAGAACAGGAGTCCTGAAGTCTCCCCAGCACCACACACTGCACATGTCTCTTCTGTATAAAGCCCCTGTTAATGACCTGATCTGAATCAGATGCTTTTGATTGAGGAGACAATGCAGAATAAACAGAACAGACAAAGAAACCCACAAAACATTATACCTATACATTAACCATCTCCTTATAGTGAACGGACTCCATGCTTATGGCTATTGTCTGGTATATTTGCTTCTTATTTATTAAAGGCAATTGGTTGATGAAAAATTGATTAAAATTAAGATACAATTTATACAAAACGAAATTCACTTTAAAGAAAGGCTTTCTACAAAACAAAACTTAATGAAGTGGTCAAAATCATCTCTGTTGACCCACGTCTCTCGATATATTGGCTACTTTTCATAATCACAGATGGAAAAAAATAACATTATAACAAATATGAAACTAAATGCGTTTATTTAATGGCTACAACACATATAGTAGGCTTACAGACTCTTTATTTGTAGAAAAGGCTGCACATTCATTTAATTCTGAAGTTTGCACACATAAGTTGAAAGGCATTCGTTTGTAAATCATATCTGCAACATTTATCAAGTACACGGATAATTGTGCATGCATTTATTAATCATTATGATACTAAAATCATAATAAAGTAGGCTACACTGTATACAAAAAAATCAGATTAGCCCAGAATATGAACGCAACGCGTTTAATTACACGTTATTAAGCATTTTTCTCCCATAGAAAATCATTACAAGAACGCTTAAAGTGGTTTAATGCAGATTAGACTGTCCCGTTATTACGTCAAATAACTATGTCGAAATAACAATTATGTTGAAATAATGACTCAATATCTCGAAATAGAAAGTTTTCTTTTTTCCCTGCACCATTTGTTTCAGGGCTGCATAGAACACAGCCTGAATATAGGCTAATTGATTCCAGAAATAATATTTGGCGGTGCTTTGGTCTTTATTGGGGGTGCTGAAGCACTGCTAGCCCGCCCTAGATGACCAATATATTACACACACACATAAATATATATAAATGAGATATATAATAGTGTTGTAACCCCCCAAAAACATGAAAACAGTGTGTGTTATGATCATATCCCAAATTAAAAAGGTACAATACAGTGAGATGATAGAATTCAGCCTAACTATTAGGCTAATAGCCAGACGTTGATCCAGACGTTGATCCACACGTACGTTATCCAGACGTTGATCCACACGTTTATCCACACGTACGTTATTCAGACGTTTATCCACACGTACGTTATTCAGACGTTTATCCACACGTTTACCCACGCAGGGCCGGCGATTGCTATAGGCGAACTAGGCGGTTGCCTAGGGCGACAAATATGTTGGGGGCGCGGTGCGCCGGCGCCCTCTAATGTCGCCCTTGGCCTACTTCCCATTAATCACAGAATTAGAATGACAAGCGAAACAAAAACATGTTTATTAAACATGATCATCCTAAGGCGCCCCCTCAGCCACACGTTTAATTACTTGTCAACCTGATTATTAGATTGAATTGATGATTATTGTCGATCATTTCCTAACGGCGGGGTTGGGGGTTACGTTACGTTACGTTAGGCAAGTAAGTCTTCTCATCTCAGCCATTAAGGTGTCAAACGAAATAAATTTACTTAGTATTGTGCACAGGCATGCTGGCCATCGGGACTACCGGGAGCGAATTATCTTCCCCCAGGATGGTAGAGATTCCCGGTGGGCCGACGTGCTTTTTGGGCCGATACGTCGTACTTTTTTTTTTTTTTTTTTTGTCTTAGTGGCCCATAAAACTCGTACATCGGCCCATTCGTTTTGTTTTGTTTTGTTTTGTTTAATTGGTGGCGCTGGGTTACTTCCAAGTAACAAAATTAACTATGGAAGTTTCCTTTATTTTTCAGTGAATTTGTTTTACAATATAGCCTATGGCTATTACTGTCATGGGATTAATATTATAACTATTATTATGTAGTAGTGTAATGTAGACAGACACTGTAACTAAAAGAGGTTTGAATTTTTCTTTGTTCAATTTGCACACTGAATATGGGTTGGAGCTTTTCATTTTGAACTCTCAAAGTGCACCAGATTGATGAATTTAACATTAAAATACACAAAATTTTCTTACGGGGGGCATACCCCCGAAACCCCCTTAGTCTTGTAGCAGCCTAATAGATTAGTAATAATAGTAGTGGTGGTAGTAATTGTAATTTATATACTACAAGTTACATGGTCAGACAAAATGTATTTGTACAATGCAACTATGTAGGATGATAGAAATATCATTGAATGTTCTTTGTAGCATTTGTATGAACAATTTATTATACAGTTGAAGTCATAATTTGAATAATTTGACTTCAACTATTTGAAGTCAAATAGTTTTGGAGAGACTATAAGAGAATTTTTGTTTAGTTTTTATCATTTGTAAGTATTTTTAAAAAGGGGGGGGGGGGGGGGGGGGTGCAAAACTCAATCTCGCCTAGGGCAACCAAAGGGCTAGAGCCGGCCCTGTACCCACGCGTACGTTATTCAGACGCAAAGTAAAAACAATCCTTTCTCAGCTCCGTCGCCGCGCAATTTGAGCGCAGCTCAAACACGTGACCGTGACGTGTGACGTCTCAAATCTTACGTCTGACGCCTGAATACTATGGGATTTTGGCCAGACGGCTCGCGAGCGTATACACGTTAGTTCACCTCTCAGTTTGCTTAGCGATCGCCAAAAAGTGCACAAATCACACCTCATAGAGACGTTCGGCAGACGCAGACGCCACGTTCATTGAGACGAGTGCATGTTGCAAAGTCATATTAAAGAGCCGATCGGAACGCCATATGAATTGCTTCGGAGAGAAGAGTGAAGGAAGCGTGCAGTGTCCAGGAGGTGTGGTTTATGCTTACCTTGCATGACGTGACGGAGTGAACGAGGGTGCAGCTGTGAAGCAGTGGCGGAGGCTCTCTATCGTGGCTGACGGCAAAGGTGCAGTGAATTGAGATTATTCCTTATCGACTGATAACTGTTTTCCTGAAAACTTGTTTCAAACGAAGCTCCTGTTACTTAACTGCTACTTCAAACGAAGACAACGGTACCGGGTACGGACTTGATGCACTGGCAGTTCATGCACACGACCAGCAAGTCGACACACACACACACACACACACACACACACACACACACACACACACACGCACGCACGCACCCACGAAAGCAATCGTACTTTTTCTCGGCTGGTTGATAGCATATAAACTGTGTGAAAGCGAACCTGAGTGGTAAATTGCCTTCATTGATAGGTTTAATCACAGCACTGTTTTTTCACTGTACCTAATATTGTTTTGAAGAGTGAATAAGATTGTTTGTGACGGTCTGTGAGTTCATAAATTGAGTAATGCTTGCCATTGACGAATCGCCATTGTTGCTGCCTTATCTAAATCTGATATTTGTTTTATTTTGTTTTTCTTTGTTTTCATGGTGGATACGATATAGTATCTTATTCTGTGATGTCCAAACACGAGTGTCATGTTTCACTGTGTTGAGTGTTACTTGTGCTAACTGTTTAAAATAAATCTGCAAATTAATTGATTGGTTTCCTACAGGTTTGAATTGATTATTTATATTTCAAGTCCTTCATATGTAGCTCATGTTCATATGTGGTTTTTAAATAAGCTATCCGGAGTTTACTTACTGCCAGGATTAAATGCCTGGCTGGCGCCCGAACAAATCAAAATAAAGAAAGGTAGAAATAAGTGTTTATTGATGGGCCACCATCGCTACAGAAATGGCGCCCGAACAGGGACTTGAATTGTTTAGAAGTGGTGACCTGAAACTTAAATGAATTTAACTGAATAAACAGGTTTAAAATCAATTGTAACCGATATTAATAGGGGTTATTCAAGAAGTGACTATTGATTAATTTTGAACCTGGAGGAAATGAATTGAATTAAACTGAACTGTGAACTTTGGAAAACTGAGTTTTTTTTTTTTTTGCTGTGATTCTGAATACAAAGTATGAATTTTTGAAACCAAAATAATTTGTGAAATTAAGTAGCTAAGTTTGGCAGATAATTTTTTTTTCATCTCTGGAAAAAAGTTGAGGTTGTGTACATATTGTTGGATTTGTAAACATATTTGATGAATTTAAGGGTTTGTTTATTTTTGACCTGAATTTATTGTCAGTTAAAAGTGGTTGTTCTTAAAATTCATACGTTTGTTGCTTTGCCCTGAATTTATGAACATTGTTATTTTGGCCAAGTTTGTTATTTTTCTCTTATTTTTCTCCCAACAAAAGAGACACAGACAATTGACTGATTTTTTTTTTACTGACATGACCACTAGTCCATCATCCCCAGCAACTTTGTTTGATATGGAAGTACCGGAAGTGGAAACCCCCAGTTGGCCGCCGTTAATCCCTATCACCTCATGTCCATATACTCCCAATCTTTCCCACATTGATCAACGTGAGTCACGAGTGCAGTTTGTACCCTCCACTTTGACTGGCAGCACTCCAATGCCACCCCTCATCTGGGAACCACAATCAGATCCTATGCAGATTTGCACAACTCCTGAATCTTCATCTTCTGTGGGCCGGCAGGAGTTACCAGGTGAACTTCAAACACCAGGCAGAGGAATTCAGCTACTGACCAGTCAAGTTCAAGGAGACTTGGACACTTTTAAGCGATTCATCAAGAAACAGGAGAATGTGGTTTCAGAACTTACTCAGGAGGTGAAAGCTCAGTTTATTCAACATTCAACTCATCTTTCTAAAACGGTGGTTAAAATGGAGGACAATCAACAACAATTACTAAAGTGCATCACTGATAACCAAAAAAAAGTGGAAACTGAGATGGATCAATGGTCTAAAGCTACAAAGCGAATGATCTCAGAAGAATTAGTTAAAGTGGAGACTTCTGTTGTGTCTGAAGTGCGGTTCCTGGTCCAACAGCTTCAAGCAGAAGTTCAGCAGGACTTTAAAGCCACTTTCCAGAGTCTGAAAAACAGTCAAGAACAGTTCAACAAAGAATTTCATCAACACAAAAACCAAATGGATGCCTTCTACATTGATACTCAAAAATTTCAGTCCAACATGTCTCACCAACTACAAACCCAGATTGAAGAGATTAAAGAGATGATTGCTAACCAACAAGAAGTACCTCCAGCCGACATTCCTTCATCGCCAAGCTCTGTACTAATTACTACTACCACCACTTCATCTGTTCCTTTAGCTAAAAGTGATCATCTACGACTTACCTTTCCCACTTTCGGAAAACCACATGATGATCCAGATCCTTTGAACTACTTAACTCGATGTCAAGATTTCCTGGCATTGCATCCTTTGTCAGATGGGGATCTTCTAGCTACATTCCGTACGGTTTTGTATGGAACCGCCCGTGACTGGTGGGAAGTTGCACGTACCTCTGTATTCACCTGGACTGAATTTGAGGCAGTTTTCCTCTCTGCATTTCTTTCCGAAGATTATGAGGACGAGTTGGCAGAAAGGGTCAGAGTAAGAACTCAAGGAGAGAAAGAACCCATCAGAGACTTTGCTTTTTCATACAGAGCCTTATGCAAGAGATGGAAGTCAACTTTATCAGAGAGTGAAATTGTAAAACTAATTCTGAAAAATATTAAACCTTACCTTGCCAGCCAGCTTTGCAGTCGAGTATTTACAGTGGAGGAGCTGGTGAAACTAGGGCATCAACTGGAGAAGGACAATGAGCAGCAACTCCAATATGAGAGCAGCTTTCACCACAAACAACCGTCTGTATCACCCCGAGCACCTGTGGTTGGACAGATGGACAAGACTCCAGTTCAGGGCTGGCGGTGTAAGGGTCATCATCCTCCAGGAAACTGCCCTGGTTATGCATCTAATCAATTATTTCATCAATCTCAGCCATTTCAACAGTCACAGCCATCTCAAAGTAAGAGACCGCACCAAAGTCCAAAACCAGGTGGTCCACCCTCCAATAATGCTGTCTCAATTTTAAAAACCGACCTGATTCCAACAATGACACCTGTTTCTGGCAACCTACAATGCACAGTACCACAACAACTAGTTGTTCCTATTAATATTGGTGCCTGGAGAGGTAAGGCTATTTTAGACACTGGAGCCAGCTATACTCTCATTCATGAGAGTTTGTGGAGGGACCTTATTCCCCAAGAGAGTCTTCATCCATGGGACTCAGGACCTCTCTATCTAGCGAATGGTGAGGCCGAAATTCCGCTTGGTTGGGTCAATGTACTGATTCTGCTTCATAATCAGAGTTTTCCTTTGAGGGCTGCAGTCCTTACCTCAACGTCGTTGACCTATGTAGTAGTTTTGGGGCTGGATTTCATTTTTTTTAAGTGGTCTTCAACTTAATATTGTTGATGGGACATATTTTTTTAAATGTGCACCTGGAGTGGAATACTTTTTCCAACCCGGACACGCAAGCATACCTACCAATAGAGTTCCCGGTCCACGGAAACCCAAACAGTTTGAACGTTCTCAACAAAACCTTTCTCAAATGAGTGCTGTTTCCCCACCACAACTACTATCGGCATCACAAGAGACTGATTTTACAGAGAATCAAGTCTTAATTGAAAAACTGATTACGGAAGCAATCTTCCCTCACAAAGAAGAACTTCAGTTACGCCAGATCCTGGAAATTCATCCAACGGTGTGTACTCGTCAGCCAGGACGAACAGATGTTCTTCAACACCGCCTATATATGCGTCAGCAGGTACCTATTAAACAACGACCCTATCGGCTCACACCTGTAAAGCAAGCCATAGTCACAGAACAGCTTCAAGACATGTTAAGTGCTGGCGTCATTGAACCCTCTCATTCCGAATGGGCTTCCCCAGTTGTCTTAGTTCCTAAAAAGGATGGAACGCTACGATTCTGTGTGGATTACAGAAATATCAATTCCCTCACTGAGAGTGATGCTTATCCATTGCCTAACATCACAGAGATTTTAGAGTCACTCTCGGGTGCCTCCATTTTTTCAACCTTGGACCTAAACAGTGGTTATTGGCAGGTACCCATGGAACCTGAAAGCAAGTCAAAGACCGCTTTCATTACATCTGGTGGGCTGTATCATTTCAATGTCATGCCTTTTGGTCTAAAAAATGCACCAGCAACCTTTCAGAGGCTGATGGAGATGGTTCTGAGAGGATTGCTTGGAACCATGTGTTTCGTTTATATCGACGATATCATAATTTACTCCCCATCAATGGCCCAGCATGTTCTTGACATCCAGACCATCCTTCAGCGGTTACAAACAGCTGGATTGACGTTGAACCTAAAAAAATGTAAGTTCTGCCTTCGGGAGCTTACCTTCCTCGGTCATGTAGTGAACGGACAAGGTGTTACCGCAGATCCCAGCAAGGTGGAAACAATTCGCACTTATCCAGTTCCCCGTAACCTCAAAGAGGTTCAGCGCTTCCTGGGATTGGCTGGGTGGTACCATCGATTTGTGGCAGACTTCTCTAGGATCGCAGAGCCTCTCAATACCTTGAAGAAAAAAGGTCAAGCATTTCAATGGATATTACCATGTCAACAAGCTTTTGATTATTTGAAAGTTTGTTTTACAACATCACCCATTTTGGGACATCCAAACCTTCAACTACCTTTTACGGTGTACACTGATGCGAGTGACACTGGCCTAGGTGCTGTGTTGACCCAGCGGAAGGAGCAGGGCAGTGAAGAAGTGATCGCTTACGCCAGTCGAACCTTAAATAAAGCAGAAATTAACTATTCCACCACAGAGAAAGAGTGCCTAGCAGTGGTGTGGGCACTTGTCAAGTGGCAACACTATCTGGAACACCGTTTGTTTACAGTGGTTACGGATCATTCTTCTTTGCAGTGGGTAATGAATTCCACTAAAACCACTAGTCGACTCCTTCGATGGGCTCTTCGACTGCAAAGATTTGATTTTGTGTTGGAATATCGTAAAGGAAAGTTGAATGTTGCTGCTGATGCACTGTCACGGATGTACCACGTACCTGAGTGTAATGTGTACACAAGTAAGAAGGAAGATCCAGAATTTCCCATCACCCCTGAACGCATCTGGGACGAACAACACCGTGATCCTGAAATCACAAAAATATTTCAAGTTTTGGCCAACGATGAACGTACTGAGAAGGAACCGTATGCTGTGGTAGAAGACAAGTTATATCGTGTTACTCACCTGACTGATGGTAAAACTCAATACCGTGCTGTCGTACCACGCATCCTTATTCCCACCATTCTCCAATTTTATCATTCAAGCCCACTTAGTGGACATCTTGGAATCTTTAAAACCTATAAGAGAGTACAAGATGTTGCCTATTGGCAGGGTATGTGGACCGATGTCAAGAGTTGTGTGAAATGTCAAACACTCAAGAGTGACAACAGAAAACCAGGAGGAAAACTCCAACCTATCGTTACGTCAAGACCAAATGAAATGCTTGGAGTAGACATAATGGGCCCACTACCGAAAAGCTCCAAACAACAGGCATACATACTCGTCTTTGTTGATTATTTCTCGCGATGGGTAGAGCTATTTCCCATGCGACATGCTACTGCTCCAGCTATTTTTGAAATCCTGCGGAGAGAAGTGCTTACCCGATGGGGCGTGCCTGACTTTGTTTTGTCAGACAGAGGATCACAGTTTGACTCAGCTTTGTTCACTGAATTGTGTGAAAAATGGAGTATAACCCACAAACTAACCACAGCTTACCATCCACAGACTAATATGACGGAAAGAGTCAACCGTACTCTGAAGTCTATGATATCTGCGTTTGTCGAAGACAATCACAAAAGTTGGGATAACTACCTACCAGAACTCCGTTTCGCACTCAATACCGCAGTGCAGGAATCCATCGGCATGTCCCCTGCTGAGCTCCATCTGGGTAGGAAACTTCATAGCCCGTTGGATAAACTGTTGCATGGACGTAATCTTTCTCCTTCTGGTCCTTCGTATGATGTTGTCCATCAGTTGTCTCAACTTCAAAGGAAGGCCAAGGAAAACTGTAAAAAAGCACAAACTAGACAATTGAGAAATTACAACAAAAATAGACGAGATATGGAAGCTTTAGCTTAAGTTCTGTCAGGAAGACTTAATCAGCGTGTCATGTATTACCTCATCCCTATCCAATCAGGTGTTAACCGTCACAGTATAAAAGATTGGTACTTACACTTGTCTGAGTTCGCAGATGCTGACGCTGCCATTCATGCTCTCGTTCAGTCGCCAGCCAACACGTTTCAGGACACGCATATTGTTTACTATTATTGAGTTCCGACGATGGATAGGCCTATGTCCCGCCGTATCTCCTGCTACACGTCGAGGTTCCCGCGTTCAGTGCCGCATCTCCCCGTAGGCACAGTGGTCTTCGGAGAGTTTTTTTTTTTTATCAGCCAAGGCCTCTCATGAGAAGTTCTGCTCCTCTAGGCCTAAAACACCCCGGGTCACCAATCAGTTTCCATTTCACGTCATTTCAAGCCTCAACAGCGTCAGCTCAGACAGGATAATCCGGCAGGAAGAGAACTATGTCATCCTCAACAACTTGTCCAGGAAAAGAACCTCGCTGTCTACACGGGTGCATTATCCCGCAGATCACCGATCCACCGTCATGAATCAACAACTCTGCAAGTCACGAGAGGCGATCTTCTCTCGCTGGTTCAAGTTCAAGCTCCACTTCCAAGGCTTTCAAGTCGGTTTTTTAAGTTTTGGTAGGCGCTTCCATCAGCCACTGTTAATATGTCCCCTCTTTCATGATTAAACTTCATCCAGGTAAGTATTTCTCCGTTGCTTCCTACACCAGCGGCAGAGTTCAAATTGGAGTCCACGGTGACGTGGCGTACGTGTTCATAATTACTACTGTTTTGCAGACTGCAACGGAGCTCGCCTTAAGGGGGAAATGTCATAGCAAGTGTAAGCAAGTTTCACGTCACCGATTTTCCACAGTACTAATCTAATAATATCAGCATTGTCGATACCACGCTCTCGTGGGCAGTTTGCAAATACCCACTAACAACTGGGTAACTGATTTAAAAATAAATAAATATATAAATAAACCTGAGTTAAGGAGAGCAAGTTGTTCATTTGGCTGTTATGCATACTGTAGTGCAGTGTTTCTCAACCTCTCCTGCAGGGACCCCCGCACAGGACATGTTTTTGTTTTAACCCTGAAATGGCACACCTGATTCAATTAATTAAAGGCTTAATGTGCAGCTGACTAATTGAATCAGGTGTGCCATTTCAGGGTTAAAACAAAAACATGTCCTGTCAGTGGGTCCCTGCAGGAGAGGTTGAGAAACACTGCTGTAGTGGATATCTCTACAATGGCAAGTTAAGTACGTATTTACATAAGTGTTGTAATTTCACTAACAACTATTTTCAACATATTTAGGCCTACTTTAAATTCATATTATAAGTCCCTTAATGAAAATTAGATCTACAATATTGGAAATGTGTACAATCGCTGTAATATTCAACCTTTCCTGGTGACTACTTAATCCACTGATATGTGTGATAGAAATATTTTATGTGATGGGTATTTCCACATTAATGTACAGAAAAATGCAGACTAAGGATGCTCCTGTCAAAGGCCACACATCCTTCGCAAAAACTGTTAATAGAACTAACAGTCATATTAGTTTTACCAAGTCAAACCAATCAACAGAACTAATCAGTGAAGGAGACTCGAGTGGCATCGTCTTTGCTCAACTATATGATTTACATGTTCATGCATCTTTCTATTCAAGAGTCTCAACTGTTGTTGTGGCCAGTGACGAATGGGGCTATTTCTGCAAAGAGCAACTTGGGAGCCATGTCAGGCATATGCTCCGCATCTGAGAAAAGGATTCTACGCTCAAAAGACAACAGATCAAGTATCATTTAGGTAATGATAGTAGCTTCTTGACAGGACGCCGTCACCTTACTTCAGGTAAGTACCGTATTAAGTCAGATTTAGTCGGTTTAAGAATTTCTAAAAAAAAAAATAAAAAAAAAAACACACTAGACAAAGGGTGCATGTCCAATCTCAGATTCGGTTATCTAGATCAGTAAAGGCTAGATTAATCTTTTAAGCTTACTCAAGGTTCGTTTAGTCCGCTCTTCACAAAATCATCCTATAGCGGTCGTTAGCGTCCTTAGGGTTTTGACGTGGTCGCAAAATATATTATATCGTTGTGCTAACAAAGCATGGTTGTCATCAAGGCAGATCTTATTGTTAGGCGATCATGCCATTCCTGAGACGTTAATTCGGCTATCAGTCGTCTTCAATTTCATAATTAAGGTTGTGCTTATTCCTGCCAATGCACAGCCATAGCTACGCGCTTTCATTCTTTGTTACAGGCTTTCAGACGGCTTTTGCCGTTCAGCAACCCGGATCCATCACCCTGCCCTCTTCTAACAGAGTTTATGTTAAATTAGTAATGTTTTGCTTTTCTTTTCAGATTCCTGTTTTCACATCCTGATCACGGCCGATTGTTCCTTCCTCGTCTACAATTACAAAATCGTAATTCAATATTTCTTCCATTCATAGTTTGCTCGCAGGCATTCAAATTCACGCAAGTATTTTAATACTAATTATCCAAGTCTGTTCACCATACCTTCTCTTTGTTTGCTACTTAAGGCATAGCCAAGACCTTTAGTAAACCTCCGATAAACGCCTGCCAATCACATTGTATCACAAAGATAAAAATGTGTATAATTGTGCCCTTTTCGCAGGATATGTGGTAGGTCTCCGGTGCGTATGTGGGGTTTGGCTCGGAATGCCCACAGATAATTTTGAATAGCATGTTGGAATGGTCATTTCGAAGGTGATTAAGCATATCGTTTTGTCTATCCCTTTGGATGTGGCAGGGCTGCTACTCCCGGCACAGGGGTCGGAGTTTCAACAGCTCGTTTTGCAGCTTCGATTACCTCTCACCAACAATTTTAAATTTTTCGCTTCGTTCAACCGGGATCATTCAAGATGGAGAGACTCAAGAAGTGTCAACATATAGACAACATTCTGGATGGTCGTTGATGAATTATGTAGCTCATCGTAGCTATCTCTAGTCACTAATTAGCTTATTCTGTCTCAATTTTCTTTAAATCATGTCCCGTGGGCAGGATTCATGTAAATTTAGGTTGTGATGCACTAACCCAGGAGGAATTTCGTTAGCTCCTCTCAGCGCTGTTGTAGTCTTTAAAAAGCAATTCTTAAATGAATTTCTCCCATTGCTTGAACTTTGAGTGTTGTAACCTTGAAGATGTTGGTTATGCTTATACGGCAACATCTCACACTAAGTAAGTTAGAAAAGCAAAATCCATCCAACTTCCTTTTTATTACTTCCTGTCCGCAATGGTCTCTTTTCTATTGGTATTCAGATTGTAGCTGTCTGTTACAGCGTCATGGCTCATGCATCCAGGGGATTCACTCCAGGAGCTAAATACTCCGATTTCCCCATGGTCTTTTCTGTTTGCGTTTCTCACCTAATTTCTTTACTCCCTTTCTTAAGAACTCTAAGAATGACTCTCAAGGCTCTGTTTCACTTATCAATTTATTAATTAGTTATAAATTCTCTCCCTTCTCATCTATGATTAATTTCTTTAAATTCCCCTCCATTTATCCTAACTAACGTAGCACTTCTCTCTAAGCCTAGTTCAGGACTCATCAGTTTCTGCCCTCAAAAGCTGCTGTTTACCCCCCTCCCTTTATACCGGTCATTCGTTCCGGATTGGGGCAGCCACCACAGCAGCCGAACGAGGAGTGTTTACATCAGCTATTAAAATAATGGGAAGATGGTCTTCCTCAGCTTTTGAATCCTACATAGGAACTGATTCAAAAATTATCATTGAAGCCCAGCAAGCTCTCCATTAATAATCCAGGTAAATCCTCTCGCAACTACTGGTGGTGGTGGTACTACGTTAACCACTTGAGCGCAGTTCAATTTGCACTATCTGATAAAGCCCCTCTGTACTCGTCTCCGTGTTTGTGTTTTGTCCCGCGGTGTCTCCGCTCGTCTTCTGTCTTTATGTGATCCTCCTCGGCCACTAGTTTAGCCGTGGTCTGTGCAGGCTATCATAGCTTTGTTCTTACGGTCCATCGCGGCCTGGTCCGTCTGGTCTAGTGGCCTTGTTTCGTGAATATTGTCTTTCATGTGGTATTAGCCGTCGGTGTGGCTCCTAAGCGGTCTCGTCTCTGTGGTCTCCCATGGCCGTGTGGCCTATCGTGGCCTTGTCCTCTAAGGTCCATCGTGGCCTAGTGACCTCTAGGGGTCTTGGTTTTATGTGGCTCTATGGCCGTGTCTATGATTAGCTTGTTACGTGTGGCATATTGAAGCCTGTCCTACATGTGGCCATCTGTGGTCTGTGGTCCATCGCGACCTTCTGTGTGGCTTAGCAGCTCTGTCTTATAGGTTTGTCTTCATGTGGCATTAGCGGCCGGTGTGGCTCCTAAGCGGTCTCGTCTCTGTGGTCTCCCATGGCCGTGTGGCCTACCGTGGCCTTGTCCTCCAAGGTCCATCGTGGCCTAGTGACCTCTAGGGGTCTTGGTTTTATGTGGCTCTA
This sequence comes from Gila orcuttii, assembly GCA_026230005.1. Classification (NCBI taxonomy): domain Eukaryota; kingdom Metazoa; phylum Chordata; class Actinopteri; order Cypriniformes; family Leuciscidae; genus Gila; species Gila orcuttii. Next base: position 42,734,492 of record JAPDVR010000010.1, read on the forward strand.
TGGCCGTGTCTATGATTAGCTCGTTATGTGTGGCATATTGAAGCCTGTCCTACATGTGGCCATCCGTGGTCCGTGGTCCATCGCGACCTTCTGTGTGGCTTAGCAGCTCTGTCTTATAGGTTTGTCTTCATGTGGCATTAGCGGCCGGTGTGGCTCCTAAGCGGTCTCGTCTCTGTGGTCTCACATGGCCGTGTGGCCTACCATGGCCTTTTTCTATATGTGGCTATCAGGGCCTGCGGTCAAGCTGACCTCGTGTTTATGTGGTCTATCATGGCCTGTGGTCAAGCTGACCTTGTGTTTATGTGGTCTATCATGGCCTGCGGTCAAGCTGACCCTGCGTTTATGTGGTCTCTCACGGCCTGTGGTCAAGCTGACCTTGTGTTTATGTGGTCTATCATGGCCTGTGGTCAAGCTGACCTTGTGTTTATGTGGTCTATCATGGCCTGTGGTCAAGCTGACCTTGTGTTTATGTGGTCTATCATGGCCTGCGGTCAAGCTGACCTCGTGTTTATGTGGCCTATCATGGCCTGTGGTCAAGCTGACCTTGTGTTTGTGGCCTATCATGGCCCGTGGTCAGGCTGACCTTGTGGTTATGTGGTCTATCATGGCCTTTGGTCAAGCTGACCTCGTGTTTATGTGGTCTAGCATGATGGTCCATTGGGCCCAGTTCTATATGAATAAATGTATAAATAAATAATTTTGTAAATAAATATTTATCTTATCTGTATTCTTCTTTCTCGTTTCAGGAACCGTAGGACCCACGACTGGTGGGTATATTTATTTACAGTTCTTTGGGGGTGGGCTCCGTCCTTGTGGAATTATTCTTCCACTTCTCTTTGGGGGTCGGCTGTGCCCCCGCCTTCATCTCAGGCGGGACATGCAGATTCGGCTAACCTCGCTTTGCTCGCTAAGGACGGGGCCTACGCCAAAGAACTCATAAATTTTTGCTTGCTGAGCTGTCAATAAATGTATACAGCTTTTCAATTTATCTCCCGAGTCTTTCTGGTAGAAATGGAAGCTTTAGCTTAAGTTCTGTCAGGAAGACTTAATCAGCGCGTCATGTATTACCTCATCCCTATCCAATCAGGTGTTAACCGTCACAGTATAAAAGATTGGTACTTACACTTGTCTGAGTTCGCAGATGCTGACGCTGCCATTCACCTCCATCCTCCCCAACCACCACCAAGGTGGTACCTTCCCCTCCATCCTCCCCATCACCACCACCAGGATGGTCCCTTCCTTACCTCCAGGGGGTCGGCTGCGCCCCCGCCTTCATCTCAGGCGGGACATGCAGATTCGGCTTTGCTCGCTAAGGACGGGGCCTACGCCAAAGAACTCATAAATTTATGCTTGCTGAGCTGTCAATAAATGTATACAGCTTTTCAATTTATCTCCCAAGTCTTTCTGGTAGAAGTAGTATTCCAAGAGAAAGACAGAGTATGGATCCGAAATTGTGGAAAGGACCGAAGTGGAAAGGACCATACCGCATTATTCAACAGTTAGGTCCACTAAACTATAGAGTTGCTCTAGAATCCACAGGAGAGGATGTGCGTACTGTCCATGTGTGCAATTTGAAACCCTGTTTTCCTACTGCGGAGGAATTAGAGTTTTGCAACAGGGAGACACTCGAAGAGATCTTTAGGGAGACCTCAGATGAGGAAGAAGATTTCCTGGGATTTTAAAGTATTTTTTTTTGTCCAACAACTATGAGTTGTTTTTTTTTTCTGGGGAAGGGAGTGTGGCAGAACGGAATTCCGTAGCCACTTAATTATTATTATTTTTTTCAATGTTGACCAATTAGAAGAGGCCAATCAATTGTGACGAACTATTTAAGGAGGGAAATGGTTTCGTAGGGTGTGGCGCAAGTGGCGGAAGTGAACCGTGATGTGAGAGGTCTTATTGCTTCGAAGATATGTGCTGACTGTCACGAGACAGCGTGAGATGTTCCGTGTTTCGGTACGAGGAATGAATTGCTTCGGAGAGAAGAGTGAAGGAAGCGTGCAGTGTCCAGGAGGTGTGGTTTATGCTTACCTTGCATGACGTGACGGAGTGAACGAGGGTGCAGCTGTGAAGCAGTGGCGGAGGCTCTCTATCGTGGCTGACGGCAAAGGTGCAGTGAATTGAGATTATTCCTTATCGACTGATAACTGTTTTCCTGGAAACTTGTTGCAAACGAAGCTCCTGTTACTTAACTGCTACTTCAAACGAAGACAACGGTACCGGGTACGGACTTGATGCACTCGCAGTTCATGCACACGACCAGCAAGTCGACACACACACACACACACACACGCACCCACGAAAGCAATCGTACTTTTTCTCGGCTGGTTGAGAGCATATAAACTGTGTGAAAGCGAACCTGAGTGGTAAATTGCCTTCATTGATAGGTTTAATCACAGCACTGTTTTTTCACTGTATCTAATATTGTTTTGAAGAGTGAATAAGATTGTTTGTGACGGTCTGTGAGTTCATAAATTGAGTAATGCTTGCCATTGACGAATCGCCATTGTTGCTGCCTTATCTAAATCTGATATTTGTTTTATTTTGTTTTTCATTTGTTTTCTTTGTTTTCATGGTGGATACGATATAGTATCTTATTCTGTGATGTCCAAACACGAGTGTCATGTTTCACTGTGTTGAGTGTTACTTGTGCTAACTGTTTAAAATAAATCTGCAAATTAATTGATTGGTTTCCTACAGGTTTGAATTGATTATTTATATTTCAAGTCCTTCATATGTAGCTGGTGGTTTTTAAATAAGCTATCCGGAGTTTACTTACTGCCAGGATTAAATGCCTGGCTGGCGCCCGAACAAATCAAAATAAAGAAAGGTATAAATAAGTGTTTATTGATGGGCCACCATCGCTACAACACCCACAAAATCAATCAATAAATAAATACAAATGATGTCTGATTGTGTGTGTGATATCTAGTGGCTTAAAAAAAAAAAAAAAAAAAAAAAAAATCATGTTATTTAGTTGGCCAGGAGAGTGCAGCAATCTTACACTAGATTATGGCTCATTTTCATGCCATCACCATGAATGAAACTAAGAATTGTACATCTTTACAGTGAATTTAATTTAACTTTGCTATTTTATCTAAACATGAAAATAACGAAATTAAGGCAAATAAATAATAAAAAACGAACTAATATTACGTTTTAAAAAAATATTGTTACAAAAACATATTTTTGTATGTCCCCAAAAAATCCCAGTGTACACCCTAAATGAACAACACACAAAAGTTAAATAAAGATGTGAAATATATGAGTCTTTCTATCACTTTCTTCAGATCACGCTTGAATATAACTATCCACCTCAAATGGCAGCTTATACTTGTACTTGTGCTGCTGGAAGAAGTTTGTGCAACCACCTGGTTGCACTACTTTACCATACAGCACATTACAGTACATTAGGAACCAAAAATGTTCCAGCTACCCTTGCTTGCACAAGCAAACAGCAGCCCTGGCATAGGCCACGCACCCAGGTAAAAAAAACTCAAAACAATTTAAATTTAGCCAACAGTTAATAATAAATAAAAAAAATATGTAAAATGCATGTGCAAATCAGATTACAATCAAATGCAATATTTACATGTTTTGTCTGGGCATCACTCCTGAACCAGTGGATCAGCTTGTAGTGCGCAAGCCGAAAGCCTCTGGTAGGAGCGGTGTGCATAGAGCATATGGAGGTAATCTCCAAATACTAATACATCTTCACATTAGATAAGACACACTGATAATGAACACACTGAGGCATGAACATTTTTGTTTAAGGACCTTTGCCTGACAAAGACGTGATTGCTGGAGCAGCATCCCTCATCTCTCTTCGACCACAACCGCTAATAGCTAAAATTATTGATGGAATGTCTGCTGTAAGCATGGTGTCCTCTAAATTTGGAGAGGTCCCAAAAGGTTCACTGCTGTCTTACCAGTGTCCAGCTGTGCTGCCAAAGGATGTGCTCATTCATCCATATGCTCCACAATTCCCCCCATTACCTGTCCCACAATACACACTTCCACAATTTCATTTTGTCCCTGATAGCTGGGCTGAACTCCTGCATATGCAGAGTCTGGAGGTGACCCCTGAAATATCAGGGATCGTTGAGGAGGGAACAAGGGATCAATCCAAAAGCCCACTCTGGTTCAGCATGCGTCGTCTCCATCTTACAGCAAGCAAGTTCCATGAAGCTGCTCATGTCAGATCAGAGTCCACTGCAAAGACACTAGCTGGCCGGATCATTAAAGGTGCCCCCCAGACCAAAGCAATGCGTAGAGGAGTGGAGCTTGAGCCAGAGGTTCTTCGCCGCTATACTGAGACCTTTGCAGTTAATGTTCTTCCATGCGGTCTCATCATCCACCCCGATGCTCCACATCTCAAAGCCCAAATCACCCTTGTGAAAGCCCAAATCACAATCTCTGCTGTCCCAACTTAATTGATACAAGTAGTGTAGAACATTATATAGAAACTGTGTCTATTCCTCGTCTAGTGAGGCCAAACAATAAACCTAGTGTGGGATCTAGGAAAAATCTTATTGTAATTAAACCAGAAAATCTAAATATCAGTGAACAAAATCAATTTCTAAAACTAGGTCTTCTAAACATTAGATCGCTCACACCTAAGGCGGTTATTGTAAATGAAATGGTCACAGATAATAATTTCGATGTTCTGTGCCTTACTGAAACCTGGCTTAAACCAAATGATTATTTAGGTCTAAATGAGTCTACTCCACCAGGATACTGTTATAAGCATGAGCCCCGTCCGATCGGTCGTGGCGGCGGTGTTGCAACAATCTATAGAGATATCCTTAATGTTACTCAGAAAACAGGTCACAGGTTTAATTCGTTTGAAGTACTTGTGCTAAATGTTACGCTCTTAGATGTAAGAAAGAAATCCCTATTATCTCTAGCCTTGGCGACCGTATATAGACCTCCAGGGCCCTATGCTGATTTCCTAAAAGAGTTTGCAGACTTTCTCTCAGATCTATTGGTCAATGCAGATAAAGCAATAATTGTTGGAGATTTTAACATACACGTAGATAACACAAATGATGCGTTAGGGACTGCGTTTACAGATTTATTAAACTCCTTTGGGGTCAAGCAAAACATCAGTGGTCCCACCCATCGCCTAAATCATACTCTAGACTTAATTATATCATATGGAACCAATCCAACCGATATAGATATTATACCGCAAAGTGACGATCTCACTGATCATTGTATGGTAACGTGCATATTACGTACTGCTGAAATTTGTCATGTTGCGTCACGTTATCGACCAGGCAGAACAATCGTTCCAACCAATATAGATAGATTCTCAAATAGCTTACCTGATCTATCTCAGCTGCTCAGTGAACCCAAACAAACAGATGAACTAGAGGAAATGACTAGCAGTTTGAGCACCATTTTCTCTAGTACATTAGATATTGTTGCACCAATTACATTAAAAAAGGTTAGAGAGAAAACTAAAGCACCATGGTACAATAGTACTACACATGTTATCAAGAGAGAAACTCGTAACTTAGAGCGTAAATGGAAACAAACTAATTTAGAGGTCTTTAGAATCGTGTGGAAAGACAGAATGTCACGTTATAAAAAGGCTCTAAAAGCAGCCAGGGCTGAGCATCTCCGCAAACTGATAGAAAATAACCAAAATAATCCAAGGTTTTTATTTAACACCGTGGCTAGACTAACAAATAAACAGACATCACCAGAGCAAAATATTCCGTTACAGTATAGTTGTAATGATTTTATGAATTACTTCAATGAGAAAATAGAAAGCATCCGAAATACAATTGTAAATGTACAATCCTCTATGGTGTCTTATGATTCAGCCTCAATTATCGCCCCTCAAGAACAACTACACCGCTTTACAACTATAGGACAGGAAGAGCTAAATAAACTTATCTTTGCATCTAAACCAACAACATGTTTATTAGATCCAATACCCACTAAACTACTGAAAGAAGTGTTACCTGTAGTGGAAGAGCCTCATCTCAATATTATTAACTCGTCTTTATCTTTAGGTCATGTTCCAAAAATATTCAAGCTGGCAGTAATAAAACCGATTATTAAGAAACTGCAATTAGATTAAAATAACTTAGCAAATTACAGACCCATTTCAAATCTTCCATTTATGTCTAAAATACTAGAAAAAATTGTGTCCGCACAATTGTGCTCTTTCCTGCAAGAAAATGAGATATATGAAAAATTTCAGTCAGGATTTAGACCGCATCATAGCACAGAAACCGCGCTAGTTAAAATTACAAATGATTTACTTTTAGCTTCTGACCAAGGCTGTATCTCAATACTAGTTCTACTCGATCTTAGCGCTGCGTTCGACACTATAGATCATAAAATACTCTTGGATCGACTACAAAACTACACTGGTGTTCAGGGACAGGCATTAAGCTGGTTTAGATCGTACTTATCGGACCGTTACCATTTTGTCTGTCTAAATGGGGAAAAATCGAAGATAACGTCAGTAGACTATGGAGTGCCGCAGGGATCGGTGTTAGGCCCTCTGCTATTCTCAATATATATGCTGCCACTTGGTAATATTATAAGAAAACATGGAATTAATTTCCACTGTTATGCTGATGACACTCAATTATATATTTCATCACGACCAGATGAAAACACTAACTTATCTAAATTGACAGAGTGTCTTAAAGATATAAAATGCTGGATGACGTGTAATTTCCTGCTGTTAAATCCAGATAAAACGGAGGTATTACTTATTGGTCCCAAAAACTACCCACAAAACCTCGTACAATACAACTTTAATTTAGAAGGATGTCCTGTTACCTTATCCACTACAGTAAAAGACCTGGGTGTTATACTAGACCGCAACTTGTCTTTCGAAAATCATATTTCATATGTTACAAGAACTGCTTTTTTCCACCTTAGAAACATTGCTAAATTACGTAACATACTTTCTGTTACTGATGCAGAAAAGTTAGTTCATGCATTCATGACCTCAAGACTAGATTACTGTAATGCTTTATTAGCTGGTTGTCCTGCATCCTCAATAAACAAGCTACAGTTAGTGCAAAACGCAGCCGCTAGAGTTCTTACTAGGTCAAGAAAATATGATCATATAACACCGATTTTATCATCTCTGCACTGGTTACCTATTTAGTTCCGTATCAATTACAAAGTACTATTACTGACCTATAAAGCCCTAAATGGTTTGCTGCGGTGTATTTAATGGACCTTCTATCGCCCTACAATCTTTAAGATCCCTAAATTCGAGGCTTCTGGTCATTCCTAGGATATCTAAGTCCACTAAAGGAGGGAGGGCGTTCTCACATTTAGCTCCTAAACTCTGGAATAGCCTTCCTGATACTGTTTGTCGCTCAGACTCGCTCTCCCAGTTCAAAACTAGATTAAAGACGCATCTCTTCAGCCAAGCATTCACATAATGCTGGCCTCTTATACTACTGTTCAATCAGATCGAATGCATTAATATTATGAACAGCAGCTACGCTAATTATTTCCCATCTGCTTTTCTGCTGTTATCTCGGGACGCTAGTCCTGAGGTAAATAGCGTTCTTCAGCTACAGTCTGTATCCAGCCTCTCACGGAGACTTCAGATGCCCCAACACCTGCGATGAGATGACTAAACGCCTGCAATGAGACGACTCGACGCCTGTGAAGAGACGACTCAACGCCGGCGATATGTTATGCCCTAAATTAATACATGATGATTAACTAACTGTATTTTCTACGTACATTTCTGAAATGCACTTTCTGTAAAGCTGCTTTGAAACAATGTGTATTGTGAAAAGCGCTATATAAATAAATTTGAATTGAATTGAATTGAATCTCAGTGCCAGTCCAGATGGTAAAGTGGTGGACCCAAACGAAGAACCTCCCTATGGCCTAGTAGAAGTTAAGTGCCCTGATGTGAACGACATTGGAGAGGCATCACACATCAATATTATTGGGGGTCAAGCTAAATAAAATAAAAAAACACACCTACCACTGGCAAGTCCAGGGTCAGCTGATGGTCACTGGCTTAGCTTGGTGTGATCTGGTGATGGATACAAGGAGTGACTTCACTGTGGAGAGAGTATGGAGGAATGATGAGCTGATCCAAGAAATCAAGGCTAAAGCTGACGAATTCTACTTTGGTACATACATCCATGTTTTGCTAGGGCGAAAATAGGCAAGAAAGTGGCCAACCAAAGATGTTTATATTATTCACAGTTATGCATGTTGTATGTTTCTAAGCTTTATGATTAATGTTATTTTACAAATGTTTCCCAAACTCTGATAAACAGACAAACATTCTCTAACACATGCATTTGTACATGCGCAAAATCTGTTGTGCTGTCTAACATCACTCACCGTTGTCAGCGTTCTCTAGGTAAACTCCACGCTCCATGTACTCCCTCTCCTCAGCATACAACGAAAACTGTAACATAATTCAAAACAAAAGTAATAATATTAGGTTGACTAAACTTATTAATTGTGCAGTCAATCGATCCAAAAAATTAACTAGATTAATTACACGTTTTTTCTGATTAATTGTGATTGATCGCAATCAAAAAAACTCAAGTTTCTATACGTTTTTACTATATTGTATCATTTAATAATTTTACATTTACCCTCCAGATTAATGTAGAAACAACATAAAATGACTAAATAAAGACATTAATATTTATTATCGAAACACACAGTAGACACTTCAAGTAGACATACTTTGACAAATGTCATGTGCTTTTATTACTTATGGTTTAGAACTTTGTAATGATACATATTCAAAGTCAGTGGCCTACACACTGTATCTGAGTTAAAAGTTATTTTATACTTAGCAGTGTTTGTTACTGGAAAAACTTGGAAACAGCAACCACCAGCATGTCTGAAAAAGAGAAAGGATGACCAGCATCTTGCCTTTAACTCTCAACACATCTAGCCTGGCTTAGTTAGAAGCCCACTCACCACGTCAAGGTGCAGGCTCAGAGTGGGTAGACATGACAAGACAAGCGTAACAAACAGACGCCACAAACAGACAACACTGAAACATCTGAACATTTGAGTGTACTGTAACATTTGAACAGAACGTACTGTATAATCACAAAAAATAACAGTTTAACCTTAAAACGTCATATAACTTGTTGATAGCATTTGTGTAACAGCGAACAAAAATATGTCACTGACAGTGAAAATATGTTTTTTCTTATGTGTGTGTAAAGGCAGGTTACTCAAAGCAAGTTAGAAGCATGACAGCTGAACATATGTAAAGACAGGTTACTCAAAGCAAGTTAGAAGTGTGACAGCTGAACATATGTAAAGGCAGGTTCTCACAGCAAATGCTTATGCCCCGTTGATGCGGGCTCTAAGCAAAGCCAGTGTGAGCTGGCATGTTCAATCTGTCCAGTATTTTACCTCACCTTCAAAATCTAAAGGACCCTGGTAATTTGCCATCATGCAACAGCAGGACCACATCTGATTCACTGTGCCTGCCAAGGTGATGGGAATTGGGCAATCCCAAATGTGGTACTCTTTTAATCACCTAATTACACGTTCAACCAGGATGCGGAGTCTGGCTATGGCCTGGGTTCTCTCTGTTTCCTCTCTGCTGAACTGGTCTCTATGCTTGAAAGGTGGAATGATTAGTTTTGCCCCAACAACCTCCAAAAACTTTCCAATAAGGAAGCCCTTGTCTGCCATAACCTCATCACCTTGTCAACTCCTTATCAGAGATGGAAGCAATACATGAAAAACTCATCAATGAGTTGCATCTTACGCTGGGGGCTTGGCTTCACGACCTCTTTCTCTGCAGTTGAAATTCCAATCCTCTTGGCTTTGGACCAGTACACAATATTGGATGCAGAGGGCTCAATAGATCTCCAGAAAACCATAAAAATGTTTTTGGATGAGAACCTTGTGAAATACCTGAAGTCTTCATCAGACACACACCATCTATCCAGCAAAGATCGGGAGATGGTAAGCCTTGACACCAGTTCTTCCAGCTCCTTTATTTTTTCCAGTGCCTCATCAAGAGCACCTAATTAAAGAGAACAAAATAAAACTTACTTTTTTGGTGTTAAACATGACACTTTATCATTAGAGGGGGAAAAAACGTATTAATTTGGTAAATTGCAATTACATGTTTATGCAGTTATAGAACAGTTAGAACATCACTGTAAATTCTTTATTCACCCCAACAGCCTCACATACCATTATTTATTTAGTTCTGTTTAATCAATTGTTCATATTGTCTCCATTGTTGGACATTTAATAATAACTGGCCAATAACTGAAATGGGTGTCAAACAAAGAAGACATGCAAAATATTGGGGGTCCTCTGAGTTAAACCACAGAATGCAGTATAAAAGGGTCTGACAAGAGAAATGAGGACTTATCATGCTATCGGAATGATCGTAAATACTAGTTTTCTAGTTTAAAAAAATGTAGACAAACGCCCTTAAATTTTTTAAAATTTAAAATTTGTAAAATTCCGTCAGCCCCTCCTCTCTTCGTATAGCCCAAATACGCCTTTTCAACATTTCATCGCAAGGAAAGCTGTGAAATTATAAATAGGGTTGTTTCTTTTTTGAGTTGAAACATAAATGTGCACAACAGGTCTGACTGCTTTTGGAATCCGCCATTGTTCTCCGACTGCTGCTGCTAGCGCTTTCACCGGAAAAGAGTTTACCCTACTTCCGGTCTCGGCGGCCATTTTTGCAACCCAGGCTCATTGGAAATACGTTACTCTGCCTACATCTCTACATTTTTGCAAAACCTGAAATACGTACCTCCAGGTACGTTTCCCTGCACTTTTCGAGTGAAAAGTCCACTAGAGGCGCTAAGTGGTATCATTTTTTCTCCGTTCCAGATGGTTAAATAAAGGTTATAAAAATGACAATACCAGTAATGTTCAGACTTCTCAGTAGACCTGTACTCATTTTAATATAAATTAGGAATTATTTCCATGCTTTTGAGGTGCCACACAGCCTAGTCTCATGGCAGTTCGTGATATGGTCACGTCATTTAATCTAATGGTTCGTGATACTGACACGTTTATTTTGTTATTTTCGTGATATCAGCATTTTTATTTATTTATTTAATTTATTTGTTTACTAATGTAATGCACGATTCTTTCTGCCAGTCGGGCAGCTGTTTAATCGACATTTATTCACGATATCTTATCATGTTTATATAGCCTATGTATTTATTTTAATGTTATTATTTCGGTCTTATTGCCAGGGAATCTGGACTGCTTTGCTGTTTATTGATTTAAAAAAAAAAGTATAAACGACTACAATTTTATCAGTAGGAAATCGCGTTGAAGAAGTCTCCTTCCGAACATGAACTGATATTTGCGATATTTGGCATCAGTTCATGTGTGCCAGATTTTGGTAAGTAGCTAAATACACTGTGCTAATAATGTTTGATATAATGTCTTTTCTGATGGTCGAAATGAATCAGATTAGCTCATGTTCAGTCACTGCATTATCTGTCATCTCCACGGAGGCTTTGCATTTCATTGCTTTCTAATTCAAAACAGGGTGATTAAACACTATCTGTCACGTGACGTGCTACAGGCCTAGACCTTCTATCAGTTAATCATATTCATATTAGGTTTAAAGTAAGTTAGTACAATTAGTTCCAAAGTGGTATTTGTAGTAGAATCACAGTAAAAACAACACTTACCTTGCTTTTACCACAGTAGCCTTAGTTTTACTGTGATAGGTGTGGTAAAAGGACAGTAACCACATAACTTACCATGCTTTTACCACATTATTTGTAGTTTTAATGTGATATTTGTTGTAAATGCATATTAACCACAACATTTACCATGCTTTCAACACATTAGTTTTAATGTGATATTTGTTCTAAATGCCTATTAACCACAACACTTACCATGCTTTTACCACATTATTTGTAGTTTTAATGTGATATTTGTTGTAAATGCACAGTAACCACAACACTTACCATGCTTTTACCACAGTAACGTTTGTTTTACCGTGATAGGTGTGGTAAAAGGACAGTAACAAAACTGTCCATGCTTTTACCTTAGTATTGGTAGTTTTAAAGTGATATTTGTTGTAAATGCATATTAATTACAACACTTACCATGCTTTTAATGCCAAATAATGTAACAAAAAATATTTGTAAGGTAAATCAGTAATTTTCCCATTAAATAATCCAATATATTATATACCGTATAATGATATTTTCTTTTCTCTTTTTTTTAGCTGAAAAGACCAAAAGGGCCTTTCGGACTCAGTCAGCTCATTATTGTTTGAGGAGAAGTAAACGGGAGACGAAAAGCTACAAAGGCAAATATTCGCAATGGTATGTATGTGTTGGTTTTAACCCTAAATCAAACATTTTATCAAGCATTTGTTGTTTCTTAAACCTTTTCTTACAAAACCCATAGCCCAATCAGTACAAACATAGTCTCAAAGTCTTAATAATTCACAAGATTTAACAAGTTGTCAAATTCGTACAATACTTGTACATAATCATGCAGCTTTTACTTCTAGTGCTGTCAATGGCTAGTGCCTCAATTCCTGTACATATTTATCGCCATATTTGTAAATCAGTTGCGTGCCTTCTTGGAAAGTAGTCGGATGTCCCATACACTATCAGAAAAGTTTATATTAATTGCATTGTATTCATTAAAATTATTACAAATTGGACCCTGTCTGTTGATGTTCCAATGATACATGATGTCTCTCCACAACTCATAACCTTCCTCTGTTTGCAAGAGTGGAAAAGCTAATCTGACTTGTCACATGACATCAGATACTCGATTATTTTGTCGTAATCAGATCAGTTACACTGCTGATAACTGTCCCGCTTGCATGTAAATCATGTTATTTTTAAACAAGTTTATATGATTATTGCTTGCTTTTAAAGACATGCTTGTTTTCATAGAAATTACCACATATCAGTGAGCTTATTACATAAATGCATTTAACGTTTAATTATGCAATACTCCTTACAGAAAAAGATCCCACAGTTATGGATAAACTCACAACATCATCATCAAGTCCTGGGCACATTGGGCAACAAGTGTCCTCCAACGTATTCAATCCGTGGACCAGTTCTCCACATCTTCGCATGGGACACTGACATTCTTCAGTTGTCCGTGAAACATCTGTCTCCATGTCTTCCTTGGTCTTGCTTGTCTCCTGCATCCTCCTAGTGGTGTCCACTTCATAACTGTCTTTGGGTTGTGTAGTTTGGGCATGCGTAGGATGTGTCCAGCGAGGTGCTCCCTTTGCTCTGTCACAGTTTCTGAAAGTCTTCATGTGGAGTCCCACCCCTCAGGATCTCTGATATATGAAGAACCAATATTTAAAATAGTCATTTATCTTGGTTACACTTTATTTTAAGGTGTCATTGTTACAGGGTAATTAAATATTTAAGCACAGTGTAATATTAATTAAATACATGTACTTACTATAGAGTTAGGGTAGGATTAGGATTTGGTTGAGGGTTAATTGCATGTAATTAGGCATAATTTACTGTTATTACTATGGTAATTACATGTAACATATGTAACAAGGACACTGTAAAATAAAGTGTTACCTTTATCTTTTTCCATATTGTTAAAGAATTTTGTTTTCTCGTTTCATCTTCATAAACTGTACTTGAGGTCTGCCTAATGCCTTTATCAAACAAGCGTCAGTGCTCATCAGGAGTTTTGGTAAAGGACATATTCATTGACACAGGGATTAAAGTTCTCCGTCGCTACGACGGATTTCCGTTAATTGCAGCGAGTCTATGACGGATTTCCGTCAATTGCAGGGTTCCCGTCTGTCCTAAATGTCTGAAATTCACTTTTCATAATTTTAAGGCCGTAAATAGGCTTTCATTTCTGAAATAGTGTGATAAATGTCTTAATTTTAGTTTGAATAGGTCTTAAATTAAGGAAAGACGAGGTGTATTCACCCTGCTGAGGGGGATGTGATAAAGCCTGGATTGGAGCGAAAGCACGTTCCTCTCCACTCTAAGCATTCTGTAATCACTTCGCTAATGGTCCAGTCCGGGGTTTCACTTCCAGCTCACGGAAAAACTGCTCAGTGTCCACTCAATTAATCTTAGTTTTGGAGAAGTGCATGTCAGTCACAATAATTCATGTTGATGAATTATTGTTTAATTTAATTTAAAAATACTCACCATAATGGTGATAAGTGTTGGCTTTAGTTGGGCTCTTGCCCTTGACTTTGAAAAATAGTTCCAATCTGGCTGCTTTATCAGTATGAATTAAAAGGCACAATTGTTATAGCTAAAAGCTATAGTAAAGTGATCCAGAGATGACTGCACATTGATGTTGTCATCAATAGAGATTGAAAGTCATGAAAAATGAAAAGCTTCATGTTGCAATGCATGCTGGGTACCTAATAGTACACCTAAACTCAAAAAGTTTTAGAATGTGAACTAATGATTTACAGTAAAGACTACTAATGTATACTGGTTTTGTCTACTGCACCTACATAAGATTATATGTTAATACAACTCAACATGTTTAGTTTCAGCTTGTGTAAAAACTAAAGTGGTATCGGGCAACGATACCACTAAAAGTCAACTAATTCGGGTTAAGAGTGTACAGTGAAGAAAATGCATAGTAAAATATATATAAAGAATATTTTATATATTTTAGAATATATAACATTACACAACCCTGTCTCTTTTTGTTAAATGTCAGTTTTAATGATCAATAATATCCAGTATAAAAGTATAAGTAGCCTAATAGGTAGGTTATAAGAAGCTATACAATGAGAAATAAAGCAAACAATTCAGTCAAACATTAGTCAGCTCTCTAATAGGCTACAAAGTTAAAGTTAAATAGCCTAAATATATAAAGTTATGAAACTTCACTTTGCCCTCAGCCAAAACGATTTGCCATGGAACAAACTATATATTAATATAGTTTAGCATTGTTTGATCTTATAAGATAAATAAAAACATTTATGAACATGAAAAGTTATGTGGATGGTTGATTATTTGTCAAGCTAAGTATTTTTTTTCATAGATTAAAATAGCTTTTAAAATACGCAAACTGGCAATATTAAAGCGGTTTAAAACATCTCCCCTTAAAACGCTATTGGTCTCGACTATTTAAATAAAGTTAAAGGAATATGACTTGGCCTGAAAAAAATTTCAGTCAGAAGAATTTGTTTCACTTTAATCCCTGTTGACATCCATTAGTTCTAGTCATGCAGCGACTTCATGACAATATTCAAATGTATATTTCTGCAAGTGTATATAGCAGGTGTTTGTCCGAACAATTGAAGATAGTGAGAGTGTTCAGAAAAACCTTTTGAAACAAGCAATATTTATGGATTTCTGTTTGGTGCTGAAAGAGTATTACAAAAAATGACACACTTGACATACAGGACATTATTCTGAGTTTGTTACGTTTACATTTAGATGGACTTAATGTCTTACATTTAGCTTCATTAAACCTTCAATTACAGTGGTCACTATTTATCCACCATAACTACATCTATGTTATCATTATACCTGGTTAATGTAATTGTAATACAGGCCTACCTGTGAATGTATTTTATAGAAGCATTTTCTTGCTGACATTTATAATAATTAACTATTTTAGGTTTCTTTTCATTTAGTTACAATAAAAGTGACCAATAATCACAAGGATATAGAATTAAAGTTGAGAATGTAAAATGTTGTGCTTAAGTTTTCACCTATTTGTTCTTTAAAGGGAAGAAACAAATATATTTTCACATAACAAAGTTGAATCTCAACTCGTGGTTTGTAAAAATATAACTTCATCAGCGATTTTTTAAAAATAACTGCATGTGTCACTATAATAGATGCCCCTGTATCTGGATTTTATGTTTTGTTTACAATTAACTGATTTTTATTCTGTTGTGCAGTAGTTTTGGCACTACATTTGTCTTTAAACAGTTTGACATTAAATATTGGAATTTGCTTTAAAAATTGTGTGCATTCATTATGCTTTTGTTACATTTTGTTATATAATATACTTGATATACTATACATACACTGTAAATGTTAGAAGCACTTTAGTACATGCAATTATCTTTAATTAAAAAAAAAACTGCAAACTACCCTGCCATTGTGCCATTGCTTAGAAAAAAAGTTTCTCTTTCAAATGTATGCATCAGTCTAATCAAATAAGCAAATTTGTGTCATGATCATATGAATCCAACGTTTTTGGATGGTAACCACACAAAGGAGTCTTTTTGTTTTTAAATGTGAGTTTTATAATTTAATTAGAAGCAATACATATTTAACAGCCCAAATATTAAATATTTAAAGGGGTCATGAACTAGCTTTTTAAAAAATGTTATATTGTTGTCTGAGGTCAACTTATGATGTTCGCTTGGTTTTTACATTCAAAAACATCAAAATGAATAAGTAATAGGCTATTTTCTACCATAGTTTTGAGCCTAGCTCAAAAACGCTCGGTTTTTATGGGCGTCTCGCATTGAAGACTTGTAAGTAAACGCCCACAGCTGTGAGTGGATAACAGTTTTGCATATTATAAGGAGTTTCAACTCACTCGTCAGTAACGATTAGACTGATACACATGTACACATAATTATTAGATATCAAACGATCTGTAACAATGCAATACTAGCCTATCAGATTATTATTATTTTTTAAATAAAAATTTTAAGTGTGTTGCACCATTCCTGTCGGATCCAATATAGAAGGCACAGCACCGTTTTCTAATCTTAATCGGTCTGCAAATCCAGTCTCGACGTGTCTTGTGTACAAAACAATCCTCAGTGAAATGAAGTGAACAAACGGACAATGTTTTACCCACATCAGCTGGAACGTCATTAAAAATAAAGTTTAACCAAGCATTCCTATTGGAATCCAGAGGAAGCTTATGCAGCGACTGTCTTCTTCCACAACCAGGCACTGCACAATATTTTGTAAATGTCATGTTTATTGCTGGGTAGCTCGATCCGGTTTGTCATCACGAGGTAGGCCCATGTTATTTAGCTATGCGTGTAATGCGCGAATCGGTGGGCGGGGCTAAAGTAGCCGTGTTGAAGTAGGCGTTGATCTTCTTCAGCGGGGGTGGTGTTTTATCCTCTTTGACGTCATAGTTCCCCACTTTGAAAAACGAGTCGTTTGCTGAGCCTGGTGTCAATAAAAGCATTTATTGGACTAACAAGGACGTTTTCAGTTCTGAAATTTAAAGGATATTCTTATAATATGATGACCTCTTAGATGTCAAAAGCTCAAGGAAAATTTGATTTCTCAGTTCATCACCCCTTTAAGGAATCTATCCCTGCAGCCGGAACCGGAAGATACTGTCATCATTTACCATAATTGGGCAAGTAAGTGTGACGCATCTGTTCAGCTGGGTTGTTATTAGCTGTGACTTTATCGCAGAACTCGCTGTGATTGGACTATCTTTTAACCCATATAAAACGGCGCTTCATGTTACAAAGTATGTTATGGTGTTATTATTACGTTAGTTATACATTAAGGTAACTAGAAAGTGTCTCTATGTTGTGAGAAATTTCTCCTTTACCGAGATCCCAACCCTAACCCTAAGCATGTCTGCACATTTCAATGAACTACAGCACAATGTTTCCTATTCCATTGATATAATGACAGAGATATGTGGGTAATGTAGTTTAAAACGTTTAGTAATGAAACGTCTACGGTTACGTATGTAACCCTCGTTCCCTGAGTAGGGAACGGAGACGTTACGTCGGATGACGACGAATGGGGTTTCGCTTAGAAAGCCTATCAACTTCGAGTATTACAAAACGAGCCAATGGCAAAGAAATGCCATGGGTCTGCGGAATTTGCATGACGTAACTCCGCCCCACCTCGTGGGTATAAAAGGAGGAAGTCTGCAACAGCAGTTTATGTTTCTTCGCTGAGGAGCCAAGACTGAGCTCAGGCGATCCCCGCGGTACAGCGGAAAGTGGCAGGCAGACGTAACGTCTCCGTTCCCTACTCAGGGAACGAGGGTTACATACGTATCCGTAGACGTTCCCTTTTGTTGTCACTCCGAGTTACGTCGGATGACGACGAATGGGGTTACCAGTCTAATCACGCCACCTTCTCAGCTGTCTTCCAGTGCCCTGCGTAAAAGAGATCCCTGTCATAGACGGACGAAGGACTCCATTTAACACAGGAATACCAAGGTACACTGGGAAGCATATCCCAAGCTAGGGGAAGTATGCAATTAATGCCAACCCAGAGGGGGGGGCTTAGAGAATACACATATGACCCGAAGGAAACATATGGAGAACACTGGGGTGTCCAGCCGCAGGTGGAATATTTCAACCCCAGGGGTGGCAAGGTGGCTTGCCAAGGGAAAGACACATGCTCAGAGAGGCTTACAGTGGAAATACACATGTGGGGGTCGCTCAGGGGAGGGACCATGCACACGGGAGGCACCTAGCCGACGCGCAGGCAAGAGACACTGGCGCCGACGTCAGGAGTGCTGGAGGAGCTCAGGGCTTTCGGGGAAGCTCACCTGAGGAGAATATCGCACGTATCCAGTCCGTGGACTGGAATGGCGAGCAAGCGAAGACACCTGAGCGGGTCCGGTACTAGCTAGTTGAAGCGAGTACATGAGAGGACACTGGCTCCACTCGGAGATTATAGAATCTGGCGAATGTGTTAGGTGTCGCCCAGCCTGCAGCTCTGCAGATGTCTGTTAGCGAGGCGCCATGCACTAGAGCCCAAGAGGATGCCACACTCCGGGTGGAGTGGGCCGTCATACCAAGGGGGCACGGTCGACCTTGCTGCTGGTATGCCAAGGCAATGGCGTCCACTATCCAGTGAGACAACCTTTGCTTGGAGAGAGCCTTTCCCTTCAGCTTCCCACCATAACAGACAAAGAGCTGGTCTGAGGTCCTGAAACACTGCATCCTGTCTACATAGGCGCGAAAAGCGCGTACTGGACAGAGCAGTGCCAAGGCTGGGTCTGCCTCCTCCGGGGGCAGCGCTTGCAGGTTCACCACCTGGTCCCGAAAGGGAGTGGTAGGAACCTTGGGCACATATCCGGGCCGGGGTCTCAGGATCACGTGAGAGAAAGCCGGTCCGAATTCCAGGCACGCTTCGTCGACGGAGAATGCGTGCAGGTCCCCTACCCTCTTGATGGAGGCCAGTGCAACCAGGAGCGCTGTCTTCATAGACAGGAACTTAAGCTCAACTGATTGCAGAGGCTCAAAGGGAGTACTCTTCAGGGCAGTTAGAACCACTGAGAGGTCCCAAGAGGGAACGAGAGGAGGGCAAGGAGGATATAGTCTCCTCGCTCCTCTCAGGAACCTGATGACCAGGTCATGCTTCCCTACCGACTTACCTTCGACGGGGTCATGATGTGCGGCAATGGTGGCAACATAGACCTTAAGGGTGGAGGGAGACAGCCTTCGCTCCAACCCTTGCTGAAGGAAGGAAAGCACAACGCAGATCGAGCTTCTCGGTGAGAAGAGCACCAGTCGACGAAGAGGTTCCACTTCAACGCATAGACGTGTCTCGTGGACGACGCTCTAGCGGAAGTGATGGTAGCCGCCACCGCTGGTGGAAGGGTACTCAAACCTACCTCGAGCCGTCCAGGAGCCACACGTGGAGGCTCCAGAGATCGGGGCGAGGGTGCCACACGGTGCCCCGTCCCTGAGAAAGAAGGTCCTTCCTCAGAGGAATGGGCCAGGGAGGTGCTGTCGCAAGGAGTACGAGTTCGGGGAACCAGGTCCGGTTGGGCCAATACGGCGCGACCAGAATGACCTGCTCCTCGTCCTCCCTGACCTTGCGCAAGGTCTGCGCAAGAAGGCTCACTGGGGGAAACGCATATTTGCGGCCCGGCGGCCAGCTGTGCGCCAGTGCATCCGTGCCGAGCGTGCCCTTGGTCAGGAAAAAATACAGGGCGCAATGGGTTGAGTCGTGAGAGGCAAACAGATCTATCTGTGCGTCCCCGAACTGGTCCCAAATCAGCTGAGCCGACTGGGGATGGAGTCGCCATTCTCCAGGGAGGGGCTGAAGCCGTGAGAGCTCGTCGGCTGCACAGTTCAGCGCTCCGGGAATGAAAATGTCTCGAAGCGACCTCAGATGCTTCTGACTCCATAGGAGGAGGTGGCGGGCGAGTTGTGACATACGGCGGGAGCGTAGACCACCTTGATGGTTGATGTACGCAACAGTGGCGGTATTGTCTGAACGGACTAGCACGTGTTGACCCCGGAGCAATGCCCGGAAGCGGTGCAGGGCAAGACGTACTGCCAACAACTCGAGGCAATTGACATGCCATAGCCGCTGGGGTCCTGTCCAGGAGCCCGCAGCAGCATGTCCATTGCACATGGCGCCCCAGCCCGTGGTGGAGGCATCTGTTGAGACAACAACATGCCGGGAAGCTCGTTCCAGGGGGAAAACTGAGAAAACTGAGGTTCGACCACGGGGTGAAGAACTGACGGCAGGTCGGAGTAACTGGTACTCGGAGCGTGCCTTGTTGCCATTGCCCACCTCGGGACTCGGTCACGAAGCCAAAGCTGAAGTGGTCTCATATGAAGCAATCCGAGCGGCGTGAACGCGGCTGCAGATGCCATATGCCCCAGGAGCCTCTGAAAATGTTTCAGTGGAACCGCGCTCCTGCTCTTGAGATGTCTCAGGCAAGTCAGCAGTGACTGCTCGCACTCGCTCGTAAGCTGCGCGGACATGGCGACCGAGTCGATGTCCATACCGAGAAAAGAGATCCTCTGCACGGGGCAAAGTTTGCTCTTCTCCCAGTTGACCCGAAGGCCCAGACGAGCTAGGTGCCGGAGCACTAGGTCCCTGTGTTCGCAAACCTGATCTCGAGAGTGAGCTAGGATCAGCCAGTCGTCGATATAACTCAGGATGCGAACCCCGTGCTCCCGAAGGGGAACACGGGCAGCCTCGACGACCTTCGTGAAGATGCGAGGAGACAGGGCCAGCCCGAAAGGGAGGACCGCGTACTGGTATGCCTGCCCCTCGAAAGCAAACCGTAGGAACGGTCTGTGGCGAGGAAGAATGGAGACATGGAAGTAGGCGTCCTTCAGGTCGATCGCTGCAAACCAATCCCGGGGCCGCACGCATTCGAAAACACGTTTGGCTGTGAGCATCTTGAACGGCAGCCTGTGAAGGGAGCGGTTCAGCACGCGCAAGTCCAGGATTGGCCGTAACCCACCGGTTTTCTTGGGGACAATGAAGTAAGGGCTGTAGAAGCCGGACCTCATCTCGGCTGGAGGGACAGTCTCGATTGCACCCTTCGCCAGCAGGGTGGCAATCTCTGCTCTCATGATGGGGGCATTGCCACCGACCAAAGTGGAGCGGACTCCCCTGAAGCGGGGAGGAGACCGTGCGAACTGAATCGCATAGCCGAGCCTGATGGTGTGCGCGATCCAGCGGGACAGACGGGGAAGCTCTAACCAGGCTCCCAGGAACTGAACCAGCGGGATCATGCGGACGACAGGCGTCTCCCCGGAGGGGCAGCGAATCAGAGTAACTGGCCCAGACGTGGACGGCATAGCGGCGCGGTGTGGGGGCACAGTTAGCAACCGCGCCCTGGTAGAGGGGGCCAGGGGAGGACCAGGCTGATCGTCCCGCGGGGGCCTGCTCTGCCAGGGGTCTGGCGACAGAGGGGGACAGGGGCGAAGCGGTCCGTGGACGGCACGCCGTGTCAACCGCCTCTGGAACAGAGGGGGGCGAGGAGAGCACGGCCTGTGGGCGGCGCTCTGTGTCGCCCGAGAACTCTGTGGGCTCAGGGAAGAGAGGGTCGTTTCTGTCTTTAACCACTTTAGGGTGCTGCCCACCCGTGGGTGAGCAGCGGGGAGCGGAGAACAAAAGATTCTCCCCCGGCCCTCCACCGGGGGAAGGAGTGGTCCTGCTACCACCTCCTGAAAAACGACCATCTTCCCTGAGCAGCCCGTCTCAGGAGTGCCGCTTGGCCCGGCGTTTAGCGGGGGGGCGGGGCGGGAGAGGGCTGTGGCGCCTTCTTGCGGCTTCCTCCGCGACCGGCCCGGGTTTGTGGAGGCTGCTGCGTGGGCCGGGCGGGAGGGGCGGGAGCCGCAGGAGGGCGCCCTCGGCGGGAAACAGGACGAGGCTTCTGCCCGGCCGGCTGGGTGGAGGCAGCAGCTGGCCGGCGGGGCAGAATGTGTTTGATGGCCTCGGTCTGTTTCTGGGTGGTTGAAAACTGTTGGGCAAAGTCTTCAACCGCGCCGCCGAAGAGGCCGGCCTGGGACAAGGGGGCGTTAAGCAGACGGGTCTGCTCCGCGTCCCGCATGTCAGCCAGGTTCAGCCACAGGTGTCTCTCCTAGACCATGGCTGTGGACATCACCAGACCCAGGGAGCGTGCGGTAACCTTCGTCGCCCGTAGAGCGAGGTCGGTAGCGGCGCGCAGCTCATCAAAGAGCCCTGGGTCTGTCCTACCCTCGTGCATGTCTCTGAGCATCTGGGCCTGGTAGACCTGCAGAGTGGCCATAGCATGCAGTGACGCAGCCGCCTGTCCCGCCGCTCTGTAAGACTTCGCCACCAGGGTAGACGAAAATCTACAGGCCTTGGATGGGTGCTTAGGCTCGCCACGAGAAGAAGCACTCTGACGACATAGTTGCATGGCAACAGAGCGTTCAACCGGGGGGAGCCCAGTGTACCCACGGGCGGCTGCATCATCGAGGGGAGGAAAGGCGGATGAGATCAACGAGCGGTCCTGAGAAGACAACGGGGTCTTCCAGGACTTCGAGATCTCATCATGCACGTATTGGGGTTTGCCGAGGACGAGGGTCGGCGGCCTTACCCAAAAAACAATCGTCCAGTCGCGAGCGCTCAGGACAGGGTGGAGGCCTCCACTCAAGCCCGATGCTCGCGGCTGCCCGGGAAAGCATGGCCGTCATCTCCGGATCAGACTCGAGCACAGCCGTATGCACACCGGAAGGTGGCAGCTGTGACGAGCCCTCACTTCCAGAAGAATCAAACCCACCTTGTGATGCTGCAACAGACATGGCATCATCCTCTGTAGCTTCAACCGAAACATGCGGGCCACCAGAGGGTAGACCCGCAGGAATCGGCCGCTCGCTAGCGGGCACCGTCATTGAAGAGGGGGCTGGGGTCGCGGACACATAGTCGGCGCCTTGTTCCAGACCGTCACCCTCAGGTCACCCTGGCCACCAGCCGCAGGACGGGGGGTGGATGAGGGGACTCTCACTCTTGCGAGTTCACCGAGTCTCGACCGTAATGACGCGATGGTCATGTTCCCACAGAGAGAACATGAGTCATCCACGAGCGCTGCTCTAGCATGATAAATACCCAAACATACTATGCAACGCTCGTGCCCATCAGAGTCCGATACCAATCTGCCGCAACCAGAAGTACACGGGCGAGGCATCTTTAAAAAGACGTGCCGCGTGTAAGCTCTTTTAGTGAGAAAACTCAAGTGTTGAAGCACCCGGGGAGAAACGCGCCGACTAGCAGATCACTGCAGCAGATCAGCAGGAAGCACGCTCTCGCCGTAGATCGCCGTCACACCAACACTCGAGGCACTCGTTCGTGAAGCTGACTATTCAGAGATGGCTTGTGGAGAGAAGAATAAACTTGGCTCCGAAGCGAAAACATAAACTGCTGTTGCAGACTTCCTCCTTTTATACCCACGAGGTGGGGCGGAGTTACGTCATGCAAATTCCGCAGACCATGGCATTTCTTTGCCATTGGCTCATTTTGTAATACTCGAAGTTGATAGGCTTTCTAAGCGAAACCCCATTCGTCGTCATCCGACGTAACTCGGAGTGACAACGAAAGGGAACTACACTGGTGTTCAGGGACAGGCATTAAGCTGGTTTAGATCGTACTTATCGGACCGTTACCATTTTGTCTGTTTAAATGGGGAAAAATCAAAGATAACGTCAGTAGACTACGGAGTGCCGCAAGGATCGGTGTTAGGCCCTCTGCTATTCTCAATATATATGCTGCCACTTGGTAATATTATAAGAAAACATGGAATTAATTTCCACTGTAATGCTGATGACACTCAATTATATATTTCATCATGGCCAGATGAAAACACTAACTTATCTAATTTGACAGAGTGTCTCAAAGATATAAAATGCTGGATGACGCGTAATTTCCTGCTACTAAATTCAGATAAAACGGAGGTATTACTTATTGGTCCAAAAAACTACCAAACTACCAAAACTACTTGCAATACAACTTTAATATAGAGGGATGTCCTGTTACTTTATCCACTACAGTAAAAGACCTGGGAGTTATACTAGACCGCAACTTGTCTTTCGAAAATCATATTTCATATGTTACAAGAACAGCCCTTTTCCACCTTAGAAACATTGCAAAGCTACGTAACATGCTATCTGTCTCTGATGCAGAAAAGTTAGTTCATGCATTCATGACCTCGAGACTAGATTATTGTAATGCTTTATTAGCCGGTTGTCCTGCATCCTCAATAAACAAGCTACAGTTAGTGCAAAATGCAGCTGCTAGAGTTCTTACTAGGTCAAGAAAATATGATCATATAACACCAATTTTATCATCTCTACACTGGTTACCTATCAAAAGTACTACTAACAAAGTACTACTACTGACCTATAAAGCCCTAAATCGTTTAGCTCCTGTGTATTTAATGGACCTTCTATCGCCCTACAATCCATCGCGTTCTTTAAGATCACTAAATTCGAGGCTTCTGGTCATTCCTAGGCTATCTAAGTCCACTAAAGGAGGGAGGGCGTTCTCACATTTAGCTCCAAAATTCTGGAATAGCTTTCCTGATATTGTTCGAGGCTGTGACTCGCTGTCCCAGTTTAAAACAAGATTAAAGACGCATCTCTTTAGCCAAGCATTCACATAATGTTTACCTTTTATACCACTGCTGAATCAGATCAAATGCATTTAATATTATAAAACTTGAAGAGTCTGTAGGTTATTTGTATAGGTTGTATAGTATTTACAGTCATTATGTTCCTGTGTATATTGCGTAAATGACGGGTGGTTGGGCAGATATTGTGTTTTGCGGTAGGTGGTATGCCATACGGAACCGTTGCCACTGAAACTGCATATTAACGCACCAGTGGGGCTCGACAGCCTTAGTCAAACGGGTTGGCGCGTATGGTTGGGCTGCGGAGAGATTGTGAGATTGTGGTTAGGTCTCAGCAGCAGGAGGGATGTAGAGGTCAGTAAGCTGGGCTGAGTTGAGTGGGGGACGGAAGGGGGGTGACTCTGGGACGCAAGAGTCACTGTCTTCATGTTTTTATCATCTACGCTCATGTTATGGAAATCATTATGAACAGCAGCTATGCTAATATTTTCCCTTTTTGTTTTTCTGCTGTTATCTCGGGACGCGAGTCCCGAGGAAAATGGCGTTCGTCAGCTCCAGTTTGTATCCAGCCTCTCACGGAGACTTCAGATGCCCCAATCACAAAGCCTGTGAAGAGACGACTCAACGCCGGCGATATGGACCCTCTATGGTGGACGGCACTGATCGTCAACAACTCGTCTCAATACCGGCGTGACTACTTGGACTTCCAAAAAGATGGAAATGGATAAATACTCTAAATGTTCCGATCCAATCTGACTTGTAATGCTGCCCGAATCATGCACTGTTCCTTCGTTGGCCAGAGGAGAACTGGCCCTCCGACTGAGTCTGGTTTCTCCCAAGGTTTTTTTCTCCATTCTGTCACCTGATGGAGTTTTGGTTCCTTGCCACTGTTGCCTTGGCTTTTGGCTTGCTTAGTTGGGGACATTTAATATTCAATAATATTATTGATCTGCCTTACTTAAGGTGGACTTTGACGCAATTTTCTTTTAGAAACAAACTTTGTTGTATTATTTTCATGTTATCACTGTGAAGCTGCTTTGATACAATCTGTATTGTAAAAAGCACTATATAAATAAAGGTGACTTGACTTGACTTGACTTACAAATGACTGATCTAACAAACATTTTATTTTAAGAATTAACAGTATTTGCTGTACATAATGCCAAGTCTCAAGTATAAGCTAGATTATAAGATAAAGCAGAAGTTAAAAGCAGAGAAGTATTTTTAGCAAGCTGTTTTTATGATGACCTTATATATTATATTTTTCTGCTCTGAACCATGTGTGTCTTACATCTGATCTCACTGTTAAAACTGTTAATTTTTTTCTCCATGGGTATTTCCTAAAGTTAAAGTGACGCACTGGATTGTTCCTAATGATTTGGACACTGATTTGAACAACCACTTAATGATTCAGCAGAGTAAGACCTTCATTCATGTTTAAAATACAACCTTTGAATGGAAAAACGTCTCAGGTTACGCATGTAACCCTGGTTCCCTGAGAGGGAACGAGACGCTGCGTCGAGACGCGGTGGGAACGCCCCTGCGTGATTGCGTCGTGAAGCACGTGTATAATCAGTCCAATGGAGAGACGAGACGTCATAGGCGGGTGACGTCATCGACCAGGAAACTATAAAGCACACCTGAAAGAGACCGCGCTAGCTTCTGATAGGCCGAAGCAAGTCAATCACAGGCATGCAGGGAGTATGGCAGAGCGACGCAGCGTCTTGTTCCCTCGCAAGGAAACCAGGGTTACATACGTAACCTGAGACGTTCCCTTTCAAGGGAACTCGATCTGCAAATTCATGTCAGTAGGCAGTTTCAAATTTTCTGTTAGCAACTGCTCGATAAAGGCCTTCATTGATGAGTGATTTTTCTCAGATCCTTCAGGTACAGAGTAGATTCTTATGTTGTTGCACCTGTCGCGTCCTTCCTGATCAATTATCTTTGCTTCGAGTTGGCCGTGGAGTTTTATTATCTCCGTCATCACCTCTTCGGTAACCTGCATTCGATCCTCCATTGTTGTTATGCGTTCTTCCGTTTTGTCAAGTCTTTGGTTTGCTCTGTTGATGTCCTCTTTGAGCTCTTGGAACTCTTTCTTGTTGTCTTGACGGAACTCTTTTATTTCTCTGAATATGATCTTCAAATCCACGCCCCCATCTTCCTCGCTATGATTAGCGAGCGATTAAGCGTCATTAGCCTCGAGGGATCCTTCAATATTCTGTACCGTTTTCTTACCTTTAACTTTATTTTGTCTGTCTTTTGTCATGGCCCTAGACTTTTCCAAGTCAATTAGAAGAAATAAATTCGAGTATTTTTATTTGCTTAGGCCCTTTTCGTCACTTAGTCGGGAGCAACTCGTTCTCACGCTGCCATATTGCTGTCGCCCAAACCGGAAGTCATCATGAGATGTTTTTTAATATTCTGTGTGAAACTGTGCTGTGGTCAGAAGATGGCATTGCACTTCTGAGATGTTCCTATGTGCTAGCTTATAAGTTATAACCTATAAATAAAATAAAAAATCTATATATATATATTGACAAAATCTGTTTTGAGTATGCATCTAAAATAACTGTAAGAAATAATCCTTTAATGTTAGAACAAAAAAAAATGTATAAGGTTTAAAACTACAGAGCTTAAACGTGTAGCATTCCCCAAACTCTCAACCCAATTACTTGTGTCTAGGAAATTAAAAAAGAAATTCAGTGACAAGTAGAACATTTAAATGTCTCATTAGTTATATATCAAAAATGGCGGTTACACAGGTATTTTAACTTGTCGGCACTTGTAATCATTGATAACCCCTTCATCTAATGGCTGAATTTAAACAATGCCGTTTTACTGTTATCTTTTTAAAGCCACACTGCTACAGGTGAAGGAAAAGTGGCAAAACTACAAAATAATTTCACTTCTGATTTATACAGTTACGAGAACAAGAACTTACCAGCTTTTGAACATGGCTTCTCTGGAGATTGAAATGTGTCACTTCTTCTTCATTATATTATTTACATTTTGTGGTGTGACAGTGTCATTATCATGTTTTAATTCATAATCAGTCTAAATTAAAATGCCTCTCATTTTTCTCATGAGGGCATGAAACATTTCACCTCTGCTTCAGGGCAGCTGTCAGAACTTTTGCACAGGCAAGGCTCTGATCCAAAACCTAGCCGTCTCTCTATAGAGAGCCTAAGTCCCTCCCCTTCCGGTCGACCACCATGGGACCTTATTTTGGAAAAATATTGTATGGTACCCAGATAGCATGTAATCATTGAAACAATGTTGACTCAGTGTTGATGCGTCAACGCTAATTGCATTGAATTAACGTTACAAAGTAATGTTGCTTTAATATCACTCTTGCACCCTCAGTTAACGTTGAAATAATGTTGGGAATTCAACCAAAAATCAATGGTAATAGTATTGATTCAACATTACAAAGTGATATTTTATCAACATCACTCTTGCACCCTCAGTTAATGTTGAAATAATGTTGGGAATTTAACCAAAAATCAATGGTAATAGTATTGATTCAACATTACAAAGTGATATTTTATCAACATCACTTTTGCACCCTCAGTTAATGTTGAAACTATGTTGAGCAAAAAATCAATGGTAATGCTATTGAATCAACGTTACACTATGATTGATTCTACATCACTGCTGTTGAATCAATATTGAAATTAACAAAAATAATCAATGGTAATATTGTTGAATCAACGTTACACTATGATTGATTCTACATCACTGATGCGGAATCAATATTGAAATTAACAAAAATAATCAATGGTAATATTGTTGAATCACGTTACTATGATGTTGAATCTACATCACTGCTGTTGAATTAACATGAACAAAAAATAATCTTTGGTAATATGGTTTGATCAATGTTACAATGTGATGTTGATTCTAAATATATTTTGTTGAAAGACTGAAAAGGAATGTCAAAAAATGTTGCCATCTGATGTACCAATTAATGTTGAAACAACATTTATATTTCAATCACACTTCAATGGTGCGTCAACAAATTCCTGACCATTTCAAAATTTGTCGAAAACCTTTTAAAATATAAATGACACCTTTCCAGCAGTTGAGTCAATTTATTTTATTCAATCATTCAATGACAACAAATATGTTAAAATATCACTTTTTTTAAAAGAAAGGGGGAGAAATAGGACAAAAGCATTTCAACCTTTAAAAATAAAATTGGCTTCAGAAGTCTGATGTCATCATAACTACAGGTCCAGCGGTTCAGGTTTTTAAAAATCTGCCTTGCATCAGACTACTGCCTCTTTTCCTTTGGGTTCTCTGAAATCTGAAAAAGAAAGCATGATGTTACTCAAGAACGAGTCACATCAGTTGTCATACAGAGTCACATTCAATAATGTTAATATACTAAAATCAATATGATTCACTTTTCTTTTAAGTCACTGAAAACAAAATATTCTAACTACGATTATAGTATCGTAAAATTCTGTTTATTTATTTCTATGAATGCTTTAATATCAAAAGAAAGCGCTAGCAGGGGTGTCGGATTTATCTCCAGCCCTAATTAAACACACCTGAGGCAGATAATCAAGCTCATCTGAACACTTCCAGGTGCTGGAGCTAAACTCTTCATGAAGAGGAACGAACACCTCTGAGCTATAGCCATTAAATTTCTCAGTTCATTTTCTGTGAAACTACAGCATTCAAATAACACTTTTATCTTGTAGAATAAAAAAGATCTTAGTTTTTTTCAATGAAAATTTCTTTAAAGAGATGGTTCAACCTGAAATGATAATTCTGTAATCATTTACTCACCCTCAAGTTGTTCCAAACCTGTATGAGTTTCTTTCTTCTTTTGAACACAAAATAAGATATTTTAAATAATGTCGGTAACCAGAAAGTTGACGGTGGCCATTGATTTCCATAGTAGAAAATAAATACCATGGAAGTCAATGGCTACCATCAACTGTCTGGTTGCCAACATCCTTCACTCTATCTTCTTTTGTGTGCAGCAGAAGAAAGACATTCATACAGGTTTGGAACAACTTGAGGGTAAATAAATGATGACATAATTTTAATTGTGTTTCAGTGGAAACAAGCTAAACTGAATGGAAATCAGTTTTTTCTCAAATTTAATACAGATTCAGGAATATGAATGATTACCTGATTAAGCAGTGATAAGATACAGGATATCATCAAGTCCCAGGTCAGGTGATTATGCTGTCGACAACAACTCAGGGTATGATCAATGTCAGCATTATCAGGAGGGTGCTTTTTTAATTGTCCATCTTCATCTGCCTTCACTCCTACTAAAGGAGCAATGTGTTCTGCATGCAAACACTGACCGATACAAGACATGGGCTATGTTAACATTCTTGCTCATGTTCATGTCTCTTGCACCTTAAGGAATCTGTTAAAAGACATAACTTTATTCAGGAAATTCCTAATAAACTTTACTAAAGCAAGATGCATTTTTTAAGAATGTAGAAAAATAGATGCTTTATTCAAACACTTTAATAACTTTGTAATCTAATTACAGTGAGTAAGAACAGAAATCAAACGCAAATAAGCATGCAAAACAAAGGAACAGAGAAATAAGGTAGATGCACCATTGTTTGAAACTCTGCTAGTTGTGTAAGTATGTCAGGTGATTCAACAAACAAGAGGTCTGTATAGGATGCACCTGTTTTCTCTCTAATGAGGAAGCATTAGACTACTGAAAAGTGCACATGCTAAGACAAAATGGGCGTTTACCAATCAGTGGCCAATTTCAAACTACAATACAGGTAAATGTTTTTCAACCATTTTTCAACAGACTTGCTAAAATCACGAAGGCCCACCCCTAAACTAAGCCCACAGTGGATTACAGCAAATCGGGTAAAGCGGTTGAAAATGTCCATTGTGGTTTGAAAACGCCCCACTGATCGAGAAACACCCACTAGTGTTCTGCAGATATACGCCTGAATGATCTTGTGCTCATCAACTACAAATCACTGTTAGTTCAATGTCACTGTCTCCACTTATGTGTGTTGTTGGCTTTCATCAAAATGTCAATGCTGATCCAGCACACTTTAAACATTGAAATGTCAATCTCAACCAAAATGATGGTTTAGATCAAAACTCAACATTGTATCAATGTCACCATGCTATCTGGGTAGTCAATGGCGAGAGACAACAAATATTTTGATCTCGTTTGAATTGTGCCCTGAATTACACATTTGATGTTTTTCAATTTAAAAGATACATTTTAAAGTCAAGAAAGTCGCAGTTTGATGTGAAACTTTTGAGGTATAAGTAATTACAAAGACTACAAACCCCAAAGGTGCACGTTTTCTCTCAATGAATGAAGCTAACTTTACTGAAGCTATTACGTCTGTCATTTTGTCTATAGTCTTGCATTATAATCGTAACGTTACGCCGTCATGCCTGAGTGTTTTGTACCAGACTACACACACACAAGCAGCGGATCTCGCTCGTTGTTTCGCTTCCCGGGAGATGTAGTTCATTGAGCGATTTTCACATAAAACTAAATGTTACTCTTCTGTTCTATGACAAACTGCGACTTTCTTGACTTTCATAATTATCTTTTAAATTGACAAACATCATATGTGTAATTCAGGGCACAGTTCAGACGGAATAAAAAGATAAGTTGTCTCTCGCCATTGACTACCATATACAGATTTTTTCTGAAATAAGGTCCCATGAGCCGGAAGCGGAGGGGAGAGACTTAGCAGATCCCTTTTAAAACCCTTTAAGGTACTACTCAACCATTTGGTAGACCACACTTTAAGTCACTATATTTTTTGAAAAATGCATCAAGCTTAACTCAACCTGAATGAGCCATCTCTACCTTTTGGTGTAGTTGTGCAATGCTAAAAAAACATCCACTACATGGCACTGGGTCTGTGAGCAGCATGCCATTTCAGTGTTCCTTCAAACAGCACGACACAGCGAAAATTTGCTCCTCCTTTGATGACGCATATCGGCGGGACTTTTAAAGGTAAGACTATTTGGTTGACATATTATTGTTTCAGAGGAGTTGTTAAACAGAATTATGTAACTTAATTAAACAAAAATAAGTCTTATAAGGGTCAAATATTTTTTTTTAAACATGCTAAAATTAGCTATTTACAATGAACAAAAGGGTTAGTGTTGTTAAAGTTATTAATTTAATATTATTCGATATTATAGCAGCCATCAGATTTTTTTATTGGTCAAGAAAATGCACTTGTTCTGAATGTTGTTCTTTTATTATGAACAGACGTCTCAACCGTTTGGTAGAGGATTGTATCTAAAATACTGTAGGGTCTAATTAAAAAAAAATGTTGTTATTGTTATCATAATTGAATAAAAAATGCAAAGAAATAATTTTTCCTTTGCTTTTTTCATGGTGCATACCTTAAAGGGTTAAAGCAGCATCCTAATTGTCATCGGAGCTCTTAAGTGACTCATTTGGAACACTTAATAGGCAGCAGCATGTACAACACAATTAATGCTCTCATGGAGACTTGTAAGGGCAAATTCTGAACTGCGTTGTTGCGACCCTTGCAGGGCAGTTAAAGGTGCTATATGTAACTTTTCTTCTAAAATGAATCCTTTTTTATTGCCTGTGTGTAAAGAGGTTGTAATCACACATTACTATGATCCACTTGTCGGGTTTTGCTATTACCTCTGAAGGCCAGTATTCCTATTTCTATGTGAAGTCTCCGGGTCAGATTTTCTGTGAAATCCATTGGATGTGACGTGCATGCGCGCTCCCGAGCCTCTCTCCTTTTATATACAGTCTATGCGACGGCAATGCAGCTGACGACATGGAGTCTGATAACACCAAAAAACTCCTGCCTCCAGCACAACACACACTCCAACACAAACTCCACATAAATTTAAAAAACAAAACAAAAATGTATCTGCTGAAGCTTGTCAGGCCAAACGTGAATCGGATCGACGAAAACACGGATCAACATCGGCAGAGTGTTTGAATTATGGAGAGACCTCCGCTATTATTGTGATAAATTACAAGTTTTCAGATATGCTGAAATAATGGTTAACTGTAATGAAATAGCAAGGTAAACTACAACATATATGAGACATGAAATGAATACAAAAGACTGTTCCAGGATAACAAAAAGTAGGTGCTTTTGGATGTAACTTTTATTTTATGTACTAGATCTACTGTCTAACGTCACTCATCCCACTACTATCATATTGTTTATAATACACATTTCCAGACACGTTCAGTACAGTAATGTTACTTTCTACGATCTTACTGTTACACTGAAATTGTTCAGTCTAGTTCACTAACCATGTTCGTTGTCATATTATACATTCCCCTATGTTGACATTGCTGATTGTGAAAGATACACGAATAGTTAGTGAAATGCCTTATGCTAGATAACACCACAAATGTAACGTTTTCATGGTACGAGCATGGAGCATTAGTTCAACGTCAAGCTGATAAAAGTAGCCTATTATTGTAACGTTGCAGTGGGAGTTTACATGAGTTTCCAGCATGTTGTGTGATGCTTTCTCCGGTGTGTTGAACGTCTCAGTGTGGCCGGTACCATGAGTGCTCGCTCTTGTGTTCGAGCACGCGCAAGAGCACGAGCGCTCTTGTAAAAATTGGTTGCAATCTGAAACAACGATAGAGGCCGCTAAAAAATACATATTGCACCTTTAAGAAAGGGGATGGCATTTGTTGAATAGTTTCAAACAAAAGTGAACACCTGAATCCCTTCACAAAGTGGTCTTATATAGGGCTGGACGATAAAATTATATTACTACTATGTAATTTTCCTCGATAAAATTATAACAAAAGTTTGATAAGTGTTCCATATAATGTTTATGCACTATGAAAATAATGCTGTGAATGTTACTGTGAATGTAATGAAGCGGGTCAAATTCTGGGTTGTTAACCAGGATCATTGTGATCGGAAGAGACGTTTCTTGGTTCAGTGAGGTTTTTACTGAAAGAGCCTTTGAGAACCGAAATCATTCAGATCTGACTTTGAAGCTGTTCAACAGTACTTTAAAAAAACAGATTTTTTATTGCCACGTAACCATATGTCTGCAAAGACAACTCACTGAATTCCATTGATGAGAAGAAATGCCCTCAGCTGCGTTTCCATTACCCTTCAAATTGCAAATTGAAAATGCGGCCAATGGAAACACGTTGTTTCGCATATATCTCCCATATAACGCAAAAAAGTTTTTACACTCTCATGAGGTGGATTTTGACAGGGTCGGGAACCCAATCACACATCTGTATAAAAGTGAAGTCAATGCATCTTGACCTCATACAGTATGTTAGAACCTTTTGTAATACTTTAGTATGAATCCCTCTCTTGTTCTCAGTGTGAAAAGATGGATCTCAAAACCACACAGTCAGTCACTGCTGGAAGGGTTTAAATATGCAAAAAATGCTGGAAAACGTCTCAGGTTACGTATGTAACCCTGGTTCCCTGATAGGGAACGAGACGCTGCGTTTGAGACGCGGTGGGAACGCTCTGCGTGATTACGTCGTGAAGCACGTGTAAAATCAGTCCAATAGAAGCCCGCTACGACATAGGTGACGTCATTGACCAGGAAACTATAAAGCAACCCTGAAATCAGACCGCGATAGCTTCTGAAAAACCTGAAGCAAGTCGATCAGGGCATGCAGGAAGTATGGCAGGCAAACGCAGTGTCTCGTTCCCTATCAGGCAACGTAACCTGAGACGTTCCCTTTCAAGGGAACTCGAGCTGCGTTTGAGACGCGGTGGGAACCCTATACCCACTACGCCATAGTGACAAATGCCCGTTCTGTGTGAGGTCCTGCGCACACTAAGAAGCAAGCAACCTCGCCCCAGGAGTGGAGAGGTCAAGGTCATAAAACCTGACAAATGTATGAGGAGAGGACCATCCTGCCGCATTACACACGTCAAGAAGGGAAACTCCCGAAATTAAGGCCATAGAGGCCGCCATACTCCGAGTAGAATGGGCCCGCACAGCCATAGGTGAAGGCTGTCCGGCCGCTTCATAAGCCAATGAAATAGCCTCGACTATCCATTTACTCATAACCTGTTTAGATGCAGGGCATCCTCTCTTGAGTGATCCAAAACAAACAAATAGTTGCTCAGATTTACGCCACAGGGCAGCTCTGTGAACGTAGGCATCTAAAGCCCGGACTGGACATAACAGGTTAAGCTGTACCTGGTCAGGGGTATTAAAGGGTGGAGGATAAAAGGCCTGCAGCACTATTGGGCCCCCAACATTCAGTGGGACCTTAGGAATATAACCCGGCCTGGGGTAGAGAAATGCCTTCACCATACCAGGTGCAAATTCCAGACATGAAGGAGCAACCGACAAAGCATGTAAATCACCAATTCTCTTGATAGATGAGATAGCAAGGAGAAATAAAGTCTTTAGAGTGAGGAACTTTTCTGAAACCTCCTCAATGGGCTCGAAGGGAGCTAAAGCCAGACCCTCGAGTACAATGGCCAAGTCCCAAGCCGGTGCTCTAGAGTGCAGTGCAGGTCTCAACCTCAATGTACCACGGAGAAAGCGAGTAATTAAAGGGTTTCTCCCAATAGAAGTACCCCCAGAGGGGTGTGGTAGGCAGATATAGCCGCCACGTAAACCTTTAGGGTGGAAGGAGATAACCTGGCAGAGAAACGGTCTTGCAGAAAATCAAGAACTGAACCAACAGGGCAGTTAACAGGATCTAACTGACGTTCAACACACCACGTGGTGAAAAGTTTCCATTTTAGCGCATACAGCCTTCTCGTGGAAGGAGCTCTGGATTGAAGAATGGTTTCTACAACATCGGTCGAAAGACCGGTCTCCCTGAGCCTGGCCCCCTCAGAGGCCAGGCCCACAGTTTCCACAACTCTGGCCGAGGGTGAAATATCGTGCCCCCGGCCTGGGACAGGAGGTCCACCCTGATTGGGATCTCCAAGGGGGAGCCGTCCAGAAGAGACACCAAGTCCGAGAACCAAACTCGGGTCGGCCAATAAGGGGCTACTAGTAGCAGACGAACCCCTTCTCGGCGAACCCTCTCCAGAACCCCCGGAAGCAAAGATATCGGGGGAAAGGCGTACAGGTGCAGCCTCGGCCACACCTGGACCATAGCATCCAGACCGAGAGGAGCTGGGTGCGTTAGAGAGAACCACATGGGACAATGGGTTGAATCTGATGATGCGAAAAGGTCTACCTGAGCACGACCAAACTTTTCCCACAGGAGCTCCACCACTTCTGGGTGAAGTCTCCACTCCCCGGGCCTCAGCCCCTGTCTCGACAGAATATCTGCTCCCACATTCTGATGCCCCGGAATATATACCGCCTTGAGCGACAATAACTTTCCCTGGGCCCATAGGAGGATCTGATGGGCCAATTTGCAAAGGTGACGTGACCTCAGACCCCCCGATGGTTGATATAGGAGACCACCGAAGTGTTGTCTGTGCGGACCAACACATGATGGCCTCTCAGGTCTGGCAGGAAATATTTGAGTGCTCGAAATACCGCCATCAACTCCAAACGATTTATGTGCCAGGAACACTGATGGTCCTGCCACAGACCTTGCGCCGAGCGGCCACTCATGACCGCCCCCCATCCCGTGAGGGAAGCATCCGTCGAAAGCGTGACGCGTCGACAAGGAGCCCCCAACACTGGGCCCTGGGCGAGGAACCAAGGTTTCTTCCACAAGGCCAAGGCACGAAGGCATAGCCGCGTGACCTTGATCTTGCGGAACGGATTTCCCCTCGGAGAAAACCCCTTGGTCCTGAGCCACCACTGCAGGGGTCTCATGTACAGAAGGCCAAAAGTAATAACGTTGGACGCAGCTGCCATGAGACCCAACAGTCTCTGAAACTGTTTCACAGTGAGTGACTGGCCTAGATTCACATTCTTTGCGGCTGTGAGAATCGCAGAAATACGAGCAGGAGACAGGCGTGCCTGCATTGTGGTCGAATCCCAAATTACACCTAGAAAAGTGGTCCTCTGAGCAGGGAGGAGCACACTCTTTTTGGTGTTTAGCCGCAACCCCAAACTCTTTATGTGGGACAGAACAGCATCTCGATGCTGAACTGCCACCTGCTCTGACTGAGCTAAAATCAACCAATCGTCGATGTAATTTAATACGCGGATGCCCTGGAGTCTCAACGGAGCCAGAGCTGCATCCACGCATTTTGTAAAAGTGCGGGGAGATAAACCTAGGCCAAATGGAAGAACCCGATATTGGTATGCTTCGCCCCCGAAAGCGAACCTCAGGAACCTCCTGTAATGAGGATGGATAGATACATGGAAGTACGCGTCCTTCAAGTCTATTGTGACAAACCAGTCCTCGGACTGAATCTGTGATACAATCTGTTTGAGTGTAAGCATTCTGAACTTGAGTTTCTGAACCCTGCTGTTTAACTGGCGCAGATCTAGAATAGGATGCAGCCCTCCACCCTTCTTTGGAACAATGAAGTAACGGCTGTAAAACCCTGACCCTCTGCTGGGAGGAGAAAACCTTTCTATAGCTCCCTTTCTAAGAAGTGTCAGTACTTCTTGCTCCATTACCAGAGCCTGCTGTGAGTCCACCACTGTGGGGAGGACCCCTTGAAATCTGGGCGGATGAGAAGCGAACTGAATTCTGTAACCCTTTTCTATTATGTGCAGGACCCATAGAGAAATATTTGGCAGAAGTTTCCACGCTGCCAGAAATTCCGATAACGGAACCAGTCTCTCGAGACTGGCCTCTGGATTTGATTGAACAATCATTTCGGCGCCCTGAAGCGGCGAACCGGAAGGGAACAACCGAACTGACCGTTCTACAACCCTCCTCAG
Organism: Gila orcuttii; assembly: GCA_026230005.1. NCBI lineage: Eukaryota > Metazoa > Chordata > Actinopteri > Cypriniformes > Leuciscidae > Gila > Gila orcuttii. Next base: position 42,772,028 of record JAPDVR010000010.1, read on the forward strand.
AGGATTGCACGGGGACGCTGACACCTCGGCGCCCTGAAGTGGCGAACCGGCAGGGAACAACGAAGTGGCAGCGCTGCGGCTCTCCTCGGAGAGTCGCCCCCCGGAGGGTGCCAAGGAGGGACGGTTCCTCGGAACCGTTCCTCCCTGGAGGGGACCACCCTCAGAAGCCTGATAGCCTTGGCATCAGGACTTCTTCTTAGACCAAGCTCTCCTAGAGATAACAGTCCTCAGATCTTGTCTACCCCTAACAGGCCTGGGCTGCGAGCGCCACTCAGGAACCGTAGATTGAGGAGGTGCCCGAGCGGCGACGCTCTGTTTTTGTTGAACTCTGTGAGCGGAGCTCGTAGACGGACGAGGCTGCTCAGACTTTATACTACGAGCAGCCTCGGGGACACTAGACCGGCGAGGAAGAAACCTCTGAAACGCAGCCGCTTGTTTCTTATTTTCTTGAAACCTATCGACGACACAATTTATAGCGTCGCCGAACAGACTTGTAGGTGACAGCGGTGCGTCCAGAAGAACAGATCTATCTTTATCCTTTATTTCTGATAAATTTAACCATAAATGGCGTTCCGTGGCCACCAAGGCTGCCATAGAGCGGCCCACAGACTTGGCCGTCTCTTTGGTGGCTCGGAGAGATAAATCTGTCGTGTGACGCAATTCTCGAATTGCGTCAGCACTAACTTCCTCACTATCGTCTATGTCCTTCAGCAGGTCAGCCTGGTACGCTTGGAGAATCGACATAGTGTGCAAACATGCTGCGGCCTGACCTGCTGCCGAATACGCTTTACCCACCAACAAACATGTATTTTTTAATGGTTTGGTGGGTAACGTCGGGGCTTTCAGAGAAGAAGAAGACTCAGGGGAGAGATAGCTCGCTAGTGTGTCTTCAGCACGAGGCATAGTCAAATAACCATAATGATCAATCCCTTGAACTTTACTATAATTCTTAGTTTGTGGGTTATGCACTCTGAAAGACGCCGGTTTAATCCAAGATCTCGACACCTCTGTGTGGAGATCGGGAAAAAACGGGAGTTCCCGACGAGGAGGTCGTGATCTAGATGGTAAATAATGTTCATTTAAAAGACTCTTTCTAGATTCAACATCGAAATCATCGGCTGGCCACTCAATATTTAATTTAGTAACAGCACGAGATAAAACCTCCATAAGCTCCTCATCAGCAGGGGTATGAGCTGGCGAACACTCAATATCCCCCATACCAACGACATCCAGATCCTCAGAACTGGATAGCCGTAATATTGGTGCCTCAGCCTGGGAAGGAGAAGCCGCAGAGCGGGCTCCTTCCTGGGCAAAGACACCGGATCCAGCAGGTAAGGGCTGAGAAAGGGCGGGGCCCGTCTCAAACCCCGCTACTAGATCCATCTGCGAACCCCAAGATGAAAGTCGACGCTGTGCCTCGGCAGCAGCGGGACCCGCACCTCGGGGAGCGCGAACCGAACCGTCCTCCTCAAAGAACGCCCGGTGAGAGCGGAGAGTTTTCATAGACAAACTCATGCAATGCTCACAGTCAGCCCCCTCGAGGACTGGCTGGGCATGCTCCACTCCCAAACAAGCAATACACATACGATGTGTGTACCCACCCGTGATATAACGAGGGCAGGGCACAACACAAGGTTTATAACTTTGCTTGCTCGCCATAGTGATATATATATATATATATATATATATATATATATATATATATATATATATATATATATATAAGGGGCTTGACAGACAACAATAAATAGACAAGGACAGATATACAGAGAGCGCTTGCTGAAGGTACAGAAGCTATCGCGGTCTGATTTCAGGGTTGCTTTATAGTTTCCTGGTCAATGACGTCACCTATGTCGTAGCGGGCTTCTATTGGACTGATTTTACACGTGCTTCACGACGTAATCACGCAGAGCGTTCCCACCGCGTCTCAAACGCAGCTCGAGTTCCCTTGAAAGGGAAACAAAGAATTTGCAAGAGGATTTCTGAAGAACTGCTCAGGACAAACAAAGGTCTCATTAATAATAACCATCACAAAACATCACAACCATCGTGGATCATGCAGGGCACGACACAGTATGAAGAATCAATACATTAACTTCTGAACGGGGGCATTTTTATAAATTCAGCTATTTTTTGTCTTTTGGACTAAACACCTTTTATTTTAAATATCTTGTATTGTGTAAACTTTTGAGCACGGCTGTATTTATTGATAATTATAATAAACTTCACAGATCAGAAGACCCTCAATAAAGAAGTTGCTCAGAATAAATGGCCTAAAGTTCTTCTGATAGTTCTCAGTGTGTGTCTTGTCTTTGTACCCTGGTGGTGCTTCTAACACATGATGCATGCAACTAATTTACTTCTAAACTCTTCTTTAATACCTCAATGTGAGCTTTTGATATATGTTTATTTGTGTTGCTTTTTTAAATTCAGATTTGAATGTGTCTGTGTCTGATCAGGATCACAATGCCACAGGCGAGGCAAATACAGCAACCAGAAAATTTCAATTCTGATTTGTGTAGAGAATGAAAATACCATAGAAGTCTATTTTGCACCAGTATCTGATCTTCACTGTGCTTCTTTGTTGTGGATGAAAAGTTTGATGCACTTCACAACCAGCATGAGGAGACACTTCGAAAGCTGAACAGATTCAATCGTACATCTTAAGATTTGAGCCTTGCTCAAAGGTAAAAAACATTCACTACACACACACTGTAAATAAGCACAATTACTCAAATAAAGAGAAAATGGATCTAAAATAATAAATAATTAATTTGTCTTCTTTCCCAAAAGACAACACCGGTTGTGCACTTTGTGCCGTCCACTGGATTCAAGGTCTGATTTTTTTAAGTTTCTTTTCACAAGTTGACAGTAAAGAAAAAAGTGAATAATATGTCAAAATTCGTACATAAAACATCCATGGAACCTTTACATTGCGCAAAAGGTTATTTATAGTGGAGGTTATTTTGATTATTAACACTTTCCCAGACATTGGTGTAAATTTCCAGCTTTCTGTGTTTTCACTGTTATACGGTTGGAGCGCTATAACACATCTTCTGAAGGAGCAATGAATCTCCTGATCAAAACACATGTGAAGATGAAGCAGAAACAAGTGATAGCATATGTAATCAGATTTATATGTAATATAATGTGATCAACAAAAATAAACAGCATAAATCAAAACGGCCTAATGTTACTGAATGAAATGTTGAACCAGGACGAGCCGTACGACTGTGAAGCTTTTGGGGCGTTGATGGACTTGATCTATTCCACTCCAAAAACAAGTTTTTCTCAGCCTTTTGCTCAAAATGTAGCTTTTTTTTTTTTTTAAATGAAACTACCACGTTCAATTGTCAATAAAAAATATATATATAAATATATATATTTATTTATTTATTTAAGCTGAGTGTCTGTTTCTTGTGATATTATTGCATGTTCAGATATTCATACAACAAAATATTCCGGGGGCCATGAACATTTTGTGAAAATGATCAAAAATGCTGGCGGTGGCTGGCAACTTTCTCTCTTTTTTACGCTGGTTCAGAAAAAGGTCAAATGTTTTTCATACTAAGAAAAGATTGGATCACTGAAAGGTTCTTTGAAGAACAAAACAAAAAAATGCTTCTATGACATCACTGTCAAAACCCTCTTTTGGAATATTTAATTTTAAGAGTGTATATATTTATACTACAGGTAATGCATCCTTATTACATTTGATTTCATATTCTACAGTTAGAATATGAACTCAAACTGCTAAACTGTACTGTAACTGAATGAAAGGCAATCATTTTTCCATCTGCATATGATTTATACATTTAGAAAACACTTTTATCCAAAATTACTTTGGATTTTCTACAAACTTAGAAAATCAAAGTCCAAATCACAGTCTTTGCTGTCCCAACTTAATTGATATAAGTAGTGTAGAACATTATATAGAAACTGTGTCTATTCCTCGTTTAGTGAGGCCAAACAATAAATCTAGTGTAGGATCTAGGAAAAATCTTATTGTAATTAAACCAGAAAATCTAAATATCAGTGAACAAAAACCATTTCTAAAACTAGGTCTTCTAAACATTAGATCGCTCACACCTAAGGCGGTTATTGTAAATGAAATGGTCACAGATAATAGCTTCGATGTACTTTGCCTGACTGAAACCTGGCTTAAACCAAATGATTATTTAGGTCTAAATGAGTCTAGTCCACCAGGATACTGTTATAAGCATGAGCCCCGTCTGATCGGTCGTGGCGGTGGTGTTGCAACAATCTATAGAGATATTCTTAATGTTACTCAGAAAACAGGTCACAGTTTAATTCGTTTGAAGTACTTGTGCTAAATGTTACGCTCTTAGATGTAAGAAAGAAATCCCTATTATCTCTAGCCTTGGCTACTGTATATAGACCTCCAGGGCCATATGCTGAATTCCTAAAAGAGTTTGCAGACTTTCTCTCAGATCTATTGGTCAATGCTGATAAAGCAATAATTGTTGGAGATTTTAACATACACGTAGATAAAACAAATGATGCGTTAGGCACTGCGTTTACAGATTTATTAAACTCCTTTGGGGTCAAGCAAAACGTCAGTGGTCCCACTCATCGTCTAAATCATACACTAGATTTAATTATATCATATGGAACCAATCCAACCGATATAGATATTATACCCCAAAGTGACGATCTCACTGATCATTACATGGTAACTTGCATAATACGTACTGCTGAAATTTGTCATGTTGCGCCACGTTATAGACCAGGCAAAACAATCTTTCCAACCACTATAGATAGATTCTCAAATAGCTTACCTGATCTATCTCAGCTGCTCAGCGAACCCAAACAAACAGATGAACTAGAGGAAATGACTAGCAGTCTGAGCACCATTTTCTCTAGTACATTAGATATTGTTGCACCAATTAGATTAAAAAAGGTTAGAGAGAAAACTAAAGCACCATGGTACAACAGTGCTACGCATGTTATCAAGAGAGAAACTCGTAACTTAGAGCGTAAACGGAAACAAACTAATTTAGAGGTCTTTAGAATCGCGTGGAAAGACAGTATGTCACGTTATAAAAAGGCTCTAAAAGCAGCCAGGGCTGAGCATCTCCACAAACTAATAGAAAATCACCAAAATAATCCAAGGTTTTATTTAACACAGTGGATAGACTAACAAATAAACAGACATCACCAGAGCAAAATATTCCGTTACAGTATAGTAGTAATGATTTTATGAACTACTTCAATGAGAAAAGAGAAAGCATCCGAAACACAATTGTAAATGTACAATCCTCTATGGTGTCTTATGATTCAGCCTCAACTATGGCCCCTCTGGAACAACTACACCGCTTTACAACTATAGGACAGGAAGAGCTAAATAAACTTATCATTGCATCTAAACCAACAACATGTTTATTAGATCCAATACCCTCTAAACTTCTGAAAGAAGTGTTACCTGTAGTGGAAGAGCCTCTTCTTAATATTATTAACTCGTCTTTATTTTTAGGTCATGTTCCAAGAATATTCAAGCTGGCAGTAATAAAACCTCTCATTAAGAAACCGCAATTAGATCCAAATAACTTAGCAAATTACAGACCCATTTCAAATCTTCCATTTATGTCTAAAATACTAGAAAAAATTGTGTCCGCTCAATTGTGCTCTTTCTTGCAAGAAAATGAGATATATGAAAAATTTCAGTCAGGATTCAGACCGCATCATAGCACAGAAACTGCGCTAGTTAAAATTACAAATGATTTACTTTTAGCTTCTGACCAAGGCTGTATCTCAATATTAGTTCTACTCGATCTTAGTGCTGCGTTCGACACTGTCGATCATAAAATACTCTTGGATCGACTACAAAACTACACTGGTGTTCAGGGACAGGCATTAAGCTGGTTTAGATCATACTTATCGGACCGTTACCATTTTGTCTGTTTAAATGGGGAAAAATCAAAGATAACATCAGTAGACTATGGAGTGCCGCAAGGATCGGTGTTAGGCCCTCTGCTATTCTCAATATATATGCTGCCACTTGGTAATATTATAAGAAAACATGGAATTAATTTCCACTGTTATGCTGATGACACTCAATTATATATTTCATCACGGCCAGATGAAAACACTAACTTATCTAATTTGACAGAGTGTCTCAAAGATATAAAATGCTGGATGACGCGTAATTTCCTGCTACTAAATTCAGATAAAACGGAGGTATTACTTATTGTTCCAAAAAACTACCCACAAAACCACTTGCAATACAACTTTAATATAGAGGGATGTCCTGTTACTTTATCCACTACAGTAAAAGACCTGGGAGTTATACTAGACCGCAACTTGTCTTTCGAAAATCATATTTCATATGTTACAAGAACAGCCTTTTTCCACCTTAGAAACATTGCAAAGCTTTGTAACATGTTATCTGTCTCTGATGCAGAAAAGTTAGTTCATGCATTCATGACCTCGAGACTAGATTATTGTAATGCTTTATTAGCCGGTTGTCCTGCATCCTCAATAAACAAGCTACAGTTAGTGCAAAATGCAGCTGCTAGAGTTCTTACTAGGTCAAGAAAATATGATCATATAACACCAATTTTATCATCTCTACACTGGTTACCTATCAAGTTCCGTATCAATTACAAAGTACTACTACTGACCTATAAAGCCCTAAATGGTTTAGCTCCTGTGTATTTAATGGATCTTCTATTGCCCTACAATCCATCGCGTTCTTTAAGATCACTAAATTCGAGGCTTCTGGTCCTTCCTAGGATATCTAAGTCCACTAAAGGAGGGAGGGCGTTCTCACATTTAGCTCCAAAATTCTGGAATAGCCTTCCTGTTATTGTTCGAAGCTCTGACTCGCTGTCCCAGTTTAAAACTAGATTAAAGACGCATCTCTTTAGCCAAGCATTCACATAATTCTTACCTTTTATACCACTGCTGAATCAGATCAAATGCATTTAATATTATAAAACTTGAAGAGTCTGTAGGTTATTTGTATAGGTTGTATAGTATTTACAGTCATTACGTTCCTGTGTATATTGCGTAAATGACGGGTGGTTGGGCAGATATTGTGTTTTGCGGTAGGTGGTATGCCATACGGAACCGTTGCCAGTGGGGTTCGATAGCCTTAGTCAAACGGGTTGGCGCGTATGGTTGGGCTGCGGAGAGATTGTGAGATTGTGGTTAGGTCTCAGCAGCAGGAGGGATGTAAAGGTCAGTAAGCTGGGCTGAGTTGAGTGGGGGACGGAAGGGGGGTGACTCTGGGACGCAAGAGTCACTGTCTTCATGTTTTCTACGCTCGTGTTATGGAAATCCTTATGAACAGCAGCTATGCTAATTATTTTCCCTTTTTGTTTTTCTGCTGTTATCTCGGGACGCGAGTCCCGAGGAAAATGGCGTTCGTCAGGTCCAGTTTGTATCCAGCCTCTCACGGAGACTTCAGATGCCCCAATCACAAAGCCTGTGAAGAAACGACTCAACGCCGGCGATATGGACCCTCTATGGTGGACAGCACTGATCGTCAACAACTCGTCTCAATACCGGCGTGACTACTTGGACTTCCAAAAAGATGGAAATGGATAAATACTCTAAATGTTCCGATCAAATCTGACTTGTAATGCTGCCCGAATCATGCACTGTTCCTTCGTTGGCCAGAGGAGAACTGGCCCTCCGACTGAGTCTGGTTTCTCCCAAGGTTTTTTTCTCCATTCTGTCACCTGATGGAGTTTTGGTTCCTTGCCACTGTTGCCTTCACTTTTGGCTAGCTTAGTTGGGGACATTTAATATTCAATAATATTATTGATCTGCCTTACTTAAGGTGGACGTTGACGCAATTTTCTTTTAGAAATAAACTTTGTTGTATTATTTTCATGTTATCACTGTGAAGCTGCTTTGATACAATCTGTATTGTAAAAAGCGCTATATAAATAAAGGTGACTTGACTTGACTTACAAATGAGTGATCTAACAAACATTTTATTTTAAGAATTAACAGTATTTGCTGTACATAATGCCAAGTCTCAAGTATAAGCTAGATTATAAGATAAAGCAGAAGTTAAAAGCAGAGAAGTATTTTTAGCGAGCTGTTTTTATGATGACAGTCCAATGGAGAGACGAGACGTCATAGGCGGGTGACGTCATCGACCAGGAAACTATAAAGCACACCTGAAAACAGACCGCGCTAGCTTCTAATAGGCTGAAGCAAGTCGATTACAGGCATGCAGGGAGTATGGCCGGGCGACGCAGCGTCTCGTTCCCTCTCAAGGAAACCAGGGTTACATACGTAACCCGAGACGTTCCCTTTCAAGGGAACTTGAGCTGCGTCGAGACGCGGTGGGAACCCTATACCCACGACGCCATATGACAAATGCCTGTTCTGTGTGAAGTCCTTGCGCACACTAAGAAGCAAGCACCCTAGACCCCGGAGTGGAGCCTAGATCCAAGTCATAGCCTTTGAGGCAGCCATACTCCTAGTATCTTGGTCAGACGCCTCACAGTGCCACGAAGGAAACGTACTACAGGGTGTCACCCCAAGGATACACCACTTAAAGGGACATGGTAAGCAGCTAAGGCTGCCATGTCCACCTTTAGTGTGGAGGGGGATAGACCTGTGGAGAAACGCTCCTGCAGGAACTCCAGCACTGCAACCACAGGGCAGATAACTGGGTCCAGCTGGTGCTCTCCGCACCAGGAAGTAAATGATTTCCACTTTAAGGTGTAGAGTTTCCTCGTGGAGGGAGCTCTGGAGTTGAGGATGGTCTCAACAACCTCAGTTGAGAGACCTGAACTTATGAGCTGGGCCCCCTCAGAGGCCAAGCCCAAAGTTTCCACAATTCTGGGCGGGGGGAAGGATCAACCCGCTCGATTGAGAGAAAAAGTCCCCCCGAGCGGAATCTCCAGAGGAGAGCCGTCGAGGAGAGACTCTCGGTCCGAGAACCATACTCGGGCCTGCCAACACGGGGCTAATAACAGAAGAAGGGCCCCGTCCCGGCGAACTCTCTCCAGAACTCCCTGGAGCAGAGAGATCGGGGGAAATGCGTACAGACGTGACCTCGGCCACGTCTGCATCATAGCGTCCAGCCCCAGAGGAGCTGGCTGACTGAATGAGAACCATAGTGGACAGTGTGTGTTCTCTAAGATGCAAAGAGGTCTACTTCTGCTCGACCAAAGTTTTTCATAGGAGTTCCACCACCTCGGGTGGAGTCTCCATTCCCCGGGCCTCGGCCCCTGCCTCGACAGGATGTCTGCTCCTGGATTATGTAAGAGACCACCGACGTGTTGTCTGTGCAGATAAGGACATGGTGACCTCTCAGTTCTGGCAGGAAGTGCTTGAGAGAGAGATCGAAACACCGCCATAATTTCTAGCCAATTTATGTGCCAAGAAAGTAGATGGTCCTTTCGCCGAGCGACCACTCATGATCGCCCCCCAACCTGTGAGGGAAGCATCCGCCGATAGCTACGCATCGACAAGAAGCCCCCAGCACTGGGCCTAGGGCGAGGAAGCAAGGTTTGTTTCACATGACTAAGGCACGTAGGCATCGCTGCGTGACCTTGATCATGCGAAACGGTTTTCCCCTCGGAGAAACCCCTTGGTCCTGAGCCACCACTGCAGAGGTCTCATGTACAGGAGGCCAAAAGTTATTACGTTGGACGCAGCTGCCATGAGCCCCACCGGTCTCTGAAACTGTTTTGCAGTGAGTGGCTGGCCTAGTTTTACCTAGGCCGAAGAGAAGAACCCGATATTGGTACACCTTCCTGTGTGGAGGACGGATGGCTACATGGGAGGACGCGTCCTTCCATCTATCGTGACAAACCAGTCCTTGGACTGAATCTGTGACACAATCTGTTTGAAATGTAAGCATCCAACCTTCTTTGGAACAATGAAGTAACGGCAGTAAACCCCTGACTCCCTACTGGGAGGAGGAACCCTTTCTATAGCCTCATTTCGCAGAAGAGTCTGTACTTCTTGCTCCATAGCCAGAGCCTGCTCGGGGTCCACCACGTAGGGAGGACCCCTAGAAATCTAGGCGGAAGAACCGAACTGGATTCTGAAACCATTTCTATAGTGAGCAGGACCCAATGAGATATATTTGGCAGTAGCTTACACGCTGCCAGAAAATCTACTAAGGGGACCAGTCTCTCGAGACTGGCCTCTGGTTTTGGTCGAACAGCCACTTCGGTGCCCTGTAACGGCGAACCGGCAGGGAAACCGAACTGACTGTTCTACGACCCTCCTCGGAGGATCGTTCGGGAACGCTGACACCTCGGTGCCCTGAACGGCGAACCGGCAGGGAACAACCGAACTGGCAGCGCTGCGACCCTCCTCAGAGAGTCGCTTCCCAGGAATGATAACATAACCAGAGCCGGACCAAACGAGATATATTTGGCAGGAGCATCCATGCTGCCAGAAAATCTACTAAGGGTACCAGTCTCTCAAGACTGGCCTTTGGATTTAACCGAAAAGTCACTTCGGTGCCCTGAAGCGGATAACCGGCAGGGAACGACCAACTTGAGTGTTCCACGACCCTCCTCGGAGGATCGTTTGGGAACGCTGACACCTCGGTGCCCTGAAATGGATAACCGGCAGGGAACAACCGAACTGGCAGTGCTGCAACCCTCCTCAGAGAGTCGCTTCCCAGGAATGATAACATAACCAGAGCCTGCTCGGGGTCCACCACCGTAGGGAGGACCCCTAGAAATATGCGTGGATGAGAACCGAACTGAGTTCTGTAACCCTTTTCTATAGTGAGCAGGACCCAACGAGATATATTTGGCAGTAGCTTCCACGCTGCCAGAAAATCTACTAAGGGGACCAGTCTCTCAAGATTGGCCTCTGGTATTGGTCGAACAGCCACTTCGGTGCCCTGTAACAGCGAACCGGCAGGGAAAACCGAACTGACTGTTATACGACCCTCCTCGGAGGATCGTTTGGGGACGCTGACACCTCGGTTCCCTGAACGGCGAACCGGCAGGGAACAACCGAACTGGCAGCGCTGCGACCCTCTTCAGAGAGTCGCCCCCCAGAGGGCGCCGAGGAGACACGGATTCTCGAACCCGTCTCTGCCCGGAGGGGGCCACCCTCAGAAGCCTGATGGCCTCTGCATCAGGACTTCTTCTTAGTCGAAGCCTACTTCGAGATAACGACTATCCTCAGATATGTCTTATCCAAAAATGACTATGGCTGAGACTACTAAAAGGAACCAGCCTCTCGAGACTGGTCTCTAGTATAGCTTGAGAAGCCAATCCGGCGTCCTGAAACGGATGACCGGCAGGAAATAACCAAACTGACCCCTCTTAAACCCCTCTTCTGCGAGTCAGACACTGAGACTAGAACTCGCTGGAGGGCACCGAAGGGAGATGTGCACCATATAATGAGGTGTTATCCATTTCCTCTTGGGAACAACCATTTATTTCCTCAGAAATAAATGACTCCTCAAAGATCACATGAGTACATATTTAATTTCCTCAATTAAATGCAGCCAAATATCAACCAGACAAGTAGAAACGGTCTGGATGAAAAATCTTAAAGCTGAATAGTATATTAATATAGACATCTAACTCCAAGGATAAGATGAGTAGCAATATATTTAATTTTTCTAAAAAATTAAATGCAGCCAAATAATCAACCAGACAAGTCGAAACGGTCTGAATATAGTGTATTAATATAGACCTCATATTATAATCTCAAACAATAAAGAATGCAAAATTAGTTTTCAAACAATCATAAGAGAAGGAGAGAAAGGGAAATTTCCCGTCTACTCAGTTCCCTGTGCATATTAGCTACCATTTATCTACACGTTGCCTCGGCAAACGTGAGAAGAGCCACTTTATTATGCAGATATGCAGACCCATAAATTATAATCACGCGCTGCCTCGGCAAGCGCGCGATCTGAGCCATAGATTCTTATTGTAGAGATGCAGACCCATAATCTACGCGCTGCCTCGGCAAACGCGAGATCTGAGCCAATAGATTATTATTGCAAACCCGTAATCTACGCGCTGCCTCGGCAAACGCGAGATCCGAGCCACGACTCTTATGCAGCCCGTAATCTATGCGCTGCCTCGGCACACGCGAGATCCGAGATCGAGTCACAGAATCTTTATTGCAGACCCGTAATCTACGCGCTGCCTCGGCAAACGCGTAGATCCGAGCCAAATCTTTATTGACTTTCTTCCCTCGAGAAGAAAGCCAACAAGAGCAGAGCTAAAACTCTCGATAGTGCAAGTGCATATGTTAGCCTACACGTCGGGAATTTATGAATGAACACAGTCAGACCCAATTTACTAGAGCTGACCGTGCATGATGCTCCACTCCCAAACAGACAACACATGAATCGCGTGTGTCCCCACTCGTAATGAAGCGAGGGCAGGGACGAACACACGATCCAAGGCTGTTTGCTCTCCATACTCCTGTCTAATATATACATATATATGCTTGTGGACAAACAACAATAAATAGACAGAGATAAGATCACACAGAGCACTTGCTGAAGGCACAGAAGCTAGCGCGGTCTGTTTTCAGGTGTGCTTCATAGTTTCCTGGTCGATGACGTCACCCGCCTATGACGTCTCGTCTCTCCATTGGACTGATTATATACGTGCTTCACGACGCAATCAGGCAGGGGCGTTCCCACCGCAGACGCAGCTGGAGTTCCCTTGAAAGGGAACAACCAGTGGTTGCATTTTGTTTTTTCGTTCTGCAGATTCTGGATAAAGCGAGAGAATGTCAGAGAGCCTGATAACTGGACTAAAATATCTAATTCAAGAGAAAAGATTTGTGTGTGTGAAGCTGCTGCTTATGTTAAATTCATGCAAACTACAATTTGACAATTAGAGTGCTGTTCTGCACTCAAATTTTTTTTTTTAATATATATATATAAGTTAAAGCAGGAGATAAAAAATATGTGACTTCCTTATTCTGAACAAACTGGAGCAGCACTCAAGTCTCAGCGGACATGTCTTCTGTCAGGCTCATGAAATGTATTCAGTCTATGAAAATCCTGATATCGCACTTTCACCAGTTTCTTCAGATGAAAAATGCTCAAAACACAAAGGTAAGGCTGCATTTGAATTTCTATTAAGATTTAGCAATGCAATAACTGTAAGTTTTTTTTTTTTTCTATGTTCATTCAACCATTACACATTTGGCAGATGCTTTTGTCCAAAGCGGCTTACATTACATTCGAGGTATACATTTTATCTATTCATGTGTTCCCTAGGAATCAAAAGCTGTGAACTCTGTAATTTAACTCTCATACTGGCCCTCATTTATCAAAAGTGCGTACACCATATTTCCAGCGTACACCTGGCGTACACCCAAAACCACGGTGACTTTGAGATTTATCAATATGGACGTTGGCGTACGGCACGCTCAAATCCTACGACAGCTCAGGAGGTGGTGTACGCACGTTTTAAGTTAATGCGGAAATGCGCAGAAAAACAATTCCTAACACCACAAAATGCACTGACAAACTAAAAGATATTAGCCTATATATTATGACCCACTGAAAAACAATAAAACAATAACATAGTAATTAAAAACTTCAGTGTTTATTTTTGTGCAACATGGACTTAAATGTTTAATTTGTGTGACTTTACCAAAGCATTTGATTTGTAAGCATATGTATTCCTTCATTTGTGAGCCTGACGTTTCAGGGTTTGGCCCGGCTAGGTGCGCACGGACTGGGTTCGGTAACGAAAGGCTTTCAATGACCAAAAAATAATTCAGACTGACAAAATAATAAAAAATACACTCTTCTTCTTTTAAATAATAATAATAATACAAATAATAATAATGACATTCTTCTTCTAAATAGCAATAAGCGTCATTAATAATACAAATCATAATAATAAGAAGAAGAATATTACAAATTGTCATGCAATTATTAATGTGAATGAATGGTACTCCACATTACATCATCATCATCACTATTGTACACCCCAATACATGTAACGTGATTCGAAATTGAATGCTAATTCAAAAGACGTGCTGTAAAATATTGCATTGTGATAGGTAATTTCGGCTCCACGTCAGAGAAGTTTCTCTTCTTTGCCGTCTTCCGTGTGTCCATGGCGTAAAATGAGGGCGTGGGGGAAGCGGAGACTTGAATATATAGGGCCGTGTTATTCTAATGACGATCGTTTTCACCCGCGGGATTTATCAAGGCCAGGTATTGCGTACACCTGGATTTCAAAGGTACGCACAGCTTCATAAATCAGGCGGTGAGAGGAGTGTAAGCATAATCTTACGCCAACATATACGCCCGTTTCTATGCAAGAATGATAAATGAGGGCCATTGTGTGTGGAGTCAATATGATCCCAATCGACTATTCCTTAGTTAAAATAACATGGTTCCCTTAATCTCATGGCATATAGTGACTTTTTCTACATTATATACACACACCAAGGTTATTATAGTTTTACATTTTTAAATTAGTTTTTATTTTAATATCGTTTTCAATTTTGCTTTAAAATTCAGTTTAGTTTTAGTCAGTTTCATTACAGTTTTTTACAGTCGCTACACATTTCTCAATACTTTTACTTTTTCATCTCTTCACAGTTCTCCTATCCAACTTTCAGCTCCAACCTTCAACTGGCACAGCAGTTAATTTCAAAATGCACTAAAACTATAAAATCACTTCGCGCATGTCTCAAATCAACACATTCTTCCATAACACTAGGTTGACAGCCAACAAACACACTTAGTCACCCACAAAACAATGACCATAAACCCCAACAAGTAACTTAATAAAATGTTTTCCTCTGTAAATGCTTTCTTTCTTCTACCTCTCTACTGTTTAGAAATCACTGCAATATATGTTACTAGAATCAATTAGCCATGATGCAGTTAGCTTCAATACATTATATATTTTATGTTTTTGGAGTAATTCCAAAGTACAAAAATTTGTATACACACCATCCACCGATACAGATACAATAGGAATCAGCTGTGGTTGGTTCAATTGTCCAATTGTTTTTATACCATTTAATTTTTAGATTCAAAATATATTTCATTACAATTTTACTATAGAAATGTGGCAAAATGCTGTCTTATTCAGTTTTTTATTATGTAATTGTTTTGAACTTAAGTTTAACAGTTTTGAAAACAGTAAGCATGTGTAAATTAGCCGTTTTGTCGAAATGAGAAAATAATTAATGTAATTTGAAAGATGTAGTCACTGAATGCATTTTGTGCCAAAGCAGTGATAAATGATGCACTGTTTAGCACACATATACTTCTGTTGTGCCCACTGAGTGAAGAGTTTTGAAAAAGTATGGAAGCAGAATAGTCTCAATTATGATTCACGCAAGAAACATGATTCACACATGCGTACACAATTTCACATGCATGAAACCCAATTCACGCGTGAATTATAATTGTGACTATTCTGCTTCCATAGAAAAGTCTCAAAAACGCACGCACGCACAACCAAGGTGATTCGTACATGAATGACGATTTGCATATTCAAATTCAAGGACACACTTGTACATTTTAAACATTGAAAGGTTTTTGTGCACAGATGTATATCTACGAAGTGTGTTTTGCATTTGTGAAATGTATTTTACGAATATATAAATTTATTTTGCGCATGTGAATTGCTTTTTGTGAATATACATTTTTTTCACGCACGTGAATTTTTTTTGAGTGTACGTGAACTGGGTTTCATGCATGTGAAATTGTTTACACATGTTTGAATCATGTTTTTTGCGTGAATTATATTTGAGACTAATCTGCTTCCATAAAAAAGTGACCTAAGTATTAAGAAATACTGAAATACGACTCATGGGGACTCGTGTCTCTGTGAAATGCATCAAGTTTAGTGTGATGGGATGGTCTAGGTCGGGTTCGTGTAAGGAGACAGAATATACAGTCTGTACAGTATAAAAACCTAGCAACAGAGACCTTTTATGAAATTTTGCAAATGAAATTAGCCACAAATGCAAAACAAAGATATGAAGGAGTGATACCTAATGCATCCACATGCACACACACATGCAGAGAGAAAGAGAGTGAGAGAGATGAAAGAGAGATAAAAGACATTGGTGATGACTGGAGGGCTGTGGACTGGACAGACATCGAAGCACAATGAGGGACCCTGCCCAGTTGGTGCATGGGAAGATGAAACTGGACGTACAATTTTTCGGTCTGTCATGTCACTACAAAGATTCAACATGTTGTCAAGAGTCATCCGATTTGATGACAGGTCTACGGTGTGAAACTGACAAGCTGGCAGCAATCTGTGATGCCTGGAATCCATGGGTTGAGCGTCTCCCACTGTACAACCCTGAACAGGTGTTGTGCCGAATTTCGACTCCCTGGCAAATTATTGCCACCTCGTTGAAGTCAGTACCTGATTGCCTAATACTAACCCCACACCCACACAACTAATTAGGGGCAATAATTTGGAGGGGGTCAGAATTATGTTAGAGCCTGACATTAACAGTGCATGAGTGCCTGGTGCCATTAACAGATAGATGTGTGTTCGAGCAGTTCATGCCCAGTGAGCTGGCTTATTAAGTAATCAAAATCTGGGTAGCATGTGATGCCAGGACAAGCTTCGCATAGAACATGCAGGTGTACACGTCACGTTGGAACGTGCCAACGAATTGGGATCCCTAACAAAAGCCACCTAATCCCCCCGCACCTCCTGGGGCAGAAGATGGGACAGGGCGCCGAGACAGTCGATCACTGTTGTTTCGCATGACCCATCCCCATTGAGACTATTGGATAACACTGGGAAAGCGTGCCCTTTCAAGTTTTGGAAAAGGACTCTGCGGAATCCAGATCCTACCCGTAGGGAGAGTAGAAAGATATCATGTGGAAGTTACACATATGGCCTGGCGACAAAAGGGGGGCTGAGGGTGGCAAGGCAGAGTGTCATGCATTGCACACCCTGTTGGGACCCAGAGATAGAGGAAACTGCCCTTTGATTGAAAATGTGCGTACCGCTGCCAGCGGCGGAACAGAAACAAAACTAAACAAAAGATTCTCCACCCGGCCCTCCTCTGCAGCTCCGCCCATCTCTGGATCATCCATCTCAGGGGTGGTGTTTCACCGACCACTTGTATGATTAGCGGCTGAAACGGGTGGTGTCGTCTTCCTGCGAGGCTCGAAGTCACGGCTGAGAGCGCTTGCTTTTTTCTCGCAGTGGAACAGACGCCTTTGGTGACGAGGAGAATGAGGTTGAAGGAGAGAACCCAAACGCAGACGATATACAGACACACAGGATTTATTGAGGCACAAAAACAGTAAACAAAAACCCACAAGGGGGCAAAACAGGACCAGCCAAGACAAGATAAATTCTGACTTGATGACCAGACAGGAAACAAACAGCAACACTAACTCACAATTCTCATCAAACAGGATTCAGACAAAGTACTCACAGGACTGTCACAGAGATTAACACGTAATGATTGACAATGTACCAACACAGGACAGCAAACACAAGGAGAATAAATAGGGAGAAACTAATGAGGGGAACAGGTGACACAGACTAGGTAATAATGACAAGATGAGGATAACAAGGGGGCGGGGTATGTGACGAGACAACACAAGCACATGGCCCAAACAGGCCATGCACTAGTACACAAAACATGGTTCTGCCATGATCCTGCCACAAGACTAGGAAAATCAAGAACATGATGGCAGAATCATGACAGGGGCAGCTCACGATGGCCATGACAGCTCATCGAGAAAGTGCGCTTTGTCGACATCTCACACCCCTACAAGGTTTAGCCAGGGGTATTTCTGGACCACCAAGGTGGACATCATCCAAACGGATGCTCCTGCATCAATCCCGGCCCAGAACTACCCTCGTGCATTTAAGTCCTTTGGCTTAGAAGACTTGCAATAAAACCCCACTGATAAACATTCAGAAAATAGTCAACCATATGATGAAGGTAGATTTTAACTGAATGTTAGAGCTGAATTCCCAAGACTAAATAAATAATTGTTACAATTAATAAAATGTCAGGTTTGGTCAATGTGTTGAAAATGTATTCTGTTAAAAATGTATCATACAGAAATTAACCCAGTGTAAATTCAGGAATGGTTCCAGATGAAAATGCTGCAAAGATACAAGATTCAGAAATCATTTAATTTTTCTCATCAAATTTGTAATCCCAGGCAACTTCACTGAAGTGAGAGCGAGAGAGCGAGAGAGAGAGAGAGAGAGAGAGAGAGAGAGAGAGAGAGAGAGAGAGAGAGAGAGAGAGAGAGAGAGAGAGAGAGAGAGAGCAAAAGAGGTCACTTCTTCTAAGTGGACTAAAGTTGCTCTGATTGTTCTGGGTTTCTCTCTTGTGTTTGCTCTCGGAGGTCTCTGCACTCTCGGGGTGATTTGTAAGTATAACTGATACTAGATCTTTGCTCTGTTCAGGGTTGTATCGACTGAGTTACTGTAAGTACGTCTACAGTAGCATCATTAGAAGTCACAACACAATTTTTAGTAGCTTATAAAATCATACAATTGAACTCTCATTAATTATAACTGAAGACTTCATTTACAAACATTTACAAAATGGTTTGTAGATCATTTCAGTCTTAAGTGTGGACTTTCCTAAAAAACACATTTTCCACTGCTGCTTTTGTCTTTAATCAGATAATCATAAGCTTGCTGATTTCGTATCACTGAATGAGCAGAACATCATGGTTTCAAAGACACTGGCAGCTCAAGAGATCATAATCACAGGTGAGAAAACTGTATTTCATAAACGGTAGAGGCAGAGCACAGACATGTTTCATTAACAGTGTTGAGTGTTTATTGAACTCCCCATGTTAGAAACAGTATCTGCTTGTTCTCCTTTACTATTTAATTGTCTTTTCACAAGCTATGAAGAAAGAGTTTAATGATCTCACAGCCAGATATGACACACTAAGAGAACGGCTGTCCTTTTACGAAGGTGAGTGTCAGTTTACAAGCAACATAAAGTGTGAATATTTCTGTACATGGAACCATTTGATTAACTTTATGATCTAAATAATAGAAGGTGTAATTGACTTTTTAATTCATCTTTCACAGCTAAGTGTTGTAATATCTCTGTGAATGGATGGTTAGTTTGTCACTGAAAGTTGTACTTCTTCAGCTCTGTCAAAGAAGTGTCTGTCGAAAAACTACAAAACTGTAGTTTTTTTTTTAAGTATTTTATTAGCTAACATCAATGTCTTTATTCATAAATATGTCCTCATTGGTGTAAAATGACCTCTGCCAATGATGTGACTTATCCTTGTAAGCGAAGAATTTCTTATTTTTATTTACATTGGACGGGTAAGTCCAAGGAGGCTTCCATGTCGTTCTCGAAAAACGAGATTGTGAAAAACTACAATAGCAGAGAGGGACAAAAAGCACTAGCCTACCTCAACGCTTTTCCACAACGCGTTTTCGTTCAGAGTCAGCATCACATGACTAAAACCAGCTGAAACGGACAAGGAGATCAGTAAGAGGCGCTTGTCAGTCACTGCCCTGGCAAATTTGAAAGGCTCCACTGCAAGGAATCCAAAAAAGTAAAAAAAAAAAAAATTCAAAGGAAATGTTACCGGTGAATTAAAAAAACGAGGGTAAATATTGGTATAGCATTTTTAAATTATTTTAATGAGATTCATTCACGCTTGAGCTTCAGCAAGAACCAATGAGGTTCATTCTCGTGTTAAGCAGCACGCTTGAGCTTCAGCAAGAACCAATGAGGTTCATTCTCGTGTTAAGCAGCACGCTTGAGCTTCAGCAAGAACCAATGAGGTTCATTCTCGTGTTACGCAGCACATTTGAGCTTCAGCAAGAACCAATGAGGTTCATTCTCGTGTTACGCAGCACGTTTGAGCTTCAGCAAGAACCAATGAGGTTCATTCTCGTGTTACGCAGCACGTTTGAGCTTCAGCAAGAACCAATGAGGTTCATTCTCGTGTTAAGCAGCACGCTTGAGCTTCAGCAAGAACCAATGAGGTTCATTCTCGTGTTACACAGCACGTTTGAGCTTCAGCAAGAACCAATGAGGTTCATTCTCGTGTTAAGCAGCACGTTTCAGTTTCAGCAAGAACCAATGAGGTTCATTCTCGTGTTACGCAGCACGTTTGAGCTTCAGCAAGAACCAATGAGGTTCATTCTCTGGTTGCGCAACACGTTTGAGCTTTAGCAAGAACCAATGAGGTTCATTCTCGTGTTAAGCAGCACGCTTAAGCTTCAGCAAAAAACAGGAATTTCTAAATAACAATGTAACGACAGGTGGGATGCTGTCACGATCCCGGTTCTATGTTTTATAAGGACTTTTGTGTTGAAATGTGTTCTCAGTTTCCATTGTCTCTGTTTTTCCGTCCTGTGTCTGGTTTCTGTTTATTTGATTACCTCGTTAGTTCCTATGGTTACCGCCATCAGCCACTCCTGTAGTTAATCATGCTAGATTTCCTTGTGTATTTGTGGCAGGATGGGCTATTACCCCTCCTATTTTTCGTGATTTAAGGTTTGGCCAATGGACTCTGTGACCATGGGTGTATATTGGCACGGGGTGCCAGCCGTAGGTGTGCGTCACTTTCGGGGGGCTGTGATGTCATTGATGCGCCGCCGCTGCTGCTGCTTGTGTTCAAGGGGGTAATCCACCAGCCGGAAACTGAAGCTTCGCTTGGGAGCCACCATTGTAGAAGACTATCACCTCCTGTTAGCATTCCATTGACTCCCATTCATTTTGGCGTCACTTTGACAGCGAATAACTTTCCATCTGAGGCGTCCAAAGACTCCATTTGTCCATTATTTATTTCTTAAGAAACAGGACAATGGATAAAAGGCTCCATTACCTTGTATCTTACGTTATGGCCCGTAGAGGCCTAGGCTAACGATTGTGTCATAAACACGGGACTCTCTGTCGCACAGTAGAAATTACCGTATAGACAGAAGGAGAAGCTCGTACACTGTAAAAAAAATCTGTAGAAATTACAGTATTACTGGCAGCTGTTTGCCAGTAACTTACTGTAGTTTTAAATTGATGTTATTTACTGGCAACAGTTTGTTCAAAGTCTTTATCATTACAGAATAAAACTAAAATAACAGCCTCATGCAAAGCATTAATGGGAACCAAAATCTGAAGGAAAAAAAAACAGAAAAATTTGATGAAGATTTCTGGTTCCCAGAATGCTTTGCATTAGATTGTTATTTTATAGTTTTATTCTGTAAAGACAAAGACTTGTTAATGTTTAATGTTCATTTAACTTTGAACAAACTGTTGCCAGTAAATATACATCAATTTAAATCTACAGTAAGTTACTGGCAAACAGCTGCATAACTACAGCAATTTTTTTACAGTGTAGGCAATCTTTTACTGTCTATGAGGCAATCGGGTTGACGTGGAGGTCTATAGCCCATAGATAGAGAGTTCATTAAAAGCAACGGGACAAAATATTTCAACAACAGATTTGTTTCAGATTTCAATTCAGATTTGTCTCGGCACAGCTACTAGAAGGTCAGAACGGTTGCTCACGTCACATCTACGTCGTCAAGCTCAGTTTGGCTATCAGGAAGTGAGTGCTTCAACTTTCTCCGTTGAAATCTATGGGGTCGCTGTGTCCATTTCTTTTACTGTCTATGCTTGTGTTGGAGGTGATTATTTGTCATTATTTGATTATTTGATTACTAATTTGTCTGTTTTACATAGTCTAAAGTCTATCCACATTCTCCGCCGACGAGTTTATCGGGGATTTCTGGCTCCATGCGTTGCTAGAATTCGGGATATTTACCCCGGTGAAGCATGTTACATCGTGAGTATATTTGCTCGAGCCTGAAGTCAAGGGAGAGTGAATGGCAGTGTAACATGTTCTGTTTTGTTTTAGGCACGTGATGAGGGCAATGGCTGTGTTCTGATCACGTGCTGTATGCTCGATGCTCTGTGCCTCATCGTAAAGTTGCTGTTCTGTTTCCAGTACGGAATTGTTCCGTGTTTAGCATGGGATTGATGTGTTTTCTTTTGTTTTCCTTTTTCTGGTTTATTTCTTTAATCAGTCTCAAACAGTTTGGTATTTTTTTTATTTGTATTTTGGTTTCAGTTCATTTACTGTAATTATTGAATATACATTGATTTCATTTAACTATTACTACGGTTGAGTTCTACAGCTGAATTTATTTAGTTATTTGTTTATAGTGTTCTTTAATTAATTTTTTTTTATGCTTTGGTTTCTTTGTTATTTGTGCAGACCCGGGTGGGACCGAGTAGTTGGTTCCTTCCTGGAACTGCATTTGAGTTATACTTTGTATTATCAAATTATTGTTTTGCTTATGCATATCTCTGCTCCTTTTTAATGTCTCTCTCTCTCTCTTGTTGTCGGCAGGGTCTGGGCACCGGGGGGCAGACGAGTGACCTTCTTTGGGTGGTGGCATCCTTCACTGTGTTTCGTGCTCTTTGCTGACATCAGTCAGTGTGTGCACTGATTTAAGAGATTTTCATTATTTAAGGGTGATTATTCTATCTGAGACTGCCCCTATTGGTAAGCCCCGGGTCCTTTGCCAGTGATAATTGAACCTTCTAATGAGATGAGTGTGGCTGCCTGTTAATCCCCCTTTTATAACTGTCAATAAAAAAAAAAAATTACGATTACCAATGTCTCTGGCTCTAATGGTGACAAGAACCTGTGCGTGCCTTTAGAGGGCGCGTTTAATTCCTTGGGTGAAATTCCCAAGGTGGCGTAATCCATACCTGTCAAGTATCCCGTTTTGGCCGGGAAAGTCTCTTATTTTACCCTTCTTTCCCGCCGTCCTCCCGTATTAGGATTTTCCCGTAAATCTCCCGTAATTTAACCTGCGTTATTGAAAAATAATAATACCCCAGGCGGAGTAGAAAAAAAAAAACATTCCCAATCTGAGCTCTGTCACTAGCCTCGCGATAACTACTGGTAGGCTACTAGTACTGTAGGTGGCAGTTGTCGCGAGGTTAGTGTGTGAGGTCAGATGATGAGTGACAACGCGGGGAAAACAAAAAACAAAAGGATGATGGACGCTATGACAGAGCAAGGCACTCCTGCCAAAAAACCAAAACCCTCATGTACTAAATACCGCGATCAATGGGATAGCGAATTTACTTTTCTGAAGAGGAGCAGGGTGGGGGACAGTCACGCGTTTTGTAAGTTTTGTAACTGCGACTTTAGCATCTCACACGGGGAAGGAATGATGTATGTCAGCACGAGAAAGGGTGTTTAGCATGGTACGAAAGATTGTTACAGAGAATAGGATGACATTAGACAACAGAACTGTTAATCACTAATTAATCACTCTGGCAGAGCCCACAAATAGACTCCTTCCAAAACAGTTAATACAAAGTCTGCAACAAATTTGTTCAATAACTCACTAAAAGAGTAATGAAAAGTTATGTGAAATGAAAAGAAAAACTGCAAATGAAAAGAAAAACTGTAAAAGAAAAGCAATATGAAATGAAAATAACATGTAAAGACAAGCAATGTTAAATGAACAGAAAATATACAAATAAGCCTTTAAATAAATGCTCTTAATATATACCCTATATATACCACATATATATATATATATGTGTGTGTGTGTGTGTGTGTGTGTGTGTTTTCATTTAGGCTATAACACCTTATTTAAAATGTAAGGGATACTGGAACTTGGTTGGGGTGGTGGGACTGATCGCGGTGGGTGCTGGAAAATTTCCCTTATTTTCAAATCCAAAACTTGACAGGTATGGCGTAGTCGGAAACTAATATCAACTTGAGTTTGCTGAGCACGTGTATAAATTAGTGCTCCGCCCCACCCTATAACACTCGCTTTGCCACATATTCAAACCCTTGTGCTTCGGTCATGTTTTGTTAGTTGTTTGCTCTCATGGTGTTTGGTCGTGGGGTGCCTGGGTGTCCTGGTTTTGCCCTTTGAGTTTGTGTGAACCATTTGCCTCTTTCCCAGTCTGGATTATCTGTGTTTTTGTCTTTTGCTATTAAAGTTATGTGCACACGTGGATTCTCTCTCTGCCTCGTCCCTACAAACCCATTACAGACGCACATTAAATATCTCAGCTGTATCACAATAGTTAACACAGGTACTTTAACTCGACAATAGCATACACAATTAATCACCGATAAGGCTTTCATTTGCAGTTAATTTGATAAGACTAATGTATAATTAATTCTAAAGTGAAGATCATGGTAATGAACTAGCAATGACTCTCCTATTAAAGATAATACTCCTATTAAAGACTGAATTCATTGTAAACTTTTGAGGTTTTTGTAAGGTTTTGGATGCTAATTCCTTCAGATGGATTTAGTAACACCCGAGTCATTACTATTGGGTTACCAGGATCTTCACTTTAGAATACTGATCCAAATAATTAGTCGTTCCTTACTATTAATAGTAATAGTCATTACTATCCAAAAAGGAATATAATGTAAACTTAGAAAGCAATGCAAGTCAATTAGAATAAAAGCATCTGTCCAATGCATGAATGTGAAAATGGTTCTTGCACCTTGATATTTGTCTATGAATTATATGTTGTTTAATTATACGTTTTAAGTCCCCAAAAACCTGTAGATTAACAACAGTCTCATCAGCAAATATCCATATTGTTCGAATAACAAACAGAAGCCAATATAGTTTCTACACTGTAGTGGCTTCTATAGAGACACCATCATCATCAGGAAAGACTGCCGGACACCGATGCAACATAACAACTGTGTGTCCCAGCTTCAATATATAATTATTGTATGGAGAAAAAAACAAAACAAGAAAAAAGGTAGAAAAAAAAAGAAAGAAACTAGTTTAGTCTCTCTTTAGTTTGTTTACACTCAACATAAAACTGTGGCCCAGGGCAGAGAGAGAGTGTGTGTGTTCAGGGCATCGCACCGGCGGCCGCAGGAACCTGTGTGGCGAGAGCACTGGGAGACGAGATGACCGGACAGCCGGCGATGTTGGCCATCGGCTGGGACGAGGACATGGATGTGACGCCTCCTACAGGCAAACAAACACAGTCAGCATTTACTGTAGAAGCAAACACACTTGCAATGCGTCAAGGATCAGCTGACACTCTGACTCCTTGAAGACCTGCAGATCAATGCCTTTTAGTAACGTCATGTTTCTCATGAACACAGAAAAATACTTTTGTAATCTTAATTGTAGTATGTTATTCTCAGTTCAACAAGCAGGATCCCCGGAGGGAGTCACATGACTGACCTGTGATCATACTGGACGTGCTGACAGGAGTGGATCCAGCGGACAGGCCTGAAGTGGAGCCCATCCTCGCCTGGTCCTTCACAATGGGATCTGACACGAGACATTATAATAATAATAATTTGTTTCATTCATATAGCGCTTATCTGGGTACTCAAAGCGCTTCACGTATGGGCACAGTGATGAAATACATGATGCAATCAATAGAGTACATAAACCTTTTATTTCAAATGAGCGAGCAAATCCTGTGTCCGAATGACAACCGCTTTAGTTCCTACAGAGACATTGTTCACACTTCTCAATCATTTGATCACATAACTGATGTCAACTTTGCAATCAAGGTGTTTTTGAATCAGATTGGGATATTGGTTCTGCTTCATTGGCTATTGACTAGTTTAAGAGATCCTAGACTATGGCATGAGGAGCACAGTTGATCTTCATAGTTTCAGTAGATGAAGACACTCACAGAAATAAGGGTGCTCCATGGCTTCGCGGGCGGTGAGACGAGCTTGGTGGTCGTAGCGCAACAGTTTGTCCAAGAAGTCCAACGCTTCGGTACTGACCAGGTGCTGGTTCTCACTGTGGACAAACCGTTCCCACCTTTTCCGGGAATGTCTGGAGAGAGATAGAAAAATCCTTAAAGTGAGGTCAAAGTATTACATGTATAAGCACAATCACACATCTCAACGTACCTTCCCAAAATGTCGTTGAACCGTGGGTCGAGCTCGATGTTGTATTTGTCGATGTAGTCGTAGAGGTCCTTTGTGCCCAGGACTTTGGCAATCCGAACAAGCTGGACAAAGACACAGTACTGGTTAACAACAGCAGAGGGCAGCAGACACACATCCAGCAGATCAAACCAGCTGACCACCTGAAGTCAGCATTACACTGGTTCCCTAGACAAAAACACAGTTCCCTTTCGTCCTGGGAACTCCGACGTGTCGTCGGGGGAGTTCCCTGACGAATTAGTATCACGCTAGGGAGCCAACTGCCTTCGAGAGAATTAAAACGAGCCAATAGACATTGGCATGCAAGGTTTGCATTCCGTGACCCGCCTACCAGCGCGGGTATAAAAGGCGGAAGTAAACATTGCGCAATGCTTTTTGCTTCGGAGCCATTCAGTGTCTCTCTGAGCTGCTGTATTCCGAGGAAATATTGAAAAACGAGTCTTCTTTGGCGAAAGGAATCCTCTGCTGCTGGTGTGACGGCGCTTCAAGTGGCCATCGCTTCCCGTTGCCGGCCGTTTCTCTCTCTCTATTCAAACAAAGAGCTGTTTTAACGGCTGGTATTGGTAACGGTGAGTGCAGCACACGGGCTTGCAGTTTCCCCGCTGTGTCTGCCGCGGTGGTCCCTTTGTGCCTCGGCACATAAAAGAGCATTTCTTTTTGTCTAAAAGAGCAACACGAGTGAAGATCGCGTCCTTTTCAGGATGACGTTTTACTCGTGTGTTTCTGGATGCGATCGTTTCCTGTCCTTATTTGACGGCCACGTTCATTGTTTCACATGCCTAATCAGTGTGTGAGACTATGTTCGTGGGTGGTTCATGTTCTCCCAGGAGTGCATGACCACGTCGGCACGTTGTTCGTCTCCCCTTTCTCGTAAAGGCTTGAGCCGCTCAGCGTGCCGTGTGCCGTCGAGCGCCGGCTGACAGCGCGGGTTGTCACGGCAACCCAGCGCGCGTCATTCGGCGCTCAAGATGCGCGGTAAAGATCAAGACTCATGTGCCTCTATGAGGTGAGTCCCTTTGCTTATTTCCCCGATATAGTTTCTCTTCTGGAGCACCAGAAGAGGGCTACTTTGGCGAATAACATTGGTGATCTGAGGGTTTCAGTGAGCACGAACCACTCACTCCTCTAGCGCATCGCAAACATGCTGAGACTGTGTTCGTGGGTGGTTTATGCTTTCTTATGAGAGCATGACCACGTCGGCACGTTGTTCGCCTTGCCTGAAGGCTTGAGCGCCCAGCGTGCCGTGTGTCATCGAAGCGATGGCCACGTTCACTATCTTGCATGCCTGGTTGACGGCCACGATCACTGTTTCACATGCCTAATCAGTGTGTTGAGACTGCGTTCGTGGGTGGTTCATGTTCTTTCAGGAGTGCATGACCACGTCGGCACGTTGTTCGCCTCCCCTTTCTCGTAAAGGCTTGAGCCGCTCAGCGTGCCGTGTGCCGTCAAGGCTTTCGGATGGGATTCTGGTCCTTCTCATGAGGGACCAAGCATTTCATTCGGGGCCCCAGGGAGGACAGATGTCGATCGCTACATCGGAGAGAGGGCTGTTATACTCTGAAAATGATGCTGAGTTCCTACTATAATGGTGTTTCTCATGCTGAAGATTCAGACTTAACAGCCACACTTTCCTGGGCTGTTCTAAAGTGCCTGGATGTGTGTGAAGAATTTTGGCAGTATGGAAGCATTTTGGTGCCAATATGGCAAGCCAAACATGCCTAAATCTGCAGAAGTTTTTCCTCTCTCGCTACCACTGCACGTGCGTAGTTCTAACTCGGGGTTGAGCTGTGCTTAGTGACTGACCGTGATTAGTCACAGCGCTGGCCCTCGGTTAGACGATGTCCACACTGGTGGTCCAGAAGCACCTCACAACCAGCCCGCTCGGAGTTTGTTTTCCCCCCAGCAAAGGGAAGGGAAACAACCCTGAGAGGAGCGACCCAGAGTATGTGACGATCTGCTCTTTGGGAGTGCGTGCCATCACCACTCCTTCCCCCGGGGGAGGGCCGGGTGGAGAATTTCGCTTCTGTTCCGCCGCTGGTTATCCAGTAATCAGCGGTACCCAAAGTTTGAGCAGTCCATTCCTCTGAGTCGTTCACGGGCCCCAGCGCTCAGATGGCAGTGAGGGCTACGGCCTTGTCACTCTCGTCTCTCGCTGGGTGAGGGGAAACCAGGACTCGATGCCCCCGGGCCTTGTTCCTCGTTTCCCCTCACGGTCGAGACTGGCAGTATAATAAGACCAGTTTCCTCCGTCCGAGAGGGTCAGAATGGCAGTGCGTGCCGACCCCCTAGCTGCACCACTCCCGTTCCCCTCTCCCCAGCTTGCAGATAGCAGTGACGCAGCCTCGGCTGCGTCGCTCCGGTCTGCAGCTGGGCCCGGAGGCGCAGAGACCAGGACACGAGGAGTCAGGGCCTCGTTCTTCGTCTCTCCCCCTCCCTTTGCCACCGGGCAGCCCGCAGCAGAATGCCCACGGGCCTTCTCTGTCGTCTGCCCTCAGGTGGAAGCAGGTTGGTGTCAAGTTAAAACGCCCAGACCCCGCTCTTGGTCGCTACAGTGCCACCAGGGCCAGGTCCCTGCCTTCCACCTCGCTGCCCCTCCGCGGGTACGCCGGTGGTTCGGGTGGGTTTGTTGAGACCGTATCTGGAAGCCTGGCTAAAAAACGCTTCCGGGTCCGTCCCGATGGCTCATCCGCACCGTCCGGTTCGGCTATGCAATTCAGTGTGCACGCCGGCCTCCCAAGTTCAGGGGCGTCCACTTCACCCGTGTGCGGTCGGTGGACGCCCCTGTCTTGAGGAAAGAGATCGATGTCCTGCTGGCGAAGGACGTGATCGAGCCGGTCCCTCCTGCCGAGATGAGGTCTGGGTTTTACAGCCCCTACTTCATTGTACCCAAGAAAGGCGGTGGGTTACGGCCAATCCTGGACCTGCGTGTTTTGAATCGGGCCCTGCACAAACTCCCGTTCAAAATGCTTACGCAGAAGCGCATTTTCGAGTGCATCCGTCCCCAGGATTGGTTTGCAGCGATCGACCTGAAGGACTCGTACTTTCACGTCTCGATTCTCCCTCGACACAGACCGTTTCTTCGGTCTGCTTTCGAGGGTCGAGCGTATCAGTACAAGGTCCTACCCTTCGGGCTGGCCCTGTCGCCTCGTGTCTTCACGGAAGTCGCGGAGGCGGCCATTGTTCCCATGAGAGAACAAGGCGTTCGCATTCTCAACTATCTCGACGACTGGCTCATTCTAGCCCACTCGCGAAATGTGTTGTGCGATCACAGGGACATGGTGCTTCGGCACCTCAGCCAGTTGGGGCTTCAGGTCAACTGGGACAAGAGCAAACTCTGCCCCATGCAGAGGATCTCTTATCTCGGTATGGAGCTGGACTCGGTCGCCCAGACTGCGTGCCTCACGGAGGAACGCGTCCAGTCAGTGCTCACCTGCCTCAGGTCTTTTCGAGGCAGGACAGCGGTTCCACTGAAACAATTTCAGAGGCTCCTGGGGCATATGGCAGCCGCAGCCGCAGTAACGCCGCTCGGCCTGTTACATATGAGACCGCTTCAGCGCTGGCTTCACGATCGAGTCCCGAGGTGGGCGTGGCGCAGCGGCACGTTCCAGGTCAAAGTGACCCCGCACTGTCGCCAAACCTTCTCCCCGTGGTCAGATCCTGCGTTTCTACGGGCCGGAGTGCCCCTAGTCCAGGTTCCCAGGCATGCTGTGGTTTTCACAGATGCCTCTGCCACCGGGTGGGGGGCCACGTACAAAGGGCATGCAGTTTCAGGTCTGTGGACGGGGCCTCAACTGCATTGGCACATCAACTGCCTAGAGTTGCAAGCAGTACGTCTAGCCCTGCGTCGCCTCAAGGGGTTTCTCAGACACAGGCACGTACTGGTCCGTACGGACAGCACTGCGACCGTTGCGTACATCAACCATCAAGGTGGTCTACGCTCCCGTCGCATGTCGCGACTCGCCTCCCACCTCCTCCTATGGAGTCAGAAGCATCTGAGGTCGCTTCGTGCCGTTCACATTCCAGGGGAGCTCAACCGTGTGGCAGACGAGCTCTCACAGTTGCCTCCCCTGCCAGGAGAATGGCGACTCCATCCCCAGGCGGTCCAGCTGGTTTGGAGTGTCTTTGGAGCCGCACAGGTAGATCTGTTTGCGTCTCCAGACACAACCCATTGCCAGTGATTTTTCTCCCTGACAGAGGGAACCCTCGGCACGGATGCCCTGGCTCACAGCTGGCCCCGGGACCTACGCAAGTATGCGTTTTCCCCAGTGAGCCTTCTTGCACAGACACTGTGCAAGGTCAGGGAGGACGAGGAGCAGGTCCTTCTAGTGGCGCCGTATTGGCCCACCAGGACTTGGTTCACGGAACTCATGCTCCTCGCGACAGCCCCTCCTTGGCCGATTCCTCTAAGGAAGGACCTTCTTTCTCAGAGACGGGGCACTCTATGGCACCCGCGTCCAGACCTCTGGAAACTCCATGTCTGGTCTCTGGACGGGACACGGAGGTTCTAGGTGGTCTACCACAGGCAGTGGTAGACACCATCACTTCCGCTAGAGCCCCCTCTACGAGGCGCCTCTACGCGTTGAAGTGGAACCTGTTCGTCGATTGGTGTTCCTCCCGTCAGGAGGACCCCCGAACTTGCCCGATCGGTGTCGTGCTTTCCTTCCTGCAAGATGGGTTGGAGCGGAGGCTGTCCCCCTCCACCCTCAAAGTGTATGTCGCCGCAATAGCCGCGCATCACGATGCAATAGAAGGTAAGTCCTTGGGGAAGCACGACCTGGTCATCAGATTCCTCAAGGGTGCTAGGAGGTTAAATCCACCTCGGGTTTTGCACTCTGTACCCTCTTGGGACCTAGCTCTGGTACTTAGAGCTCTTCAAGGTCCCCCCCTTTGAGCCGTTGCTGACCGTAGAGCTCAATTTCCTGTCCATCAAGACAGCGCTCTTGTTAGCTTTGGCCTCTTTCAAGAGGGTCGGGGATCTGCAGGCTTTTTCGGTCGACGAATCGTGCCTAGAGTTCGGGCCGGTCCTTTCTCATGTTGTATTGAGACCCCGGCTCAGATATGTGCCCAAGGTTCCTACCACTCCCTTCGTGGACCATGTAGTGAACCTGCAAGCGCTGCCCCAGGAGGAGGCAGACCCAGCCCTAGCTTTTCTCTGTCCCGTCCGCGCTCTGCGGGTTTATATTGACAGAACGCAAAGCTTCAGAACCTCAGATCAGCTCTTTGTCTGTTACGGAGGCCAGCAGAAGGGGAAGGCCGTCTCCAAGCAGAGGTTAGCCCACTGGTTAGTGGATGCTATCACCCGAGCGTATGAATCTCTGGGTGAGCCTTGTCCTCCCAGGTTGCGTGCCCACTCTACTAGAGGTGTTGCCGCTTCCTGGGCTTTGGCTCAAGGCGCCTCGCTGACAGACATCTGTAGAGCTTCGGGCTGGGCGACACCGAACACGTTCGCTAGGTTCTATAGCCTTCGTGTGGAACCTGTTTCCTCCCGAGTTCTGGCTACGGCCAGTGGGTCGAGGGAATAGGTTGTGTCGGCTTGCCACGCCACTCCGTGCCTCGGCCGGATACGTGCGTCTTTTTGCTCCGTTGGCGCCCTACGTCGGTGAGCCTCGTGAGTTCCTCCTTCACCCCTCGGTGCTGGGCGCGGCGGACCGCCCGGCGCCAGGTCTGCTACCTCTAGTAAGGAGTTGTTAGTAGACTGGGTGCCCCAGTGGTCTCTACTGTGACCCATGATGCCATGTGCAGTTCAGCCATGTCTTCCTCTTGACGGACTCGTTCGTCGTCCCCTTGAGTACGCTCCCACTTCCCTTGGATTGGGACTACCTCTGGGACTGCCATATGTTTCACTATTCCTTCGGGCTAGTACATATGTGTATTCCTGGCCTTCCTCAGTCAGGCTGGGGCTTCCGCACCGTTCCCTCCTCTCTTGAGGGAACGCTTTCCCAGTGTTATCCAACCACTGTGCGGGTCTTGCGGAACAGCAGTGTGGTTCCCGTGCTAGCTCCCGCAACTTATTTCAAGAAACTGCTGCAGGGTAGCTTAGCTGGGCGCTGGAAGGGGCCAGCACCATGGCGTTTTATTAGGGATCCCAATTCGTCAGGGAACTCCCCCGACGACACGTCGGAGTTCCCAGGACGAAAGGGAACGTCTCGGTTACGTATGTAACCCTCGTTCCCTGAGTACAGGGAACGGAGACGTGTCGTCCCTTCGCCATGTTGCTGTACCTTCGCGAGGACTGGACACTGTTCGGCTCCTCAGCGAAAAGCATTGCGCAATGTTTACTTCCGCCTTTTATACCCGCGCTGGTAGGCGGGTCACGGAATGCAAACCTTGCATGCCAATGTCTATTGGCTCGTTTTAATTCTCTCGAAGGCAGTTGGCTCCCTAGCGTGATCCCAATTCGTCAGGGAACTCCCCCGACGACACGTCTCCGTTCCCTGTACTCAGGGAACGAGGGTTACATACGTAACCGAGACGTTTTCCATTGGCTGTTGGATTATTGCAGAAAATAAGCTCTGGGACCAACACAAGTGTTTGATTCTTGCATGTTTTATTCATCATGAAAACCTTCACAAATTGAAATAACTTTTGTAAATTGTGAAGCCTAAATTCAGAATAGTTTGCAAGACGTGATTGTAAACATAAAGCAGACAACTGAGTAGACGAGTTTTCCTGTTCGGTGATGATATTTAATGTCCCGTAAACCTCTGTAATCCAATTTAGCCACTTGTTGATGTTTTGTTTTTTAAATCACAAGGGGGTATTAGTGATGTATTTTATGTCATAGAATAAAATGTGAAAATATCTTGAACTTGTGTTCACCATGAACCTTTAGGCATTTAACCACAAATCAATTTAAAAACCCAATTGACTTCAGGAAGTGCTAAAATGAACTTTTAAATACACCCATCTTAAGTGTTTGCTGCCTAAAAAGCTTATTTTATATTTCATCTGACCATAGAACCCGTACCGTTTGAAGTTCCAGTAGTGTCCGTTACTTTTCAAACGTTCTATGGACAGATGAAACAAAACAAAAAAGAGCTTTTTGGCAGTAAACCTTAAAATGGGTTTGGTTCATACAGGGATAAAAATGAAATACTCTGCTGTATCTTTAATGCTGTGGGCCTAATGTTCTGGCAGAGGTTTTGGACATCTTGTTCAGACATGGCATCATGGATTCAATCAAATCCCAACAGATAAAAAATCAAAACCTGACGGCCTCTGCTAGAAATCTTGTAATGGACTCTAATGGACTATAATGGATCTTCCAACAGGACAGTGATCCAAAAACAAACATCAAAATCAAAATGTGTCACTGAGCACACAACCAAGCCTCTGCAATGGCCATCCCAGTCCCTGACCTGAACCCTATAGAAGATGAGTGGCCGAACTGAAGAGAACATGGATCTGGGAATCTGCAGGATCTGGAGAGATTCTGTATGGAGGAATGGTCTCTGATCTCTCGTCAGGTTCTCCAAACTCATCAGGCATTATAGGAGAAAACTCAGAGCTGTTATCTTGGAAAAAGGAGGTTGCAAAAAGTATTTAATAAAAGACGGCAAATATTTGTTTCCAGCGTGTTTTGGAGAAAAACATTATTTTATTTCAATGAAAGTTTAGATTTTTGCTATTTTTTTTTTATAAAATATCAAAAGGATTAACAATACAGATTTATTTTTTACAGCTATCTTTGATCATATTTACAAAGGGTGCAAATAATTCTGACCAGCACTGTACATCACAGGCCCACGAGGAAAATTCTGGGATTCAGAATTTATTTGTTTGAAATATTTGATCACTTTAATACAATATGTATGACCCCAGGTATCTCTCTCCAAAACCGAGAGAGAGAGAGAGAGAGAGAGAGAGAGAGAGAGAGAGAGAGAGAGAGAGACCCCAGGTAGCCCCAGGTTCCACCCACTGGCAATATTTGAAAAATGCTGGAAAAGTGGGCAGAGCCCAGCAGAGGGGGGTGTGCACCTGAGACACGTCTCTCTGTAGGCAAGGGCGTGGTTAGCTGGTACCCTCTTACATCACAGGGCACCACAACTTCCAATAGGAAAATTCAACTGCAGTAGCCACCGTTCAACCTGTAGAACTCAGCACTCAGACGTTTTTACACCATATATTATAGAATTAAAACACTTTATACCCAAATGTCAAAAAAATTACTTGAATCAATGAACAGCAATAATAAAGCCCCAGTCTTACAGATCATTAACTAAAAAAAGTTGTTTTATGGTTTAGTTACCCTTTAAGTATAATATAATGTTAGTCCACAGCCCCTCACCAGGGGGTGCTGATGCTATGACGAGGGGGGCTGCACCCTTCCCCCGTTACTGGATAGCATGTCTATAAAACAGCAGGTTTCTTTATAGAAGTTACACATCCTGAATAACCTTCGTGTTCTTCACGTCCTGAATTACCTTCACAGCTGAAGATGCGTCTGTTTGTCGTCTCGATGCTGCAGGTGTTTGGCTTTCCGTTCATCGTGACTGATGTTAAAGATTCATTCGAAACATGCAGTCAGTTTATTTTTAAAGAACAGCCTCCAATGATTTCTGGCATTCTGGAGAATTCAGTCTCAATGAATCAGAATCAGTACAGAATAATCTGTCAAAAATTTGAGAAGATTTACAGATATGCAACTCTCTACGACACAACAAATAAGATTGCGATATTCTCACCTTACAAATATACTGGGCATCAGAAAGTGAATCGTGTTCCATGGATGATCGAGCTACAGGTGAGGTTGCAAATTCTTATTTTTCTTATTCCAGTTATGTTTTAGAAAAACTCATTTTTGTCTCTTTTTTTCTTTGTCAATTATCTGTTCTGTAGCTTGAGGATTTAAATGCTGGAATGAGTGAAGCATGTTCCGGCTTGCAACAGGCTTGCAACAGAGACTATCTGAACAACAAAATGAATGTGAATCGTGGACACTTATTTCCATGCTGCCATGCAGCTGATCAAGACACTGTTGCATCTACGTTCACACTGACCAATATTGTGCCGCAGTACATAAGCTTTAACGATGGCAGCTGGAGCCACATGGAGCAAAAAGTTAGAGGTATCATGAATTCTCACTGCAGTGATGAAAATAACCCAGGGAATATCTTGGCCTATGTGTTGACAGGAGCTGTGCCAAACACTAAAACACCACCAGATAGATTGAATAACAAAGTACACATTCCGTCACACATGTGGACAGTGTTCTGCTGCTATTACAGTGCGAACAACACATGGGTCTCTCAAGCTCACTGGGCTGAAAATATAGATGAGAGCAAAAATGAAGGCAAAACAATCAGTGTAAAGACCCTGGAGGAATTACAGAAATTTCTGAACAGCACATATAAAGAAAGCTCACTATTTAACGGTGACTGTTTGGATCTTTTAGAAGCAGATGTAAGTCTACTTCTAGAAGCAGATGCTTGTGATGATGAGCCAGACGTCGAGGAACAATCATGGTGGTCCACCATTAAAAATATACCAGCAGCATTTTTGTCCTGGTTACGTGGCTATTGAGCTTTTCTAAATGTAAAGTTGTCATGAAATAACAAGTATTACAGATTTATGTTATTAATTCTGACACTACTTTCTTTGACTAAAGCCATACAAATAAATGCTTTCAAATCATGCAAAATAAAACGTATGTGTGTTGTTTATGTGTTGAACATGTCACATCAACCGTCTGAGTGATTTTGGCATAACTCAAGAAGTGAACCAAAGATGCTATATAAATACTGCCAATATTAGTTGTAAAACACACAGACCAGGTCATAAAAGACAAGTCAAATGGAAACTAGGGCTTAGGTCAGTTCTAAGAAGTGACTCCAGATGCAGTATAAATATGATTATGTTGCAGGGCTTGTAGTGGAGCATAATGTGTGAAAGACACACACTTACACTCCAGTTTGTGGATTAACAGGTTTAGATGTGTGAACATGAGTATTAAAGATCATCATTTTTGCTGCTAAACTATTTAAGTGTGCAAGAACAGAGGCTGACTGAACTGCAAGACTTTTTGTGGAACTAAAGTTTGCTTTAAAAAACGTTAAACTTTCTACAACCACTTTTACTATCTACAACATTTATTTTTGTTAGTTATTTAGCTCTGCGTGAACACTGGTGAATATGCGTCTGTTTATCGTGAGCGTCCTCGCTGTGCTGCTGTCGTTCAGCTGTCCATTAATCAAGTCTGAAGTTCTAGAAACTTTTGATGAATAGAGAGTTTTTCTTTAGAGGACAGCCTCCGGTGATTCCTGGCATCCTGAATCCACGCTCTGAGGATGATCGTTACAAAAAAATCAGTTAAAAATATACTTCCAAAGAAAAAGACCTTGAAAATGTAGGTTCAGGATATATGTTTGCAACTCTCTATGACACAACAAATAGGATCCCTTTTTTTATCAGCTTACAACTGGGAGAGCGAATTTCAGAAGACCAAGGAGTTCATGGATTGTGATAGATGATTTCCTTTCAGAGAACATGTCATGCATCACATGTGTTGTTCCAGAGCGTTAGTATGTCGTCAGTTATCGTGATTAATTTACACGCATTGTACAGTAATCTATCATTTACTTTTCTTCTGTAAGTGCTACACCTCTTTTCCATTAACCATTGATTCTGTAGTTTTAGAATACATCTGCTATTCAGTGCCAATTTTACACCTAGTCTATCAATTTATTGTCTTAAAAGGATAGTTCACACAAAATGAAAAATCTGTCATAATTTATTCAACTTAATTTTATTCCAAACCCATATTCTGTTACTTTTCTGTGGAACACAAAATTGAGAAAAAATAAGAATTATGCAGTTCCCTTTCGTAGTCACTCCGAGTTACGTCGGATGACGGAGAATGGGGGTTTCGCCTAGAAAGCCTATCGACTTCGAGTATTACAAAACGAGCCTATGGCAATGAAATGCCATGGGTCTGCGGAATTTGCATAGCGTATCTCCGCCCCACCGCGTGGGTATAAAAGCGTGAGACGCCGGCAAAGGCAGATCATGTTTTCGCTTCGGAGCCAAGAGTATCTCTTCACTCCACAGCTATTTCTGACTTCGCTCTACGAGACGAGCCACTCTCCGGTGTTGGTGTGACGGCGATCTGCAGCGAATTCACATTGCCTGCTGGTCTGTGCAGTGATCTGCCAGTGAGTGTGTTTCTCCCTGCTCGCTTCAACATCGCGGAGTTTTCTCTCCTCTCACAAAAAGAGCTCGCACGCGGCACGTCTTTTTAAAGACGGCTCGCCCGTGCATAAAAAAAATAAAATAAAAAAAATAAAGAATGGTTGCGGCAGCTTGGTATCGGACTCTGATGGGCACGAGCGTTGTCTAGTATGTTTGGGCTTGATCATACTAGAGCAGCGCTCGTGGATGACTCATGTTCTCTCTGTGGGAACATGAACATCGCGTCATTAAGGTCGAGACTCGGTGAACTCGCAAGAGTGAGAGTCCCCTAATTCACCCCCCGATCTTCGGCTGGTGGCCAGGGTGACCTGAGGGTGTTGGTCTGGAACAAGGCGCCGACTCCGTGTCCACGCCCCAGCCCCCCCTCCTCAATGACGGTGCCCGCTAGTGAACAGGTGATTCCCACGGGTCTACCTTCTGGTGGCCCGTGTGTTTCATTTGAAGCTACAGAGGATGATACTATGTTTGTAGCAGCTTCACTAGGTGGGTTTGATTTTCTGGAAATGACCACTCGTCACAGCTGCCACCTTCTGGTGTGCATACGGCTGTGCCTGAGTCCGATCCAGAGATGACGGCCATGCTTTCCTGGGACAATATGTTTTGGGTGAGGCCGCCGACACTCGTCCACGGCAAACCCCAATACCTTCCCTCCCAGACGTGCATGATGAGATCTCGAAGTCCTAGAAGACCCCCTGGTCTTCTCGGGACCGCTCGCTGATCTCATCCGCCTTTCCTCCCCTCAATGGGGCCGCTGCCATGGGTACACTGGGGTTCCCCCGGCTGAACGCTCTGTTGCAATGCTATGTGTCCTCAGAGTGCTTCTTCTCGGCGCAATCCTAAGCACCCGTCCGTGGCCTGTAGTTTTTCGTCTACACTTGTGGCGAGATCCTATAGCGCCACTGGCAGCCGCCTCCCTGCTGCCATGGTCATTCTGCTGGTCTACCGGACCCAGATGCTCATGGTCCTGCACGAGGGCGGGACTGACCCAGGGCTCTTCACTGAGCTGCGTGCCGCCACTGACCTCGCTCTCCGAGCGACGAAAGTGGTCATACGCTCCCTGGGTCAGGTGATGCTCACCATTCTGTGGCTGAACCTGTCTGATGTGCTGGATGTCACGCGGCCCCGTTTGTCCGACATTCCCATATCTCAGGTCGGCCTCTTCGGCGGTGCGGTTGAGGACTTTGCCCAACAGCTCTCAACCGCCCATGTGCAGACTGACGTTGATTCTGTCCCGACGGCCCCGCCGTCCGCTCAGATCCCTCGGTCTGCCCACCGCCGAAGGCGCCCTCCCGCGGCTACCTCCCCGCCCGTTAATGGGCCGGCTCTGGAAGCCACAGGCGGACGCCACAGCCCTCTCCAGCCCCGCCCCCCGCTAAATGCCGGGGTTAAGCGGCGCTCTTGAGACGGGCTCCTCAGAGATGGGACTCAGTTCTTTCCAGGAGTGGGTAGCAGGACCACTCCTTTTCCCGGGGGAGGGCCGGGGGAGAATCTTATGTTCTCCGTAGAAAGAACCGATACTCCCATCACTGAGCACACAGAGCCGGATGACAGTGCGCGACGCCCCCGGGCCTCGCCGCTCTCATCCCTCTCTGTCACAGAGTTCTCGGACCGCAGTGTGCCCCGCCCCTGGGCCTCGCCACTCCCGTCCCCCTCTGTTCCAGAGGGTGCGGATGTCAGTTTGTGCCATCTTCGGACCTCACCACTCTCGTCCCCCTCTGTCGCCAGACCCCTGGCAGTGCAGACCCCCGTGGAACGCTGGTCCTTCCCTGGACTCCTCTGTCAGGACGCGGAGCTCGACCGCGCCCCCGCCCTGGGCCGCTATGCCACCCACGCCTGGGCCGGTCACTCCGCTTCGCTGCCCCTCCGGGGGGACGCCTGTGGTTCGCATGACCCCGCTGGTTCAGTTTCTGGCAGCTTGGTTAGAGCTCCCCAGCCTGTCCCGCTGGGTCGCCCGAACTATCAGGCTCGGCTATGCGATTCAGTTCGCACGGTCTCCTCCCCGCTTCAGGGGAGTTCGCTTCACTATGGTCGGTGGCAATGCCCCTATCATGAGAGCGGAGGTTGCTACCTTGCTGGCGAAGGGGGGAATCGAGACTGTCCCTCCAGCCGAGATGAAGTCAGGGTTTTACAGCCCGTACTTCATTGTCCCCAAGAAGACCGGTGGGTTACGGCCGATCCTGGACCTGCGCGTCCTGAACCGCTCCCTTCACAGGCTGCCGTTCAAGATGCTCACAGCCAAACGCATTTTCGACTGCGTACGGCCACAGGATTGGTTTGCAGCGATAGACCTGAAGGACGCCTATTTTCATGTCTCCATTTTACCTCGACACAGACCGTTTCTCTGGTTTGCTTTCGAGGGGCAGGCATACCAGTACGCGGTTCTCCCATTCGGGTTGGCTCTGTCTCCTCGCGTCTTTACGAAGGTCGTCGAGGCAGCCCTTGTTCCCCTACGCGAACACGGGGTTCGCATCCTGAATTATCTTGACGACTGGCTAATATTAGCACACTCTCGGGATCAGGTTTGCGAGCACAGAGACCTAGTGCTCCGGCACCTAGCCCGTCTGGGCCTTCGGGTCAACTGGGAGAAGAGCAAACTCTGCCCCGTACAGAGGATCTCTTTTCTCGGTATGGAGATCGACTCGGTCGCCATGTCCGCGCAGCTTACGAGCGAGCGCGCACACTCACTGCTGGCTTGTCTTCGACAGTTCGATGGCAAGAGTGCGGTCCCACTGAAATTGTTTCAGAGGCTCCTGGGGCATATGGCATCTGCAGCCGCGGCAACGCCGCTCGGATTTCTTCATACGAGACCGCTTCAGCTGTGGCTTCGCGATCGAGTCCCGAGGTGGGCATGGCATCATGGCACGCTCCGAGTCCCAGTGACTCCGACCTGCCGTCAGACCTTCACCCCGTGGAGGAACCTCAGTTTTCTACGGGCCGGAGTTCCCCTAGAACGAGTTTCCAGGCATGTTGTTGTCTCCACAGATGCCTCTTCCACGGGCTGCGGCGCCATGTGCAATGGACATGCAGCCGCGGGCTCCTGGACAGGACCCCAGCGCCGTCTGCATGTCAATTGCCTCAAGTTGCTGACAGTACGCCTTGCCCTGCACCGTTTTCGCACGTTGCTCGAGGGTCAACACGTACTAGTCCGTTCAGACAATACCGCGACTGTAGCGTACATCAACCGTCAGGGGGTCACGGGGACCCCCATTCTCCGTCATCCGACGTAACTCGGAGTGACTACGAAAGGGAACGTCTCGGTTACGTATGTAACCCTCGTTCCCTGAGTAGGGAACGGAGACGTTACGTCTCTCTGCCACTTCCGCTGTACCGCTGGGTAGACGCCTGAGTTCAGTCTCGGCTCCTCAGCGAAGACATGATCTGCCTTTGCCGGCGTCTCTCCTTTTATACCCACGCGGTGGGGCGGAGATATGCTATGCAAATTCCGCAGACCCATGGCATTTCATTGCCATAGGCTCGTTTTGTAATACTCGAAGTCGATAGGCTTTCTAGACGAAACCCCCATTCTCTGTCATCCGACGTTTTTTTTTTTAAATGAAAGTGAAAATGATATGTCGAATTTCAGTGAATAACTCACATAAAACTTAGTAGTCGAATCAAACAATACTTGTTTTTTTTTTTTTTTTTTGTTATGCTATAAGAGCTTGACAGATGAATGGTTGTTCTATGGAACAAAAAACTCAATTAAGTTTCTTCTAAATTCTAATTTTGTGTTTTACATGAAAACATACCACATACGGGTTTGTAACGACATTAGAAGGCGTAAAAGAAAAAGACAAAACATTTCATTTTTGAGTCAATTTTTAACTCACTTCTGAATCTACATTCACACTGACCAACGTAGTGCATGCCACAGAAGATCAGATTTAATGCCGGCAGTTGGAATCACATGGAAAATGAGAATAAAGACATCATGAATAAACATTGCTATGACAATAATAATAAAGTTTTACCCCATGGGCTGACCGGAGCAATACCTGGAAACAGAAAAAAATAAATGAGAGAGCGGACATTCCTTAGACTGTGTGTAAACTGTCTTTTCTCTAATAAAGCTTGTGCAAAAGTTGGCATATCAGAGTTATTTTACTGTCCACAGGGAAATGAGGACAAGTTAGTATCTATTGGTGGGGTGTAGAGTGGAAAATACAGGTCCAGTAAAATCTCTCATCATAATCTCAAGAGTTTACACAAACACCATTGATTTCGCTGTATTCTGGAACAGTTCAAAGATTCTGATTTGCCTATCACCAAAGAATAGATGAACCATACATAATACTGTATGTATGCCATAACAATTATGATTTAAATTACTTTAGGTGTTTTACAACAATTAAATGAACAGAGCTTTCCATTAGCATTATCATTCACATTCATCACCAACACCTGTTGCTCAGATCTTAAAAGGGTGGTAAAATGCCATTTTCACAAGATGTAAAATAAATCTCTGATGTCCCCAGAGTGTGAGGAAGAAGCTGAACACATCATAGCCAAAATTACCCACAGTTCCCTGTACAGGTATTCAGCTGCAGTGTTACAAGAAATTATGTTAACCCAAGTTGTAGATGAAGCATTTCTGGCAAGAGTTTGGAATCTGAATTGTATGTAATAAGAAAAAACACGTGTAGCATAAACAAACAAAAAAATTCTCCTTTAGAGGACTTTATGGTCTCTAAAATTAAAGTGATGCACTTAATTGGTCTCAGTGATCTGGACACTGAAGGACACTGGGTTTGGGTGAAACACGCCTTTTCTCTTAGCTTAATCTGCTCGGAAGAACGTCGGAGCTGCCCTGATCTCGAATCGTAAATATTCAACATGTTAAATATTTACGATCAGAAATCCTGTTGTGTGGGGGGATCCCGAGGACAATGGCTGCATGCTCTGGAGATTATCACGAGAAACGAAACAATACCCAATAAGAACATGTAAAGTCCATCCCTACATGTCAATGTCTATACTATCCATTCTAAATATGTTAGATTAAAATAAATGTGTCCCAAAGCATAGTATGTTGAAAAGAGTATGCCAAAAGTCTCCAAATGGTCTATTTCCAGTAGATTTTCAAATCATGGATCCGGGCACACTATGGCTGGATCCAAAATGCCACACTCCGGCCTTGTGAACCTCCTTCGAGTTCACACTTGGTGACGTCAGAAAGTGCAGATCTAAGGACAGGCTTGATGACATCATGCCACTAAAAGTCAAACAGCCACGAAACTCCTCCCCTCATTTATCTGATTGGGCGTTCGCAATGATTCCTGGGAAGGTAACTCGTATGGAGGGTGCGAAAGTGCGGGCTTCGCCGAAGTCCGTATCGAGGGCACAAAGGTGCCGCTCACGAGCACACTTCTGAGCGCTGAAATTGCGAATGGGACACCCTACGGACTCGAACACTTAGGGAGCACGTGCAATTTAAGGCCAATTGAAGCAATTACAGCACGCTTCTCAAGTACTGCAGCACTCACT
The DNA here is from genome assembly GCA_026230005.1 of Gila orcuttii. Taxonomy (NCBI): domain Eukaryota; kingdom Metazoa; phylum Chordata; class Actinopteri; order Cypriniformes; family Leuciscidae; genus Gila; species Gila orcuttii. The sequence continues at coordinate 42,814,557 of JAPDVR010000010.1, forward strand.
GTCACAGTTAAAATTGGTTTTAAACTCAAAAAGGACAAAATACATGATTTTTTTGTCATGGTCGCTCTAAGGTAACTGATATGTCAATTATAACTTCAAATGGTATACTTCTAGTCAAGTCAAGTCAAGTCAATCACCTTTACCTTATAGCGCTTTTTACAATACAGATTGTTTCATTACATTTATTCATTTAGCTGAAGCTTTTATCCAAAGCAACTTACAATTACTATATGTCAGAGGTCGCACGCCTCTGGAGCAACTAGGGGTTAAGTTTCTTGCTCAGGGACACATTGGTGTCTCACAGTGGATTCGAACCCAGGTCTCTCACACCAAAGGCATGTGTCTTATCCACTGTGCCATCACCACCCTTTTGAAGTTTCAAAGCAGCTTTACAGAGATAACAGGAAAATAATGTTGTAATAGTATTGTTAAATATAAAATTAAATGTCCCCAACTAAGCAAGCCAAATGCCAATGGCGACAAAAGCGAAAAAAGGTGAAAAAGACGACAGTGGCAAGGAACCAAAACTCCATCAGGTGACAGAATGGAGAAAAAAACCTTGGGAGAACCCAGGCTCAGTCAGGGGGCAAGTTCTCCTTTGGCCAACGAGCGAACAGTGTATGATTATGATTTAGGCAGCATTATAGGTCAGAAGTCAGATTGAATCAGAACTTTTACAGTATTTATCCAGTTCCATCTGGTTGGGGTCGGAGTCATCACGCCGGTATGGAGTCGAGTTTGTTGAGGTGTCCATGAGGCCTTCACAGTGTTGATGAGGCTGGCACTTGACACAGGGATGCGTTGTCGTCGTGTCCATGCGATGGTCCTTCATCACATCTGGATATAGCCTGGATCAAATGAAAGATTGCTATCAAAGAGCACACCCAGGTTCCTAACCGACGACGAGGACTTGACAGAGCAGCCATCAAGTGTTAAACAGTATTCTAGGTTATTACGTGAGTAAGTTTTTTGTCCAATAATTAGAATCTCTGTTTTTTCAGAATTAAGTAGTAGGAAATTACTAGTCATCCAGTTTTTTATATCAGCTATGCATTCCATTAATTTTGTGGATTGGTAAGTTGCGTCAGGGCGTAAAGAAATATAGAGCTGAGTATCATCAGCATAACAGTGAAAACTAATGCCATGCTTCCTAATGATATCTCCTTAGGGTAGCATGTACAGAGTAAACATCAAACGGTCCTAGTACTGAGCCTTGTGGTACACCATACTGAACTTTTGACCGATAAGACATCTCTTCATTTATTGCTACAAACTGATAATGGTCAGATAAGTATGATTTAAACCATGCTAGTGCAATTCCACTAATGCCAACATCATTTTAGAGTCTATTTAAAAGAATGTTGTGGTCGATAGTTTTAAATGCAGCACTAAGATCGAGTAGCACTAATAGAGAAATACAACCACGATCGGATGATAAGAGCAAATCATTTGTGACTCTAACTCTGCAGCACTTAACATCTGTGGCTATAATATGTTCAGGAGAGACAGAGAAGGAGCAAATGGTGGTGGTGTCATGATATACATAAAAAACAATATTCAGTGTCAGGAAATTCAATGGCTGAATGATCATGAACTGGAATGCTTGGGCTTGAATTTCATACTATCACCACAAATGTCTTTTACAATCATTACCCATTTAAATCATACAATATGTTAGCTGGTCTTTCTGATCACAATTTGATCCTTGTGGCCAGGTGTCATGTTTCAATGTGTTTGAGTCCTGTTATTAGTTCAGTTTTGAGATCTTGCTTTCCCCTGTCTTTTGTGATTTTGGTTTAGTCCTGTTAGTTTTTCCCGCTCCTCGTTTGTGTTCAGTTTCTTCACCTGTGTTCAGTTAATTATCCTATTAGTCCCTGTTCATTTAAGCCTTGTGTTTTCCCTCAGTGTTTGTTGGTCGTCGTCCTTGTATGGTTGTGTGTCTTCTGAAGTCCTGGAGTTTTGTTATTTTGTTCCTGTATGTTCCAGAAAGTTAAGTTTTTCTTAAATAAATCAACTATACTGCTATTCCTGTGTCCTCGTCTTCGGCTACCTGCACACCAACCTGACACCAGGAAGCTCTCAAAAAAGAGATTTAATTATTCTGTCAGAGAGCGTGAGTTTGTTGGAATCCCAAAAAAACACCAGGAAGGATTTAATATGGCTGTCCAGCAGATTGACTGGGATCAAATTTTGTTAGGAACAAATTGTGAAATGGATTGTGAATCTTTTGTAGTGACAATTGAGAGAACAATTAAAGATTTTAGCAGTAAAGTTAAACACAAACACAATAAAAACATACTTTCCTGGATGAACTCTGACATATTCAGAGCTACTTGTGGTCCCGGCCAACCCAACACTTCATCACAACTTCTCCATTCAGCTAGGCTCGTCATCCATAACTCCATCAAGGTCAGCTAGGAACCTTGGGGTTTTAGTTGATGATCAGTTGAAATTCACAGACCACATTGCTAGAACTGCCCGTTCCTGCAGATTTGCCTTGCACAACATTAGGAGGATCAGGCCCTTCCTTACAGAGCATGCTACACAACTCCTTGTCCAAGCACTTGTTTTATCCAGACTGGACTATTGTAATGCTCTCCTGGCTGGTCTTCCAGCTTGCTCTGTCAAACCTCTACAATTGATCCAGAATGCTGCAGCCAGAGTAGTCTTTAATGAGCCAAAGAGAGCACACGTCACTCCTCTCCTCACAAAATTGCACTGGTTGCCAGTTGCCGCTCGCATTAAATTCAAGGCACTGACGTTTGCCTACAGAACAACCACTGGCACTGCTCCCTCTTACCTAAACTCATTACTTCAGACTTATGTGCCATCCAGAAACCTGCGCTCTGCTAGCGAATGTCGTCTTGTGGTACCATCTCAAAGAGGCACAAAATCTCTTTCTCGGACCTTTACCATGACTGTTCCCTGTTGGTGGAATGATCTGCCTAACTCAACCAGAGCTTCTGAGTCACTAGCCACTTTCAAGAAACTGCTGAAGACGTATCTTTTTTGGCAGCACTTGATTCAGTAGTATTAACACTTTCTCTTCTCCTCTATTCTTAAAAAAAAAAAAAAAAAAAAAAAACACTGCACTTAAGTTAAACTGAGAGGGGTTATAGCACTTACGTATTGTTGTCCTACTGTTAGTTTTAACTGCTTCTATTGTTCTCATTTGTAAGTCGCTTTGGATAAAAGCGTCTGCTAAATGAATAAATGTAAATGTAAATATTCAAACTAATGAAAGAGAGGGATCTTGCGTTAAAAAATGCAATTAAAACTAAGTCAGCTAGTGCTAAAAATCTGTTTACAACATTGAGGAATAAAACTGTTAAAGCTATACGCAAGGCCAAAGCAGATTTTTTTCTTGATTATAATAGAAAATGCAAAAGGGGATTCTAAAACAATTTGGAACCAACTGAAAAAACTTGTAGGACAGGACCCAAAAAGGAAACAACTTTTAGAAATTAAGATAAATGGACAAATTACAAGTAACACAAAGTTGCAGATGTCTTCAATAATTTTTTATTACACTATTGCCCAAAGCTTCCCATCTAAATATTTGTCCGATAAATAATTCAGAGCCATTTTTTAACCTAGGCACAGTCACAGAATCTGAAGTCTTACAGACAATAAGAACACTAAAAGCTTCCAGAACTAGAGACATATTTGGCATAGATATGTGCATGCTGAAAGAACTCAGTTCCACATTATTAACACCAGTAACCAAAATTGTTAATCTCTCCATTATTGAGGCAGTATTTCCAAATGTGTGGAAGTCAGCTGCTGTTGTTCCAATTTTCAAAAATGGTGATCCATTGTCAGTGGACAATTACAGACCAATCAGCATCACAACTACAGTGTCAAAAGTCGCAGAGAAACTAATTTCCCAACAAATAATAACACATTTGAATACAACTACATTTTCCCTTCATTCAATGCAATTTGGTTTCAGAACATTTCTCAACATTCTACGGAAACTGCTAATTGTTTTTTTAATAGAAAATATCAAACATTTACTGGATAAAGGTGGCGTGGTTGGAGCTGGGTTTCTCGATCTCTAGCATTTGACACTGTAAACTATAAAATATTATTAACCAAACTAAGCAAATTTAATTTTTCCTCAGATGCAATAAAATGGATAAAATCATATCTATCGAATCGCTCACAGTCAGTCAGGATCAGTGATTACCACTCACCGCCCCTCGTCATGTCCACAGGGGTACCTCAAGGTTCTATTTTGGGGCCTCTGCTATTTTTTACATTATATAAACGACCTCCCTTCAGTTTGTCCTAACGTATATATTAAGATGTAGGCAGACGGTATTTTTATTTTTCATTTATATCCATGGTAAAAACACAAAACAAGTTGCTGAAAAACTTACACAGTCTATGGCCCATGTCTCTGAATGGCTAAATCAATCCTGCTTAAAACTAAATGTAAATAAAACTCAATGTACTTTTCTAAATCAAACATTGCAAATAATCAGGCAGATATTTATGTGACAGGGGAAAAAATAAAAGTTGTGTTAGAATTCAAATACCTAGGCATCTTAATAGACTCTAAATTAACTTTTAAATCACAGATAAAAAAGGTCTGCAATCGAGTCAAATTTAATATCGTAACATAAGATCACACTTATCACTTCAGGCAGCTAAAATGTTCATGTACAGTATGGTTCTGTCTCAGATCACTTACTGTCTTACAACCTGGTCACAGGCAAATAAAACAACACTAAAATCTTTAGAGTCACTTTACAACTGTGTGACGATTGTGTCGCTTTTTAATGAGTTTGAATCAGACTTTGGTCCAGTGACAGATCATTTTATCCAATGGTGTGATGCTTCATTTCTAAATATTAATGCTTCAAAAACAAAAGAGATGTTCATTGATTTCCGTAAGAAGAACTCTGTACCTGTGTTGCCTTCTGTCATAAAGGGACATCAGTTAGAAGTGGTTACACAGTATAAATATTTAGGGACTGTAATAGATGACAAACTACAATTTGAGGCAAACACTGATATCATTAGAGGAAAGGCTCTTCAGCGTATGTATTTTCTAAGGAAACTTTGAACCTTTAACATGGATGTGTCTTTTATGAAAATGTTTTATACCTGTTTTATCGAGGCTGTTTTAAGTTTTTCTATTATTTGTTGGTATGGTAATCTTAATGTTAAGAATAGGAGGAAGTTGACAAGCATAGTTACAATGTGTAGCAAGATAGTTGGGATTGACTTAAGGACAATCACACAAATTTATGAGCATAGGATGATTAGGAAGGGCCAGTTAGTCCTTACTGATGTCACTCACCCATTATGTAGTGAACTTCAACTACTTCCTTCAGGACGGAGATTTAAACTCCCCTTGTGTAAATCAAATAGATACAGAAATTCCTTTATACCTGCTGTAATTAGGTTTTAAATGATTGATTGTAATCTTTGTGTTGTGCTACACAAAGAATTGCCTTTGAGGACAATAAAGTTTAAAGAAGAAACAGACAGTTAAAATTCTGGATAAAAAAAAAACATCAAGAAATCACCATTGTGCCATTTTACAAAAGCATAAGCTTTTAGGTTGGGAAAATGTCATCAAGCATTCAAATCTTTGTCTGTTATACAAAATCATCCATGGTCTGTCATCTCCTCCACTCAGTCAGTTTGTAAACATCAGGAACACCACACAGAGAGTAACACGAGGGTCTGCCCGAGGAGACTGTGTTGTTCCTCTGCGGAAAAGTGCATTTAGTCAGAGTGCCTTTATCAGTCACAGCAGCACAGGAGTGGAACCCTGTCCCTCAGAACATCAGAGAACTCACCACATACACTCTGTTCAAAAAACATCTAAAAAAACTGGTTCATAACACATCAGACATGTCAGCATTAATAAGAATAGGTATCTTCCCTCAACTCAACTGTGCTGCCACTTGTGTCTATGCTGTGTCAATGTGTAGTATATTTTTCATAAATTAGTATCAATTTTAACAATGTCTATTATAGCAAATGTGTACACTGTATTTATCAAGTTTGAAGAATTATATCTGTTTTACTGCTTTTTATATTTGTATTGTTCATTGTAATCTTTTTATTGTTGTTTTATTGTTGTTTTATTTAGGTAGACAATTTTAAGATCTGTCCAGGAACAGCAGATGAAAATGAGCCTTTTGGCTAATTCTGGTGCATTTGCAGCTATGTCAATTAATGTACACTGTCCCTGTCAAAAAAAAAAAAGAGAGCTGTCTCAGTACTATGATACGGTCTAAATCCTGATTGAAAATTCTCACAGATACCATTTCTTTCTAAAAAGGAACATAGTTGTGAAGATATTGCCTTTTCTAGTATCTTTGACAGAAAAGGTAGATTCGAGATCGGCCTGTAATTGACTAACTCTGTTGGATCAAGTTGCGTTTTTTTAACAAGTGGTTTAATCATAGCCAGCTTAAAACTTTTTGGTACGTATCCTAATGACAAAGATGAATTAATGATATTAAGAAGAGGATCTATGACCTCTGGAAGCATCTCTTTCAATAGTTTAGTCGGTATAGGGTCTAACATACATGTTGTCGATTTAGATGATTTAACGAGTTTATAAAATTCACCCTCTCCTATAGCAATGAATGAATCAAATTTTTCGTCAATGAGACTACAATGCACTGTATGATGCGATACTGTAGTCGACGGTTGCATGGTTATAATTTTCTCCCTGATATTATCAATCTTGTAAGTAAAAAAGTTAATAAAGTCATTATTGCCGTGCTGCTTGGAAACATCTGGGCTTGAAGCTTTATTTTTCGTTAGTTTAGCCACGGTTTCAAATAAATACCTAGGGGTTTGTTTATTTTCTTATAATAGGGTTGAAAAATAAGCAGATCTAGCCGCTTTTAAGGCCTCTCTGTATGCAATTGTGCTCTCTTTCCATGAAATGCGAAATACCTCTAGTTTTGTTTTCTTCCAGGTTCGCTACATTTTTTTTGGCTGCTCTCTTAAGGGCCCGAGTGTGCTCGTTGTACCATGGCTTTGGAATATTTTCTTTAATCTTCTTTAAGCGCAAAGGAGCAAATGTGTCTAAAGTGCTGGAAAAGAGAGAGTTCAAAGTTTCTGTCGCACGTGTTGTCTAACTCCAATAATGTATTTAAATGCCAATCCCAATGTATCTTTCGTTATCTACATGTATATTAAAACCACCAACAATTAGGACTATATCTGCAGCTAGTACTAACTCTGAAAGAAAGTCAGCAAATTCTTTGATAAAGTCTGTATGGTGCCCTGGTGGCCTGTATACAGTAGCTAGCACAAATCTTAAACGTGATTTATAATTTACACTCGATATTGTTACATTTAGCACCAACACTTCAAACTAATTATATTTGAAACTAGACTTCTTAGTAATTCTGAAAATATTACTATAAATTACAGCAACACCTTCCCCCTTTGCCTTTCATACGAGGTTCATATTTATAACCATAATCTTGGGGGGTTCACTCATTTAAAGTAATGTAGCCTAATTGTTTGGTTTTAGCCAGGTTTCTGTCAAACACAGCACATCTAGGTTATAGTCTTTGATCAGATCATTCATTAATGATAAGTGCTTTTGTAGTAAGGGATCGCATATTCAGGAACCCGAGCTTTATCATTTGTATTATTTCTGTTTTTTATTTGTTGAACATCAATTACATTTTTACCCTTAGATTGTCACAGTATGGGTTTGTGTTTCCCTGGTTCACCACTAGAGGTCCTCTTCCCCCACGGTGTCAGTCACATTAGAAACTGCATTTCCCACAATCCTTGTCTGTTCTCATCATTGTTCATTGCACCCAGCTGTCACCCATTATGATTGTTAGTCTGTGACTATAAGTACCCTGCTTGTTTAGTGTTTGTTACGGAGTCCTTGTCTTTTATCACAGCACGTCTGAGGTCTGTTCTGTCTATTTATTGTTACTTGTGTTTGGATTGCTTATATGGATCCTGACCCCTGCCTGGACTGTTTTGTGAGTACGGATTTTCCCATTAAAACTTACTGCATTATTGGATCTTTTGTGTTTCCTGAGTGTGGGTCGTGACAGAAGGACTCCGTCATGTCAAGATCCAGCAGTACGGGGTTCCGTATCACTCCTCCTATTAATGGAGGAAAAGGAGGACCACCTAGTGGGATTTCTCAAGCCGGAGAGGTGGCGCCTCCTATGAAAATTTTTCAGTGCTTTGCATTGTGGGCCCGTCAGACTGAGGAGGCCGTGGCGGCAAAGTCTCCAGCGACCCCTTCCGTCGGACCTGGGGAGTCGTTTGAGGGAACCCGTCTGGCCAGGTTTTCTGGGACCCACGGAGGTCGCAGGAGAGGAGGTGCTAGAGGTGAGTCCCGGCACTACTCTCCGCCTCGGTCCCTCCTTGACCCTGAGTTCCATCCACCGCTGGTTCCGCCCAGCATAAGGACATCACCGCGGGTCTCGTCCAGCGTGAAGCTTTCACCGCCGGTTCCCTCCAGCCCTGAGTCTGCACATCGCCATCGGAAACGGCGGAGGAGGGGGAGGACCACCAACCTCCTCAAGAACCCGGAGGCTGTGCCCGAGCAGCCCGCTGTTTTCCCGGAGGCCGTACCTGAGCAGCCCGCTGTCTTCCCGGAGGTCGTGCCCGAGCAGCCCGCTGCCGTCCCGGAGGCGGTCCCCAAGCTGCCTGCTGTCTTCCCGGAGGCCGTGCCGGAGCAGCCCGCTGCCGTCCCGGAGGCCGTGCCCGTGCAGCCCGCTGTCGTTCCGGTGGTTGTCCCCGTGCAGCCCGCTGTCATCCCAAAGATTGTTCCGGAGATACCCACCATCAGTCCAGCTACGGTAAGGAGGGCTGTCTTCCTCTTTTATGCTGTGGCAGTACTGCATGCTTGGAGGAGACACAGTAGGTCTGCCGACCCAGAAACTGTTCACGTCTGCCGATCCAGAGACTGTTCACGTCACATCTGCCGATCCAGAGACTGTTCACGTCACATCTGCCGATCCAGAGACTGTTCACGTCACATCTGCCGATCCAGAGACTGTTCACATCACTTCCGCCAAGCCAGTGTCTATGGACAAGATGGCCTCCGCCATGCTGTCTGTTCCTGTGCCTGAGCTGGTGTCTGTTCCTGTGCCTGAGCCAGTGTCTGTTCCTGTGCCTGAGCCGGTGTCTGTTCCTGTGCCTGAGCCGGTGTCTGTTCCTGTGCCTGAGCCGGTGTCTGTTCCTGTGCCTGAGCCGGTGTCTGTTCGTGTGCCTGAGCCGGTGTCTGTTCGTGTGCCTGAGCCGGTGTCTGTTCGTGTGCCTGAGCCGGTGTCTGTTCCTGAGCCGGTGTCTGTTCCTGAGCCGGTGTCTGTGTCTGTGCCTGTTCCTGAGCCGGTGTCTGTGCCTGTTCCTGAGCCAGGGTCTGTTCCTGTTCCTTTGCTGTGGCCGCCCAAGGGGTCTTCACCGCCGTGGCCGCCCGAGGGGTCTTCACCGCCGTGGCCGCCCGAGGGGTCTTCACTGTCGTGGCCGCCCGAGGGGTCTTCACCGCCGTGCCCGCCAGAAGGGTCTTCACCGTCGTGGCCGCCCGAAGGGTCTTCACTGCTGTGGCCGCCCGAAGGGTCTTCTCGGCCGCGGCCGCCCGAAAGGTCTTCTCCGCCGTGGCCACCCAAAGAGCCGGTGTCTGTGTCTGTGCCTGTTCCTGAGCCGGTGTCTGTGCCTGTTCCTGAGCCAGGGTCTGTTCCTGTTCCTTTGCTGTGGCCGCCCGAGGGGTCTTCACCGCCGTGGCCGCCCAAGGGGTCTACACCGCCATGGCCGCCCGAGGGGTCTTCACCGCCGTGGCCGCCCGAGGGGTCTTCACCGTCGTGGCCGCCCGAAGGGTCTTCACCGCTGTGGCCGGCCGAAAGGTCTTCTCCGCCGTGGCCGCCCAAAGGGTCTTCTCCGTCGTGGCCGCCCGAAGGGTCTTCTCCGCCATGGCCGCCAGAGGGAAAGTCTCCACCCTGGCCGCCCGATGGACTGACGTCTCCGCCCTGGTCACCCGATGGGTCGTCTGCTTCGCCCTGGTCGCCCGATGGGTCGTATGCTTCGCCCTGGCCGCCTGATGGACTGTCTGCTTCGCCCTGGCCACCGGCTAAACCGTCACCCCGTTCCTGTTCCCCTTCATGGACCTGGCCCCCCATCCCTCCCCCTGGTCCTCCACCGTTCCACCTCCCTCCTGGACTCAGGTTTTGTCTTGTTGTGTAGTTGTGTCTTGGAGCGTCTGGTAGCCGCTCCGTAGAGGGGGGGGTTATGCCACAGTATGGGTTTGTGTTTCCCTGGTTCACCACTAGAGGTCCTCTTCCCCCACGGTGTCAGTCACATTAGAAACTGCATTTCCCACAATCCTTGTCTGTTCTCATCATTGTTCATTGCACCCAGCTGTCACCCATTATGATTGTTAGTCTGTGTGTGCAAGTACCCTGCTTGTTTAGTGTTTGTTACGGGGTCCTTGTCTTTTATCACACCAGGTCTGAGGTCTGTTCTGTCTATTCATTGTTACTTGTGTTTGGATTGCTTATATGGATGCTGACCCCTGCCTGGACTGTTTTGTGAGTATGGATTTCCCCATTAAAACTTACTGCATTATTGGATCTTTTGTGTTTCCTGAGTGTGGATCGTGACATAGATGGGTTTGGAAGTTTTTTTGTATTTCCTAATTAGGGGAACAGACACAGTCTCTATGTGATGATATCTAGGTGAAAGAGTCTCTATGTGATGGGATTTATCTGACCTCAGTGACGTGAGACAACTGGCAGATGGTCGGCTTAATCAGTCTGTCTGCTTCCTGACCTGAGCCCCAGATTGTCATGTTTGAGCTCTAAGACTTTGTGCCATATTACTAGAGAGAAGAGCAGCACCATTCCAGGAGGGATGAATTCCATCTCTTTTCAACAGTTCAGGTCTGCCCTAAAAACTTTTCCAATTGTCTATGAATTATATAGTGTTTTGCGGGCACCACTTAGACAGCCAGCCATTGAGTGAGGACAGTCTACTAACTATCTCATCACTCCTTCAAACAGGAAGGGGGGCAGAGGAAATTACAGTGTCTGACATCGTACTTGCGAGTTCTATCTCCCTGCATTTATCACATGTAAATCCTGTGCTGACAGAGAAGGCTATGCTATACATGTTACATGAAGTGCAAGTGACAATAAGAGGAGAAGATGACATGACTCACTGTGTTTGTTTGTTTGACTGACTGATACTCACCTCAGATGTTTGATGGATTAGTAAAACGCGCGAGCACGCGATCAAAATAAATAAATAAATGAGCGCACTGATGGCAAGCTAACAGGCTAGCGAATTACTAGCTTGTTGTGCCAGCAACGATTTAGATTGAAGCTAGCGATGTAAAGTTAATATGTGATATTAAGTTAGCAGTATAAATAACAGGAAATGCTAGTGAAAGAGTTCTAGAAAGAGTTAGTTCTTATAAATACTTAGGTATATGGATGGACGAAAGATTAGATTTTGACATACATTTTGATAGTTTGTTGAGGAATCTTAGGCCAAAATTGGGTTCCCTTTCAGTCGGTCACGTTCGACGTGACGTCGACGTGACGACATAATTGGGATCACTTCAGGGAGTCTCTACAGAACGAGCCAATGAACGTTGGCGTGCGTGAGAAGTGTCACGCGCCCCGCCACGCAGTGCGGGTATAAACAGGAAGCGGGCGCACGCACTCATTGTCTTTCGCTTCGGAGCCGAGCTTTCGTTTTGACTGAGTTTCTGCAGACTGCTGCATCATTGAAGACTGCTTCAAAAGAAAAATGTTCTGTTCCAGTGCTGGTGTGAAGGCGCGATCAGCGGTGGCCGCGAGCATTACAGCTCACAACTGCTGTTTTCACAGCATTGTTTGTGTGTGTGTGTGTGTGTGTGTGTGTGTGTCTGTATGTGTCGGTCTCGGTGGGCGTTCCTCTCTTGAGTGTGTACCCCGATTACACTGCGGCTATCCCTGGGTGCATCAGCACTGAGAGAATTATTTTTTTCTTTTCTATATTTTTTGTTTTCAAGTAAAAGAGCAACACAAGCGTGATCCTGCGTCCTTTTCAGGATGTCATTCCGCTTGTGCGTTTCTGAATGCGGTCGTTTCCTGGCGCCAGCAGACGGCCACAATAGTTGCCTCTCGTGTTTGGGCGTTCAGCACGTTGAGGCAGCTTTTGTGAATAGTTCATGTTCCCATTGAGGGAATATGACTATGACAGTGCTGAGATCGAGAGTCGCTTTCCTCAAGAGAGGTGCAGTCCCCTCGCCAATGCCCAGATCTAGTGTTTATTCTGGACCTGAGAATAAACCTACTTTTGCGCATTGGCCAGGGTGATCTGAGGATTACCGTGAGGGCTTCCCCACCGAGGCAATCTCTGTGGGTCCCTCACGCCTCACAAGCGCTGCCGCCGTTGGAGCCTCCAAAGGAACGCGCTGGTCCTTCTCATTGACGACCAGCCGGTATGAAGACCGGCTTCTACAGCTCGTACTTCATTGTACCCAAGAAAGGCGGTGGGTTACGGCCAATCTTGGACCTGCGTGTCCTGAACCAGTCCCTTCACAGGCTGCCGTTCAAGATGCTTACACAGAAACGCATTTTCAAATGCATGTGTCCCCAAGATTGGTTTGCAGCGATCAACCTGAAGGACGCGTACTTTTATGTCTCAATTCTCCCTCGACACAGACCGTTTCTTCGCTTTGCGTTCGAGGGACGGGCAAATCAGTACAAAGTCTTACCCTTCGGGCTGGCCCTGTCACCCCGTGTCTTCACGAAAGTCGCGGAGGCGGCCATTGCTCCCATGTGTGAGCACGGTGTTCGCATTCTTAACTACCTCGACGACTGGCTTATTCTCGCCCAGACGAGAGAGCAGTTGTGCGAACACAGGGACATGGTGCTCAGTCACTTCAGCCACCTAAAGCTTTGGGTCAACTGGGAAAAGAGCAAACTCACCCCCGGGCAGAGGATCTCTTTTCTCGGTATGGAGTTGGACTCGATCAACATGACAGCGCGCCTCACCGAGTCAGTGTTGAACTGCGTGAGCACGCTCAGACGCAGAACAGCGGCACCACTGAAATGGTTTCAGAGGTCTCCTGGGGCATATGGCATCTGCAGCCGCGGTAAAGCCGCTCGGATTGCTTCATATGAGGCCGCTCCAACACTGGCTCCACGATCGAGTCCCGAGATGGGCGTGGCAGAGCGGCTCATACCGGGTCCAAGTGACTCCACGCTGTCGCCAAACTCTCAGCTTGTGGTAAGACCCTTCGTTCCTGCGGGCAGGTGTTCCCCTAGAACAAGTGTCCAGGCACTCTGTGGTCACTACGGATGCCTCTGCCACTGGCTGGGGGGCCACATACAACGGGCATGCAGCTTCAGGTCTGTGGACGGGACCTCAACTGCATTGGCACATCAACTGCCTCGAGTTGTTAGCAGTACATCTTGCGCTAGGCCGCTTCAAAACGCCGCTACTAGGCAAGCATGTACTGGTCCGTACGTACAGCACTGCGAACGTTGCGTACATCAACCCGCTGCATGTCTCAACTCGCCCGCCATCTCCTCCTTTGGAGTCAGAAGCATCTGAGGTCGCTTCGTGCCATTTATATTCCGGGCCTGCTCAACTGTGCAGCAGATGAGCTCTCACGGCAGCGGGTGCTACCAGGAGAATGGTGACTCCATCCCCAGGTGGTCCAGCTGATTTTCAGGCGCTTTGGGGCCACACAGGTAGATCTGTTTGCCACCCCGGACACGTCTCACTGCCAGTTGTTCTATTCCCTGACCGAGGGGACCCTTGGCACGGATGCTCTGGCACACAGCTGGCCCCCGGGCCTACGCAAGTATGCGTTTCCACCAGTGAGCCTTCTTGCACAGACCTTGTGCAAGGTCAGGGAGGACAAGGAGCAGGTCTTGTTAGTTGCGCCGTATTGGTCCAACCGGACCTGGTTCCTGGAACTAGTGCTCCTCGCGACAGCCCCTCCCTGGCCCATTCCTCTAAGAGAAAACCTGCTCTCTCAGAGACGGGACACCCTATGGCACCCACGTCCAGACCTCTGGAAACTCCATGTCTGGTCCCTGGATGGGACGCGGAGGTTCTAGGTGACCTACCCCCAGCGGTAGTCGACACCATCACTTCCGCTAGAGCCCCCTCAACGAGGCGCCTCTATGCGTTGAAGTGGAACCTGTTCGTTGACTGGCGTTCTTCTCATGAGGAGAACCCCCGAACTTGCTCGATCAGAGCTGTGCTTTCCTTCCTGCAAGATGGGTTGGAGCGAAGGCTGTCTCCCTCCACCCTTAAAGTGTATGTTGCCGCTATCACCGCACATGACGATGCAGTTGAGGGAAAGTGGCTGGGAAAGCACGATCTGATCGTCAGATTCCTGAGGGGGGCGAGGAGACTAAATCCTCCTCGCCCGCTCTCTATACCCTCTTGGGATTTGTCTCTGGTCCTTTCGGCACTTCAGAGACCACCCTTTGAGCCTTTGCAGTCAGCAGAGTTAAAAATTCTGTCCTGTAAACAGTACTCCTGGTTGCATTGGCCTCCATCATTAGGGTAGGGGACCTGCATGCATTTTCGGTCGACGAATCGTGCCTAGAATTCGGCCCGGCTAACTCTCACGTGATCCTGAGACCCTGACCCGGATACGTGCCCAAGGTTCCCACCACTCCCTTCTGGGACCAGGTGGTGAACCTGCAAGCGCTGCCTTCGGAGGAGGCAGACCCAGCCCTGGGTTTTCTCTGTCTCATCCACGCTCTGCGCCTGTACGTGGACAGAACGCAAAGCCTCAGGACCTCAGATCAGCTCTTCACCGGTTACGGAGGCCAGCAGAAGGGAAAGGCTATCTCCAAGCAGAGGATGGCCCACTGGATAGTGGATGCCATCGCCTTGGCTTACGAAGCCCAAGGCGTGCCTTGCCCGCCCGGGTTGAGAGCCCACTAGGGGTGTCGCTTCTTCTTGGGCGCTGGCACACGGCGCCTCGCTGACAGACATCTGTAGAGCTGCGGGCTGGGCGACACCTAACACGTTCGCTAGGTTTTATAGCTTACGTGTTGAGCCTGTTTCTTCCTGTGTGCTCGCTTCATCCAGCCGGTAACTCTGAAAATCCCGCTCTAGTGTCGGCTTGCTGCGCCACTCCCCTCCACATTGAGAAGATACGTGCGCTTCTTGCTCCAGTCGAGTTCCCCACTCAGGCGAACCCTGTAGAGTTCCTCCGCACCCCTTCGGCAGTCAGAAGTTGTGGAGCGTCTGACGCCAGGCCTAGTGCTCATATGCTTGTGTAACTTGTGCTAGGCTGGGTTCCATATGTGGTGATCCCTGCGGCGATCCCATATGCGTATTCTTCCACGATCAGCTCCCTGCGGTGAGCCCGTGTCTTTCCCTTGGCAGAGTCCGCTCTGCCGTCACTGCCTGGTGTTGCCTCCCCCTTCTCAGGCTGGAGCCACCCCGGTGACATTCCATATGTTGCACTGCCCCTCCGGCCAGTCCACATGTGTATTGGGATGTGGCTTCCGCAGGCTTCCCAGTCCACATGTTGTCCTTCGGGCAGGATGTGGCTTCCGCAGTGTCCCCACGCAGTGTATTGGGATGTGGCTTCCGCAGGCTTCCCAGTCCACATGTTGTCCTTCGGGCAGGATGTGGCTTCCGCAGTGTCCCCCTCCCCTGGAAAGGCACGCTTTCCCAGTGTTATCCAAAGAGTTCCACTGTGTGGGTATAACGGAACAGCAGTGAACTCTCTCTACACAGGTCTTCCGCCCCAGCCAGATGGGGGTCTGAGAATCTTCCGTAGGGCGCTGGATGTGGCAGCAACTGCGGCATTTTCCATGGGATCCCAATTACGTCGTCACGTCGTCGTCACGTCGAACGTGAGCGACTGAAAGGGAACGTCTCGGTTACTAATGTAACCCTCGTTCCCTAAAGGAGGAAACGGGAGACGTGACATCCCGTCACCACGGTTGCTGACCATCGCTGTACGGCCGTCACAATCTTGGCTCCTCAGCGAAAAACAATGAGTGTGTGCGCCCGCTTCCTGTTTATACCCGCGCTGCGGGGCAGGGGCACATGATGCTTCTCACGCACGCCAACGTTCATTGGCTCGTTTTGTAGAGACTCGAAGTTGATAGGGCTCCCTGAAGTGATCCCAATTATGTCGTCACGTCGACGTCACGTCTTCCGTTCCCTCCTTCAGGGAACGAGGGTTACATTCATTAACCAAGACGTTTCTTCTATCGTTTAAAAAAAAATTCCATATGAGACCCGAAAAAAAAATAGAGAGTGAATTTTTATCTATAATTGATTACAGTGATCTTTTATATATGCATGGAGCTACAAAACTACTTATACAATTAGACTCTGTTGTTTCTGGTGCAGTCACAGACACATCATTGTATTTTATGTGATTCTATAGCTTGGTCATCTTTACATCAAAGGAGAAAGCTACATATGTACTTATTTATTGCAAAAGCTATTTTAGGTAAATTACTGTCTTATATATCAAATCTATTAATTTATTACACAAATAGTTATGACACTAGGTCTGGTTCTCATATTCGGCTAATTATTCGGCTAAATATTCGGCTGGAAAATTTACTTAATTTAGATGCACTTCCAGCCCTGACCACTTTTAAACGTCTCTTGCACAATGTTTTAAAGGACACTTGTAATTGTTTTTCTTGATTTTCTACTCTCTATTTTATTCTTAAATGTGTACAATGTGGTATTGTCATTTTGTGATTCTCATGTGTGAAACTTTATGTGCTGCCGTCTTGACCAGGTCTCTCTGGAAGAAGAGATGGTAATATCTCAATGTGATTCTCCTGGTTAAAATAAAGGAAATAATAATATTTTATCTACAACAACAATGTGAACTTTTATAAAGATCCTTTTGTCCATTAACTTTTAAATGCCTTATGAGACAAGTCTCTGCATGAAAGACCCGCGAATGGCAGATCAATGTGTGGCGGTGCGGAAAAAAACGTAAGTTGCGTGACTGGAGGGAGGAGGGAAATCAATTATCCGGAAGTGAGGAAACGAGTATATAAGGTGGAGTTGTTAGAGAGGAAGGGGAAGGAAAAAAGGAACGGGTTACCTGAGACGAATCCACAGTCAGTGAGTGATTCGCGAGACGCTGTGTTTGGGCTGTGCGTGGATCTGGAGTGAGCGTGAGTTGCCTAGCGATTGACACTGAGGGTGCGCTGCCCCTCTGGACACCGGCTGCACTGCGAAGCTTGACGACTTTGAGGCTGACGAGTGAGCAAGTTCTCCAGGTTATTCCCTGATGGACAGGTTATTCCCTGTTATTTCCCGGTTATTCCCTGGTTTTACCCTCACTTCGAAAACTTTCCTTCCTGCCATTATCGGCCAAACGCTCTTTCACACACACACACACGCCCACACGCATGCACCGTATTCGAGCTAACCAAACATTCACGCAACCACTTTCACCACGTATCTCGTATCTGTATAATACAGTGAAGTGTTTCGTTTAAACGGTTGGTTTCATTGTTAGTTTGATTTAATGTTTTTTTTTTGTTTTGTTTTTTTTTCTTTTACCAATTCAAAAACAGTGGTGTAAAGGCTGTAGGATTTTGAACTTGAACCAAAGTTATTTGGTGTGTGTTTGAGTTTGTTTTGATTCTTGCTTATGGTAAAACTGAGATTTTGGTCTGTCTCATTTCTTTGAAAATTATGAAAATATAACTGAAACTGAACTTCATTTGTGTGATTCTGATTCATGTTTATTCGTAACCGGTGGCTTAAAGAGCTATTCCGAGGAAAAAACATTTGACAAGATTAAGCTTGTCTGGCGCCCGAATTAATTGTTTTTTTTATATATATTTCACTTGATGATTCTCATTTCGTTTGGGGCCCGCCACCGTTACAGAAGTGGCGCCCGAACAGGGACTGAACTGAACTCTTTAAGAAAAAGAAGAGACACTTGAACTGAACTCTTTAAGAAAAAGAAAAGACACTGGACTTGTACTCTGTGGAAAAAAAAAGAAGAAAAAAAAACTTGTCAGACTGTCAATTTTGTTATTTTTTGTGCTAAGTGTGTTTGTATGATTACTTATTTGCATGTGACTGTGTGGGGAATATATCCTGGTTGCAGTAATTGATGGCTAGCTTTAAGGTAATGATTGAAGTGTGACTTTGAATTTGAATATGTGTTAGAACAGAAATTAATTTGTTTATTGAACACTGAAGTAAGGTTGTATTTTGTTAGTTATTCTGATTTATTTATTTTATTACTGCAGACATACATTACATTTTGCATAACATTTTACACACTTCATTGAATCTCCAGAGACACTATTGAATCATGACCACAACACCATCTCCTTTGTCAACGTGTGTGGATATTGAAGCTCCAAATGTTGCAACCCCAATTTGGCCCATTGCAGCACATCCCCGGTTTACTCCTGGACAACCTCTTTCACCTCCTGTCTTCCATGACCCATACATCAAAACGCCTTCCAGTTATCCAGGAGCCCATGGAGCCCAGGTGCAGTTCGCTTCAGCTTTGGCTGGCAGCAGCACTCCAATGCAAACCCCTACCTGGAACCAGGGACCAGGTCCTATGCATCTATGCACGTCACCACCGGAACTTTCTACTTCCTCTTCTGTGGCACGGCAGGATTTGCCCGGTGTACTTCCCACTCCTGGTAGAGAAATGCAACAACTTACTTCACAAGTTCAAGGTAATTGGGATACACTGTTGGACTTCATAAAGAAACAGGAGAGAGCGGTCGCTGAACTTACCCAGGGGCTGAAAGCAACTTCTTCTCAGCACTGTGACCAGATTACCAAGCTTGCTACTAAAATTAAGGACAATCAGCAGCAAGTTCTCACACTCGTTGCTTCGAACAAAAAACAGGATGAGGATGAGACTGATCAACTAACCAAAGCACTTAAACTCATGATTACAGGCGAACTTCAAAAAGCTGAAACTACTTTTGTCTCTGAGGTGCGCTTCATGGTGGATCAACTTCAGCTGGAACTTCAACAGGACCTCAAAACCATGCAACAGAACTTTCAAAAAAGCCACGACCGGCTTACGGCGGAAATGCATCAGTGCTCCGTCCAAACTGCTAGCCTTTATGCAGACTTTAAAAAGTTCCAAACTGAAATGGTGAAACGAAGCGAGATGCAAGAAAAGAAATTAGTGGATCTTCTTAAGGAGAATATACCAACACCACCCAGCACTACCTCCATCTCTTCACCACCATCCACAGTGACTGCTCCTGCAACTCCTCCCATTACTACAGTAGTAAGAAGTGACCATCTTAAGATAACATTTCCCACCTTTGGAAGGCCATCAGATGACCCAGATCCTTTACTATATTTGACACGCTGCCAAGATTTTCTGGCATTGCATCCCTTGGTTGATGCAGATCTGCTGGCCACTTTCCGAACTGTACTCTATGGAGCTGCCCGTGACTGGTGGGAGGTCGCCATATCCTCTGTAACAACATGGGGTGAGTTTGAATCAGCCTTTCTTTCTGCCTTCTTATCTGAGGATTACGAAGATGAGCTGGCTGATCGGATCAGAACGAGGACCCAGGGAGAGAAGGAGTCCATCAGGGATTTTGCATTCTCATATCGAGCTCTCTGCAAAAGGTGGAAGCCTTCCCTAACAGAAAGTGACATGATAAAAATGATCCTTAAAAATATCAAGCCCTATCTCGCCAGCCAGTTACGCAGCAGGGTAAGCACTGTCGAGGAGCTAGTAAAACTGGGTCATCAGCTGGAGAAGGATTATGTGCAACAAGTACAATATGAGGGACGCAAGGATTTTAAACCACCACCTACAATGCCACAAAGACCAGTCTCTAGCCAACCTGTGGAGAAGCCTCAAGTACAATGCTGGAGGTGTAAGGGTTCCCATGCACCTGGAAATTGCCCTCACTTTATGTCCGCTTCCAACCAGCCATCTGTTCAGCAGCGTCCCACGAATAACAAGCGTTTCTTCCAACCTATGAAGTCTGGGGGTCCGCCTCGCCATCCAGCTACTCCTTCCAGCAACGCGGTATCTGCAACCTTGGAAGAAAGCACCTCCACTGGTTGCAATACTTCAAATCAGCAAATGGTTGTACCACAACAATTAGTGGTGCCCATCAGTATTGGCCCCTGGAGAGGAAAGGCCATTGTGGATACAGGCGCAAGTTACACCCTTATGCATGAGAGCCTTTGGATAGAACTTAACCCACATGGCAACCTTCAGCCCTGGACCCTTGGTCCTCTTTATTTAGCTAATGGTGAGGCAGAAGTTCCATTAGGATGGATTAACCTACCGATTATGCTCCATAATAAGACTTTCCCAGTACAGGTTGCTGTCCTCTCCTACACAGCCCTCGCTTATGCAGTGATCCTGGGATTAGATTTCATCTTCTTCAGTGGACTGCAGATTGATGTGACTGACAGAAATTATTCTTTCAAGTCTGCCCCTGATGAACACTATCTTTTCCAACCAGGCCAGGCCAGTGTACCTGGGGTGAAAACCACCACATCTAAAAAAGAGACAACACCTGAAGAGTGTTAATCAAAGCCTCTCCCTACTGAGTTCCATTCCTCCACTCCAACACCCAGTGCTATCACGACCACTTGATAGCCTGGATGAACAAGCATTAATGAACCTTGCTGTAAATGGTGCTCACTTACCACCTGACGGGAAACAACAACTACGGCAAATTTTGGAGTCCAACTCTCTGGTGTGTACCCTCCAACCTGGACGAACTGATGTTCTCCAACACCACCTCTATATCGTACATTCAGTGCCCCTCAAACAGCGACCCTATCGCATGAGTCCTTCTAAACAAGCTGTTGTGAGAGAGCAACTGGAGGAAATGTTAAAGGCAGGTATCGTGGAACCATCTCACTCGGCATGGGCATCCCCTGTTGTCCTAGTTCCAAAAAAAGATGGTAAAATGAGATTTTGTGTGGATTACCGGAAGGTCAACGCCATAACCGAGAGTGATGCATACCCCCTCCCTAACATTACCGAGATTCTTGAATCCCTCTCTGGTGCATCAATCTTTTCTACAATCGACCTTAACAGTGGCTACTGGCAGGTGACAATGGATCCAGATAGCAAACCCATGACTGCCTTTATCACTCCATCGGGGTTGTATCAGTTTACAGTCATGCCTTTTGGGTTAAAAAATGCCCCAGCGACATTTCAAAGACTGATGAAGACGGTTTTGGGGGAGTTACGAGGTAACATATGCTTTGTTTACATTGATGATATTATAATCTACTCACCATCCATGGACCAGCATTTCCTCGATCTCCAAACTGTTCTCCATCGATTGCAGACAGCGGGTTTGACTATCAACCTAAAGAAGAGCAAGTTTTGTCTTCAGGAGTTAACATTCCTTGGACATGTGGTGAACATTCATGGTATTTCCACAGATCTGAGTAAGATAGAAGCCATACGTGCATACCCTGTACCTCGTAACATCAAAGAGGTTCAGCGCTTCCTTGGACTCGCCGGGTGGTACCACCGGTTCGTCCCAAATTTCTCGAGGATCGCTGAGCCCATCAATTCCTTGAAAAAAAAGGGTCGTGCATTTCATTGGTCATCCCAATGTCAACAAGCTTTTGAACAGCTAAAAGCCTGCCTTACCTCACCTCCCATTCTTGGTCATCCCAACCTTGAACTTCCATTTATTGTATACACGGATGCCAGTGACACCGAACTAGGTGCGGTGTTGACGCAGCGGAAGGACCAGGGCTCCGAGCGGGTGATTGCGTACGCCAGTAGATCTCTGAGCAAAGCAGAAATCAACTACTCTGCGACAGAGAAAGAATGCCTTGCCGTCATATGGGCTCTGGAAAGATGGCAACATTACCTAGAGCCTAAACTATTCACGGTTGTGACTGATCACTCCGCCCTGCAATGGGTAATGAGCTCTACAAAAACCACCAGTCGTCTCATTAGATGGGTTCTCCGATTGCAGAATTTTGATTTTGTAATTGAGTATCGAAAAGGAAGATTGAATGTAGCACCAGATGCTCTTTCTCGGATCCACATCCAACCTGGTTGTAGCTTATATGTCAGGCAAACGGAGGAGTCAGACCTTCCAATCACTGCCGCTGCCATCTGGGAGGAGCAGCACAAGGACCCTGTAATCACAAAACTATTCCAGGCACTGGCAGGAGATGATCAGCTGAAAAATCAATACGAGGTAGTAGAGGATAAATTGTACCACACAACTCAGCTGAAGAGTGGCCAACGCCATTACCGGGTGTACCTTCCCAACAGTCTAATTTCAGCCGTTCTCCACCACTACCATTCAAATCCTTTAAGTGGGCACATGGGTATTTACAAGACTTACCAGAGGCTGCATGATATTGCATTTTGGCCTGGGATGTGGACGGATGTGAAGAATCATGTCAAAAGATGTGTTAAATGCCAAACACTCAAAGGGGAAAACCGTAAACCTGCGGGAAAAATACAACAAGTCAGTACATCACATCCCAACGAAATGCTAGGGGTAGACATCATGGGACCAATGCCCCGCAGTACCCATCAGAATGAGTACCTTCTTGTCTTTGTGGACTATTTTACCCGCTGGGTGGAGCTATTTCCTATGCGGAATGCCCGTGCAGAGACTGTTGCAGCACTTTTCAGGAGAGAGATTCTGACTCGATGGGGGGTTCCTGACTTTATCCTGTCTGATAGAGGTTCTCAGTTCCTTTCGGCTGTATTCAAGGAGATATGTGGTAAATGGGGTGTCACACAAAAACTCACTACTGCTTACCACCCACAAACGAATATGACAGAGAGAATAAATCGTAACCTAAAGTACATGATGGCGGCTTATGTAGAAGATAACCACAGGAAATGGGATCAGTACTTGCCTGAACTACGATTTGCAGTCAATTCAGCTGTCCAGGAGTCCATCGGCATGACCCCAGCAGAGCTTTACCTGGGGAGGAAATTACAAGGTCCCATGGACAAACTGTTGCGTGGCAAGGACATCTCTCCCGATTTACCTTCCTATGATGTGGTCAGTCATCTAATTCAACTTCAAGCTAAAGCGAAAGAGTGCTGCCAAAAGTCACAGAAAAGACAACTACGGAGCTACAATAAGAACCGACGTGATGCCTCCTTTAAAGAAAAGGACCGTGTGTGGCTAAGGAATTTCCCCCAATCTAGTGCCCAACACCATTTCAGTGCAAAACTTGCACAACGATGGAAGGGTCCTTATCGGATAATCAAGCAACAGGGACCAATAAATTATCAAGTGGCATTGGAGACCTCGGGGGAAGATGTGCGTAATGTGCATGTGAGTAATTTAAAAGCATGTTTCCCCACAGCCGAGGATCTGGAAATTCAGGAGAGGAAAAGACTCCTTGAAATATTCCAAGAATCGTCAGAAGAAGATGAAAAGTTCTTGGGATCACACTTTCTATCCTACAACCTTGGGTTGCTTTCTCCAGGGGGGGAGAGTGTGGCGGTGCGGAAAAAAACGTAAGTTGCGTGACTGGAGGGAGGAGGGAAATCAATTATCCGGAAGTGAGGAAACGAGTATATAAGGTGGAGTTGTTAGAGAGGACGGGGAAGGAAAAAAGGAACGGGTTACCTGAGATGAATCCACAGTCAGTGAGTGAGTCGCGAGACGCTGTGTTTGGGCTGTGCGTGGATCTGGAGTGAGCGTGAGTTGCCTAGCGATTGACACTGAGGGTGCGCTGCCCCTCTGGACACCGGCTGCACTGCGAAGCTTGACGACTTTGAGGCTGACGAGTGAGCAAGTTCTCCAGGTTATTCTCTGATGGACAGGTTATTCCCTGTTATTTCCCGGTTATTCCCTGGTTATACCCTCACTTCGAAAACTTTCCTTCCTGCCATTATCGGCCAAACGCTCTTTCACACACACACACGCCCACACGCATGCACCGTATTCGAGCTAACCAAACATTCACGCAACCACTTTCACCACGTATCTCGTATCTGTATAATACAGTGAAGTGTTTCGTTTAAACGGTTGGTTTCATTGTTAGTTTGATTTAATGTTTTTTTTTTGTTTTGTTTTTTTTCTTTTACCAATTCAAAAACAGTGGGGTAAAGGCTGTAGGATTTTGAACTTGAACCAAAGTTATTTGGTGTGTGTTTGAGTTTGTTTTGATTATTGCTTATGGTAAAACTGAGATTTTGGTCTGTCTGATTTCTTTGAAAATTATGAAAATATAACTGAAACTGAACTTCATTTGTGTGATTCTGATTCATGTTTATTCGTAACCGGTGGCTTAAAGAGCTATTCCGAGGAAAAAACATTTGACAAGATTAAGCTTGTCTGGCGCCCGATTTAATTGTTTTTTTTATATATCTTTCACTTGATGATTCTCATTTCGTTTGGGGCCCGCCACCGTTACAAATGTGCTACTGAATTTATCTCTGATACGGTAGGAAATTAAATGAAATGAAATATGGAGGATGTTAACTGTGACAAGATGATTGACAGGCCATTTTATGGTGACAGGATGCGTGTAACTAAGTGACAGAGAGCAACCGTTAAAGACGCTATTTTATGACATGATAGTATGTCCCAAAGCTTGTCTACTCTTCTCATACAGCAAAAATATATATAAGTAGGCGTTTGGGATGAAGCAAGTTCAATATTTGCTTAAATTACCAGTAATATCTATGACTTGGTTTCTCAGAAAGAGTGCATGACTTGAGTTCACATAATCCTTCACAAAACCCTGACTTGTCATGTTTATATGTGGGTGGGAATGTTTGCCATATTTTGGCTTTAAGTCAATGGAAACATGGGCCCTTCTAAAGAGCGATTATAGTCCGGATAGTCCCCTGTCCGGTACGTGCATTACTGCACGCAGGCTTACAGTGGGCAAACAGAGGTGCTTTTTAAACGTCAACAGGGCATTTAAGTGCATTCAGAGAGGCTTGAGTTCGAATTGTGAGACCTTTCTGTGGAATTGCCATTTCTGCAACAAATTCTGCTTAGTTTTCTGTTTGTGATTGTTAGATTATTTTATCTCCATTCATTTTTTCCTGTGCCTCATTCTCAGTCATGTTCCTTTTTCACTAATTGAAAAGAATTACAGACATGGGAGAGTCAGAAACATGAAGCCGATTTGTATTCACAGACCTTCTCAACTTTACTTCGTACATTAGCATTTATACAGGGTCCAGGGGTGGTGTAGCAAACGTCCAATGAATATAGGCCTACATTCAGTGGTCCTCAACATTTATAATGGGTAGAAGTCACCTACCGCCCCTAATTGTTGTCTAATTGTAGTCTAATTGTTTTCCCTGAATTTTAATGTTGATTATTATTATGCGTTTATTATAATAAGGCCTATTATTAAATTTACACTGCCATTCAAATGTTTGGGGTCAGTACAATTATTTTAAAG
The DNA here is from genome assembly GCA_026230005.1 of Gila orcuttii. Classification (NCBI taxonomy): domain Eukaryota; kingdom Metazoa; phylum Chordata; class Actinopteri; order Cypriniformes; family Leuciscidae; genus Gila; species Gila orcuttii. The sequence goes on from JAPDVR010000010.1 coordinate 42,839,901, forward strand.
AAACGTCTCGGATTACGACTGTAACCCTTGTTTCCTGAAAAGGGAACGAGACACTGCGTCGATGACGACACTTTGGGAAATGTCCCCCAGCTTAGCACCTCTAAAGCATGAATGAAACTAAGCCAATCGTGATTGGTGTTGTGTCATGACGTAACGTGTGACAGCATACACGGAAGCTACAAAGGGACGCCGGCACACGACAGCGTTAGCTTCTTTAAGCAAGTCACTCCCAGGCAGGGGGAGGCGTGGCAAAGGGATGCAGTGTCTCGTCCCTTTCTCAGGAAACAAGGGTTTGGTAACCCGAGACGTTCCCTTTCGAGGGTACTCGCACTGCTTCGATGACGACACTTGAGTACCCACTATGCTACATTGAGCTCTGCCTGTCCCATTGTGAAGCTGCGCACAGGCACACTTAGAAAAAGTGCACTAGAGTGCCTGGTATGGAATAAAAGTGTGAAAGGTGGCCCATCTAGCTGCATCACACACCTCTTGGATCGGGGCCCCTGTAAGGAGGGCTCTAGAGTAGAGCTTAGATCGGGCCCAAAAAATCAAGCCCGACCCGACCCGAGACCGTGCACGTTGTGTCCGAGCCCGGCCCGACACATTAAATGTAATTATGAGCCCGAGCCCGATTTAAACCCGACCATTTTTAATACGTGGGCCGTTATAACCAGGGGCGACGCCAGATCATTTTTTAACGCAGGTGCTGAATGGGTGCTAGACAATTGACAGGGGGAGCTGTGCAATTTTATATATATATATATATATATATATATATATATATATATAAATACTATTAATAATTGTGCAAAAATTGGCCACTTTATATTTAATATTCAATTATTTTAATTATCACTATGACAGTTTTAATTTTATTAAATTGAACAAGCACAACATTCAGCATTCAATCAAATATTCTTAAAGATTCATTATTATTAATAATGTTATTTCGACATATGCAACAAGCAAGATGTGAATTTGTAAATTCGGTGACAAGCGTGCCGAGAATTGATTTAATTTATGATGAGATGGCTCCAGTTCACGTGCTATGGGGACCGCGGCTCGCCGGCGCCTTCATGTCATGATTATATTGTCTGCTATATTTGCTTCTTATTTATTAAATCCAGGCAATTGGTTGATGAAAAATTTATTAAAATTAAGATACAATTTATACAAAACGAAATTCACTTTAAAGAAAGGCTTTCTACAAAACAAAACATAATGAAGTGGTCAAAATCATGCCTGAACCACTCCATGTCTCCCGATATTGCGCATCATCCTATCTACTCTGTTCACTTTCATAATCAACATAGATGGAAAAAAATAACATTATAATATTTCAATAAATATGAAACTAAATGCGCTTATTTAATGGCTACAACAGTACAGTCTCTCTAGCAGCGCGCTGCACTTGCTCTCAACAAAGCCAACACATATGTTGTCACTGCCCACGACTAGTTTAAAATATTTCCATACCTCCGACTTTCCTTCATACTTGCTCAAAGTTAATTCTCCTGTAATTTTTTTTTTCTTTACTTCTTCAAGCTCCATGTTGCACTTAAGCTACACAATACAGCACAGCATGCGAGTGGAGGAAACGCTGTGCGTGACACGTGACGTGCTTGATCAAGGGCCCGACCCGACCCGACCCGTGCATAGTGGCGGGAAATATCGGCCCGGCCCGCGGGTCGGGTCGGGCTCGGACTCGGGCAGAGAATCTAAGCTCTACTCTAGAGGACGACATGCCTCTGGTTGAATGAGCCCTCACGGCCAAAGGTAAAGGCAAGCTGCGCACCTGATAGACCATAGAGATAGCCTGAACGACCCAGTTGCTGATGGTCTGTTTGGATGCGGGAAGTCCCTTCTTGGGCGACCCGAAACACCCAAGCAACTGGTCTTCCGCCATGAAGAAGACCTCTGGACATAAATCTTGAGAGCTCTGAAAGGGCAGAGCAAATTAAGTATTTCTACATCAGCCGTCACATGAGGTGGAGGATGAAAAGCCTGCAGAACCGTAGGCCATGCCACATTAGTTGGCACTTTAGGCACATAGCCTGGGATGCAGTCTCACACATCTCTGTTATTATCAATGAAGCTGACTGCACAATTAATCTTTCATAATATCTACACTTTGTTATAATCAGAGGATTTGCCAGCATGCAGAATTCAGCACTGAACAAAAAGTCCTTTTTGAGCGGTGTCTATCTTAAATGCTTCTGATTGGCCATTGCGTTCAAGAAATCAACACATGTCTGTGATTGGCTACATCGCTCAACGCTGTAAACCTGTTATAAATAGAAACTCTGGCCTGTAAATCGTTTCTATTTTGTTTTAGTTGTTCTTGTTGCTTTTCTGCAACAGATGAATAACAATTTATTAGTCTTTAGATGTTTTATTCATATATATTTCTATTTTGTGGGAGTCCCGCAAATCGTTTTATTCTCCCGCAACCCGCACACACAGAGTGAGTGCATTACAGCTCGTGCTCGCACTCGGCCATCAAATCTAGTCCCGCACCGCACTCTGTTGAGTTGGCCCCTGTGGGTGCAGGTCTCTAGCTCAAACTACTTTAAAAGCCGACATCTGGGCACATTTAGGCTTTTTATGAACAACCTGGTAAGCACGACCTGGAGAAGATACAGGTCATGTGTAAATCATGTCATGCACAAATAAAATATGCAGGGGTAAAGTAAAATTGAAAATTGAGGATGCAGTGCATCGTGATATCGAATTGAACTGAATCGATTACATCGTAATCGAGCCGAACCGTGAAACCAGTGTAGGTTCACACCCCTAGAACTCTGGTAAGAGCTGCAGGTCTCATCCTCCAAGCCCCACGGAGGAAACGTATGACCAGCTGATGTCTCCCCAGGGGCCCATCACCCAGAGGAGCGTGGAAACCCGCAATGGCAGCAACGTACACCTTGAGTGTGGACGGGGTAAGACCAGCTGAGAAGTGATCTTGGAGGAACTGCAGCACTGAAGCCACTAAGCAGTTAACTGGGTCCACCTCACGCTCTCAACACCAAATTGTGAAAACATTCCATTTTAGGCCATACAATTTCCTCGAGGAGGGAGCTCTACAGCTGAGTATGGTCTCGACTACTTCTACTGACAGGCCAGCCTCTCGGTACTGTGCCCCCCTCAGGGGCCAGACCCACAGTTTACATAGTTCTGGCCAAGGGTGAAATGTTGAGCCCTCTGCCTGTGTTGCAGGCCCCTCCTGATGGAAATCTCCAATGGATGGCCGTCTTGGGGTGATATTATGTTGGAGAACCATACTCGGGCCGGCCACAACAGGGCTACTAAGAGTAGACTGACTCCGTTGCGACGGATCCTTTTCAGAACTCCTGGGAGCAGAGCAATTGGGGGAAATGCGTACAGACGCAGCCTCGGCCACATTTGCACCGTGGCATCCAACCCCATGTGTGAGAGAAAACCACAGTGGACAGTGTGTCGTCTCTCGGGACGCCAAGGTTTTTTCCACATAGATAGGGAATAAAGGCATCTGCCCATAACCCTGATCATGTGGAACGGGCTATCCCTCAGGGAAAACTCTTGGTTTTCAACCACCACTGCAGGGACCTCATGTGCAGCAGGCCGAAGAATGGATTGACGTTGGACACTTCTGCCAGGAACCCTACCTGTCCTGCGGAGGAACACGTTTTATAGCCTCCTTTACCAGCAGGTAGTGTACTTCCTGTGCCAATACCCGACCCTGCTCTGCAGTCTTTACCTTTTCTTTATGGTGGGCAGGACCCAAGGAGGAATATTCGTTAGATTTTTCCATGCCTATAAATATTCTACCAAGGGAACCAACCTCTAGAGGCTGGTTTCGGGGATCGTTCAAGATTTGTTCCCGACCCCCTGAAGTGGCTCTCCGGCAGGGTTCAATCGAAAACAATTATCGATGTGCGGACGCGAGCGCTGCCTGGCCACAAGCCAGTGGGGCAGACAAAGCAGGGTGCGGTCGCTGGAAACCGATGTGTCCCGAGGCGCACTTGACAGCGGGATAAAGACATCGATTTCTTGTGGGCTCAGCGGAGGAGGCAACCTCGATCGCTTCGTCGCGGGTTGGGCAGCCTGAAGAGATTGTACGTTTGATAGGACCTCTTCTCTTCCTCAAAGCCTTTTTCGCCGGCAGGACGCCCCTCAGGTCGCTCTGCTTCTGTTAAAGGGCTTCGTCTGAGAGCACCGTCTATGCCCCCACGCTCTTTGAGGGGGGGCTCTAGAGGCAATGTGCCTGTCTATAGGTTGAGGAGCTAGTGGATGGCTGCGGCTTCCCACTGGGGGCAGGCTTCTTGGATTTCGAGGGGCGAGGTAGATACTGCTTAAATGCTGCAGACTGTTTTTTCGCCTCCTGAAACCTGTCGACGACCGTGTTTATGGCGTCGCCTAGCAGGTCAGAAGGCAAAATCGTGGCATCAAGAAAAAAAAGCCCTGTCTTTCTCCTTGATGCCCGACAGGTTTAACGATAAATGTCTCTCGGAGACCATCATAGCCGCCATGGAACAGTCGATAGCACAGGTCGTTTCCTTGGTGACTCGGAGAGACAGGTCTGCAGACTTATGCAACTCCGCGATGTCTTTGGGATGATTTACTCTAAATGTTAATTGTCCACCCAATTTACCCTGATTTACTATATAAGTCTATAAGAGTTCATCCATCCATCATAAAAGTGCAACTATCCCTCATAAAAGTTCTCCACAAGGCTCCGAGGGTTTAATAAAAGCCTTCTGAACTGAAGGGATGAAAAATATTCATATTTAACACGTTACAAAGTAAAATTCGAGCTTCAGGTGAAACGACCATACACAGTCTTGCGCCTATTACACAACTTACTACGTCGGAAGTAGCATAGTGAGTCATGGCGTAGCGTAAACATCAGCTGTATTACTCGCCTAAGTTGCGCTATAGATTTAAGTGGAATCCGTATTCGTTTGGCCAGAAGCTAGTTATTTAACTTTATAAAGTTTTAAATATGGATATTTTTCTTACACAAATGCATCGCTTTGCTTCAGAAGGCCTTTATTAAACAATTGATTACGTTTCTTGCAATTCTATGTATAAGTGTATCTGTGAAAAGAAAGTCCGTCAGCGATATGTCAAAAAAGAGGTCTAGTTTCATGCACATTTTTTTTTGTTGTTGTTGTTTTTATTTTATTTTTTGCTTTTTTAAAATCTTAACTGTCAAGAAAACTGCATTTCTGTAGCTCAAACAGTAAAGCATGGCGCTAGCAACACAAAGGTCATGGGTTTAATCCCCCGCAAATGCATGAACTGATCAAATGTATTACCTTGAATGCAATTTATGTTGCTTTGGATAAAAGTGTCTGCCAAATGCATAAATGTAAATGCTTGTTATATTGAGTGCACTTATGTCCCATCTTGTAGTCATTTTTGTAAGAGCAGGAGCGAATATGATTTCTGTCACATTTTAGACAATTTTTTTTACCTTAAACAACTTTTCGAGAAATGTTTAAAGCTAGAAATAATAAGTCCTCTTTTCTGAAAATTTGTTCAAGTGGGCATGGCGCTTCTGCATAACAGCATATAAGGATGAGATGTTCTTAAAGGTGAAACTGTGCTGTGTTCAGCAGATGGCTTTGCACTTCTGAGACGTATGTGCTAACTATAAGTAGCCTATAAATAAATAAAAATATATATGGACAATATCTGTTTTAAGTATGCATCTTAAAAGAACTGTAAGAAATAAACCTTTAAAGTTAGAACAAAAACATTTCATGAGGTTTAAAACTACAGCACTACAAATGTGTAGCATTCCCAAAACTCCCGACCCAATTACTTGTCATGTCTAGGAAATTATAAAATAAATTTAGCGACAAGTGGGACGAACATTTAAATGTCTCATTAGTTATATAGATTACACAGGTATTTTAACTCAAAACCACTTATTTATACACAATTCAACTAATCACTGATAAGCCCTTCATTTGCTCATGCCTGAATTTAAACAGTGCCGTTTTACAGTTGCCTTTTTAAAACCACAATGCTACAGGGGAAGGAAAAGTGGCAAAACTACAAGATATTTTCACTTCTGATTTGTACAGTGACAGAAATGAGAACAGAACTTACCAGTTTACCAGGCAAGGCTCTAATAAAACCTAAAACCTACTGAGCTGTCTCACTGTCTATAGGCAGCGCCCTTTTAAGGCAGCATCCTAATTGTCATGGAAGCTCCTAACTACGTTCACACTGCAGGCTGAAACGACCCAATTCCGATTTTTTTGCCCCTATGCGACCTGTATGTAGCCTTTGAGAACCGAAATCATTCAGATCTGATTTTGAAGCTGTTCAACAGTACTTTAAAGAAGTAAAAAAAAAATGGATCTTTTATTAGGCCAAGTAACCATATGTCTGGAAAGACTACTCACTGAATTCCACTGACATGCCCTCAGTTACGTTTCCATTACCCTTCAAATTGCGAATTGAAAATACGGCCAGTGGAAACACATCAATTTTGCATATATCTCCCATATATCGCAAAAAAGAAACTTATTTTGTCTGTCTCTTTTATTGTTTCACAGCTACACAGTGCTTTTCTGTCTGTGTGTCCTTTGCTGCCAGCCCTGATATCCACTAGGTCTGAGGCCTGTAACAATGGCGTAGCATGTTTGGACAGAAGACGAGAAAGAGTTCTTTATTAAACTCATAAAAGACAAAATAATAACGGGAATAAGTAAGGAATAATTGTCGAATACCATTCAATTAATAGGGACAAAAGTCCTATAATTTTTTCAATAAATATTGTTGCATTACTTTTCAATATTTCAAAGGCGCTGAGTAAATATTTTCACTTAAACTACGGTTATTATGCCTCAATCACTGTTCAGATGATATATTTCAAGACATTTGTCAGGTTTTTGTCCTTAAAACGCTCTGTTTCTAATTCCAAAACGTAATTTTAGAGCTTGCAACAGAGGCTTGAGCCTACTATAACTGAAACTGTTGTACTGTTATCAATATTATACAGCCATGCTCAAAAGATAAAAAATAGCTGAATTTCTAAAAATGACCCTGTCCAGGTGCTTGGCCATAGGATGTGCAGTTGCCGCAGCACAACCAATGGGCGAGCTAGACGCTCTGCTGTGTTTCCTGTGCAGCTGCACTGAATTTAAATGATTAGCTTCAATATTTCTCGAGGAAAGGAGTTCCCCACTGCTTATTAGCTACGCAATACGAAGTGACCGTTCTCGAAAGGGAACACTGCTTCATTAAGCTTCGAAACCTTTACGAATCTTTTGTTCCGAATCAATGATTCAGAGCGTGTATCAAACTGCCAGAGTCATGTGATTTCAGTAAAAGAGGCTTCATTACGTCATAATTGTTTCGAAACACTTCGAAATTTCAATGGTTCGCCACTGGGGGGTCAACCCATGAATCAATGAACAAGTCTGTGGGTTTTACCTGATCAGTAAATCAGTTTTATACATTTGGAGACATTTTAATTAGACATTAGTATAATTATAATGAATAATGGTAGCCTAGTTAATAGTCTCTTATTGCCCTATTTAGCGGGGCCATTAGAACAAAAAAAAAACAAAAAAAAACCCTGAAAATTAATAAAAGAACATACAGTCACTTGATAATCTTATTAGTTGATTAGACCATGGTTCTCAACTCAAGTCCTCGGGACCCACTGCTCTGCACATTTTGTATGTCTCCTTATGTAACACACCTGATTCAGATCATCAGCTCGTTAGGAGAGACTCCATGATCTGAACTGAGTGTGTCAGATAAGAGAGACATACAAAATGTGCAGAGCAGTGGGTCCCGAGGACTGGAGTTGAGAACCACTGGATTAGACAATTGCATTTGAAAGATTTTACTTTCAATAAAAAATTTGCAATAGATTTGTAAAAGATGTTTCATGCATGTTTGGCCGGGTTTTTGTTGCATTTGCATTGGTCTAACCACTAGACCGTGGAGACGGGTGTCGGATTGTTTCAAAGCCTTTACACAATACGGCACATTCGATTCAACTGTTTCAGTGTTCCACGAAGCCTTGATCTGCCCACCACTAACAATAAACATAACCATAAACATGAAACTCACGAACAGCAATAACAGGGAACAATACTTGACAAGGACACGTGGCAAACATGAGGGGTTAAATACACACAAGACTAATGACTAGACAAGGGACACCTGTGAACAGTGAACAAATGACAACATGACAACACAGAACACATAGCAGGATCACATGACTAGAACAGGGGATCACATGAAAGACAAGAAACACGAAACAAAACAAAACCGTAACAACAGAATAATATATTTTATTTCTGTTGTGTTTGTTTACTTGTCAGGAGATGGCATTGTAGTCCACATGTGGTTACCTATTAAAGGTGTCGAGCAGGGATGTCCAAACTCAGTCCTGGAGGGCCACTGTCCTGCAGAGTTTAGCTCCAACCCAAATAAAACACACCTGGACCACCAGCTAATCAAGGTCTTATAGGCTAGAAACTTTTCAGGCAGGTGTGTTGAGTCTGGCTAGAGCTAAACTCTGCAGGACAGTGGCCCTCCAGGACTCAGTTTGGACACCCCTGGTGTAGAGTAAGAATGGAAGAGAGAGCACCTGTTGCCAAATCATATAAATGCCTGGCACTGTTGTATTGCTGGTGGGTTTGAATAAACCTTGGAGAATTGAGAACTGTCTGGTCTTCATGATTACCAGGACTTAGACATAACAATTTCATTTACAAATTATAATTTGCATAACAAAAATAAATAGGCTAATGTATATACCTACAACAATTTTGTTTAATTTACAAATTTTTATTTACATAACCAAAATTGTATTTCTCTACCAATCCCTCAAGAAAAACAGTCTGTCTATTCTCTCCCTGCTCTCCTGTCAACAAAGATTTTTTTTTTTATTATATACAAATAGTGCATTGTGTTTCCTTCTGAAGCAATAGTGTATGTTTGAACCTTTTGGAATACTTGCGTATGAGTCCCTCTGTTGTTCTCAGTGTGAAAAGATGGATCTCAAAACCACACAGTCAGTCACTGCTGGAAAGGGTTCAAATATGCAAAAGATGAAAACCAAAGAATTTGCAAGACCTGGAGGTTTTCTAAAGAACTGCTCAGGACAAACAAAGGTCTCATTAACAACCATTACAAAACATCACAACCATCGTGTATCATGCAGCTAATGACACAGTATTATGAATCAAGGTACATAAACTTTTGAACGGGGTCATTTTTAGAAATTCAGCTATTTTTTATCTTTTGAGCATCACTGTATATATTGATAATTATAATAAACTTCACAGATCAGAAGACCCTCAATAAAGAAGATGCTCTGCATAAATGGGCTAAAGTTCTTCTGATAGTTCAGTGTCTGTCTTGTCTTTGCTCTCAGAGTCGTCTGTACCCTGGTGGTGCTTCAAACACATGATGCACTTAACTATTTCACTCCTAAACTCTTCTTTCATAACTAAATGTGAGCTTTTGATGTCTGTTTCACGAGTTCACACTTACATATAATTTTGAGGGAGTAAGATTTAATGCGTATTTGGCGTGCTGTCCGGAGGGAGGGCTCCGAGCTCGGAATTCAGCCCGAACCCAGAGTACTCCCCCGTATGTAAGTGATTTTTAGAACTAGGAGTGTGGAGAAGGGGTGGAGAGGGGATGCTGCAAACTGTCAATGGATCGAGGTAAGACTGCTGAGTCTATATGTACCCTCTTATCATTGATTGCTGATTGCTGTCCACTCGTGTTAATTATCTGAACGTGCTCCTCCCGAACTTAGTTAATAAAACTTCATTTCACGAGTTCACACTTACATATAATTTTGAGGGAGTAAGATTTAATGCGTATTTGGCGTGCTGTCCGGAGGGAGGGCTCCGAGCTCGGAATTCAGCCCGAACCCAGAGTACTCCCCCCAATAGGCTAAAGAGCAGAGGACAACCGCCGGACTAAAGACCCCCAAATGAGTGCCGAGATTGGCGGGCTGGCATCTCGAGAAGGGGCCTGGATGCTTGATCGGGGAGGCCCGTGATGGTGGTTCACTGCCTGGACTGACGGCCCCTGTTTGTCTGTGAACGAGGAGCGGTTGTAGTGTACTTGTCCAGGAGGTTTTCACACTGCATCCGCTGTGAGACCAAATGCTCGCTGAAATGAAAGAGAAAACGTGAGTGCTCTACCGGGAACGTTCTCGCTCCGTCCGCTGTGAGACCAATGCTCGCTGGATTGAAAGAGGAAAACTAAAAAGAGAAAAGTGAGTGCTTGCCCAGGAGATTTTCTCACACTGCATCCGCTGTGAGACCAAATGCTCGCTGGATGAAAGAGAAAACGTAAGTGCTCTACTGGGAGTATTCCACTCCAAAAACACGTTTTTATCAGCCTTTTGCTCAAAATGTAGCTTTTTTAAATGAAACTTACCCACATTCAATTGTTGATAAAAAAAAATTAAAAAATCCATGAAGCTAGAATAAAACGTTTTGGGGTTTTGTTTGTTTCTGGGTTTTTTATAGCAGAGGGTCTGTTTCTTGTGATTGCATGTTCAGATATTCTGTATACTACGTGTAATGCATCCTTATTACATCTGATTTCATATTCTACAGTTAAAGATTGTTTATACTGAGACGACAAATAAATATTTTCTTTATAGGCCAGCATTAAGACTTCTTTGCAACCATTGATGTAATTTTAGCAATTAAAATGTTAAGCTGGAGAAATGCTAAACATTACTGTAAATATTAGGTCGCAATGAAAAATGAAACCATTTTTACTTCTATAACGCAGCATATTTCTGAGTGAAACTGAAAGGCAAGAATTTTTCCATCTGCAAATGATTTATACATTTAGAAAACACTTTTATCCATAGTTACTTACAAATGAGTGACCTAACATACATTATATTATAAGAATTAACAATATTTGCTGTACATAATGCCAAGTCTCAAGTAAAGCTATATTATAAGATAAAGCAGAAGTTAAATGCAGAGAAGAGAATTATAGGAAGTTCATTTGATTATGGTTGTAGTTTAGTTTTCTCTTAGAAGAAGTGTGACTTCAGCTATTTCTTGAGAGCTGTTTTAATGTTGACCTTAAATATTATATTTCTCTGCTCAGAGCCATAAGTGTCTTACATTTGATCTCACTGTTAAAACTGTTCATTTTTTGTCTCCATCGGTATTTCCTCTAAAGTTAAAGTGACGCACTGGATTGTTCCTAATGATTTGGACACTGATTTGAACAACCACTTAATGATTAAGCAGAGTAAGAGCTTCATTCATGTTTAAAATACAACCTTTGAATGGGAAAACAACCAATAGTTGTTTTTTGTTTTTTCGTTCTGCAGATTCTGGATAAAGCGAGAGAATGTCAGCCTAATAACTGGACTAAAATCTCTAATTCAAAAGAAAAGATATGTGTGTGAAGCTGCTGCAGATGTTTAATTCATTATGTTTTCATCACTTTGAATGGAAATAAATGCATATAACCAGTTCATTTGTAATACACTGATATACTATTAATACTGAAAACATATGTCAAGTTGCCAGACATGATTAAATATATTGCTGTCCATTTAAAATGAAGAGACAATTGTATTAGTCTCTTTTAAATTAATATATAAGATTTCTATAAAGACACATATTTAGAGATGTTGTATGAATAAAACAAACGCTAATGTTTTAAACTTCAAGCACATTTTCATATAACCAGTTCAGAATCACTGAATCAAAGATTTATATGATTTGATTACTTTTTATGTTGTCTTCAGTGAGAATTTGTTGTAATATTTGAGCACTTCAGTATTATTATAATTTTATAATAATTATAAAAAAATATAAAATTATAATATATTTTAAAATATATTTTAAAAAAGTATTTTGCAAGCATCCAACTACAATTGGACCTAGAAATTTTACCTATCTTATTTCTTTATTCTCTTGAATCCCTTTTAATCTTTTAATTGTTCAAATCAATGCACACTTCTCTCTTCCAGCTAATTAGGTGCTAAGACCTACATATCTATAATCAAAAGTTTTTTTAAGTTATCTGCACTCTAAACAAATGTATTAAGTTAAAGCAGGAGATAAAAACTAATACAAACGTTTTGGCTGTCTAAATATTAGTTGCTAGATCTGTTCTTTAGGCTCATTACTTCATTATTTCCTGTCTGTATAAATGTGAATGACATTTTATGTGACTTCCTTATTCTGAACAAACTCAAGCAGCACTCAAGTCTCAGCGGACACGTCTTCTGTCAGGCTCATGAAATGGATTCAGTCTATGAAAATTCTGGTTTTAAACTTTCAACAGTTTCTTCAGATGAAAAACGCTCTCAACACAGAGGTAAGGATGGGGATATCATCAGTATATCATCAAAATTTTCTTTAGCAAAGATTTAGCACTGCAGTTACCGTATAAGTTTTTTTTTTTTTATGTTCATTCAACCATTACGCATTTGGTAGATGCTTATGTCCAAAGCAGCTTACATTACATTCAAGGTATACATTTAATCAATTAATGTGTTCCCTAGGAATCAAAAGCTGTGAACTCTGTCATTTAACCCTCATATTGTGTGTGGAGTCAATATGATCCCAATCGACTATTCCTTAGTTAAAATAACATGGTTCCCTTCATCTCAGTGGCATAAGATTTTGTGACTTTTTCTACATTATCCATCTATATACACAAAAAACTGGGCATGATTCGGTTGTTCTGAAGGTATGTACAAAAAAGTCACACTCTTGGCGTTTCGGTCAGAATGACCCCACATTGAAAATGAATGAGAAAAGTGAAAGTTTAGTGAGTTTTTTATTTTTCATTTGTCAAAAATAAATAAATAAATAAATGCAGCATAAATTTTTACACAGAAATGAAGGCCTGGTACTAGAGCACAAATGCAATGTAGAACAGACATGCTCACTCACAGACACGGATGCACAAACACACACAGGTGTGACTGCCACAGAGAGCATTTGTATAGAATTTGGTAAATAAAATCAGCCACAATGCAACACACAGATATGAAGGAGTGAGGCCAAATGCAGAAGAGAAGAGAAGAGAAGAGAAGAGAAGAGAAGAGAAGAGAAGAGAAGAGAAGAGAAGAGAAGAGAAGAGAATTTGTGGTGTCAGCAATGACTGCAAAAAACTTAGGAAAGAAGTAAGAATCCTATCAAACCAGAAACACCGAGATGCTGACAATGAGAACATCTGTTATTTCTATCACAAAAAACTTAAACAATATAGGAATACTTTAAGAAAGATAAAACAACAAAACACAAAAAGTCAACTCAGGGAAATTGAAGAATCCTAATCCACCACTTCTGGAAACATTGGAACACACTAAACAAATCTTACCATCAAGAACTAGCCATCCAGAATGGAGATGTTTGGATAAACCACTTCTCAAACCTCTTTAGTGATATAAGCAATTTGTATTAGCAATATACAGCAATTTGTGATGTCCAGAATCAATGGGTTAAGCATCTCCCACTTCAACCCTGGTGCCATTTAGAGGTAGATGTGCGTTCAAGCATGCCCAGTAAGCTGGCTGAATATGGAATCAAAATCTGGACAGCATGTGACGCCAGGACAATGTCACAATAAAGAGTCCCAAGATCCAAGTGCAAGTAAAAGACAGTTTATTTGACAGAGAAATTTACTCAGAGGGTCTGACAAGATGCAGGAGACAGAAAAAACTCTTTGTGTGGAATCGCTGACAAAGGTGCTGGTTGATGTAACCCCGAACCAGTAATCCAACACGGTGAGGAAGTCAGATGAAACGCAGGGATCAAACTCAGCAAGAAACTCTGACGAGGTAACTGGCAACAAGAACAAGGAATGAATAATGAACCGACAACACACAGTTCACACGCCAGCTAGATAAAGGCAGCTGACTAGCAACAGCTTAAACTCTGATTAGAGTGATCAGCTGTTGCCAATAGGCAACGCACACGCACCGACACACACACACCCCCACATACCATAAACACACCAGACATAGACGCAAAATGAACACACGGATTCATGAACCGTGACAGACAAGCTATGCATAGAACATGCAGGTGTACACCGAAAAGCCTCAAGGTGGACAGGTGGGCAGAGGGTGAACCAAATCTAGATGTGATTCCTTCTTAAAAATAGGAGGAATCATTTAAAAACTCTAAAAACTTTTTTTTTAAATCAATTTAAGTAGAATATTATGAAATAGTTACATGTTGCCCATCAACAATCTCCACATCCCAGAATAAACACTCTTGTTATTAAAGGAGTCATAACCTGTAATTTTCACTTTTCCACGAGAATCAATGTATGTTATGATTGCCTAACGATTATACATTGGCCGGGAAGCCGATATTCAAAAGTGAAGCGTTTGTTTACCCCAGGGTTCGTAAACCAGCCCACGTGCACGCGCACTCAAATACGAGATTTTAATTTCTCCCCCGACTTGACGTCAAGACGGGGCAGGATATACCATATATGGACACCGCAGACATATGCTGCAGGAAGCCCGCCCTGCCCCTCTCCCCCTCATATTCAGTCAAGAAAAATGCAGAAATGTAGTGCACACGTGAGTTGCTCTGTGGTTGACTGCCAGAATCAACATTCAAATGTGTTTTCTCTACCAAAAACGGACCAACCTACCAGGGACCAGTGGATGAAATTCATTTTTAATGACGCTGTTCCAACAACCCTATCAACTGGCTCAACGTTAGGTGTCTGCGCTAAACATTTTACACAGGAATCCTTTACAAATTTGGGGCAATATCAGGCGAAGTTGGCCTCGAAGCTACGTTTGGAAAAAGGTGCCATTCCAACAATCAGGGACTTGCCTGAAATTGAAACGGTAAGACTGTGTTTTTATTACTCTACTGTGTGTAACAAACAGCAGCTAACTATTAATGCGGCTATTGTATGTAACGTTAGCTTCGAGGTAAACACGGGGAATGGACTCTACGAATGCTAGCCACATCTTTCCACTTTGTTTTACACTACATTAGTGAGGGTACAGGAGTCCATGCTCAGTGCCTAAAACTGTTTGCTAAATGTAATTATGAAAACGTCGTAGACGTCCTTCCATTGACTCTATATCTTCCGTTTCCAGCTCTGGTTCAGAGTCTGGCTCAAACATATATGGTTGAATTCCGTAGGTCGCGGCCAGGTCGGGTTCATTAACAACTTGCGCCATGATGTCATTTTGGAATGATATGCTGAAGTTACCTGCGGTGTCAAGCCCCCTCCTTCCTGCCACCAATCAACGCGCCCCTCATTTGCATTATTAAAATGACCGTCCACGACAGCCAAAATATCGCATCAGATCTCGCGAGACAATAATGCATTCAGAAATAAGGGTCAGAGGAGCTCTGTGTTTATTTTTTTTCCACTTTTCTTTTTTAGAAGGGCCTGAAAGACTATAATAGAGCGTGTGTATCCAAGGTAATACTAGGTTATGACTCCTTTAAAGTGGTTATGTTCATAAACCACTATAATTTGAACAGGCAAGCATATGCGTGATTTGGCATGGCAGTTCGACTAATAAATAGCCTAACCATAGCCTTACCTAATGCAGCAAAAACATATACGAGACGTGCATACAAGCGTTCCCTTTATAATCACTAAGCTGTCACTTTCTTAATTCATCGCAATCTCACAAAGTTCTGCTAATCGATTAAGCTGACTGTACAATAAATATCTTATTTAGCCTTCAAAATGTCTACATTTTCTGTTACAAGTTGATGAATCAAAAAAAAGAAAAAATATATTTATCTTGTTTATGTTTTATCATTTAATCATTTATATCTCAAATATCATTTGATCAAATGTAATCAATCATATTTTAAGAAATCATATAGTTTGATGTGTTTATCATTATTATCATTTAAAATGTATGTTCAATGCTTTTCTCCTAGAAGTTTCTGATAGACAGACCACAGTAGAGCGAATGTTTTAGTTAAAGTGATAAAAGATGTTATCTTGGCATGGTGCAAAGGGACATGGTGTATAGCAGTTTCTTTCTTTGTATTGAGATTAACGACTTTCTGACACATATTGTGGTACGGTACAATATGTGTTTGTGCTCACACCCTAGGGTGCAAAACCATAAAAGCTATATATGTTCCATATGTATCTATGTCTTGTGGGACTGCTTCACTGTAATATACTATGAAAAGAGGAACTTGGCTCTGTTCCGCTGAGCAACAGTGTAAAAAGTGTTCAGTTCACTTAAAAAAAATTGAGTAAACCCATTGCCTTAAAATTAAGTAAATAAACGTAATGCCTAATTGAAAAAAATTAAGTTATGTGAACTTGACAATTCCACATTACTTAATTGTTTTAATTTAGCATGAAGTTTATTTACTTAGCAACAGGTTTCTTAAAAAAAATATTTTCAAAGAGAGATCTCTCAACAACTTTACTTTTCTTTAGGCAAGAATATTATACTGAGAGTGTGACATATTTTATTTAGAAAAAAGCCTCAGGGGGTACACTACTCTAAAAGGTTTGAGGACCACTGCTCTAGGGGAACTCCTGCCCATAGAAACACAGGGTCTGACCATGGGCTGAAGGTTTGGCGACGGGCCGGGGTAATTTTCACTCGGAGTGTCCTGCGCTGCTACGCCCATCTCAGGACTCAGCCGGGAAGCCAGTGCTGAAGCGGTCTCATATGAAGCAATCCAAGTAGCGTTGTTGCGGCTGCAGATGCCAAGGACCCGACTCGTACGGCATAGCGGCCCAAAGTGGGATCTGAGTGTGTGGTGCAACACTTACCTGGTTCCTTGATTGGGCAGTTCCTGCTGGTGATAAAAGAAGGGGCTGAGGGTGGCAAGGCATAGTGTTGCGCATCGCCAACCGCACCCTCTTGGAACCCAGAGATAGAGGAAACTGCCCTTTCATTAAAAAGTTGGGTACCGCTGGTAGCCAACGGCGGAACAGAAACAAAACTGAACAAAAGATTCTCCACCCGGCCCTCCTCTGTCTGGGGGAAAAGCAGCTCTGTCCATCTCCGGGTCAACCGTCTCAGGGGTTTGTGTTTCACCGACCGCTTGGAGGATTAGCGGCTGAGACGGGTGGTGTTGTCTTCCTGCGGAGGCTTGACGTCACGGCTGAGCTGGCCGCGCCAGAGCGCTTGCTTTTTTCCCGCAATGGAACAGACGCCCTTGGTGATGAGCAGACTGAGGGGCAGCTCACGATGGCCTGGTAGCATTTCGGAGCGGGCTCTTGATTGCCTGAACCTGCTTCTGGACTGCCAAGAACTGCAGGGCACGCTTGTCAACAGAGTTGCCGAAAAGGCCACCTTGTGAGATGGGAGCATCGAGAAAGTGAATTTTGTCGACATCTCGCACCCCAACAAGGTTTAACCAGGGGGCATTTCTGGACCACAAAGGTAGACCATCATGCTAGCAACATGCTAATTGTGTTAGCATCTTGCTAAAAAAAACATGCTAAAAACATGCTAATTGTGTAAGCATCTTGCAAAAAAAATGCTAGTAACATGTTAACTATATGCTAGCAACATGCTAATCATGCTAGCAACATGCTAATCATGTTAACATCATGCTAGCAACATGTTGATCATGCTAGCAGCATCCTAATCATGCTAGCAAAATGGTAACAACATGCTTATGCTAGAATCATGCTAATCCTGCTAAAATCATGCTAGCAACATTCTAATCATGTTAACATTATGCTAGCAACATGTTAATCGTATTAGCATCTGCCCAGTGCCGAGTTTTGCCACTGCAAGCAACACTCAGATTTTCTTCAGGAAAAGTGCATTCTAGTTTCACTTACAACTGTATAAGGTTGAGTCAGATATTTAATTACGCAAATGATTTAAATGTGAATTATTTAAATTAAAATAAATTAATTTTAAGAAATTAACCCAGTGTAAATTCAGGAATGGTTCCAGACGGAAATGCTGCAAAGATTCAAGGTTCAGAAATAATTTACTTTTTCTCATAAATTTTTTTAACCAGGCAACTCCACTGAAGAGAGAGAGAGAGAGGTCACTTCTCCTAAGTGGACTAAAGTTGCTCTGATTGTTCTGGGTTTCTCTCTTGTTTTAGCTCTCGGAGGTCTCTGCGCTCTCTGGGTGATTTGTAAGTATAACTGATACTTGATCTTTGCTCTGTTCAGGGTTATATTGACTTAGTTACTGTAAGTACTTTTATAAAACACAATGTTGGAAAGGAGCATCATTGACACTCGCAACACAATTTATAGTAGATTTTTATTTGTAAAATCATACTTTTCGGCAAGCTATTTTATTAGGCAATATTGTCAAACAAACCTCCATATTTAAGGTGTAAACTGTCATTTATTAAGCCGGTAGAGAATGATTTTGTAATTTCAGTCTTATGTGTGCATTATGGACTTTCCTCAAAAACACATTTTCCACTGCTGCTTTTGTCTTTAATCAGATAATCATAAGCTTGCTGATTTCGAATCACTGAATGAGAAGCACATCATGGTTTCAAAGACACTGGCAGCTCAAGAGATCAACAGCACAGGTGAGAAAACTGTATTTCATAAACGGTAGAGGCAGAGCACAGACATGTTTCATTAACAGTGTTGAGTGTTTATTGAACTCACCATGTGAGAAACTTTATCTGCTTGTTGTCCCATATTTTCCAAGTTATAAGAGCACTAGAGGAACTTAAAACCAACTACACCAAAGTTAGAGAACAGTTTTATGGCGTTATTTTCCTGTCAAATGTCGAGAGCGTATTATTGTAGCGCGAAAGTACATTAATATAATGCGCGAGCGCGAATCTCTCTCCTCGCGCTCTCAGATATACTCTGCTCTTGTAAGAATTTTCTCTGGGCTCGCTCAGAGAATATGCCTGCACTTAAAACGTGTTCAGTGCAATCGCGAATCTCTCCTCTTCGCTTAAAGTATATGGAGGAACAAAAAGAAATTAAAAATGAATAAAAGAATAGAAATGAATAAATAAACAAATAAATATGCGAATAAATGTAAAAATAAATAAATAAATGACTATTTATACTTTTATTTATACTTTTATTTCCAAATTTATGTACAATTATATTTTTTCCAATTTTTTTTTTTAATTTATTTATTTATGCATTTATTTATTTATTTTCAATTTTATTTATTTTCACATTTATTTATTTGTACATCTGTTTATTTATACATTTATGCATTTATTTATTTATTTATACATTTATTGCTCTGTATGCTAATGAGGGGGTCTTTTACCTAAGACATAGCAATCGATCTCAGAGTGGCAGTGCTGAAGCATTGAGGCCACAGTGACACCTTGTGGTGTGACCAAATACACAAGAGGTATGTGGACGTGACTTTTCGGGTCACGCAGGAAATAAATGACATAGAGATGGGCAACATGGCCAAAATCTTATAACACGGTTTATGTCCTTTAATATGCCCTAACTGTATGTAGCTACCCAGTGGGCATATGATGTCAATTTAACATCAATATGACATCAAACATTATGTCAAAATGACGTTACGAAATAGGTCAAAAATGAAAGTCATATTGACGTCAAAGTGTCGATGTCAAGAGTTTGACCTCTGCTGATGTGATTAATTGAGTGATGATTGACCAATATTGAAGACACCTGATGTTAACAAGCAGAATCACAGCGTCACACGTCCCACATCTGCAGTGTGAAGATGGATTTTGTTGAAACTGATTTTACTGGTGACAGCCCTATAGTAGTGCCTTATTAACTGAATTGATCAGTTAAACTTAAGAACTTATAGGCTACATGATGATGCATATAGCCTATAATATATGGAGGACCGAACCTGCAGAAATTAAAAATGAATAAATAAATGAATAAATAAACAAATAAATATGTGAATAAATGTAAAAATAAATAAATAAATGACTATACTTTTATTTCCTTATTTATGTATAATTATAAGAGTAGGCCTATGTATGGTAAACCTATAGCCTATAGCTACATACAGTTAGGGCATATTAAAGGACATAAACCGTGTTATAAGATTTTGGCCATATTGCCCATCATTTATTTCCTGCATGACATGTAAAGTCACGTCCACAAACTTCTTCCGTATTGTTTGGTCACACCACAAGGTGTCACTGTGGCCTCAATGCTTCAGCACTGCCACTCTGAGATCGATTGCTATGTCTTAGGTAAAACACGCCCCCCCCCCCCCCCTCCACCCTCCCCCCTCATTAGCATACAGAGCAATAAATGTATAAATAAATAAATGTATAAATAAATAAATGTAGACATAAATAAATGTAGACATAAATGCATATATACATAAATAAATGTGAAAAGAAATAAAATTGAAAATAAATGCATAAATAAATGAAAAAAATAAATAAATGTGTAAAAAATAGAATTATACATAAATAAGATATTTATATAAATAGTATAAATAGTCATTTATTTATTTATTTTTACATTTATTTTACATTTACCGTACCCGGAAATGCTAGTTAATTTTATTGCATTGGACTAAAATTGACTGACTTTACTCACTCAAAGTCTAACAACTTCCCCCCAAAAAAATGTATACTTTTTGTACAAAATGGCACAAAAGCCAGACTTGTGGTGTTTCTGGTAAAAAAATGACCAGCCTACAAAAAATAGCTTATAAATCTCGTTATGCTATTTTATCACAAATTATTGGATTCAATCTTTTTGTCAACTTGTTTTCTTTAAATTAGGACAGGTTATGTCATTTAAATTATGTCAGAAAGATTGAATCCAATATTTGGTGATAAAATAGTGTAACAAATTATTTATAAGCAATTTTTTTGCATGCATGGAACATCACACGTGTTTTAGGGTTTTCAGCACAGCACAAGGGTTAATGTCTTCTTGTTTATATTTTACTATTTAATTGTCTTTTCACCAGCCATGAAGAAAGAGTTTAATGATCTTACAGCCAGATACGACACACTTAGAGAATGGCTGTCCTTTTACGATGGTGAGTGTCAGTTTACAAGCTTAGTGTGACACAAAGTGTGAATATTTCTGCATATGGAAGTTTGATTAACTTTATGATATAAATAATGAAAGGTTTAATCACACTTTATTCATCTTTCACAGCTCAGTCTTGTAATCTCTCTGTGAATAGCTGGATTGCTTGTCGTGGAAAGCTGTATTTATTCAGCTCTGATAAACTGAACTGGACATACAGTCGAGATGTCTGTGTTTCAAAAGGAGCCGATCTGGTGACCATAACTAGCCAATCAGAACAGGCAAGTCGGATAAATTATGAATTAATTGACACTTTATGCAAGCGTTATGAAAATGTGACATACAGCTGACTTGATTTAAGGTTTGATCACACAGTTGAAAGTTTTATTTTAAAGGATGTTTTGGACCTCTAATTTTACCTCCGAAACAATTATTTGCACTATCACCTGTGTATTTTTTCTCCATTAGGATTTTCTGTTCTCTAAAATTAATGTGACGCACTGGATTGGTCTCAATGATCTGGACACTGAAGGACGCTGGGTTTGGGTGAATAACCGAACTCTCACTGACACTGGAGTACAGTAAGAAATCATGCGTGATATTTTTGAGCTATTTATTTATTTAGCCTTCTCAATGGTAATGGGTAATTCCCTCTCAATGGTTCAAAAATGGTCAAATTGGTTGCTTGAAGATTTTTAATTTTCTTATTTTTGTGTGATAACCTTATTGTATTGGTGTTAACAGAAAAACAAATGTCTTGGTTCAACCACAGACCAAATGCATTATTGCTTGTTTGTGTGTTAAAGGTTTTGGTTCACTGGAGGGCCGAGAGAACCTGATAACTGGAGAGTACAGGATCCGTCTGGAGAGAACTGTGCTAGTCTGGGAGATGGAAATGGCAATTTTCAATCTTGGTTCGATGCTTCTTGTAAAACAGTGAAAAAGTTTATCTGTGAAAAGAAATATTAATTTACCTCCATCAGTGATACTGGTACATGTCAGTTTGTTATTGGACTGTTTGCATTTGTTCAGTTTCTCACCATTCCTCTGTTTCCATGGTCACGTCATCATTAGTTCAATTGTTTCAGCTGTGTGTAATTAATCATCTCATTAGTTCTCTTTGTTTGTCTAATATATACCCTGTGTTCTCCCTCTGTCTTGGTTGGTTCTTTTGATGTTTGGTTGTGTAAGTTGTTACTCTCCGCGCTTTTTTCCTGTTCCAATGTGTTTGATGATTAAAGTTTTCCTTCCAACGTTCTTCCTCGTCGTGAGCATTTCTCAGCACCCCCATCTGTAACAGAAGAACCGATCTAAACTGAAGATAGATCCTGCAGTACAATAACATCAGGACCAGCTTTCTCTCAAGGCTCACACCACAGCGTTCCTGGAATGGGTTTTGGCTGTCTGTGAGTCCCGATGTGAGCAACAGTGAACTCGAGTCCGTTCCAGAGCCTCGTCTTAATAGCCTTGGAATAAACAAGTGCTTGCTATAAGTTCCCTGCAACTAAAATATATAAAAGATTTTTTTGTGCATGTGTCTAAAATAACATGTTACAACTAGACTAAATAATGTTAATGTGATGTGTGCTACAGCTATTTCAAGTCTTCTGAAGAAATACAGTACTTTTTGTGAGAAAAGCAACAGAATTCTATTACTGACAATTTTGCCCTTTTACAAGCAATTTTGTTCTGTTCTGAGCAGAAGTCACTCATGCAGTTCTCCTCTAAAGCTCTACATCAATTGCATAAAGTTCCTCATTTGTTAGTCGCTTCAATGATAAAAGAATGTAATAAATGTGATTTAGTAATGTTATTTTATTACTGCATTTAGATATTGATTTGATTGTGTGAGACATCTGAAGGATTGAAAACAGGAAAAAGTCTTGAAGAAACATTAATGCTGCAGGAATATACACTCACCTAAAGGATTATTAGGAACACCATACTAATACTGTGTTTGACCCCCTTTCACCTTCAGAATTGCCTTAATTCTACGTGGCATTGATTCAACAAGGTGCTGAAAGCATTCTTTAGAAATGTTGGCCCATATTGATAGGATAGCATCTTGCAGTTGATGGAGATTTGTGGGATGCACATCCAGGGCACAAAGCTCCCGTTCCACCACATCCCAAAGACGCTCTATTGGGTTGAGATCTGGTGACTGTGGGCACCATTTTAGTACAGTGAACTCATTGTCATGTTCAAGAAACCAATTTGAAATGATTCAAGCTTTGTGACATGGTGCATTATCCTGCTGGAAGTAGCCATCAGAGGATGGGTACAAGGTGGCCATAAAGGGATGGACATGGTCAGAAACAATGTTCAGGTTGGCCGTTGCATTTAAACGATGCCCAATTGGCACTAAGGGGCCTAAAGTGTGCCAAGAAAACATCCCCCACACCATTACACCACCACCAGCCTGCACAGTGGTAAAAAGGCATGATGGATCCATGTTCTCATTCTGTTTACGCCAAATTCTGACTCTACCATCTGAATGTCTCAACAGAAATCGAGACTCATCAGACAAAGCAACATTTTTCCAGTCTTCAACTGTCCAATTTTGGTGAGCTCTTGCAAAATGTAGTTGCAAATTTGTAGTGGAGATGAGTGGTACCCGGTGGGGTCTTCTGCTGTTGTAGCCCGTCCGCCTCAAGGTTGTGCATGTTGTGGCTTCACAAATGCTTTGCTGCATACCTTGGTTGTAACGAGTGGTTATTTCAGTCAAAGTTGCTCTTCTATCAGCTTGAATCAGTCGGCCCATTCTCCTCTGACCTCTAGCATCAACAAGGCATTTTCGCCCACAGGACTGCCGCACACTGGATGTTTTTCCCTTTTCCCGGGCGGGCGGGCGGGCAGGCAGGCGGGGTATACACACAAAGGTAACGTTTACAAGAACCAACAAGGACAGACTGAACAGAAGCTAAATACAGATACAAATCAAACATAACAAGGTGAAGACAGGTGACACGGATGATGAAGACGAGGTACACGTGGGTAATTGAGGGAGTGAGTTCAGGTGTGGAGACAAGGAGGATTCTGGGAAGTGTAGTGCAGACAAAGACAGACTGGTGCAAGCGATGACTGACATTACGCCCCCCTTCAAAAAGGCGTGACCTCGCGCCGTTTACTGCCAGGTTTGCAGCTCATAGCATATTTTGTGTGTTTTTTTAGCACCAGTTTAAGTTGCATCAAGAGTTTTTTTCTGTTTGTTTTTTGTACTTTATGTGGAATGCACCTTGGGAAATGCAGATTGTAAAATAAATCACAACTGACATTGGGAAAACTACTCCATTGTACTGAGCCTTCCAAGGCTTCTCGACAACACACACTACATGACACTGGCCAAGTCGAAATTACTTTTTTGTTGTTGTTAATTTTACTTAACTTAAGTACAGTTTACTTAATTCCATTTGTGAAATTTACTTAAATAATATGCGTGCAAAAACTTGCAAAATTAAGTAATTTTACTTGTTTTTTTTTTTGTTGTTGTTGTTGTTTTTTTTAAGGGAAGGCCTAAATTAAGACTTCTTTGTGACCATTAAGGACATTAAGGACATTTTGGAAATCTAAATGTTAAACTGGAAAAAACATGAAACCATTTTTATTTCCATAACACAGCATATTTCTGAGTGAAACTGAATGAAAGGCAGGGATTTTTGCATTTGCAAATTATTTATTCGTATAGAAAACACTTTTATCCAAAGTTACTTACAAATGAGTGACCTAACAAACATTTTATTATAAGAATTAACAATATTTGCTGTACATAATGCCAAGTCTCAAGTATAAAGCAGAAGTTAAATGCAGAGAAGAGAATTATAGGAAGTTCTGTTAATTATGTTTCAGTTTAGTTTTCTCTAGAAGTGTGACTTGATTATGGTTGTGGTTTAGTTTTCTCGACTTCTGTTTTCATCTATTTCTTGAGAGTTGTTTTTATGTTTCCCCGGTAACCTCTGTACACAAAACAACAACAGGTCTCGAAAGATTTCTCTCACCTAAAATGTACACCGTGGTACAGTTACATTTTTTAATTACATTTTTTAACACAGCGGTTGGGTTTGTCCATATTTGACCCAAATTTGGGTTAAAACAACCCAGCATTTTTTAGAGTGTAACTATAAGATTTGTGTGCTATAGCTAAAGGAATACTGTAAATGTAATGTGTGCTACTCTTTTCAGTCCATATTATAGGTTTGTGTGAAAAACAGAATGGAATTAAATCACTAATAATCTGATAATTGTGCATTTTTAGACCATGCAACTTTTCCCTGTTCTGTCACTTTGTATTTCTCTGTTCTTTTCTCCAAAATACTTATCTAATGAAATGTCTTCTGTCTGCTTTATTGCTCTTGTATGATACATTGCTTGTGAAGTTGATAATTTGTAAGTTACTTTAATGATAAAAGAGTGTAATAAATTAATAAATGTTTTATTACTGCATCTAGTCTGGTATTGGTTTGATTGTGTGAAACATCTGAAGGGATGAAAACTGAAAAGTCTTGTAGAAACAGAAAGAACAATGCAGCAGGAATAAATCTGTCTGTAGTCTTTATACATCATTGTGTTATATTATGTTACAGAGAACTAATTCTTTTGTTAAAAGGTTTTCTTAAAAGGCAGCTGGATGTGTTTCATAAAAATCTGCTGAATTGTTTTACATTTTTTCAGTCTTTTAAAAGCCCTAATATTTTAAATAATGAGTTATAGGTTTAACAAAACAAAGAAAAGTTGGTTTGTTCACTCTAAGATGAAAATGCTCATCATTTACTCACCTGGTGTTGTTCTAATGCAGTATATTGTTCTTTTTTTTCAGACCACAAAAGAAGATTTTTTTTAAATGCTCTGCTCACACTCTTCTGTCTATATGGCAGTGAATAATGACCAGTGAATAATGACCAGCATCAAGCTTAAAAAAAGATGCAAATGTATCACAGAATGACCCTATGCAACATGTGTCATGTATAAGAACTTATATACTATACATATACTGAAGTGCAATGTTGTCCAATCCATATGTGATACAATGTGGCTTGAAATTATGTTGAAATTTATTTTAGAAGATTTCAACATCTGCTGCAGCAAAATCTAAATGCCAACAATATAAGATTTTCTGCTTAATGTTGGGGGCTGTAAATCAATAGTAATCAGCCTCATTCTTCACTTTTGGAGAACACAAACATATAATTATATCTTATTTTTTAAAGGTAGTCAAACATATAGTTGCCCAATTTGTTAGTCAGACTCATAACTTCATTGTTTCCTTATATGGATGATATTTTATCTGACTTCCTTAATCTCAACAAACTCAAGCATCACTCAAGTCTCAGTGGACACGTCTTCTGTCAGGCTCATGAAATGGATTCAGTCTATGCAAATTCTGATTTCATACTTTCAACAGTTGCTTCGGGTGAAAACTGCTCTCAACACAATGGTAAGGCCGGGATGTTTTATCAGTGTGCACTATTTTAATGATTTAGCACTATAGTAATGTTGTAGCCTATAAGGTTTTCTTTAGCATGTTCATTCAACAATTACAATTTTGGCGGATGCTTTTGTCCAAAGCAACATCAAGGTATACAAGGTATAATGTCAACACTGTCATTTAAATAAAAAAAGCTTCCCTGTAGCTCAGTCAGTAGATCATGATGATGCCAACACCAACCCTGCTGAAAAATCCAGCATAAACCAGCATGGGTTCCAGCATCTGTTTTGTCTTTGTTTGTCTTGTTCTTGATCACATGGCTCTGTCTTTGTTTGTGTTGTCCATGTGCTTCTCTCATCCCTCTCCTTGTTTCCTGATTCCACACCCCCTTGTTTAGTCCTGGGCTAAATCCGAAATCGCCAATCTCTATTCCCTATGTTAGTCCACTAATACAGTTCACTTGAAGGAGTGAATGAAAACGAGTGAGTGAACAGCCGTTGAGCGTACATTGGTTGTACACTCGTTATTGCGGTGAAATGTTGGACTGAATGCACTCAATACCGTCCACTACGGTTTCGGACACCACTACAAATGGCTGTCTCTATTTGAGGGTTTAGGGGGTGATTTCGGATTCAGCTCTTGTCTAGTCCTTGTTTGCTTGGTTGTGTGCACCTGAATCTAATGTGTTACTCTCTTTATATTGTGCTCCTTTCCCTCATGTCCTGCTGGTCCGTTGTGTGCACCTTTCTTGCTGTCTACGGGTTTTGTAAGCTCTTGTATATATATTTATTTTTGATAAAATCCAGTTTTTCTTTGTTCCTGTGTGTGTGTTTTTACTCTAGTCTAGATCCAGACTTTATTTGCTTTAGTTCTCCCAGGCATTAATTGTAGTTTTCCTTTTAATTTAAAATTTGTTGCTATATAGTCTTTTATTTATAGTTCCTTGCAAGGTTGCAGTCTTGTTTTTTAGTCATGTCTTTAGTTTGCAGCTCCAGTCATTTATTCCTAGAAATTATTTATTTTGCTTTCCTCTTGTTTGCAAGCTAATGTTATTTTTTATATTTATTTGTTTTCTTTTTCTTTTCTAATTCCACTTGTTTCTAGCTTCTTTATTTTGTTTTCTAGTAATAGTTTTGCCTGTTTTTATTCTTGCTCATTTGTCGTTTTTGTCATCTCTTGTGGTCTTGTCTTGTGTGGGCTTCTGCCCTGTCGCTGGTCTCTGACTCTCCAGGCCTCCAGCTAATCTGGTGTTACGTCTAGTCTCATCACCATAGTGTCGAGCATCGAGCCGCTGCCTTTTCTCCATCATTGGCCATCGCGATTGGTACAGTCTCATCCCAGACCAGCCAGTTCTCCCATTGCGTCTTGCCCCTATTGTTTGGACTTTGTTCCCGCCTCACTAATCTTGTGCTGTGTCTTTTATTGCTGATAGATTATCACACCCCATCTGGATTCTCCCTCTCAGAATCAGGACACATGTTTTTGCCAGCATATTTCTATATTTAACACATTATTGATGTAAGGAACAACAATACAAGTTTAAAACATAATATATTGAATAATATGACAATGACCTTGTATTTTCATTAGCTCCCTCTGCTGAAAGTACTGAAAATTGTAGTTGTTTTAGTTATGATTACATTATTAATCAATGTCACTGGTAAAACATTTCAAAGCATCAAAGCAATTGTCTCCTGTTTCAAAAGATCTGTACACAAATGAAACAGTTAATCAGTTAAAAAGAGCTTGTGTACATTGAAAAAAGAAAAACATTTAGAGATATGAAAACCAAGAAAAATGCCTAATAAAAGCATAATCATAAGCAGTTTGTTCAATAACAGGGATTATGAGAAGAGCTCTTTCAATGGGACAGTTAATAACAATTTGATAATAAAAGTTCAAAACTGAAAGTTGCTGTTTTTAACCCTCAGAGACCTAAGGGTATTTTTACAATAAATTTTCCGTCTGGTGTTATTCACTAAAAAAGCTTGTAAAACATCAACCCTTTTTTGCACAGACAATTGACACACCTCTTTTTTTTTCAGGACAAATTGAACTTTCAGCATATTTGTGTTGCATTGATGTCACCTGAATGAAAAAATAAGTTATGGGACCACAAAGACAAATGAAAAAATAAATCGGAAATTGAATCACTCAAATATTTATTGAAATCACACACAAATAAATAAAAGCTAAGCAAATTTCCTCTGGAAAACAGTTTGTTCATGTCTTTGGAGTCCTGGAGCACAGGAATAAACATTATAACTTGTACAGAACCAAAACTATTTACATTTTTCCATAAGAAGTCCAGGCGTTTTGGGCCTCATGAAATTCACTGGTGCCAAGCCTCAAAACAGTTCCTATCAGCAATCACACAGAGGGCCACATCACAGGCTTTGCATTTCTATTTTATTTATTTTATTTATTCTTTTATTTATTATATTCTTTTTATACTTTTATACTACATTTATAATACTCATTTGTATTTGATAATACTTTTTTACAGTAAATAAATAAATGGCACTTCAGCTGGGTCTATCCTGGTAATCTAGTTCCTCATCTGTCAAAAAGCTCTGTTCTCCTGAAAATCCATCATCCTGCATGGCATCAAAAAAGGCCAGAGCTCGATTTACATCCATTTTTCTTTGTGTTTCTCTGTAAAACGCGCGTCTCTTCGTGCGTCTCTCTCTCCACAATATCAGAGCTTGGTTCGTGCGTGATGACGCACACCAATGTTTACAACGGATCAGCCTGTAATTGGTCAACAACCATCACGTGAAAACATCACGTGATATCCAAAATGGCAGCTTGCATCGAGCTAGCAGCAAAAATGACGGAATATTTATAAATTATGGACATCAAGAGGCTCATACTTGGATATAAGCGTTTGGATTTATTGCTGAAAAACTCCGAAAGGATGCACAAGTTCCAGGCTGGATAGAAAACCTTCTGTAAAGGCTAGAAAGACACCAAAGACACCCCCGTGATGGCTAGCTCGTTAGCTTTCTGCTGAAAAAAACGGTAAGAAAATCGATAAATCTGTCACCGAATAATATAAATATTTATCGGAGGTGCCATGTGGCGTCGTCGACGATGCCGTCGGTAAAGACTTTTATACTCTTTTGGGAACTCACATGTGTGTCCAAATCCAGCTGTCAGTCACTGATTCCAAAAACTGTACATAATAAAAGGTTCAGTATGTCACTGCAGTCAGGAGCATGAAATATTGTTGACAATAGTGATAGCATGAAATATTTTTGACAATAATTATTGACAATAGTGATAACATGCACTTTCAACAATCTCTGAGAGAGAATTAATTCAACCAAAGTCAACTCCCCAACCAAAGGGCTTCAACAACCTTTGTACCTGTACCATATGAAAGAAATAAAGCCAAACTGGTTTGTAATAAGTGAATATGGTAATGCTGTTTTTGGAGTTGTTTAATCATCCTCTGTTGAGATATAGATTTTATTTGCAGTTGTTTTCATCTAAGGCCGTGTTGTAAGACAGTTGTAGTTGTTGTGTTTACTCATCTCTTCCCTTTTTTCTGTTCTTGCTGTTGCTCTTATCTTCAGTGATTCAGCTTGTTAACCGCAGGTGTCATAACTAATGCTCAATCATATTTTCTGTGAATCTACTTTATTTCACTAACTGCAACATTGCTTCAGTGTTACTTTTACTCTCTATAGATTGGGACCATATAAAAACTGAGCAGTGTTTGTTTAACACTGAGGATTTTACTGTGCCAGTAATCATGTAGCCAGAAACATGTTTTTCTTTATTAAATAATTTATTCAAATTAGTTTGGAAAATTTTCTTGATCTTTATTTAACTGTTAACGCAAATTAAGAAACGTGATATGTAACACATGCCAGTTTTGTTGTGGTCTTGCTGGGATCATACTAGCACCCAAAAAACAACATGCTGGTCAACTGGCACATCAGCATCCCAAGCTGGTCCCAGTGTGTAAAACACCTTATGCTGGTGACCATGCTGGATTTTTTAGCAGGGAAGGTCATAAGTTCAGAAAGTTAATAAAAGCATCTGGCAAAAGTATAAATAAACATGTTTTTAGATATATTGCATAAAGCAGGGGTGTTAAAATCAGTTCCTGGAGGGCCACAATCCACAGCTTCAACCTTAATTAAACACACCCGATCCAGCTAATCAAGTCTTTTGGGCTTATTTAAAAACTACAGGAATGTGTTGAAGCAGGGTTGGCACTAAACTCTGCAGGACGAGGGGGGTGGGGGTTATAATGAAAAATAACCCCTGAAATGATGACTTCTGGTGAATATTGTATGCTATCATACATTATAGCATATTATAATACAACTTATTAGGCCTATATATTTATAGAATAGCAAAGTAGGCCTAATCAATATAAGACTGAACCAAAAATTGTCAATGTTGTTTATTTAACGTGGTTTATGTGGCTGCTGAGCCAGACTATATATAAAGGCTATCATGATCATTTTGCCAACAATGAACCATGGATTTGTTTAGTTTATAATACGTTTTATTTTTTACTTAAACAAATACAACATATAACATTCAAAACTAATCGGCTTATACTGCATTTGAAGAAAAATAAACACAACAGTTTTCTGTAGCCTTGTGCAAACTTATTAAATAGAATTAGACTTCTAGAATGTTCTTTCCAGTGCAAAAAATAATGTTTTTAATTTAATTAGACAACATTTTAAGGAAGTGTAGTTCAAATATCTTTATATAATTATACTTCCATTATAGTTAACTTTCTTTTCGCCGGCTGCTCGGAGTCGGAGGTAGTCATTTTTACATTTCCCGCTCTTGTCACTTGTCATCGTTGCTACGATACGTGACTCACAATGACTAACGACCAATTAAAAGGGCATTCTCTGATGATGTTCCAAGATGTGAAAAACGCTACGCGGCTGATCATAGACAAACAGGGGGAGAAATTAGTATCTACCGCACCGTCTGAGTTTTTTTTTTCTTCTTATCATAGCCTACAAATGTCTTCGTTTATAGTCTGTCTGACATATATTAGAAGCTATGTGTCTGTCATGGATTTGCACTGAATTGATTCTCAAAAATACGGAACAAAGTGTGTTTTGTATCAGTTCAATACGGAACAAGACTTTTATGTGTCAAATATGGGACGATTCCGTATTATACGGAACGGTTGGCAACCCTACGCAGGACTGCAGCCCTCCAGAGTCCAGGAGCTGAGGCCCCGTTTACACGTGCATGGTTATTTTGAAAAACGGAGACATTTCCCTTCGTTTACACGCAAACGGAGAATACGCCTCTGAAAATGATTCTTTCTAAAAACTCCGACCAGAGTGGAGATTTTGGAAAACTTCGTTTGCAAGTTTGCATGTAAACTGAGAAAAACTGAGTTTTAGGCAGCCGATATCACAGTATGTGACAGAACTTGCACCTGCGTCAAAAGTGCGACCTCTTTGTTCAAAAGAGCAAGAGGAAGTGATTCGTTGCTGTTGTTGGGATTCTGATTGGCTAACATGGGCTTGAGCTTTTCGTTACACTGCCACCTACAGGTTTGGCATGCTCTTGATGGCATATTATGCTATTTTAAAGGTTTCACGTTTTGTTTTTGGGTCTCCGTAAGAGGAAGTGAGACTGAAATTGCTGAAGACTCCTTTCGACAGTTCATAATCAAATAATTATTTAGGAGACAATAACTTTGGTCTTTAAAACTTTGCAAACCTTTTACATTCACAAGCTATATACACATGCACTACATCAAAGGTAATATTCACATTTTCTCTTATGTTTATATCCACATGTTCTATTCTATTTTCTCTTATCTTTTCAGTAACAATGGTCACAATAAAATCACACTGGCAAACATTCAGACCAGAGCCAGAGTCAACTATGATGGAAAAAAAATAACTGAAACTTTAAACTCTTCTCAGGAGTGATCTGTAATTTCAGGAATAGTTCCAGACAGCAATGCTGGACTGATTCAAGGAATTAGAAATAAATATAAAATATTTTCTTTATCTCATAAAAATTCTAACCCCAGGTAACTCCACTGAAGAGAGAGAGAGAGAGGTCACTTCTCCTAAGTGGACTAAAGATTCTCTGATTGTTCTGGGTGTCTCTCTTGTTTTAGCTCTCGGAGGTCTCTGCGCTCTCTGCGTGATTTGTAAGTATAACTGATACTTGATCTTTGCTCTGTTCAGGGTTGTACTGACTTAGTTACTGTAAGTACTTCTATACTTGACCTAACACATGTAGCATTATTAGAACACACAATTCTTAGTAGCTTTTTATTTGTGAAATCATACTTCTCAGAAAAGATGTTTTATTAGGCAAGTATTGTCAAACAATTTTCTATATTGAATGTGTAAACTGTTATTAATTAAGCCTGAAGACTTCAAACTTCATTGAAACTTTGTTTTTTAGATAATTTCAGTCTTAAGTGTGCATTATGGACTTTCCTCAAAAACACATTTTCCACTGCTGCTTTTGTCTTTAATCAGATAATCATAAGCTTGCTGATTTTGAATCACTGAATGAGCAGCACATCATGGTTTCAAAGACACTGGCAGCTCAAGAGATCAACAGCACAGGTGAGAAAACTGTATTTCATAAACGGTAGAGGCAGAGCACAGACATGTTTCATTAACAGTGTTGAGTGTTTATTGAACTCACCATGTCAGAAACGTTATCTGTTGTCTTTTCACCAGCCATGAAGAAAGAGTTTAATGATCTTACAGCCAGATACGACACACTTAGAGAACGGATGTCCTTTTATGATGGTGGTGAGTGTCAGTTTACAAGCTTAGTGTGACACAAAGTGTGAATATTTCTGCACATGGAACCAGATTGATTAACTTTATGATCTAAATAATGGAAGGTGAAACTGACTTTTTTATTCATCTTTCACAGCTCAGTCTTATAATCTCTCTGTGAATGGCGGGTTAGCTTGTCGTGGAAAGCTGTATTTATTCAGCTCTGATAAACTGAACTGGAGAAGCAGTCGAGATTTCTGTGTTTCAAAAGGAGCCGATCTGGTCACTATAACCAGCCTATCAGAACAGGCAAGTCAGATCAATTAGAAATGAATATGTTTTGATCACACAAATAAAACAAAGCTTTTAAAGGGTTTCTATTAACCTATAAATTTACCTTCACATATACCAAGTAAAGGATAATGTAGAGCGAGGCGGTTGTTATAGCGAATACAACCCCGACAGGCTGATTAGGAATCATAATCAGCTGTAACAACCAGGGTTCCCACGGGTCATGGAATTTCTGGAATGTCATGGAATTTTAAAAGGTCTATTCCAGACATTGAAAGTCAGGGAATTTATATATATTTTTTGTCCAAGTCACACTGTAAAAAAAAAAATCGTAAAAAAACGGTCAATGACTGGCAGCTACGGCTGCCAAACAAAAAACATAAAAATAAAGTAAAATATCGTAATTTAAATGAAATACAAAAAACTTTTACAGAAATTTTTCTTAATTTTTTTACAGAAAAACACTGTTATTTTACAACTATTTCCTGAATTATTACGATCAAACAGCTTCATTGTAAAAAAATCTCATAAAAAAAAGTCAAATGACTGTCAGCAACGGCTGCCATACAAAAACCATAAAATTAATGTAAAATATCTTAATTTAAATAAGTGCAAAATACTTTTACATAAATCTTCATTAATCTTTTTTAACAGAAACACACAGTTAAAACACAGTTACTTCACATTTATTTTCTGATTTATGTACTGAAAAACACGCAGTTAATTACATGCTTGATTTGCTTTGACTATATACGTCACTACATCAGCAACTACACAGTTACTGTCAGTTAAATAAAGAAAAATGCAGCATTTCATCAGTGTTTATTTGCTCATCCTGGACTGAAGCTCAGACTCTACTCTTCAACACAATGGTGACGCACGAAACACACCATACAGAAACACTTTAAACAGAACTTTAAACACTAACAGATCACTCAGGATCTCAGCATCTTCACTTATTACAATCCAGACTTTATTTCTTTCATACTAACATTATTATTGAGAATTAACAGAGGTTTAAAAGTTGAAGCTTTATTGAAAAGAATCAAGTTTGATGTCACCATGATGGAGATCAGTGTTTGCTTTAGTTGGGCTCTTGAACTTTTAGTGTTGAACTTTAACGTTTCTCTGGCTGCATTAACTGTGTGTCTCTAATGCATATTTGTTATGGTAAGAGTCTAAGAGAAACTCAGATCAGATAATGTTGGTCACTTAGTGAGAATAGTTATCGAGTCAGGCTCCATTGATACCATCTGAAGTATAATATCTGATTATGTCATTAAATATTAGTTATTCATTTTGCATGACAACGCTTCTATAAAACATTCTCCAGTGCTGTGATACTCAGATTTCATGAAGTCATTATACAGAAAATATTTGACAGGATCATATAGACTCACTCAGACATCAAGAATCAGCGTATGAATCACAACAATGGTGACAATGAAAAAAAAAATACTTTTTTGGTTGTCACCATTGTTGAGATCCATATGTTGATTCATGATGTCTCTATACAACTAAAAAAATCACACAACTTTTTTTGTGTAATACATATATATATTTTTTTTTTTTTTTTTTTTTTTTTTTTTAAATGCAGATTGTTATAATACTGATACCACAATATTCCAAGGGTCATGTGAAAAATTATGACATTTATTAAAAGACTTTGTATAAAGCTAAATTCCACCTACATACTCTGTAATCTAAGCTATCATATTCAGAGATTTGACTGTCATATCAGTGAATCAGATCATCATATGATGACTATGACATCATCAATTAATGATTGAGATCATCTGATTACACAGTTAAAGCAGCCAGAGAAAAGCAAAACTTATATCTCAAGGGTCATGACCCCAACTAAAGCAGACACTGATCCCAATCATGGTGACATCAAATTTATTTTAAAGTTTTTTACACTTTATTTAAATTAGCCTATTTTACTTTAATTTTATGGTTTTTGTTTGGCAGCCGCAGCTGCCAGTCATTTGACCCTTTTTTTTACGATTTTTTTACAATGAAGGTATTTGATCATAATAACGCAGGAAATACCTGTGAAATAACAGTGTTTTTTCAGTTTATTTAAATTAGCATATTTTACTTTAATTTTATGGTTTTTGTTTGGCAGCCGCAGCTGCCAGTCATTTGACCCTTTTTTTGCGATTTTTTTTTACAATGAAGGTATATGATCATGATTATTCAGGAAATACCTGTAAAATAACAGTGTAAAATTTCAGTTTATTTAATTTAGTTTATTCAATAAATGACGGTCGGTCATTTCAAAAATAAATAAAAAACTTTAAGTTTTATAAGCACAAATGCTCGCCTTGTTCTGTTCTGTGATGCCCGTTCGTTTCAACGTAATTGCATATTACGTGCCGTCACGAACGCGCATCACAGAACAGAGCAAGGCGAGCATTTGTGCTTATAAAACTTAAAGTTTTTTTATTTATTTTTGAAATGACCGACCGTTACGCTAGATAAGACCCTTATTCGTCTCTGGTATCATTTAAAGCCCTTTGAAGCTGCACTGAAACTGTCATTTGGACCTTGAACCGTTTGGTTCCCATTGAAGTCCATTATATGGAGAAAAATCCTGTAATGTTTTCATCAAAAACCTTAATTTCTTTTCGACTGAAGAAAGAAAGACATGGACATCTTGTATGACATCGGGGTGAGTAAATTATCAGCAAAAGTTTTTTTAAAAGTGAACTAATCCTTTAATGGACTAATACAGTGATATAAAAGACCAAACTCGCACCTTATTGGGGAAGTATGCCTACATACATGTTAATATTCCTACATACATGATTAATCTGGGAAGGGTCATAGCACTTTCATATTGTTGTCCTATATTGTTAGTTTAACTGTAACTTAAGTCGCTTTGGATAAAAGCGTCTGCTAAAAGACTAAATGTAAAATTGGCTTGACATTCGCACATTACTAAACCGCCTCTAAAGTAACATAGGTAGTCCTATAGGCCTAAACGTTTCTAACTTCAATTTATTTGAATAAATTGCGCATTATGCCTGACACCTACGTGAACACTTTACAGTTGGTTTTATGACTGCAAGTCGTTCTCTTCAAATGCTATTTAAGTTAGAAACATGTATACCAATGTCGTATGTAACTTTAGAGACGGTCCCTAAATGTGCGAATGTCCAATGTCAAGCCAACTTATGCCAGTATCACTGAGAAACGCTCAACTTTAAACTTTGCGCGTTGAGTTCATATTCTGAGTCCTTCTGCTTGCCTGCGATTTTGGTCTTTTATATCACTCTATTAGTCCATTAAGCTAAGTTAAGCGTTTTACATGTCCAGCAGGGGAATCCTGACGTATTGAGGGAAACCCTAGTAGCAACTGCATGCAGCACATCGCCGCAATATAAGGTTGAGGCAACTAAACAACCAATAGATATGTAAAACTCAAATGTAACATTGGATCTGTAGGCCTATACATCCGCATCGGGGGAATAACATTATAATCTCGTTCATGGTAGAGATGCATGTAGGCTACACAGGAAAAGTAATCGTGAAGACACTGAATTTCACATAAAACATAATAATCACAGATAAACTTACATTGTTGTAAATGAGTTTTTATGAATGAATGGCTTGCTCTAACTGTTGCTCTGGTCTTCGTCAACAACACGCGCTTGCATCCCCTGCTGGTGAGGTCGACTAACAGCAAATGGAGATTATGCTCGGTAATCTACTGCGTTTCCTGCAGTTTCTGGACGTCAACGTTGAATTCACTGTCGAATTTGAACCACTGGATTTGTAGAAGTGAATTTGCAAAGCGAAATAAAATGGACCGAAAACCGCCTGTTGAATATTATAGGTTGTATTTTTAATCAGTTTGAATATTTTGGAAGTGAAATATGAAAGGTGAATATGGATTATTGAAATTTTACTAATGAAAATGTGTTTGAAATGTTTTGAATTTAAATATTCACAGCTTAAATATTCAACCATGCTAAATTTCAGCCCATAAAAATGCAAGCCCTAAAAATACAATGCATTAAAATACAAGCAGGGTTAATGCAATGCATATTTTTTTCAAGTAGTACAATTTTTTTTTATTTTTTTTTTATACAAAAGGGACAATACATATTAATGAACATTTTCACAAATGTAAATATGTCAGATTATAGCCTTAGGCTAATTTCCATCTGCAATTCAACGGGCTTTTTGTTTCAAAAACATTTGCCATTATTTTACTTCCATATTATAGGTCATGGAAATTCATCTTTTTAGTCAGTGAAAGTCAGGGAAAAGTCAGGGAATTTGACATTTGGTTTAGAGTGGGAACCCTGAACAACCGCCTCGCTCTACATTATCCCGCTTATTACATGGCTACCTACCAAATAAATCAATAATTTGACACTAAATATTGATTTAAAAAGGAGTCAATTGATTTAAAAATGATTGAATTGCTTCCGCTAAAGAAAATAGTCCGTTCCGTCTCTACGGTTAGAATCCATGGCAACGGTGTGTTATACTCATAGACAGTAAAAGAAATGGACACAGCGACCACCTTGATTTCAACGGAGAAAAGTGAAGCCCATTACAAGCACTCACTTCCTGATGACTGAGCAACTGCGCAGGCTCAAACTGAGCTTGACGTCGTAGATGTGACATGAGCAACCTTTCTGACAGTTGTAAATCTTCTAGTAGCTGTGCCACATACCGAATTATTTCCAATTCCTCAAAAACATTGTTGAAATATTTTGTCCCGTTGCTTTTATGGACTCTCTATCTATGGGCTTCTCCCTTGACTTTATGCCTCCATGTCCCCCCAATCGTTAGCCTATTTTTACAAAAACGGCTTCTACGGGGCCATAACGTAAGATACAAAGTAATGGAGCCTTTTATACATTGTCGTGTTTCTTTAGAAATAAATAATGGACAAATGAAGTCTTTGGACGCCTCAGATGTAAAGTTATTCGCTGTCAAAGTGACGCCAAAATGAATGGGAGTCAATGGAATGCTAACAGCAGGTGAAGTTCTGCTACAATGGCGGCTCCCGCGAGGCTTCAGTTTCCGGCTGATGGATTACCCCGTGTTATACTTAGCAGCGGTCTGTTATCAAGAAATAACAGACCGCATTCTACATTAGAATTCAACCAAGCCATGTAATAAAACACTTGTTTTACACTATCACCCATCTACATTTTCTCCTGTAGGATTTTCTGTTCTCTAAAATTAATGTGACACACTGGATTGGTCTCAATGATCTGGACACTGAAGGACACTGGGTTTGGGTGAATAACCGAACTCTCAAAGAAACTGGAGTAAAGTAAGAACTCTGCATGTGTCATCATGTCTAGGAATGTTAATCAATGTACAAATATACAGCTGTTTTCTAAAAATATTATTGCAAGTGCATTATTGTTTGTTTGTCTCTTAAAGGTTCTGGGGGTCGAATCAACCTAATAACCGGAGAGAATATGATTCATCTGGAGAGAATTGCGGTGCTCTGGGAGATGTGAAAGTCAACTTAAACACTTGGTATGATGCTTCTTGTAAAACAAAGAAAAAATTTATCTGTGAAAAGGAATATTAATTTTCCTCCATCAGTGATACTGGATGTTATTAAAGAGGTCTAGCATGTAAATGCACAGAAAATAATTATTGTCAACAAATTTCAGTTTTTTTGTCTGATTGTGCCTGATTTTTGTCCAAAAATATTGTTCATGAAACTGCTGCGGTCGGCAGGTGGAAGCCTTGCAGTTCTTCTTGTAATAAAAAGTTTTTCTTGGAATAACCGAGTGCTAAAGTAGCCTATGTGGTGTGTATGTGTGTATGAATAGTGTATGTGGACAAGAGCTCTTTTGTTTATGTATCTAAAATAACTGCAAAAAAATGAATAACAAAAACATTTGGTGAAGTTTAAAGGGTTATTT
Source organism: Gila orcuttii (assembly GCA_026230005.1). Classification (NCBI taxonomy): domain Eukaryota; kingdom Metazoa; phylum Chordata; class Actinopteri; order Cypriniformes; family Leuciscidae; genus Gila; species Gila orcuttii. The sequence continues at coordinate 42,879,191 of JAPDVR010000010.1, forward strand.
TATCCAAAAATTAAATTCTGTCAATGAGATTCATTCACGTTTGAGCTCCAGCAAGAACCAATGAGGTTCATTCTTGTGTTACGCAGCACGCTTGAGCTTCAGCAAGAAACAGTAATTTCTGAAAACAATTTAACGACAAGTGTCACTGTCACGATCCTGGTTCTGTGTTTTATAAGAACTTTTGTTTTGAAATGTGTTCTCAGTCTCATTGTCTCGGTTTTTCCTTCCTGTGTTTGATTTCTGTTTCTTTAATTACCTCGTTAGTTCCTATGGTTACCGTCATCAGCCACACCTGTAGTTAATCATGCTAGATTTCCTTGTGTATTCAAACCCTTGTGCTTCAGTCATGTTTTGTTAGTTGTTGTTTGCTCATGGTGTTCGGTCGTGATGTTCCTGGATGTCCTGGTTTTGCCCTTTGTGTTCATGTGGATTATTTGCCTGTTTCCCGGTCTAGATTATCTGTGTTTTTGTCTTTTGCTATTAAAGTTATGTGCACACTTGTGTTCTCTCTCTGCCTCGTCCCTACACACCCATTACAGACGTGCATTAAATATCTCAGCTGTATCACAATAGTTTACACAGGTACTTTAACTCGACAATAGCATACACAATTAAATTAATCACTGATGAGGCTTTCATTTGCAGTTCATATTTAATATGACTAATGTATAATTCATTCTAAAGTGAAGATCATGGTAATGCACTAGCAATGACTCAAGTTTTACCAAATTCTTCCAAAGGAATAATTATTTGGAACAGTATTCAACTATATAAACACTATATAAAGTGAAAAGCATGATACTCCTATTAAATACTGAATTCATTGTAAACTTTTGAGTTTTTTTGTAAGGTTTTGGATAGTAATTCCTTCCGATGGATTTAGTAACACGAGTCATTACTATTGGGTTACCAGGATCTTCACTTCATAATACTGATCCAAATAATTAGTTGTTCCTTTATAAAGTTGAGTCGTTACTATCTAAAAGGAATATAATGTAAACTTAGAAAGCAATGCAAGTCTTTAAGAATAAAATCATCTGCCCAATGCATGTGAAAATGGTTCTTGCACTTTGATATTTGTCTATGAATTATGGTAATTATGTTTTAAATCCCCAAAAACCTGTAGATGAACAATCTCATCAGCAAATATCCATATTATTCAAATAACAAACCAAAGCCAAAATAAATTAAACAAAATAAATTTTATTATCCATTTTCTGAATTTCTACACTGTATTGGCTTCTATATAGACACCATCATCAGGAAAGACTGCCGGACACCGATGCAACATAACAACTGTGTGTCCCAGCTTCAATATATAATTATTGTATGGAAAAAAAACAAGAAGAAAAAAAGGAAGAAAAAAAAGAAACCTAGTTTAGTCTCTCTTTAGTTTGTTTACACTCAACATAAAACTGTGGCCCAGGGCAGATAGCGTGTGTGTGCGTGTGTGTGTGTGTGTGTGTGTGTGTGTGTGTGTGTGTGTGTGTGTGTGTGTGTGTGTGTGTGTGTGTGTGTGTATGTGTGTGTGTGTGTGTGTGTGTGTGTGTGTGTGTGTATGTGTGTGTGTGTGTGTATGTGTGTGTGTGTGTGTGTGTGTGTGTGTGTGTGTGTGTGTGTGTGTGTGTGTGTGTGTGTGTGTGTGTGTGTGTGTGTGTGTGTTCAGGGCATCACACCGGCGGCCGCAGGAACCTGTGTGGCGAGAGCACTGGGAGACAAGATGACCGGAGAGCCGGCGATGTTGGCCATCGGCTGGGACGAGGACATGGATGTGACGCCTCCTACAGGAAAACAAACACCATCAGCATTTAGAAGCAAACACACTTGCAATGCGTCAAAGATCAGCTGACACTCTGACTCCTTGAAGACCTGCAGATCAATGCCTTTTAGAAACATTGTTTCTCATGAACACAGAAAAATACTTTCGTAATCATAATTATAGTTTGTAAATTCAAGAAGCATGATCCCGGAGGGAGTCACATGGCTGACCTGTGATCATACTGGACGTGCTGACAAGAGTGGATCCAGCGGACAGTCCTGAAGTGGAGCCAATCCTCGCCTGGTCCTTCACAATGGGATCTGACACGAGACATAATAATAATAATAATAATAATAATAATATATCATTACATTTATATAGCACTTTTCTGGGTACTCAAAGCGCTTCACATATGGGCACAGTGATGAAATGCATGATGCAATCATTAGAGTACATAAACCTCTAATTCAAATGAGCGAGCAAATCCTGTGTCCACATGACAACCGCTTTAGTTCCTCCAGAGACATTGTTCACACTTTTCAATCATTTGATCACATAACTGATGTAAATGTCTACTTTGTAATCAAGGTGTTTTTGAATCAGATTGGGATATTGGTTCAGCTTCCTTGGCTATTGACTAGGTTTAAGAGATCCTAGACTCTGGCATGAGGAGCACAGCAGTTGATCTTCATAGTTTCAGTAGATGAAGACACTCACAGAAATAAGGGTGCTCCATGGCCTCGCGGGCGGTGAGGCGAGCTTGGTGGTCGTAGCGCAACAGTTTGTCCAGGAAGTCCAACGCTTCGGTACTGACCAGGTGCTGGTTCTCACTGTGGACAAACCGTTCCCACCTTTTCCGGGAATGTCTGGAGAGAGAGAGCATTACCGATGAAAGAGAGATAGTAAAATCCTTAAAGCGAGGTCAAAGTATTACATGTATAAAAACAATCACACATCTCAACGTACCTTCCCAAAATATTGTTGAACCGTGGGTCGAGCTCAATGTTGCATGTTTTATTCATCATGAAAACCTTCACAAATTTTGGTAACTTTTGTAAAATTGTGAAGCCTAAATTCAGAATAGTTTGCAAGACGTGATTGTAAACAAAGCGGACAACTGAGTAGACGAATTGTCCTGTTCGTGATGATGTTTAATGTCCCGTAAACCTCTGTAATCCAATTTAGCCACTTGTTGATGTTTTGTTTTTTAAATCACAAGGGGTTATAAGTGATGTATTTTATGTCATAGAATAAAATGTGAATATATCTTGAACTTGTGCTCACCAGGAACCTTATTTTAGGCATTTAACCACAAATCCATTTAAAAACCCAATTGACTTCAGGACGTAGACCGGAAGTGCTAAAATGAACTTTTAAATACACCCAGCTTAAGTGTTTGCTGCCAAAAAAGATATTTTTTTGTTTCATCTGACCATAGAACCCGTCCCATTTGAAGTTCCAGTAGTGTCCGTTACTTCTCAAACGTTCTATGGAGAGATGAAAGATGAAGAGCTTTTTGGCAGCAAACCTTAACACATGTAGCATCATTAGAACACACAACTTATAGTAGCTTTTTATTTGTGAAATCATACTTCTCAGAAAAGATGTTTTATTAGGCAAGTATTGTCAAACAATTTTCTATTTTGAATGTGTAAACTGTTATTAATTAAGCCTGAAGACTTCATTTACAAACTCCATTCAAGTAGATCATTTCAGTCTTAAGTGTGCACTATGTGGACTTTCCTCAAAAACACATTTTCCACTGCTGCTTTTGTCTTATATCAGATAATCATAAGCTTGCTGATTTTGAATCACTGAATGAGCAGCACATCATGGTTTCAAAGACACTGGCAGCTCAAGAGATCAACAGCACAGGTGAGAAAACTGTATTTCATAAACGGTAGAGCACAGACATGTTTCATTAACTGTGTTGAGTGTTTATTGAACTCACCATGTGAGAAACGTTATCTGTTGTCTTTTCACCAGCCATGAAGAAAGAGTTTAATGATCTTACAGCCCGATACGAGACACTTAGTATTTGAGAGAAAGGACCACAGGTGCTTAGGAGGCTATAGTTCTCGCCCTGGAGCGTCGGTTAGAACGCAGGACAGGAGGCAGGAATCAGATTGAACATTTTACTCAACTTTCTTTGGCAACACAGACATGCATTAGACAGCGATTACAGGTGCAGATTTGAATGCAGTAGTTGCTTCTCAGCTTATATTAATGGGAATGGTAAGTTGACAGTATGTACTTGAGTGTATGTGTGTAGGTTTCTCATAAGGACGTACACAGTTATTAATGTCCAACACAAACACTGCACCGCGACTTCGCGAACAGTCTTACTGTGTGAGAGCGCAGCTGTTTATGTCACGCACATTTCTCATGCACGATCACTTCCAGCGCATCCGCTAATGGCCACTAGATGGCCCCCTTTGCGCTACCTTTGTAACAGCCGCCCCCACATTTGCTATGTAAATGTGCTCCAATTCAATGCTAATCCTCCTTAGGCAATTCAGGCAGCTGAATTAGCTTTACCACAGGTCTGGTGAAGCTCTTGTCATTGACTTTTACCTCAACTGCTCTCACAAGTCCATCAGCGCTTGGAAACACCTTTACCCCTTTGCCTACTAACCTTAGAGCCCTTGGTAATTGGGTGTCAACCATCATTACAACAGACCCCTCAGTAAGGTCCTCAGTAGTCTTTTGCCATTTTTGCCTCAGCTGAAGACCTGGTAAGTAGTACCGTATGTACTTGGCCCAGAAATGATCCACCAGTATCTGACTTTGTCTCCACCGTCTACGACTAAGGTATTCAGAATCTTGGTAGACAACTTGCAATGAACTACTGGGCCGCCCCATCAAAAGATGATTCGGTGTTATTGAGTCAACATCTGCGATGTTCGCTGACACATACCCCAACGGTTTGGAATTCAAAATAGCCTCCACCTCAATTAAAACTGTTCTGAGTACTTCCTCAGGAACGCTTTGTGCTCCAATTGTGGTGCTAAGTGCTGCTTTTACAGAGTGAATCTCTCGCTCCCACACTCCTCCAAAGTGTGGAGCTGCTGGAGGATTAAAATGGAAGTTGATATGATGTTTCGCCAGCAACCCTTGAAGGTTAGGACTCATAGCAGTGAAAGCCTCTCTCAACTCTCTCTCTCCCCCTCTGAAATTTGTCCCCTGATCGGAGTGAAGTTCAGCAGGTGTACCACAACGTGCGGTAAACCTCCGTACTGCCATCAAGAAGGCATCTGTGTCGATAGAGGTAAGTACATCAAGATGTACTGCTCGAGTGGTAAGACATTTGAATATGATGCCCCATCTCTTTTCTGTATGCCTGCCAATCTTCACATGGAATGGCCCAAAGCAGTCCATCCCAGTGTAATAGAACGCTGGCTCGGACAAACAAAGTCGAGCAGGAGGCAAGTCAGCCATCTTCGGTGAAACAGGTTTGGATCTCAACTTCCGACAATCCAGACAAGCATATTCATGCTTCCGAACAGCCTCACGTCCTCTCAATATCCAGTACGACTGTCGGAGTTCAGCGAAGACTCGCTCTGGTCCAGGATGGCATAATCTCTGGTCAACAGAGCAATCCAGGTAATCCTGGATTAACAGTTTGGTAATACAGTGGCTTGGATCCAGCACAATAGGCTGTTTGAAGTTAGGATCCAAATCATCTGCTCTTCGGAGACGTCCACCAACTCGAATGACCTCATTTGTTGCATCAAACTCAGGAGCCAGAACAAGAAGGCGGCTACTGGAAGGAACTGGTTTATTGGCTTTGAGAAGGTTATATTCCTCTAAGAAACTTTCGAGCTGGGACTGTTTAAGGAGGAGGGAGACTGCCTGCTGATAAGTTCTTACACTAGATGGAGCAGCTTGCTCTGCTTCCTCATGCCGAAGGGTACTTGCCGTGGCCTCCACCAGTTCACTCCAAGTAGCATACCTGCTGGAATCAGGGACAGACCTATCAGAACTTGAGATGTAATGGCAGAACAAGGAACGTCATAGCTCGGTAGGATCTTCTTCACCTGACCCTGCTGGAGCTTCTGGCCACTCATCATGTGGTTGTAAAAGAAAAGAAGGACCTTGACACCACCTATTTGGTTGTGCTAGTTCCACCAAGGATTTACCCCTGGTCAGATCATCTGCCGGGTTAAGTGTTGATCTGACGTACCTCCATGACCGCTGATCTGTGAGCTCTTGGATTTACGCAACCCTGGTTCCTACAAAGACCTTGAATCGACACGAGTTTGACTGGAGCCATGTCAGGACAGTGGTCGAGTCAGACCACAAGATGGTATTCCTGATTGGTAAGGTGAGCTTACTGAGTATCAGCTTTGCAAGTTGGGCTCCAGTGACTGCTGCACAAAGCTCCAGTCTTGGCATGGATTGTTGTCTTTTTGGCGCAACTCGGGATCTGGCCAGCAGGAATGCCAGGTGAACACCACCTTCAGCATCTTCCGAGCGTAGGTAGGCCACTGATCCATATGCTCTCTCAGATGCATCACAGAACACATGGACACCTCGTATCACGTCTGGCTGGTCCATAGTTGTGGGAACGTAGCAGCGAGGTAAGGTGATGCGAGATAATTCAGGCAGTTCTGCTACCCATTTATTCCAGGCTTGGAGCAGCTCCTCAGGTAGTAATGGCTCATCCCATTCTCGGTGTTTATCCCAGAGTCGCTGTACAATCACCTTAGCCCGAGTTGTATATGGTAGTATTAGCACCAAAGGGTCATACTGTCTGGCCAATGTACGGTACACAGTGCGCATTGTGGTTGGGCCGTAATCATCCAGTCGATGTTTATAGCCGAAGGTATCTGTAGGGCAGTGCCATCTGAGACCTAGGGTAGACTCTTGAACATCAGAAGCATTTTGGGTGAGCCACATTTCAGCGTTATCTGAGCGAGCTTCTTGAGGAAGATGGCTAAGGATGTCAGGGACGTTGCTGGCCATTAATCTCTGGCGGATCTCGAAGCCCCCTGATGCCAACAGAACATGTAATTTATCAAGTAAATCTTTGGCATCAGCTTTTGATGATAGACTCTGTAAACAGTTGTCTACATAGAAACATCTGTCTACTGAATTCCTGACATCTTCTCCCTCGGTGCTGTGATCGTGCACGTGTTTTTGGAGGGCAAATGTGGCACAACAAGGAGAACATTTGGTACCAAACGGCAGAACCTGCCACTCATAGACCACAGGAGGTACATCACGGCAGAGATTTCGCCACACAAACCGAAGAAGGGGCTTGTCCTTAGGCAGAAGGCAGACCTGATGAAACATTGCCTTTATGTCCCCGCTTATTGCAATGGCATGCTCGCTAAAGCGAAGCAAAAACCCCAGGAGTGATGGGCCAAGGGTAGGCCCAGGAAGGAGAGATTCGTTGAGGTTGCAACCCTGGAATTGGTAAGAACAATTGAATACTAGGCGATTCCTTCCATTATGTTGGACCAGATGATGGGGAATGAACCATGATTCCCCACTCTGTGCAGCCTCTTCCTCAGTCAGCTTACGTACTGAGCCTGCCAGTTCAAGCTTGCTCATTTCTGTGATGTATGCTGAGGCCTTGTCCTCATCTTTAGCAAGTCGCTTCTTTGTACCTCGTAGGCTTGGCATGACAGCATCTTTGGTTGCATGGAAAGGGAAAGTATCTATCTTCCGTAGCAGAAGGGTTGCATAGTGCTGAATCTTGTTATGCTCAACACTGTCCACCCTAACCTGGTCCGTATAGCGACCGGTCCTCCCGGTCCCGGTCCGCTTGTACCTTTTCTGTAAGATGGTTAGATGGTAGGAATGATCAGCCAGTCCCAGATTCTGAGCAGTGAATGCTCCACTAATGTGGTAATTCTGTTTTAGCTGTGAGGCAGGGGAAATACTAAAGGAGACAGATGCTCCTTGGAGTACTCGGGTTTCTTGCCTTATTGTTCTCAAGGCCAGTTCCTCAGGAATTCCACGCAGGCCAAGCTTATTTGCTGCCTCGCAGAGGAGTATGGCCCTCTCCGAACCATCGTCGAGTACAGCATAAGTCTCCAGAGCTTGTTCACGATACTGCAAACAAACCTTTACCACCTTCAGCAATACCCGGCTGCAGTCCGTGGGTCGATTTAGATAAGCAGTGCCAAATGCGGAGCTCAACATGCATATGCCCTCTTTACTTGCCTTTGAATTTACTTCATGCACTATCTGGAGGTGTTTGTTTTGGCAAATGCTGCAGGGTTTCTTGAGAGTGCAGTCTGTAATAGCATGAGAACGACCACATTTTATGCACCTCTTATTCTCAATAATCCACTTACGGATCTGCTCAGAAGTGAAAGTCTGGAAAGTAGCGCACTGACTTAAGAAATGTTCAGAGCTTTCACAATATTGACAATATGGTTGCACTTGACCTCTTTTCTTGCCTGAGGTGAATGCTTTAGATCCGTGTTCCGTGCTCTTCATCTGTGAGGCAGCTTTGGCCCCATGGAGGATAGTGGCTGGTCTGGTGAAGCGGGCTGGCTTTGCCTGGCTCTCATGATTTCGTTTGTTGGAGCCACTTAGAGAATTCAGGTAATGTATACACTGAATCAGACTGATAATATAGGTGTCTGCGGAAGTTTGCACACAACTCTGGAGGTAGTTTACCAAGCAGTCTGGCGACGTGGGAGCCACATTCTAATTTCACTTCTCCCTCTACGCCAAGGGATTCCAGCATCCCAACAAGAGCTCTGATCTGCAGCGCGAATCTTTGAAATGCCTCATGATCACCTCGCTTGATGTCAGGAGCATCCATGACCTGTGCTATTCTTTTGAGTGCTAACTGATGCGGCTGACCAAACCGCTCATTTAAGGCTGTCATTGTGTCAGAGTATGGAGTGGTAGAGTTCAGGTAAGAGTCAGCGATAAGGGAGGCTTCCTCTAATTTAAGATGGTCGACCAATATTTGGTATTTGAAGAGCTCGGTAGCACCAGCTGGTAGTAGATTCTCCAATGACATCTTCAGCCTGGCGAATTCCGCAGGGTCTCGATGAATCAACATGGGAATACGTGGCTTAGGGCCAAGATAGACTTTCTCCTGTGCTGGCAGCGATGAGGAAAAGATCTCATAAGGCGAGGGTTGCGGCTGATTGTATAGCATTTCTGGGTGTGTAAGCCATGGTTCAGTCTGTGGCACTGATTGTGGAGCATACCAGGATTGTTGCTGATGTGGTGAAGGAACGACCAGCCAGGGTGTAGAATGAGGCCTTAAATATGGAGTATGGGTTGGAGGGCAAGTGAGGGAATGATACGGTGAACTGCCCTGACCCTGTGTATTGTGTGGCATGAGGCTTGTCCTGATATCCCCTCTGTGTGGCCTGAATGAATGATTATGGAATGAGTTTCCACTATCTGGAACATACCGTCCATAGTAGGGCTGTGCTACTGCTCTTTCAGCGGCTAGTTTCACTGGGTTTGAATAACTGACAGAAGTAGTGTAAGTGACTGGGAATTCACGCTCTTTCCTAGCTCTGTAAGGGACATCAACACATACAGGAGGTGATGGTTCAGGCCATGACTCATCCTCTTGAGGACCTTCCACTGTCGTTCTAAGTCTCTGTGTACCTTTGTAACACTTAGAGAACGGATGTCCTTTTACGATGGTGAGTGTCAGTTTACAAGCTTAGTGTGACACAAAGTGTGAATATTTCTGCACATGGAACCAGTTTGATTAACTTTATGATCTAAATAATGGAAGGTGAAACTGACTTTTGAATTCATTCCTCACAGCTCAGTCTTATAATTTCTCTGTGAATGGCTCGATAGCTTGTCGTGGAAAGCTGTATTTATTCAGCTCTGATAAACTAAACTGGACAAGCAGTCGTGATGTCTGTGTTTCAGAAGGAACCGATCTGGTCACTATAACCAGCCAATCAGAACAGGCAAGTCAGATCTATTAGAAATTAATATGTTTTGATCACACAAATAAAACAAAGCTTTTAAAGGGTTTCTATTAACCTATAAATTTACCTTCACATATACCAAGTAAAGGATAATGTAGAGCGAGGCGGTTGTTATAGCGAATTCACTGATTAGGAATCAGCCTGAAGGGGTTGTATTCGCTATAACAACCGCCTTGCTCTATATTATCATGCTTATTACATGGCTACCTACAAAATAAATCAATAATTTGACTCTAAATATTGATTAAAAAAGGAGTTTATTGATTTAAAAACGATTGAATTGCTTCCACTAAAGAAAATAGTTCATTCCGTCTCTATGGTTATAATCCATGGCAACGCTCTGTTTTTCATGGCAACGGTGTGTTATACGCAAGGGGGTAATCCATCAGCCGGAAACTGAAGGCTCGCATGATCCGCCATTGTAGCAGACGATCACCTGCTGTAGCATTCCATTGACTCCCATTCATTTTGGCGTCACTTTGACAGCGAATAACTTTACATCTGAGGCGTCCAAAGACTTAAAATGACAAATACATGTTCCTTCAAACCTTTCATCTGTTTCCTTTGTTTCAACCCCTGAAAAACAACATAATCCCCCCTCCACCAAACTTTACACTTGGCTTAATGCAGTCAGGCAAGTACCGTTCTCCTGGCAAATGCCAAAATCAAACTCGTCCATTGGTTTGCCAGACAAAGAAGAGGGATTCGTCACTCCAGAGAACACGTCTCCACTGCTCTAGAGTCCAGTGGCGGCGTGCTTTACACCACTGCATTCTCAACACGTTCTTTAATCTGTTTCCCCTCATAGAAAATCCTACTGTTCAGAGCGTGAGAGAAGTTACTTGCTTGCTTGTGGTATTAGCAAGGGGGACATTCGCAGTCATTTCAAGCCTTCACAGCTAGCACAAGTGACAAGCAAATCACTCTACTAATGTCAGCTTATGCTGCAGTAGTCTTTGTAGTCTTTCAGAACATTATATCGCAAAAAGTTTATTTCCATAAAGCTAACAGAACATAAATTGTGGTCACACACTAAATTATATTTCAATAAGCAAATGAGTACATTTTTACTTGTCTAATGCAAACACTGATATCAGTGACTGAATGTAAATGCAAATTAACTAACTGAAGATGCTAACTTTAAACACTGAAACTTTATGTTGTGCAGACATATTGTGTGCCAGGATAGTGGCACAAAAACAAACCCAAAGTGCTCAAAGCTTGTCAAAACTTATCGAAGCTTAGATAGTTTGACCTCTTACAAGTATTCAAATGTTTGATGGGTTTATTATGTAAAATATAAAGTACAGCAAAAAACAAACAAAAAAAAACTTAAAATATGCTAAAACACATTTCTTGAAACCATCACCCAGTTTCTCAAACCCTAAAACACAAAACCAAATCTTTAAACTACATTCAGAGAACATCTGAATCTTCTGGCAAAATCGAACAATTGCCTTAAAACTATTTTGTCTGTGCTCAAAATCAAACAATGCTTTCAGATCATAGGCTACACACGAGTCAATATTATAAACAAGTCAATATTATAAATTAGTATATTACTACAGATCATTCATTAGACACTACATCAAACAATGGAGAACACAGAATCCAAAGCAAGCAGTTACAAAAAAAAGTATATTGTAACGAAGTAAACTGATTTTGCAATTATGTTAAAAAGTATAGTAATCACAACTTACAGTAGTGGTGAATAAATTGTACTGTATGCACTGCAAGTATAGTATTGTACTGAATATTGTATATTAGGCCTGTGTTGAATGTCTGTATATTCAGTATCAGTGTTGTGCAAGTGACTTCCAAACTGTAATACATTATACATTACTTGTTACTGTTATTTAAAAGTAATTCATTACCTTACAATATTACTGTCTCAGAATTGTAATGCGTTACATTACTCCTGTATTACTTTTGAGTTACTTTCACCAAAATAGCTATACAGTAGAACTTAACATTCTAAGGCTGTAACAATATGCGATATGAAACCGAAATCGCGACACTCAGATCCACGAACCTGCAGAATCGCGACACACACCTTCCAACTCCAAAAGTTATCCTTCCCGTCCAGATCCAATGCTACCACATCTTTAAATTACTATTAGTAATATTTAAATTTTGAAGTTAACATTATAAAATACGTAGACCTACACCACAAAACTAGTTGAGGATAAATTATTTAAAATTGGGGAATTCCAGCGTTATGGACGTGACATTTGCAGTCAAAACCTGAAATATAAATTCTCAGAAAATGCATTTAATACCAATATATTGAAACGTCTGTTTATCCATAGGCTACCCCCTTAAAGGAGTCCAGACATTAGAAAAATATCAGTCTACACATGCGTTTTAAATTTAATATGAGGGAAATACACACGCATTCATGCGTGACAAAAAAAACTTTTAGGAGGCAAAATATTTTTTTGTAATTCTGTGAATTACACTGCGCAAATAAAAAGTATACTACCCACCGGATGAAGAAGGGTTGGCTCTCCACAGAACATAAAATATTCATTTTATTTTATTTTTCGTGTTCGCATTTATGAGGAAAAAAACTATGTAAGGACGTGACAGTTCTCTGTTACGGACGCGACCGCTCTGAAGCGGCACTAAAAGACTGTTTTAAAACTTTCACAGAGACCTCGGCTCAAACAGAAGACACAAAGCCTTTCTTTAAAGTGAATTTCGACTTGTACTAATTGTATCTTAATTTTAATCAATGTTTCATCAACCAATTGCCTGGATTTAATAAATAAGAAGTAAATATAGCAGACAATAGATAGGCTAATCACGACATGGAGGCGCCTGCGCGTGAACTGAAATAAAATCTTACTAAAACCACACACACACACACACTTGCCCAAAACATAGGGAGTGCGCGTCTATGTGTGTGTGTGTGTGCGTGTGTGTGTGTGTGTGTGTGTGTGTGTGTGTGTGTGTGTGTGTGTGTGTGTGTGTGTGTGTGTGTGTGTGTGTGTGTGTGTGTGTGTGTGTGTGTGTGTGTGTGTCAAAGCAGGAATTCCCCTCCCTCCGCATTGCTGAGGACCTTGGAAGTTTATCTCACACAGAAGTTGAAAAAGCATTATGTTCATTTAAATGAAATTATTATAAAATTTACATTTAGTCATTCACAAATATTTGACACTGACTCAAGTTGAAAAACCATGCTGTTCAATTAAAAGTATATAAATTAAACAAAAATAAAATCATATAACTGTTTCACCATGGTTGAAAAAAACCCACATGTGTTTCCCCTGAAGTCTTTTCTCTCTGTCACACCAGCGTGTGCCTGGCCTGGTATCTGTTTTTGTGACACGTTCCTGAGCCCATTGAAAAGCATTGTGTTCCTTTAAAAGTGTATAAATTAAAATATATCATATATTACTGAAGTTGAAAATCATGCTGTTCATTAAAAAAATCTTACTAAATTACAAAAGTTGAAAATCATGCTGTTCATTTAAAATAAATATTTGACAAATTTACTGTACCAATTATGTTAGATTTAGATAAAAATAAAATCATCTTACATTTTCACCAGGGTTGAAGTAGCTCCTATCACATAGATGTCCATTTAAAGTTGAAAAGAACCCCAGAGTATTTCTCTCTTTCTCTCTCTCTCACACCAGCGTTTGACAGTCAGAGGGCTGTGTTCAGTGATCAGAATGAGACTGTGAATGTTTTGCTAAATTTATTTCATAGTGTATAAGCATTAAAAGTTTGAAATAGTTTCAAACTTATTCAATGAATTCATAAAAAACAAATATGCTATATCGATGGTCTCTGGGGAAAACTTGACTATATTTTTTTATTTATCAGGGTGCATGTAAAGAACTTTGAAATTTGCGGCTCTCACAAGTTATCTCACACATTGTGTGAAATGTTTAATAATTCCTCAAGTAGTATCTGTGAGAAAATCCCCACATAGGCCTATCTGTAGTGAGAGAGCAACAATGAAGACTTTTAGAATCTGTGATGCCTCAGGCATGCACTTTGCATCGCTACGGTGTGACAAAATAGAGCCAAAGATTTAAGCACTACTATTTACACACATACTATGCAGGACAATATCTAACTGTAGCTTCTGAACATTACATTATCTAATTATTTGGGATCAGAGAGCAATTTTTTAACAAAATTTTGTGCTGGATATTGAAGTGATAGATAAAAATAAAGGTATTAATTAATAACAAATACTTTAAATCAACATGAAACCATAATATTAATAAAATATAAATGTAATATAATTACGGTTTGAAAATTACTTCCATAATATTTTCCTTTAGTAAAGCTATGCCCGTATCACCCAACACAAAGTTTTGCGTTTGTGGGTGAGACCTCGCAAAGATTACACTTTCTCGAACATTGCATGTTTGCACTATGCCTGAAACTTAGTAATCGACATGCATTTCTGTAGGTTTGTCAAAAGAAAAATCATCTGGTTTAGTTGCATTTTAAAACACTACTTTTCTTAAAAAACATTGTGTCAGACGTAATTGGTAGCATGATTATCTTGTTTCATCGTGTATTAAGTACATATGTATCAGGCTGATATTTGTAGAAATAAGTAAAGTAAATTTATAAAACAAAAAGAATCAGCTAATGGCCTGTGTGTGTGTGTGTGTGTGTGTGGTTTTAGTAAGATTTTATTTTATATTCTTTTACAGAACAGATAAACTGCTCAGGAATGCTGGGGCGGTGACAAAACACCAGCTTCAAAGACAATACATCTTCAAAAGTAACTATTATCAAACTAACTTCAAACAATCAAACTAACTGTCACACATTCTATACCCCTCCTTTTTCTTGATCAAACTAACTTCAAACGATCAAACTATCTGTCACACATCCATCATTTTGACAGAAGCTGTAACCGGATGGGGCGGAATTAGGTCAAAGGTAACAGGAAGGGGCGGAATTAGGTCAAAGGTAACAGGAAGGGGCGGAAACTAGGTCAAAGGTAATAGGAAGGGGCGGAAACTAGGTCAAAGGTAACAGGAAGGGGCGGAACCGGAAGGGGCGGGACAAGGGGCGGGACAGGAAGGGGAGGAACCAGAAGGGCGGGGGAAGATCAAAGGAAATACACGCCCACCTGTCAATCAATCATTTTTGACAGTTGCTAGGCTATTAACTACTAAAGCTTGTCATCCACCTTGCAACAATATATCATAGTAAAATCCATAAAGATATTTTTTCCCCACAAACTTTCCCTATAAGGTAACAGTATAATTGAAGAGTTTTTATTGTCTTTGTCAGAAGCACACATTGATATCAACGAAGTCATTCAAATTAATGAATGTAAATGTTCATTTATCACTTTCATATACAAAATGTCTTTCATATGCAAAAATATGCAAAATTCATATACAAAAATATAGGTCGATTTAAAAACAAATTAACTCACAGTTTATCTAGATATCTTTATCAACTGGACCCACATTAACCTCAGAGACAGACACCTGGTCTATATAAAGTGAGGGTTTCCTTCTGCAATTTGATCCTGCTCAGGGATTGTATGAAATTACCTTCACACTTCTGCTTTTTGTATTGTGGTTCAGGTCAGTGTGAACAAGTGTAATGCGTCTGTTTGTTGTTTTCGCATTGCTGGTGTTTGGCTTTCCTTTCATCATGACTAAACTTATAGATTCATTCAAAAGCACATGCAGCCAGTTTTTTTCAATGAATCAGCCTCCAGAGATTCATGACATTCTGGAGGCATCAGTCTCAAAGGACCAAAACCATTACAAATTGATCTGCCAAGAATTTAACAAAACTTTCAGATTTGCAACTCTCTATGACACACAAAAAAAGATCCCGGTGTTCTCAGCCTACAGATACACTGGGAAAGGAGATTTTTCAAAACCAAAACGAGAATTTAGGATTGAGCCTGAGGTAATGTTCTTGTTTTTTTGTTTTTTGTTTTCTCAAAAATGTAAAAACTTAAAATATATCTGCTATACTGTACAGAATATACTTCTTTACAAATACTAATTTAGTTTATGTATTGTAGTACTCTGAGTGTACTGACTATCCATCTGTTTCTTAATGATTTGTTCTGCAGCTTAAAGATGAGCAGGGTTTAAAAAAGGACTACGAAGACTGCAATAAAATAAAGATGAGTCGCGGTCACTTATTTCCCAGTGGTCATGCAGCTGATGAAGACACTGCCAAATCTACATACACGCTGACCAATGTTGTGCCACAGCAGGAACAATTTAATAATGGCAAATGGAATACACAAGAAGAAACTTTTAAAAAAAACATGGATGCAAAATGTCTTGACAGTAATGGCAAAGTTGAGGCCTATGTGCTGACCGGAGCAATACCTGGCGAAAAGAAAATGAATAACGTCAACATCCCCTCACACATGTGGATGGCATTCTGCTGTTACAACAGTAAGGACAGTAAATGGGTCTCCCAAGCTTACTGTGCCACAAACGAAGAAATTAGCAAAGATGAGCTTAATAATGAACGCCTGTCTGATTTACATACATTCTTGGAGAAAAAATTGAAAAAAACAATGCTGTTTCATGACAAATGTAATTAACAATTACGTGATGGATTTAATATCTCTGTCAAAACATTTTGTTTTAGCATTTTAATATTGAATCTTACAATCATCATGTTTTCTGATGTAATAAATCAACAGCTTTTTACTTTCTTTTACATATACAAATGTTTCTCAGCACATGCATACTACAAAAATTAGTATCAAGTATGACAACACCAAGAAAGTTGAGAAAATGTGGATAGCATGTCATGAGTTTGTAAACTGCTTCTTACTAATAAAGCTTTATGGATATCTCTTACTGACTTAATGTGTGAGGGGAAAAGCCTACTACAAAAACTTATTTACAGTAGGTACATGCAGTAATCTGCATTCTTTAAATGATGTTCAGTCACAAGATGTGAAGGCTCCAGTTATATCCGGTGTCTAGAAAAACTGTTTTAATCCAAGAAGATCTGATACATCTGACATTGAAGCTTGTGTAAACAAAAATATAAAAAAATTATATATTCAGTTACTGAAATATTTGGTTCCACTGGGTGGCGTTTATATGAATATTCATGATATCCCCCTACTGTGGGCGTGTCCTTAAGTCAACGAATGCGCAATTGAATGGAATTGAAAATATTACTGCATGCTCCTCAAATTGCAACTGTTTAATGGGTCATTTCAAAAAGGTAATAAGTTTCAATGTTAAGCATAAACTGCAAAAGTTCATGCATAGTTTGTGTAATATGATAAATCATTTAGGCTGTTTTGCCTGATAGATGACAGGCATTCAGATAAATAAGTAGTGTAAGGAATAGCTAGAGCAAACATGAGCGTTTGATGTTTGATTGACCAATCAGCGGAAAGGAGCGTTTAATTCCCACTCATATGTAGAGATCTTCTTCACAAACTGGTGCATTACCGCCACCAACTGGTATGGAGTGTGGACCAGAAGGTCTATCATATACATTAGCCCCTTTAACACAGTAATCCCGGTAAATTACCGTAAAATTACCAGAATAAATGTACAGTACAGGTAAAATATGCTGTTCACACAAGCAACAGTGTTCTGGCTTTTTATCGGTAAGAGACCATTAACACATCAGCACTATACCTGTAAATTCTATGATGTTAGTCATTGGAAATGATCTTTGAAATCCACACCGCATTGTCTTCATTCGCACGCATGGAGAAGCGCTTCAGTTCCCTTTCGTTGTCACTCCGAGTTACGTCGGATGACGACGAAATGGGGTTTCGCTTAGAAAGCCTGTCAGCTTCGAGTATTACAAAACGAGCCAATGGCAAAGAAATGCCATGGGTCTGCGGAATTTGCATAGCGTATCTCCGCCCCACCTCGTGGGTATAAAGGAGGATGCCGGCAACATGCAGATATGTTTTCGCTTCCGAGCCAAGTTTATTCTTCTCTCCACAAGCCATCTCTGAATTGTCAGCTCTACAAACGAGTACCTCGAGTGTTGGTGTGACGGCGATCTCCGGCGAGCGCGTGCTTCCTGCTTATCTCTGCAGTGGTTTGTCAGACAGTGCATGTCTCCCCGTGTGCTTCAACACTTGAGTTTTCTCTCACAAAAAGAGCTTGCACGCGGCACGTCTTTTTAAAGACGGCTCGCCCGTGCATTTAAAAAAAAAATTTAAAAAATGAATGGTGCGGCAGCTTGGTATCGGACTCTGATGGGCACGAGCGTTGTCTAGTATGTTTGGGCTTGATCATGCTAGAGCATGATCCTCCCCTGGCCCCCTCTGCCAGGGCGCGGTTGCTAACTGTGCCCCCACACCGGACCGCTATGCCGTCCACGTCTGGGCCAGTTACTCCGCTTCGCTGCCCCTCCAGGGGGGACACCTGTGGTTCGCATGACCCCGCTGGTTCAGTTCCTGTGAGCCTGGTTAGAGCTTCCCCGTCTGTCCCACTGGGTCGTGCCGACCGCCAGGCTCGGCTATGCGATTCAGTTCGCACGGTCTGGCGAAGGGTGCAATCGAGACTGTCCCTCCAGCCGGAATGAGGTCTGGCTTCTACAGCCCTTACTTCATTGTCCCCAAGAAGACCGGTGGGTTACGGCCAATCCTGGACTTGCGCATTCTGAATCGCTCCCTTCACAGGCCGCCGTTCAGATGGTCATTGCCAAACACATTTTCGAATGTATGCGGCCCCAGGATTGGTTTGCAGCGATTGACCCCCTCCCAGTTGGGTTAGCCCTGTCTCCTCGCGTCTTCACGAAGGTCGTTGAGGCAGCCCTTGGTCCCCTACCAGGACCAGGGGGTTTGCATCCTGTATCTCGATGACTGGCTGGTCCTGGCTCACTCTTGAGACCAGGTTTGCGAACACAGGGACCTAGTGCTCCGGCACCTAACTCGTCTGGGCCTTCGGGTCAACTGGGAGAAGAGCAAACTTTGCCCCGTGCAGATGATCTCTTTTCTCGGTATGGACATCGACTCGGTCGCCATGTAAAAGTCGCAGCTTACGAGCAAGCGCGCGCAGTCACTGCTGACTTGCCTGAGACAATTCGAGGGCAAGAGTGCGGTTCCACTGAAACTTTTTCAGAGGCTCCTGGGGCATATGGCATCTGCAGCCGCGATCACGCCGCGCGGATTGCTTCATATGAGACCGCTTCAGCTTTGGCTTCGCGACCGAGTCCCGAGGTGGGCATGGCAACAAGGCACGCTCCGAGTACCAGTTACTCCGACCTGCCGTCAGTTCTTCACCCCGTGGTCGAACCTCAGTTTTCTCAGGGCGGGTGTCCCCCTGGAATGAGCTTCCCGGCATGTTGTTGTCTCAACAGATGCCTCCACCACGGGCTGGGGCGCCATGTGCAATGGACATGCTGCTGCGGGCTCCTGGACAGGACCCCAGCGGCTATGGCATGTCAATTTCCTCGAGTTGTTGGCAGTACGCCTTGCCCTGCACCGCTTCCGGGCGTTGCTCAGGGGTCAACACGTACTAGTCCGATCAGACAATACCGCTACTGTAGCGTACATCAACCGTCAAGGTGGTCTACGCTCCCGCCGTATGTCACAACTCGCCCGCCACCTCCTCCTATGGAGTCAGAAGCATCTGAGGTCGCTTCAAGCCATTTTCATTCCCGGAGCTCTGAACTGTGCAGCCGACGAGCTCTCACGGCTTCAGCCCCTCCCTGGAGAATGGCGACTCCATCCCCAGTCGGTTCAGCTGATTTGGGACCAGTTCGGGGACGCACAGATAGATCTGTTTGCCTCTCACGACTCCACCCATTGCGCCCTGTATTTTTCCCTGACCGAGGGCACGCTCGGCACGGATGCACTGGCGCACAGCTGGCCGCCGGGCCGCAAATATGCGTTTCCCCCAGTGAGCCTTCTTGCGCAGACTTTGCGCAAGGTCAGGGAGGACGTGGAGCAGGTCATTCTGGTCGCGCCGTATTGGCCCACCCGGACCTGGTTCTCCGAACTTGTACTCCTCGCGACAGCACCTCCCTGGCCCATTCCTCTGAGGAAGGACCTTCTTTCTCAGGGACGGGGCACCCTGTGGCACCCTCGCCCCGATCTTTGGAGCCTCCACATGTGGCTACTGGACGGATCGAGGCAGGTTTGAGTACCCTACCACCAGCGGTGGTGGCTACCATCACTTCCGCTAGAGCGTTGTCCACGAGACACGCCTATGCGTTGAAGTGGAACCTCTTCGTCGACTGGTGCTCTTCTCACCGAGAAGACCCCCGGAGATGCTCGATCAGCGTTGGGCTTTCCTTCCTTCAACAGGGGTTGGAGCGAAGGCTGTCTCCCTCCACCCTGAAGGTCTATGTTGCCGCTATTGCCGCACACCATGACCTCGTCGAAGGTAAGTCGGTGGGGAAGCACGACCTGGTCATCAGGTTCCTGAGAGGAGCGAGGAGACTGAATCCTCCTCGTCCTCCTCTCGTGCCCTCTTGGGACCTCTCAGTGGTTCTAACTGCCCTGAAGAGTGTTCCCTTTGAGCCCCTGCAATCAGTCGAGCTTAAGTTCCTGTCAATGAAGACAGCGCTCCTGGTTGCACTGGCCTCCATCAAGAGGGTAGGGGACCTGCACGCATTCTCCGTCGACGAAGCGTGCCTGGAGTTCGGGCCGGCCTTCTCTCACGTGATCCTGAGACCCCGGCCTGGATATGTGCCCAAGGTTCCTACCACTCCCTTTCGGGACCAGGTGGTGAACCTGCAAGCGCTGCCCCCGGAGGAGGCAGACCCAGCCTTGGCACTGCTCCGTCCAGTACGTGCTCTCCGCGCCTATGTAGACAGAACGGGACCTCAGACCAGCTCTTTGTGTGTTATGATGGGAAGCTGAAGGGAAAGGCTCTCTCCAAGCAAAGGTTGTCTCACTGGATAGTGGACGCCATTGCTTTGGCATACCAGCAGCAAGGTTGACCGTGCCCCCTTGGTGTGACTGCCCACTCCACCCGGAGTGTGGCATCCTCTTGGGCTCTAGCGCATGGCGCCTCACTAACAGACATCTGCAGAGCTGCCGGCTGGGCGACACTAACACATTCGCCAGATTCTATAATCTCCGAGTGGAGCCTGTGTCCTCTCATGTACTCACTTCAACCAGCTAGTACCGGAGTACCGCTCAGGTGTCTTCGCTTGCTCGCCATTCCACTCCACGGACTGGATACGTGCGATATTCTCCTCAGGTGAGCTTCCCCGAAAGCCCTGAGTTCCTCCAGCACTCCTGACATCGGCGCCAGTGTCTTTTGCCTGCGCGTCAGCTAGGTGCCTCCCGTGTGCTTGGTCCCTCCCCTGAGCGACCCCCACATGTGTATTCCACTGTAAGCCTCTCTGAGCATGTGTCTTTCCCTTGGCAAGCCACCTTGCCATATTCCACCTGCGGCTGGACACCCCAGTGTTCTCCATATGCATCCTTCGGGTCATATATGTATTCTCTAAGTCCCCCCCCCCCACCCCCCCTTTGGGTTGGCATTAATTGCATACTTCCCCTAGCTTGGGATATGCTTCCCAGTGTACCTTGGTATTCCTGTGATAAATGGAGTCCTTCGTCCAGTCTAATGACAGGGATCTCGATTTACGCAGGGCACTGGAAGACAGCTGAGAAGGTGGCGTGATTAGACTGGTAACCCCATTTCGTCGTCATCCGACGTAACTCGGAGTGACAACGAAAGGGTACGTCTTTGGTTACGTATTTAACCCTTGTTCCCTGAGTAGGGAACGGAGACGTTATGTCTGCCTGCCACTTTCCGCTGTACCGCGGGGATCGCCTGAGCTCAGTCTTGGCTCCTCAGCGAAGAAACATATCTGCATGTTGCCGGCGTCCTCCTTTATACCCACGAGGTGGGGCGGAGATACGCTATGCAAATTCCGCAGACCCATGGCATTTCTTTGCCATTGGCTCGTTTTGTAATACTCGAAGCTGACAGGCTTTCTAAGCGAAACCCCATTTCGTCGTCATCCGACGTAACGTCTCCGTTCCCTACTCAGGGAACGAGGGTTACATACGTAACCAAAGACGTTTCACTATCTGTTCAATTTGACATTTGGATGATCAAACAGAAACAGTTTGCTCTTAAAAACATAATTGTATCCAACTGCAGAGCCACAGCGCTGATGAATGGAAAAGAAGGCTGGGTCTCGAGCGCGACACTTTGAAAAAGCTGCGACAATCAAAGATAAAAACTATTAAAAACCTTACTGTAACCCGCGCGGAGTAATCACGTCATCTTCATAAGAATTTTATGGCTGAATCTGAATCGCCCCCTTATACCCTCAAATAAGGCATTATTCTGACAATTCATAACAACAGAAATCACATTTCCCTATGTTATGTTTACCTATTTTGAACATTGTTCCATTTAGTCCAGTGGCCTAACTAATTTCACACACTTTCCTTTGAATCCTGTGAAACCATTGTCCTTTAATTGTTTCTTTCCATTGCCTTTGTCATATTTCCTTCGATCTCTTGCTCTCAAATCATGCTCTTGATGATGCTAAGGATCAGCTTAGCAGAGTAATTGTGTTTCTTGAGAACTGGGAGGGAGGTCTGCAACCCGAATCGAGCCTGACGGTCCCAGTAGAACATAACTTTTCACATAACAGAACAATTTATTCCTGTGATCAAAGCTGAATTTTCAGCATCATTACTCCAGTCTTCAGTGTCACATTCTGATATGATGCTCAAGAGACATTTATGATTATCATCAATGTTGAAAACAGTTGTGCTGCTTCATATTTTATACATTCTTTGTTGAATAAAGTTAAAAAGAACAGCATTTATTTGTAAAATAATTATTTTGCAACATTTTAATTGAATTGGCTCCATTACTCTCTGATATGATTGTATAGCGCTTTGGGTGTACAGTAGTACATATGAAAGTGCTATATAAATGCCTCATTCATTCACCCATTTTAAACATCTTTACTGTCACTTTTGACTAATTTATTGGGTTCTTGCTGAATAAAAGTATTCATTTATTTTATTTAATTAAATTCTTACTTGCTCCAAACTTTTGAATGGTAGTGAATCATGGTTTCCACAAAAATATTAAGCAGAAACTGTTTTCAATGTTGATAATAATAATTAATGTTTCTTGATCATGTGACACTGAAGACTGGAGGAATGATGCTGAAAATGCAGCTTTAAATCACAGGAATAAATTACATTTAAAATATATTCACATAGAAAATGGGTATTTTAAATGGTAATAATATTTCACAATATTCCTGTTTTTACTGTATTTTAAATCAAATAAATGCAGCCTTTGTGAGCAAACGAATTCTTTCAAAAACATTTCAATCTATTTAAAATTGCTATAAAATCAGTAGAAACAGATCAAACCTGTTTTTATACATCGATTTAAACAGTTCCTGTAAGGAATATAATGTAAACGTAGAAAGCAATGCAAGTCACGTTTAATAAAAGCATCTGTCAAATACATGAATGTAAAAATGGTTCTTGCACCTTGATATTTGTCTATGAATTATATGTTGCAGTTTTAAATCCCCAAAAACCTGTAGATGAACAATCAGCACATCAGCAAATATCCATATTGTTCAAATAACAAACAGAAGCCAAAATAGGGACATATAAAATAAATTTTATTCTCCATTTTCTGAATTTCTACACTGTATTGGCTTCTATATAGACATCATCATCAGGAAAGACTGCCGGACACCGATGCAACATAACTGTGTGCTGTGTGTCCCAGCTTCAATATATAATTATTGTATGGAAAAAAAACAAGAAAAAAAAGGAAGAAAAAAAAGAAACCTAGTTTAGTCTCTCTTTAGTTTGTTTACACTCAACATATAACTGTGGCCCAGGGCAGAGAGGGTGAGTGTGTGAGTGTGAGTGTGTGTGTGTGTGTGTGTGTGTGTGTGTGTGTGTGTGTGTGTGTGTGTGTGTGTGTGTGTGTGTGTGTGTGTGTGTGTGTGTGTGTGTGTGTTCAGGGCATCACACCGGCGGCCGCAGGAACCTGTGTGGCGAGAGCACTGGGAGACGAGATGACCGGAGAGCCGGCGATGTTGGCCATCGGCTGGGACGAGGACATGGATGTGACGCCTCCTACAGGAAAACAAACACCATCAGCATTTAGAAGCAAACACACTTGCAATGCGTCAAAGATCAGCTGACACTCTGACTCCTTGAAGACCTGCAGATCAATGCCTTTTAGAAACATTGTTTCTCATGAACACAGAAAAATACTTTCGTAATCATAATTATAGTTTGTAAATTCAAGAAGCATGATCCCGGAGGGAGTCACATGGCTGACCTGTGATCATACTGGACGTGCTGACAGGAGTGGATCCAGCGGACAGGTCTGAAGTGGAGCCCATCCTCGCCTGGTCCTTCACAATGGGATCTGACACGAGACATAATAATAATAATTTGTTACATTTATATAGCATTTATCTAGGTACTCAAAGTGCTTCACATATGGGCACAGTGATGAAATGCATGATGCAATCAATTGAGTACATAAACCTTTTATTTCAAATGATCAAGCAAATCCTGTGTCCACATGACAACCGCTTTAGTTCTTACAGAGACATTGTTCACACTTCTCAATAATTTTATCACATAACTGACGTAAATGTCTACTTTGCATTCAAGGTGTTTTTGAATCAGATTGGGATATTGGTTCTGCTTCATTGGCTATTGACTAGTTTAAGAGATCCTAGACTCTGGCATGAGGAGCACAGTTGATCTTCATAGTTTCAGTAGATGAAGACACTCACAGAAATAAGGGTGCTCCATGGCTTCACGGGCGGTGAGACGAGCTTGGTGGTCGTAGCGCAACAGTTTGTCCAGGAAGTCCAACGCTTCGGTACTGACCAGGTGCTGGTTCTCACTGTGGACAAACCGTTCCCACCTTTTCCGGGAATGTCTGGAGAGAGATAGTAAAATCTTTAAAGTGAGGTCAAAGTATTACATGTATAAACACAATCACATCTCAACGTACCTTCCCAAAATATTGTTGAACCGGGGGTCGAGCTCAATGTTGTATTTGTCGATGTAGTCGTAGAGGTCCTCTGTGCCCAGGACTTTGGCAATCCGTACAAGCTGGACAAAGACACAATACTGGTTAACAACAGCAGAGGGCAGCAGACACGCATCCAACAGATCAAACCAGCTGACCACCTGAAGTCAGCATCACACTGGTTCCCTACACAAAAACACATTTTTCCATTAGCTGCTGGATTATTGCAGAAAATAAGTTTTGTGCCCAACAAAAGTTTATGATTCTTGCCTGTTTTATTCATCATGAAAACCTTCACAGATTGAGATAACTTTTGAAGCATAAATTCAGAATAGTTTGCAAGTATGTGATTGTAAACATAAGGCTGTAAAAACTGACTTTTCCAATTTAGCCTGTTGTTGTTTTTATTTAAATCACAAGAGGGTATTAGTGATGCATTTTATATTATAAAATTAAATGTGAAAATATCTTGAGCTTGTTCACCAGAAACCTTATTTTAGGCATTTAACCAAAAATCCATTGGATTATTGGCTGTTGGATTATTGCAGAAAATAAGTTCCGTGACCAAAGAAAGTGTATGATTCGTGCATGTTTTATTCCACATGAAAACCTTCACAAATTGAGATAAATGTTGTACATTTTGAAGCCTAAATTCAGAAAAGTTTCTAAGTATGTGATTGTAAACATAAAGCGGACAACTGAGTAGACGAGTTTTCCTGTTCTGTGATGATGTTTAATGTCCCATAAACCTCTGTAATCCAATTTAGCCACTTGTTGATGTTTTGTTTTTTAAATCACAAGGGGGTATTAATGATGTATTTTATGTCATAGAATAAAATATGAAAATATCTTGAACTTGTCTTCACCAGGGACCTTATTTTAGGCATTTAACCACAAATCAATTTAAAAACCCCCATTGATTTCAGGACGTAGACCGGAAGTGATAAAATGCAGTCGTTTTCAAAAAAGTATATAGGCTACTTATAATATTATCCTTATGTCATGAACCAGGTTTCTCTCTTCTCTTTTCTCTCTCCTAGTTAGTCTCTCTCACTCACAGACACAGACACAGACAGACACACAAACACATCGTCACGCACCTTTTCTCTACTTCAGCTGTTCCTCATTATTGCCAGCAATTGCGCTGATCCTCTCACACCTGTCCTCCCTTTCCTCTTGATTATGTTTGCTTCTTCTAGCCTTCTCTCTGTCTGCTTCCTTGCAAGATTTATTTCATATCAAACTCCTGTCTGAGTCCTGATTGGTGATGTCTTTAATGGTTCTATATTCGCTTAACTTGTGTTCTACCCAGTAACCCTGCTGCTGAAGGCTGGTCTGGCTCTGCTTCTCGCCGCCCGCTATCTGCTTCTGTTACTGAGTCTGCCCACTGACCACTGCTGCCCAGTTCAGCGTTGCCGGTCTACTTTTGTTACTAGTTATCAAGAAGAATATCTCTGTTGAACTGCCTTTTGCCCGTATTGTGGCCTGTTACCTTGGTAATAAAGAGACTTTATTAGCACTTCGCACTTGGGTCCTATGTTCTCCACCTGACACCTTATAATTGTGTATATAGTTATGTAATTTCTATTTAATTAAATATAATAACAATATATTTTAGGGCTGCAACTAATGATTATTTTGATAATCGGTTAATTTGTTGATTGTACAGACTCGACTAATCAAATAGGGCTTGGGCGCCGCATTGCATTCTGGGACGTGGCGGCCATGTTGACAGCTTCGCGAATGTAAACATACAGCAAGTCGAATGAGGAGAAACAGCAGAGTTGGGAGAAAGAAAAGAAAAAAGATGTTTAAATCCCTAAAAGGATGTGGAATTTACCGGGATACGTTAAATAGGGAAGCCAGGGACCGGTATGTGGACAAAATCGGCACTTTTAACGGTTTGGATCAATATGAAATTTCCAACAAACAGTGGGAGCACAGTAATCCGGACAAAGGTAAACTGCGCTCCACCTAGCTGCTAGTTTAGTAACAGTTAGTGCTAACAACCATTCACACATGTAACGTACTTTTAACTATGTGTTTCAAAAGTGTAGTTAGTAGCTGTTTTAAGCAAAACTTAAGTTAGTCAGCAAAACGATGCTTAGGGCAAGGGGGTAGCAACAGGACAACAGTACAGTGACTGACAGGTCAGATGGAAGGGCTAACGTTAATGTTATGAGAGTATTAAAATACGGGATATTTTACAGGAAAATACTAAAACGGGAAGACAGCGGGAAAAGAGCTCAAATACGTGAGAAACCCGGAAAAAACGGGAGGGTTGACAGCTAACGTAACGTTACTAACTACAGTTTTGAAACGCATAGTTAAAAGTACATGTGTGAATGGTTGTTAGCACTAACGGTTACTAAACTAGCAGCTAGTTGGAGCGCATCTTAAATTTACCTTTGTCCGGATTACTGTGTTCCCACTGTTTGCCGACTCTTTGTTGGGAATTTCATGTGGATCCAAACCGTTAAAAGTGCCGATTTTGTCCACATACCGGTCCCTGGTTTCCCTATTTAACGTATCCCGGTAAATTCCACATCCTTTTAGGGATTTTAACATCTTTTTTTCTTTTCTTTCTCCCAACTCTGCTGCTTGCAGAGGCGGCCACGCCAAGTAATGACGTCACGACGCCTATGGAAGTAAAATAATGCCAAATGTTTTTGAAACAAAAAGCCTGTTGAATTGTACTAGAAAAAAATATGCATTGCATTAACCCTGCTTGTATTTTAATGCATTGTATTTTTAGGGCTTGCATTTTTATGGGCTGAAATTTAGCATGGTTGAATATTTAAGCTGTGACATATTTAAATTCAAAACATTTCAAACACTTTCCATTAGTAAAATTTCAATAATCCATATTCACCTTTCATATTTCACTTTCAAAATATTCAAAGTGATTAAAAATACAACCTATAATATTCAACAGGTGGTTTTCGGTCCATTTTATTTCGCTTTGCAAATTCGCTTCCACAAATTCAGTGGTTCAAATTCCACAGTAAATTCAACGTTGACATCCAGGAACTGCAGGAAACGCAGTAGATTACCGAGCATAATCTCCATCTGCTGTTAGTCGACCTCACCAGCAGGGGATGCAAGCGCGTGTTGTTGACGAAGACCAGAGCAACAGTTAGAGCAAGCCATTCATTCATAAAAACTAATTTACAACAATGTATCTGTGATTATTATGTTTTATGTGAAATTCAGTGTCTTCACGATTACTTTTCCTGTGTAGCCTACATGCATCTCTACCGTGAACGAGATTATAATGTTATTCCCCCGATGCGGATGTATACAGATCCAATGTTACATTTGAGTTTGACATATCTATTGGTTGTTTAGTTGCCTCAACCTTATGTTGCGGCGATTGTGCTGCATGCAGTAGGCTAGGGTTTCCCTCAATACGTCAGGATTCCCCTGCTGGACATATAAAACGCTTAACATAGTTTAATGGAATAATACAGTGATATAAAAGACCAAACTCGCAGGCAAGCATAAGGACTCAGAATATGAACTTAACGCGCAAAGTTTAAAGTTGAGCGTTTCTCAGTGATACTGGCATAAGTTGGCTTGACATTGGACATTCGCACATTTAGGGACCGTCTCTAAAGTTACATACGACATTGGTATACACGTTTCTAACTTCAATACAGGGTGGCCGCGGGTCCTTAAAAAGTCTTAAAATGTCTTAAAAAAAATTCCTAATAAAAGGCCTTAAAAAGTATTAAAATGTCTTAAATTCAGAATCAATGGGTCTTAAATATTTGTGGTCACATTACTGCTAAAATGTCTCCAGTCTGACGGACCCAATGTCCGTCAAATAACCAGTGAGGCATCGAATCGCGAGAATGATTCTGATTTTATTACAAAATAGTGTTGCACGATGCACCGGTAGGCTACTAGAAAGGTATCGCGATACCCAGCTATTAAAATAGGTACGATATTAAATTTTATTAGTAGGCCTACCGGTACTTTAAGAGTGACAGCACTCTAAATAATAAGAGCAGTATTTCTTTAATTTGCGTCGATGTGTGACAGCCTGTTGTCAGGATGTGTGTGCACTGTGCAGAGCTTGTTTCCACTGTTTTCATTCACTAAACAACGGAAGCAGAACAGTAAAATATATACGCACAGCGAAACATGCATGCATGAGAAAATAAAGCGCGGGACGTGCTCGCGCTGCCGGCTCAGACCTGAAGCGCGCGTACACGCCTTTCACACAGCATGTATTTCGCGAATTCAATTCTCTTTCGTGATTATTTGGATTGAATAATCAAAATTCTAGGTAAAAAGATGTATGTAATGGCAAGTATTCACGTAAACACAGTCGGGTATGTCTTTAGTGAATGTAAAACGTTTGTAAAAATAAATCGTATGTGTTCCATTGGGTAGCCTACGTGCAGGTCTTAAAGGGCCGGACCAGCAGCCTAATATTCTGTGTAATTAATGTTAATGAAACAACAGAAAATAGACAATCACCCAATGCTTGACTGAATAAATGTATATATTTATTAAGAATCAGTCTATAGTTAATTTATAGAGTGAAGACTTTATTTTTTTTCAGCTACAGTAACGTTACTAGATCTATTTAACAGTAGAATTCAAAAAAGAAAGGAAGCACTGTTTATTTTATTTGTCTCTTATAGTATTTGTCATATTGTTTGTAATTTGATTTTTGCTTATTTTTAATAACAAAGATACAATTAAATTAAATATCTATATTGTAATTATAAAATTACATTTAAAAAATAACTTGTTTCATGAAATAAGATTTTGGTCATCCCAACGTCACAAACCTTTCAGAATTGTGAAAGGTTAGCAAATGTTAACATGATTGATAATAATGTCAATGTTGCAAACATCTTTGTAAGAACGTACACACTGGCACTTGCTAATTATTATTATTTTATTTAATAAAGGGGAGGGAATGGTCAAAAAGCAGGGAAGGAACAAAGTTTTTTTTTTAATTAATTTATAAAACAATGAATTGTAAGTTCTGTCATATTTTTCAGTTACTTTTACTGTTTTCGTTTTTTTTCCCATGGTATCGAGGTATTTTAGTCTGGTATCGTATCAAAGTCATAATTTTGGTATCGTGACAACACTATTACATAAACAGCGATTGATAATGATAATGTATTTCTGGTAGCGCTATTGGGACTCGTGCTGCCTGTCCCTGTGAGAGATTTTATAGTGAGAAATCAAAACAAATGAGCATAACAGCACATAAAAAACTCACAGAAGAAACATACTAAGGTAAAAATTCATAATGTTGAGTTTTTTATTTATAATATATGATATAGTTAAGTAACATAACATGGCATGAGCTATTTTGCTGAATATTCTCAGGATTGCAAATGTTACATTGATTTTAGTTCAATAAACAAGTAGTTAATATTAAATTACTTCAATTACTTAGGTTAAACATTAAATATTACATATACGTATGTAATATAATGTGTATTTCCATCACAGGTTTGGTCTTAAATTTCATTCAAAGTGGCATTAAAAAGGTCTTAAAAAGTCTTAAATTTAATTTGTTTATATCTGTAGACACCCTGCAGCATTTGAAGAGAACGACTTGCAGTCATAAAACCAACTGTAAAGTGTTCATGTAGGTTATGTCAGGTATAATGCGCAATTTATTAAAATAAATTGAAGTTAGAAACGTTTAGGCCTATAGGACTACCAATGTTACTTTAGAGACGGTCCCTAAATGTGCAAATGTCAAGCCAATTTTACATTTAGTCATTAAGCAGACGCTTTTATCCAAAGCGACTTAAGTTACAGTTAAACTAACAATATAGGACAACAATATGAAAGTGCTATGACCCTTCCCAGATTAATCATGTATGTAGGAATATTAACATGTATGTAGGCATACTTCCCCAATAAGGTGCGAGTTTGGTCTTTTATATCACTGTATTAGTCCATTAAGCTAAGTTAAGCGTTTTGTCCTGATGGAAGGGGAATCCTTGAGTATGATGAGGTATTGAGGGAAATTGATTATAATCCCGTTCATGGTAGAAAAAGTTGATAACATGTAGCCTAAGGCTACACAGGGAAAGTAACAATGAAGTTAATGAATGAAACATAAAAACAGCTTTTGTGCCTTTATCATCTTTTCCGCATATATACTGACCCAGATAATCATCACAAAAAAAACTTAATGCATGCTCAATTGTTGTAAATGAGTTTTTATGAATGAATGGCTTGCTCTAACTGTTGCTCTGGTCTTCGTCAACAACACGCGCTTGCACCCCCTGC
Organism: Gila orcuttii; assembly: GCA_026230005.1. NCBI lineage: Eukaryota > Metazoa > Chordata > Actinopteri > Cypriniformes > Leuciscidae > Gila > Gila orcuttii. The sequence goes on from JAPDVR010000010.1 coordinate 42,910,102, forward strand.
TGGTGAGGTCGACTAACAGCAGATGGAGATTATGCTCGGTAATCTACTGCGTTTCCTGCAGTTCCTGGACGTCAACGTTGAATTTACTGTCGAATTTGAACCACTGAATTTGTGGAAGTGAATTTGCAAAGCGAAATAAAATGCACCGAAAACCGCCTGTTGAATATTATAGGTTGTATATTTAATCAGTTTGAATATATTGGAAGTGAAATATGAAAGGTGAATATGGATTATTGAAATTTTACTAATGAAAATGTGTTTGAAATGTTTTGAATTTAAATATTCACAGCTTAAATATTCAACCATGCTAAATTTCAGCCCATAAAAATGCAAACCCTAAAAATACAATGCATTAAAATACAAGCAGGGTTAATGCAATGCATATTTTTTTCAAATAGTACAATTCAACAGGCTTTTTGTTTCAAAAACATTTGGCATTATTTTACTTCCATAGACGCTCAAGCCCTATTCGTTGTCGATTATTTTCATTATTGATAATGGACAATTTTATTATTTAGTTGTTGCAGCCGTACTATATTTTATATTATTCTAATTCATATACTTATGAGTATGCACTTTAATTTATGCAGACAGAAGGACACTGGGAGAAACTATAACATCATCTTGCTCAAAACTCTTGATGACAGAGTTGCGACGGTTCCGCGTGAATTTCCTGCTACCTGAAAACAAAGAATAGCTGCTGCTGCTGGCGAACGTCTTTCGATTCGGCTTTAGCCGCGACTCTGGATGACTTGGAGTTAAGCTTTTCTTTGAGAAAAGAACAATAAACGGCACTTAAGTCATTCTGAAAAAAGGAAGATGTGTTCGTAGTTTTGCCGACCGGATACGGCAAAAGTTTAATCTCAACTAGCTCCACTGGTCGGAAAACGTTCTGGTTGGTTGTAGCGCTATCCTATTGCATGCATGCAATTTGATAGACAACCGTTTATCCCGCCCCTCGGATTGAGCCCTGCCAATGGTGAGTTCCCAGACCCAACATCTTGATGTGGGTCTGGCTTGCCAGGCTAGGGTTTAGTGTTTTAGGAATTCAGAAAAACTGTAATATTGAGAACAATTTTTAGAACTATATCTTTATCGTTATCGTCCTTGGTGTGAACAGGCCTTTACAATGACAGCTGTCAGTATGAAAACCTTGTCCCAAGATGTTTTGATAAATTTTGGACATGAGCACCTCTCATTGAGGAGCATTCAAGTTGGACTTAAATATGCCATGGAGGGATAAAGCTTTAAAATTAAAGCTTTGAAAATAAGTACTGTGGGTAACTAGATTCATTTGGAAGCGAGGGTTTACAGATCACAATGGAAGCAGAAGAAACCTGATGTTACGGTCGTCAAGATCGCAGATGACAACATCCAGGATCAGTGTTCATGTACTGCAGGCCGGGTAAGATTAAATTAATTTACATTTAACCCGTTTAATATGGAGAAGCACTGAAATGTAGACCTTCGTTTATGTGTTTTTGACCTACACTGTGTCATGTATTTACTAGCGAAACAAATACGATGACGGATAGACTTGGATTGATGATTTTTATTTGCTAATTAACCAAAAAGATTTGTCAGTTAGGAACTCATACAATTCCACTTAAATTGCTCTAGTATACTGCGCGCACACTTGAAGGCACGCTCCCTTTTTATCTGTTATTCTAACCGCCAATAACAAACACTGTTGCTCTCACAGTCAATCACAAACAATTTTGTTGTTTTGTTGGCTTTTTTTTTCAATGATACAGTTCAAAGGTAAATTTATTGTATTGTTTTCTTAAAAACTGACACAGGGGTGGTCCACACAAGTTTGCATTGGGGTATACAATTTATGTAAATCACTTTAGGTTTTAAAAAAAATGTAAAACAAAAACACTTTATAATAAGGTTCATTAGTTAAGATTAGTAGTGTATTAACTAACATGAACTAACAATGAGCAATACATTTGCTATTGTATTAATTAATCTTTGTTAATGTTAGTTAATAAAAATACAGCTGTTCATTGTTTGTTCATGTTAGTTCACAGTGCATTAACTAAAGTTAACCAATACAACCTTTGATTTTAATAATGTTTTAGTAAATGTTGAAATTAATATTAACTAAGATTAATAAATGCTGTAGAAGTATTGTTAATTCTTAGTTCATGTTAACTAATGTTAACTAATTAACCTTATTGTTAAGTGTTTCCCAAAAACCTTTTACAGTACAACAATATAAAAAAAATTATATAAAATCTGAATAAAAATAAATAAATTTGAGACCATACCCTGACTCTAACACATCCTCAACAAACAGCTTTAACAATTCAATAAATAACAATTACTCACTTTAATCAATAACACTTCGGAGACCAAACTTGGTATATAGAAAAGCTTGGTATAAAAAATATATAGAAACTTGGTATAAACAAAGTGGCTACATTCATTAGCCTAAACAATGAAAAAGCAATGTCTCTGACACACATGCACATTAGAAATGAATACGCTGACAGCATCTTAAAGGGTTAGTTCACCTAAAAATAAAATTTCTGTCAGTAATTACTCACCCTCATGCCGTTCCAAACCCGTAAGACCTTTGTTAATCTTCGCAACACAAATGAAGATCTTTTTGATGAAATATGAGAGCTTTCTGTCCCTCCAAAGACTAACGTCATTGCGACTTTTAAGGCGCAGAAAGGTAGTAAAGACACCGTTAAAAAAGTCCATGTGACTACAGTAGTGAAGCGACGAGAATAGTATTTGTGTGTAAAAACCCCACCAAATAACGACATTATTCAACAATCTCTTCCCTTCAACGTCATTCTCCTACGCTGTTGATGTAGTGTAAACAGCGCAGCGCTTCTGGGTTCTACATCAGAACGTAGGCTTATTATTGGCCGACGCTGGTCATGTGTGATGCTGGCCAATAATAAGCCTACATTCTGACATAGAACCTAGAAGCACTGTGCTGTTTACACTACGTCAACAGTGTAGAAGAATGACGTGGAAGAGAAGAGATTGTTGAATGTAGTTTGTGGCGAGCAGGACGAGGCCGAGGGCCGTGAGAGAGTGGCGCTAGGCCGCTGGCGTGATTGCTGATGAGCGACACCTGTGAGACGCAACGGTCTCGTATCTCTCACGGAGGAGAAGAGGCATAAAATGAGGAGCGATGACAGTAGAGATCGAGAGAGGCCAGGCCTGGATTTTATGTTGTGTTTTGTGTGGCCAGCAGTCGTCCTCGAGGGGCAGCTGGCTTATACTTCGTTTTGTATTTGTTTTATTTTATGTTATTAAACTTGTTGAATGTTCGCCGGTTCCCGCCTCCTTCTTCCCATAACAATTGAACCTCGTTACATCGTTATTTGGGGTTTTTTTTGCACATAAAAAGTATTCTCGTCGCTTCATAATATTAAAGGGACACCAGGGCAAGCCTGAGTGTTTTTTCCCTACGAAGCTCCCCCTAGCTCCCCCTGGTGTCTGGTAGTAAATGCTTTCAAACACACTGTTATAAAAACGAACTTTTGTTCCTCCCCCCTCGCCACGAGCAACCCAGCTAATCAGCTGTCAACCCAGCTGAGCATGAACCGGCTATTTCAAAACTTCAAAACTAATATCGTAACTTCTATATTTGCAGACAAGACGGTCACGGAAAATATTTTGAGTCTGGGCTTTATTGTAGTTCACTAGGATTTGTAGCATATTATGGATCAATACAGAATGCGATCGGTGAGCCATCGGCTTCTACACTATGTAGCGCACTGCAAAAAAAAAAAAAAAAAAAAACCGGCTCCAAATAAAAGCAAAGTAACACCTGGATGCAATGTGCAAGCTAAATTGGACACATAAAAGGGCAGCATCCATCTAGCTAGATCAAGCCAAAATCTCCACTAGCCATTTAGACGCGGGTAGGATACACCGGTGTCTTGATTTAAAGAATTGGATATCTATTTATTTGCGAACTAAGTTACACAAATAAAACCGACAGAGGAACGGCCAGAAATCAAACGTGTTTGCTAATGACAATGCTAACATCAAAGTTATAGTATCTAGCGTAGCCTACTAGTAAGCCCGTAACAGACAGCAATCATAATAAAAACCTTTACAGACAATAGCAAACATCCTGAGGTCACATTTACTTGACTATTAATTACTTGAAATTTAAATATAAAACACAGTTTATTCCAAAGTTACTTACAAGTGCAACAGCAAGAGGGCCAGGTCAGCATCCGTTTTGCAGGCTTCTGTTTCTCTCAGTTCTCGCCATTCTGAAAAAGCCGGTCCAATATTTACTCGAGTCTGACTTCTTGCTCGGTCAGTCTCCCGTTTCCTCTTTCTTTGATCCTCCGACAAAGATTTCCTAGCTTTCTGCTTCTTATTTACAGGCTCAGTCATAACTCAATCTATCGTTGCCCTTTGCTTAGCTAGCCGGTGCTTGAATGGGGGCGTGTACATGTGCAGTGCCGTCAAGCAATTCGTTACATCGCGAGACCTGATATCATGCGATACTTCCTGACGGCGAGGCCGGCGGCCCGCCGCTGCAAAGTTGCAAGTGAGTTTTTTCCGCTCTCAGGCACCAGGGGGCTGCGAAACCACCACAAATCAACCCAAAATAAGTAATATAACCATTCCACTGACTTCGAAGCTGTTCAGTTAAGGTAAAAAAGTTACCTGGTGTCCCTTTAAGGTTGAAATACTGTAGTCACATGGATAACAATGTTTTTACTAGCTTTCTGGGCCTTGAAAGTTTCAAAGACGTTGCGTTCAATGGAGGGAGAGAAAGCTCTCTGATTTCATCAAAAATGTCTTTATTTGTGTTCCGAAGATGAACGAAGGTCTTACGGGTTTGGAACGGCATGAGGGTGAGTAATTACTGACAGAATTATCATTTTTGGGTGAACTAACCCTTTAACTTGCTCATGAACTAATGGGCTGACAATTTTAAACAAGTGGCTTAGTTTCCCTTTTATTTTTCTATCAACTAATCTAATTCCACTGTCATAAACGAATGCAATCTAATGCCAAACTCATTAATCTTGCACATTTCATTACTCAACAAGAGATTTTTCAGAGATTGCAGTTTTGGTGGGAGTTTGTTCTGTCCCAAACCAAGCATCAGTGTTTTTCATGTCTTTTGTGTAATCCAAATTTAAAGCATAAGACAGACCTAAATAGATGCAAATTGCATGAGGCAGGTTCTGCAAATTATTACAATACCTCTCTCAACAATGATGGCAGTAGACACTGGGCAAAGGTAGAGAGAGAGTTTCTTCTTCGTCAATGACAGTCAGCACCCCAACAGATACTTGTGCCCAGGCTTCATCAACATCACAAACCTGAATGAAACCAAACAATAAAAATATTACAACAGGGAAAAGTGAAAAGGCATGATTAATTGTCAGTTATCTGCCCTGCATACATGCGTGTATTGCTCATGCATGAGCAGCCAGTTGTTATCCTTTGAACAAATCGATAAGATTTAGTAAATACAAAATAATATTTGTATATTATTTTATATAAATATTATTACAAAAAGCGCTCATGTTGCTTCATGAAATGAGGTTAAACCACTGGAGTCATATGAGCTACTTTAATGATTTCTTTCATTGCTGCCTATTGAGGAACAGAAAGGACTCGGATTTTATTAAAAGTATCATAATTTTTTGATCTGAAGATGAAAAAAAAGTGTCATTACCATTATGTATTTAAGTGGAGAAGTGACTATTAAGATAACAGTCCACAGTTAAAGGGTTTATCAACAAAACCCCACAACACTTTAGACAACAGCTAAATAGATTGTAAGCAAAACCATAATCAACTCAGGATAATAATAAAAAATTAAGGCTGCAGTAAACTCACCCCTGTATTAATTTGCTGCATAAGATCATCAAATTTCTCTCCAATGCTTCTTGAAGACTTGTGACAAAACGTGGTGTGTAGCGATCCACAGCACCATAAAAGTTACTCTGCAGTCTGCAGATCTGTGGTGACTATCCTGTCAAACTCTGCAAACACCTACAACACAGGCACACAAAAAAAGGCATGGGACAGTGTGGAAATTTTTCAATGCATGGTCAGGCCTACAGGCCAATTCTAAAGCCAAACCTAAACAGAATGTGGTTTCTCATGGTGGAAAAAGGGATATGAATAAGTTCTTACTTGTTTCTCTGTAAAAAGAGCTGGCCACTGCTCCATCTGCATCCACAATCTCACGTCTTCGCATTGAGAAGGTCTGGTCCATCTTTGATGCAATCAGAGGTTCCACTAGGGTAACATTACTTAACATTACTAGGTTTCTCATCTTGTTAAAATATGGCTAATTTTATCAGCAGTGATAAAGCAGTTGAGTTTGAGTAAAGAAAATCAATTTACAGTGCTTGCATTACATTCTTAATGTACTCAATTTAAAAATAAAAGTATAATGCTATTGTGAATTCATAAATACTGTCAAAAATCATCACAAACTTCATCTCTGCATAAACTGCAGGTTAACGTTACTTTTAACTGTAAATGTGCGCCATTTCACAAGATTTGTAACCTTAATAATTTATAAACCAATGCCAACAGAGGAGAATGCATCAGTGAAAATGCATCAGTTTTACATTTGGGAACAATAAATAGCTTTTCAGGCATTCCAGGAACTGTTATGCCATATTCTTCAAGCTCCGAATATCACAATTATTTGGTAGCGCTACACATTAAGGAGATCAGTAAAGATTAGCGACAGACAGTAAAAAAAAAACATTCACACAAAAGTCGCATGCTTGATTACTCACCTTATTATTATCTCATATTATTATTCCAAAAACGTAGCGAAGCTCCAGATAAAAATGTAGGCAGTCGGTCAAAGTCTTTCCACATCTTCAAAATTGGCGCTGGAAAACACACAGAATCTATCGCGCATGCTCTCACAAATGCCGCTTCTTGGTTTTTTCTGCACATTAGGCACGCTTTAATGCACTGCTGCCTCTCACTGTTTTATTAGTAACGTCATTGCATCCTTTGTTGCGACTTGCTTGTTTCAAGTAAGCGTCACTCAAATTATTGAGTAACTTGTTATTTTCACCCAGCAATTGACTGTAACTCAACAAAACGTCTCAGGTTACGACTGTAACCTATGTTCCCTGAGAACAGGGAACGAGACAATACGTCAACGACGTTATGGGGAACGCCTCAGGCGTGACAGGTGTCTGAAATCACTATCAAATCACGTCAATCATATTGACCGGCGACAGCCCGTGAATCATTAGAGTGAATGATTAACGTGCGACCTGGAAGTATAAAGGGGCGCCTTGCACACATGACAAATCACCTTATCGTCTGAAGGGACTGTACGGTAGGCAAGCCCCGAGGCATGGCAGGGAGACGTATTGTCTCGTTCCCTGTTCTCAGGGAACATAGGTTACAGTCGTAACCTGAGACGTTTCCTTTCGAAGGGAACTCAACAATACGTCAACGACGTTATGGGGAACGATATACCAACTCCGCCATGCTAAGGGGAGTGCATGCCAAGTGGCAGTGACAACTGTCAGAACCAGCAACTTCAAATGAAACGCTAGAACCACTCACCCTCAGGTCACACTGGGCTGTTAGTGACAGCATTCCCTACGGTCATAGCCCAAGCTACAGCCTCACAGAAAAACCTTCATAAACATGGTTAAATAAAAGGTCTACCTGGGCCGGCTCCGGGCCTGGAACCACAGCTTCCGATTAGAAGGGGTCCCTTCTAGGGAATGTGGCTAGGGAACCCGAAGGAACCCCAGCCAGTCACTATTCAGGGGAACGTACTCACCCCGAAATGCCACCAGGACGGCCTGACCTGGCGTCAGTACATAGACACTAGTCTGGCCAAATCCTGTCTGTCTGAAGACAGAGCCTCTGGACAACAAAGCCTTATGAAAGGCATCCAACCCGAGGGACTGCGAAGCTGGCAGTGAACCACTCGGCCCGGATCTCAGAGACGGGATATTCCGGAGAGTATGACTCAGCATAGTGCTTTCCAACCCTTGCTAGCGAGGGGAGTTTCTCTACTCGATCCACGGATCAACCCAGTGTCTGTGTTTCAAAACACTGAGGAGGCCTGTGAAGGCCTAAGGGCTGATCTAACTGGGAGGCCTCACGAGAGGCCTACGACCGTCTGACCAGACTCAGGAAGCCGCATGCTCATAGAGACCCTCGGTGAGGGGAGCACAGGTCTGCCTGGTAGGCAAACCAGGCTGTAGGCAGAAAAAGTTCCGGGAGGGAACCAATAGCAGAGAATGAACACTTTAGCGAGCCAGGGCGCAAGCTCGCCTTCAGCAGCTGCCTATTAAGGCTAGCTGAAACTGATAGCAAGAGACCACTAGCTTCAAAAACCCAGCACCACTAGGGAACGTTACAGGGAGGCCCGGAGAGGCCTACTACCTGATAGCCAACGTAAGTGGGAATTCACCTTCAGAGAGGCCCGTGAGGCCTACTACCTGATAACCACAGTAAGTGGGGTGCTCACCTTCAGGGAGGCCCAGAGAGGCCTACTACCTGGTAACCACAGTATGTGGGGTGCTCACCTTCAGAGAGGCCAAGAGAGGCCTACTACCTGATAACCACAGTACATGGGAACTCACCTTCAGGGAGGCCCGGTGAGGCCTGCTACCTTACAACCACAGTATGTGGGGAGCTCACCTTCAGGGAGGCCTGGTGAGGCCTACTACCTGACCGTACTCATTCAAGGAGGCCTGGAGGAGCCTACTACCTGATAATCACAGCATGTGGGAACTCACCTTCAGGGAGGCCTGGTGAGGCCTACTACCTGACACCCAAAATATTTGGGCGCTCACATTCAGGGAGGCCCAGAGCGGCCTACTACCTGACAGCCACAATATTTGGGAGCTCACATTCAGGGAGGCCCAGAGAGGCCTACTACCTGATAGCCAACTTAAGTGGGAATTCGCCTTCAGGGCGGCCGGCTGAGGCCTACTACCTGATAACCATCTTAAGTGGGAATTCACCTTCAGGGAGGCCTGAGTGGCCTACTACCTGATAACCACTGTTAGCTTTGAGCCCTGAGTCCGGGTGATAGTATAAGGTGGCCTGCTAAGGCCAGCCAGCTGGGGACTCGCCTATCAGGGAGGCCTGGTCGGGCCTACTAGCTAATAGCAAGTCATATTCTGCTATAAAGTACACTGTTGGGAACCATACTACACAAGCATAATTTACTAATGGGCTTCCAGTAGCGCTATAAGGTATGTCCCACAATGTTGGGACTCACCTCCGAGGAGGCCTGTTTAAGGCCTACTACCCATCAGTGAGTCAACTGCCCGAACCACCAAGGCCAACCACGTAAAGTGAGCTGGCCTACAGTGCCCTCTAGGGGGCTGTCCAATCAAGGAGGCCTGCTGAGGCCTACTACCTAATGGCGCAGCCTTCGTTGGCAGCAAAGCTGTTTACGCAGCGCCTACAGCATCCTGGTGCCTAATCACATTGCCCATGGCAGTGTACTCCGCAAAAAAGCTAGCACCCTTAAAACAAGGGGAGTACAACATACGCCACTCTGCCTCAACGGAGGCCCCATTAGTCAGGGGCCTACCATCTATGCATGGGCGTCAGCTCAGGGCAATGCTCTGGCTTCAGGGGAGCGTACTTCGACCAAAGAAGAAGTGAAGCTTACTTCATACTCGACCCGAGCCATAGTGGTGCGAGGTAGGATAAACAGAACTGGGAGTGAAGTGCTCAGACCTACCCTGTATCACAGGGGGATACTCACACCTCACCCTGAGGTTACCAGGGTCCGGGCCTGCCAGCGGCTCTAGGGGTGACAGAAATTTATCTGTGCCCAACCTAGGGGAGTGGGGCTTGAATGAAAGCCATCCACCTACAACCTAGCGCTCGAGCAGTAGCTCAGCGAGGTGAGTGAAGCCTAAACTGGCGGCCTAAATCCGTAGGCCAGTTCTGCATGGCAGGGTCGGGCAGGAAACCCAGTCTTCTTCGTGAAGCGAAAGACGGCCTAACCCTGCTCAATAAAGACATATATACCACGGAGGCCTGTTTGAGGCCTACCATGTCCTTACAAACCATCCTCTGCACCATGCTGCATTACTCTAGTCACCCCAGAATGCAGAGAAGGGGGCGGGCCTTGGCCTAACGACTCCCATGGGAGGAGGCTGTTTATACAGGGATGCTAGAAACCTACATTCACAAAGTGAAGGTTCAGAGGAAGCGATGCTAAATTTTAGCAGAGCACTTCTATTATCCCTGGCACAGCCTAGGCCAGCTACAGAGGCGGCCCTGGTGAGGGCCAGCCTGCAGGCATAGATCTATCTGAGGGCTCGGAGGAGCCACAGCCTTACTAAAGAATATAGTCTGTATTATTCCATACAAAGGGCTGCATGATCGCTCAGCCTAATGAAAACCCAAACAGAGCTCAAGGGGCGAAATACTCAGGAAGAAGTCAAACGGACCCGTGGGCCGGACATAAGATCTATCTGAAGCTCTAGCGTCAGTCAACACTCTAAGTAAAAAATTCTAAGAGAGAGACCAACTACTCTACCCTGAGGTGGCTAACAGCCCGAAGGCTAACATAGTTATCGTTCTGGCCACCTAATGGGGAACTTCAGGGCCCTAATAATCCAGGAAACTTCTCTTACCTTATTACCTGATGACATAGCAAATGACATGACCCCATAGCTCTATACAGGGAACGAGGTCTGTAGAGAGATACATTTCGGAATTTTAATTCACAAAAATTGACTCTTGAAAAGACCAGACAGCTCACCTGCGGCGTGCGGAGTGAAGACTCGCCAGATAGTTCTTTATGAACCTGGGGTCCACCACTTTACATGCCTGAAAGAGGCGTTTCTACTAACCAAGCCTAGGCGGGCCATCGGAACATCGTTCTTATCATAGGCCCAGCGCCAGGCCTGATGTAATGCACGTCTGGGGAGTCAGAAGAGAGGAGAGGGCTGGATTTCTCTTTTTAATGAAGCCCTCCGGGGAGATTATCCATCAGCGACGCTGTATGCGCTTCGTTTTCAAACAGACAGTCCCTGAAGACGATGAGCTGATTTGTCATGTGTGCAAGGCGCCCCTTTATACTTCCAGGTCGCACGTTAATCATTCACGCTAATGATTCACGGGCTGTCGCCGGTCAATATGATTGACGTGATTTGATAGTGATTTCAGACACCTGTCACGCCTGAGGCGTTCCCCATAACGTCGTTGACGTATTGTTGAGTTCCCTTCGAAAGGGAACCTAGTAAGAAGTATGTATTTTATATAACTGAGTAAAGTTAACTAATATATGTGAGTCAGGAACGCTATTGGATTTTACAGTGTTGCATTTGTACATACACACCTGTAGATAACGTCTATTGTCTATTTTTGTATATTGAGTTTTTTTTTTTTATATATATATATATTTTTAGTATATTGTTATTTCCTATTTACTTATTCTATTTTTATTCTTTTTATTATCTGTGTCTTGTCACTGTCATTCTGTTTGTGCTGTGGAAGCTTCTGTCACCAAATCAAATTCCTCGTATGCGTAATCATACCTGGCAATAAAGCTCTTTCTGATTAAGTATTATGTCTATAAAGCTGACAGAACACAAGTTAAAGTTTACGATTAGTTTATTTATATAGCACAATTAAACATCAACAGCTGACCAATGTGCTTTACAACATTAAAATAAAATATCAGAAAGGCAAAAGAAATAAATTCACAAGTGAAAAAAAAAAAACAATTATATCAAACATCAAACATCAGAAAAGGCAAAGGAAATAGAAAAATAAAAACTCCCAAATAAAACAAGGGACAATGTATATTTATTTGTTTTAATATAAAAATAACCAACTGAAACCACTTACAATTTAATTATCTAGGGACATTAAAAGCAATAATAAAAAGCAGAGTTTTACGACCCTCAACAGCAAAGGAACGTTCTCCTCTTTGTTTGACTTAACTCCAGTCATACACTAAGAGTTATATGTCCATGAGATAAGAGTGAATTTTTATTGGCCTGGCCTTACACATAGACATCAATGACTGTATGTAAATGAATGAATGTAAATGTCAATTGTATCAGTTTCTGTGGTTGATTAAAAGGATCCTTCTGCGGCCTGTACTTGCCTAACAGTTGAACACAATCACAACTTAGGGGATCCACAGATTAGAAAAAGGATAGATAAAGGATACAAGATAGATAGCATGTCTATAAAACAGAGGGTTTCTTTCTGGAAGTTGCACATCCTGAATAACCTTCGTGTTCTTCACATCCTGAATTCCCTTCACAGCTGAAGATGCGTCTGCTTGTCATCTCGATGCTGCTGGTGTTTGGCTTTCTGTTCATCATGACTGATGTTGTAGATCAATTCGAAACATGCAAACAGTTTGTTTTAAAAGAACAGCCTCCAATGATTACTGGCATTCTGGAGAATTCAGTCTCACAGAATCAGAATCAGTACAGAATAATCTGTCAAAAACATGCGAGCGATTACAGATTTGCAACTCTCAATGACATAACAAATAAGATCCTTTTATTCTCAGCTTACAAATATACTGGGCATAAAGAGACACTACCTAAACGTCCTAAATGGAGGACAGAGCCACAGGTGAGGTTTGCAATTTCCTATTTTTTATTTTATTTTCTTGCATTTATGTTTTAGAAAAACTCATAATTGTCTCTTTTTTTCTTTGTCAATTATCTGTTCTTTAGCTTGAAGATTCAGATCAGGCTAAGGACAAAGACTATAAAAACAACAAAATGAATGTGAATCGTGGACACTTATTTCCATGCAGCCATGCAGCTGATATGGACACTGCCAAATCTACATTCACACTGACCAATGCAGTGCCGCAGTACATAAGCTTTAACAGTAGCAGCTGGAGCCGCATGGAGCAAACAGTTAGAGGAATCATGAATTCTCACTGCAGTGATGAAAATAACCCGGGGAATATCTTGGCCTATGTGTTGACAGGAGCTGTGCCGAAAACTAGAACACCACGACATATATTGAATAACAGAGTAAACATTCCCTCACACATGTCACACATTAGTGTCACACTAATCACACATGATTAGATTATTCACGCTAAATGAATGGTTATTGTCATGGTGCAATGAGCAGAAACTGATTTTTGTAAATAATTGGAATCTGTTTTGGGAGCGACCAAGGCTCTTCCGCGCTGATGGCTTACACCCAAGTAGAATCGGGGCAGATCTTCTGTCGGATAACATCTCCAAGATGTTAAATACCATTTGACTAGTAACCAAAAATCCAAATCACAGTCTCTACTGCACCAATTTAATTGATATTAATACTAGTGTAGAACATTGCATAGAAACTGTGTCTATTCCTCGTTTACTAAGATCAAATAATAAATCTACTGCGGGATCTAGAAAAAATCTAATTAATACACTGGTGTTCAGGGACAGGCATTAAGCTGGTTTAGATCGTACTTATCAGACCGTTACCATTTTGTCTGTTTAAATGGTGAAAAATCGAAGATAACGTCAGTAGACTATGGAGTGGCGCAAGGATCGGTGTTAGGCCCTCTGCTATTCTCAATATATATGCTGCCACTGGGTAATATTATAAGAAAACATGGAATTAATTTCCACTGTTATGCTGATGACACTCAATTATATATTTCATCAAGACCAGATGAAAACACTAACTTATCTAAATTGACAGAGTGTCTTAAAGATATAAAATGCTGGATGACGTGTAATTTCCTGCTATTAAATTCAGATAAAACGGAGGTATTACTTATTGGTCCAAAAAACTACCCACAAAACCTCGTACAATACAACTTTAATTTAAAAGGATGAACAGTTACTTTATCCACTACAGTAAAAGACCTGGGTGTTATACTAGACCGCAACTTGTCGTTCGAAAATCATATTTCATATGTTACAAGAACAGCCTTCTTCCACCTTAGAAATATTGCTAAGCTACGTAACATGCTATCTGTTTCTGATGCAGAAAAGTTAGTTCATGCATTCATGACCTCAAGACTAGATTACTGTAACGCTTTATTAGCTGGTTGTCCTACATCCTCAATAAACAAGCTACAGTTAGTGCAAAATGCAGCTGCTAGAGTTCTTACTAGGTCAAGAAAATATGATCATATAACACCAATTTTATCATCTCTGCACTGGTTACCTATTAAGTTCTGTATCAATTACAAAGTACTATTACTGACCTATAAAGCCCTAAATGGTCTAGCTCCTGTATATTTAATGGACCTTCTATCGCCCTACAATCCATCGCGTTCTTTAAGATCCCTAAATTCGAGGCTTCTGGTCATTCCTAGGATATCCAGATCCACTAAAGGAGGGAGGGCGTTCTCGCATTTCGCTCCTAAACTCTGGAATAGCCTTCCTGATACTGTTCGTTGCTCAGACTCGCTCTCCCAGTTCAAAACTAGATTAAAGACGCATCTCTTCAGCCAAGCATTCACATAATGCTTGCCTCTTATACTACTGTTGAATCAGATCGAATGCATTAATATTATGAACAGCAGCTACGCTAATTATTTCCCATCTGCTTTTCTGCTGTTATCTCGGGACGCTAGTCCCGAGGTAAATAGCGTTCTTCAGCTACAGTCTGTATCCAGCCTCTCACGGAGACTTCAGAGTCCCCAACACCTGCGATGAGATGACTCGACGCCTATGAAGAGACGACTCAACGCCGGCGATATGTTATGCCCTAAATTAATACATGATGATTAACTAACTGTATTTTTTACGTACATTTCTGAAATGCACTTTCTGTAAAGCTGCTTTGAAACAATATGTATTGTGAAAAGCGCTATACAAATAAATTTGAATTGAATTGAATTGAATTAATTGTTATTAAAACAAAAAATCTCGCTATTAGTGAACAAAAACAATTTCTAAAGCTAGGTCTTCTAAACATTAGATCGCTCACACCTAAGGCGGTTATTGTAAATGAAATGGTCACAGATAATAATTTCGATGTTCTGTGCCTTACTGAAACCTGGCTTAAACCAAATGATTATTTCGGTCTAAATGAGTCTACTCCGCCAGGATACTGTTATAAGCATGAGCCCCGTCTGATCGGTCGTGGCGGCGGTGTTGCAACAATCTACAGAGATATCCTTAATGTTACTCAGAAAACTCGTCATAGGTTTAATTCGTTTGAAGTGCTTGTGCTAAATGTTACGCTCTTAGATGTAAGAAAAAAATCCCTATTATCTCTAGCATTGGCTACCATATATAGACCTCCAGGGCCTTACGCCAATTTCCTAAAAGAGTTTGCTGACTTTCTATCAGATCTTTTGGTCAACGTCGATAAAGCCTTAATTGTTGGAGATTTTAACATACACGTAGATAATTTAAATGATGCGTTAGGGGCTGCGTTTACAGATTTATTAAACTCCTTCGGGGTCAAGCAAAACGTCACCGGACCAACTCATCGTCTTAATCATACACTCGATTTAATTATATCATATGGAACCGATCCAACCGATATAGATATCATTCCACAAAGTGATGATGTCACTGACCACTACTTGATAACTTGCATATTACGCACTGCTGTAATATGTCATGCTGCACCACGTTATCGACCAGGTAGAACAATTCGTCCATCCACCATAGATCATTTCTCAAATAGCTTATCTGATCTGTCTCAGCTGCTGCCTGAACCCAAACAAACAGATGAATTAGACGAACTAACTAGCACTATGAGCACCATTCTTTCTAGAACATTGGATATTGTTGCACCCATTAGATTAAAAAAGGTCAGAGAAAAAAGTATAGCACCATGGTACAATAATACTACGTATGTTTTAAAGAGAGAAACCCGTAATTTAGAGGGTAAATGGAAAAAAACTAATTTAGAGGTCTTTAGAATCGCGTGGAAAGACAGTATGTCACTTTATAAAAAGGCACTTAAAACGGCCAGGGCTGAGCACCTCAGCAAATTAATAGAAAACAACCGAAATAATCCAAGGTTTTTATTTAATACCGTGGCTAGACTAAGAAATAAACAGACGTCGTCTGAACAAAATACCTCGTTATAGTTTAGTAGTAATGATTTCATGAACTTCTTCACCGAGAAAATTGAAAGCATCAGAATCAAAATTGTAAACGTTCGATCTTTGCTCGCGCCTTATAATTCAGCCGCAATTATCACCCCGCAAGAACAATTACAATGCTTTACAACCATAGAACAAAAACAGTTAAATAAACTTATCACTTCATCTAAAACAACAACATGTTTATTAGATTCTATACCAACTGAACTACTGAAAGAAGTGTTACCTATAGTGGAAGAGCCTCTTCTCAATATTATTAACTCATCTTTATCTTTAGGTCATGTTTCAAGAACGTTCAAGCTGGCAGTTATAAAACCTCTTATTAAGAAACCACAATTAGATCCAAATAACCTAGCAAATTACAGACCCATTTCGAATCTTCCATTTATGTCAAAAATATTAGAAAAAGTTGTGTCCGCTCAACTGGGCTCTTTCTTGCAAGAAAACAACATCTATGAAAAGTTTCAGTCTGGATTCAGGCCACATCATAGCACTGAAACTGCGCTTGTTAGAATCACAAATGATTTACTTTTAGCTTCGGACCAAGGCTGTATCTCAGTACTAGTTTTACTTGATCTTAGTGCTGCGTTCGATACTATAGATCACACAATACTCTTAGATCGACTACAAAATTACACTGGTGTTCAAGGACAAGCATTAAGCTGGTTCAGGTCATACTTATCTGACCGCTACCATTTCGTCTACTTAAATGGAGAAAAATCGATTATAACTTCGGCAAACTATGCAGTGCCGCAGGGATCTGTGTTAGGCCCTTTATTATTCTCAATATATATGCTGCCACTTGGTAATATTCTAAGGAAACATGGAATTAGTTTCCATTGTTATGCTGATGACACTCAAATATATATTTCATCACGGCCAGATGAATACGCTAAATTATCCAAATTGACAGATTGTGTTAAAGATATAAAAGATTGGATGACGCGTAATTTTCTTTTATTAAATCCAGACAAGACAGAGGTAATACTTATCGGTTCTAAAAACCATCCACAAAACCTTTCACAGCACGACTTTAACATAGTAGGATGCCCTGTTACTTTATCCGCTACAGTAAAAGACCTGGGTGTTACATTAGACTGCAACCTGTCTTTTGAAAAGCATATTTCATATGTTACAAAAACTGCCTTTTTCCACCTTAGAAACATTGCTAAGCTACGTAATATGCTATCAGTCTCTGATGCAGAAAAGTTAGTTCATGCATTCATGACCTCGAGACTAGATTACTGTAATGCTTTATTAGCTGGTTGTCCTGCATATTCAATAAACAAGCTACAGTTAGTCCAAAATGCAGCCGCTAGAGTTCTTACTAGATCAAGAAAATATGATCATATAACACCGATTTTATCATCACTTCATTGGTTACCTATAAAGTTCCGTATTAAATACAAGGTATTGCTTTTGACTTATAAAGCTCTAAATGGTTTAGCTCCAGTCTATTTAACGGATCTTCTATCGCCTTACAATCCATCGCGCTCTTTAAGATCACTAGATTCGAGGCTTCTGGTCATTCCTAGGATATCCAGATCCACCAAAGGAGGCAGAGCATTTTCACATTTAGCTCCGAAGCTCTGGAATAGCCTTCCTGATATTGTTCGTAGCTCAGACTCGCTCTCCCAGTTTAAAACTAGACTGAAGACGCATCTATTTAGCCAGGCATTCATATAAATTTTTTATCTTACAGTTACTGTAAATTCGGCCTCTAGTTCATAAACGCCAGAGGAGAACTGGCCCCCGACTGAGCCTGGGTTCTCCCAAGGTTTTTTTTCTCCATTGGGTCATCTGATGGGGTGTTAGGACACCATTAGGTCACTGGATGGAGTTTTTCGGTTCCTTGCCACTGTTGCCTTTGGCTTGCTCAGTTGGGGATATTCAAATTAATTAACCAATCATACCATTGATCAGCTCTACCAAACTTGGATGTCTTTTTTCCAGTAATAAACAAACATTGTTAAGTTGTTTTGATTGATACTGTGAAGCAGCTTTGATACAATCTGTATTGTGAAAAGCGCTATATAAATATATTTGACTTGACTTGACATAGGACAAGGCCACAATAGGCCACACGGCCATGATAGACCACACAAAACGAAGGCCGCGATGGACCACTTACCACGAATGGCCACGCATAGGACAAGGCTGCAATATGCCACAGAGCCGCTAAAGGCCTCACATAGACGAGCTAAACATAGACACAGCCATAAAGCCACATGAAACCAAGACCTCTAGAGGTCACTAGACCGCGATGGGCCTTAGAGGACAAGGCCACAGTAGTCCACACGGCCATGGGAGACCACAAAGACGAGACCGCTTAGGAGCCACAACGGCCGCTAATGCCACACAAAAGACATGTTGCACGAGACAAGGCCGTTAGGCCGCACGAACCAGGCCACGATGGGCCGCGAGGACAAGGATCACACAAAGACGAGAGCCAGGCTGAAGACAAGCCGCGCGGACAGAACTGCAACACAGAGACAAACACAAATATGGCTTATTAGATAATGCGGATTAGAGCTACTGCTCAGTGAATGAGGAGTAAATAAACATAGTACCACCACCAGTATTTGCATGAGGATTTACCTGGATTGTTATTGGAGAGCTCGCTGGGCTTCAAGGATGATTTTTGAATCAGTTCTTATATAGGATTCAAAAGCTGAGGAAGACCATCGCCCATGATCTTAATAGACCTCTTTCGACTGCTATAGTGGCTGCCCCAATTCTGAAGGAGTGTCCGGTATAGAGAGAGGGGGATAGACTGTAGCTTTTGATAACAGTAGTTAAAGGAGTCCTGAACCAGGCCTTAGAAAGAAGTGCTCCGTTAGGTAATATGAATAGAGAGGTGTAATTTGAAGTTCTAGGCAGATTTTAGGAATTTTTAAAACATAGTTGTGAAGGGACAAAAATTGTTATTGATTTTGAAGTGATAGGGTGACGCCGAAGCCTTGAGCGTCATTCTTAGAGTGCTAAAGAAAGAGTAAAGAATTTAGGCGAGAAGCATAAATAGAAAGAAAAGACCACGGCAGGATCAAAATATAAAAAACTTCTGAACTGAAATTCCAAGGACACATGAAGCCGTAAAAGCAGATAAACACGGCTTTTAGCAAGGTAATAGGCGGGCGTTTTTCTGGAGGTGCTAGAGGATTTAGCTAGGCCTTTGAGTAATAAGCGAACGGAAGTTTGCAGTGAAGAGACTGGAGAATTAGGATTGATAACTTTGCGTAAAATTGAATACCTGCGAGCGATCTACTAATGAAGATATATTTAATTACAATTTCCGTAATTGTAGCTGAGGAAGGAACCACCGGCCGTAATCAGGATGGGAATAGAGGAATCTGGAAGAAAAGCAAAACGTTATAACTGAGACAAAGCAGAAGTATGAGCTTGGAGGGAACCGTGCCTTCGTGAAGTACGGTCTAGCTGGATTAAGCAGATCAACTAATTTAGCATTTCTCTGTTAGAGGAAGGCAGGGTGATGGATCTGAGTTGGCTGAAGGGCAAAGCCATCAGAAGCCTGAAATTAAAGCATGTAGCTAAGGCATTGCAGTGGCAAGGAAGGTGTGTGACCTTAGTTATAAAATTAAACTACTGATTGCCAGATAAAGATCTCAGAATGGCATAAGTGTCTGACGAGAAGATCTGCCTTAATGATGGCAACCTTGCTTCGTTAGCACTAGCAACATAAAGACTCTGGCGACGGCTATAGGAACATTTTCGTGAAGCGCAGATGAAACTAAGCTTGAGTGAACTTGGTAAATGCATCTGGTCTTACTGATCCATGTATCCGAATCTGAGATTGGACATGCACCCTTCGTCTAGCTGGATCGGGTCGCTTAAATTATGCACAGAGTGGGCCAGCGTTAACAGACAAGAGATAAATACCCTGCCTTGAGGAATGATCCTCATAGGGAATTTGGTGAACAAACAGAGAAGCATAAAAGCATATATTTATTTTTTTTATAAACATGTCATGGAAATTCTTAGTGCGAATATAACCAACTATTTTGGCTTCTTAATACGATACTTACCCGAAGTAAGGTGACGGTGTCCCGTCAAGAGCTACTATCATTACCTCAATGATACTTGATGATCTGTTGTCTTTTGAGCGTAGAATCCATTTCTCCGATACGCAGCATATACCTGACATGGCTCCCAAGTTGCTTTTTGTAGAAATGGTTTTATTCATGGCTGGAAGATCACTAGCCACAACAACCAATTGAGTCTCTTGAATAGAAAGATACATGAACATGTAAATCATACGATTGAGTAAAAACAATGTCACTCGAGTCTTCTTCGCTGTGATTAGATCCGGTGATTGGTTTGTTATGATAAAACTAATCAAATGACTGATAGTTTTACTGTGTTTTTTACACAGTTTTACTGTGGCCTTTGACCGGAGCATCCTTGGTCTGCATTTCTCTGTATGTTTAATGTGAAAATACCCATCACACAAAATATTTCTATCAAACATATCAGTGGATTAAAGTAGTCACCAGGAAAGATTGTGGGTTACAGTGATTGTACACATTTTCTAATATTGTAAATCTTATTTACAAAATAAGATTGTAAATTTTAAGTATTAAAGGACCTTAATAATATGAATTAATATGGTGTAAAATAGTTGTTTGTGAAATTTCAACACTTATGTAAATATGTTATTTTTCTTCCATTGTAGATAAATCTACTACAGTGCATGCATAACAGCCAATGGCCAACTTGCTCTCTTTTAGCTCGACTTCTTTCCTTTTTCAGATATGGTCGTATTTTTACATGTTAATAATGAAAAAAACGTTTTTTTTTTTTTGTTTTTTTTTTGTGTATATACTCACACACATTACCGAACTGTTTTTGTCATTGGTTAGTATTTTCCATTAATTTAGTTGTTTTGTAAACTTAATAATTTAATAGTAGTGATGCTGTTCTTTTATGTTTAGAGATAGTTATATTTGCAGAACGATCGTGATATTCATAACATGATATGCCCCCTGGTTAAAGGGTTAGTTCACCCAAAAATGAAAATTCTGTCAGTATTTACTCACTTGTTCCAACCTCGTAAGACCTTCGTTCATCTTCGGAACACGAATTAAGATATTTTTTATGAAATCTGAGAGCTGGATCACTCCTCCATAGGCTTCTAAGGGATTGAAACTTGCCAGCCCCGAAAAGTTATTAAAGATATCGTTAAAATAGTCCAAGTGACTACAGTGGCTCAATCTTAAGTTTATCAAGCGACGAGAATACTTTTTGTGCGCAAAAAAACAAAAATAACTTTATTTCAACTATTCATTTCCTTCTCTGTGGGCCTCTAGTCAGTTAACTTAGTGTGATAGCGTAGAGCTACGTCACACGTAGGCTCACTATTGGCCGACGCTGGTCATGTGTGTGATGCGTGTGACGTACAACAACAGAAGAACTGCGCTATATCACTAGTGAACTGACTCGAGGCCCACAGAGAAGGAAAGGAATAGTTGAAATAAAGTCGTTATTTATTTATTTTTTGCGCACAAAAAGTATTCTCGTCGTTTGATAAACTTAAGATTGAGTCACTTGGACTATTTTAACGATATCTTTAATAACTTTTAGGAGCTGGCAAGCTTCAATCCCTTAAGAAGCCTATGGAGGAGTGATCCAGCAATCATTGCTAGATGTTGAGAAGTCAAGATCTTCCCGCGATCGGGAAATTATTGGTAAATAACATATCTGTAAATGCCGAAGCAATAACGAATTCATAGAGGGGCATGTAACGAGTTGAATTAGGTAGGCTACTGCTCCTTTAAGGTGGAACGCACTCTCTCACTGGCGAGTGAGCAGACGTTATGAGGAGCGCGACCTGTGAATATGGCATATGTATAAGAAGATAGTTTAATGCGACGTGCAGCAGGAGAGACCGCGGGACGAATTCGTCGTCGGAACTTGATCATCGTAAAAAATACGCCGCGTGTCCTGAGACATGTTGGTTGGCAGCTGAACAGGAGCATAATTGGCAGCGTCAGAATCTGCAAACGTACTCGGTTACTGACGTAACCTCGGTTCTCTCTAGAGAGGGAACGAGTACTGCGTAATATCTTACGCTACGGGGGAAAACCTCTTTTCCACGAGATATTGAAGCCAAAAATTATCCTTAATTTTAAATTTATTGTAAAACGCTGTGCGGCAGCATGCAGACATAGGCAAGACGGCTCGCGCGCCTATTGGCTGCCCTGCGGCAACAGCAGCAGCCTATCGAGAGAGGCCCTGCGTGACGTGATACACAATGGGGGCACTTCGCGCCCATTTCGTCACGTCCCGCCAGAATAGGCGTGGCCTTGGCCTATAAATACGCTCGACAGGCTGATACAAATTGGTTTTCATCACTGAAGCGAACCAGCACTGTTGTATGCACGGCAAGATACGCAGTATTCGTTACCTCTCTAGAGAGAACCGAGGTTACGTTAGTAACCGAGTACGTTCTCTTACGAGAGTATCTCTCGTACTGCGTAATATCTTACGCTATGGGGAACACAATGCAACACGCCGTGCGTACTGGGATCCGACACCAAAGTCCCAAGGGCAGTAGCCCGGGGCTCATATAGTGCATAATCACCATAGACTCACAGAGAGTCGGAGAAGAGAGGCTACAAGCATCATTCCCCATGAAATAGCATCCCACAGGAGCTAGTTATGTTAACAGTGTTACACGCAGACAGGGTGAACGTGTTCTATTCTGGCGGGACGTGACGAAATGGGCGCGAAGCGCCCCCGTTGGGTATCACGTCACGCAGGGCCTCTCTCGATAGGCTGCTGCTGTTGCCTCAGGGCAGCCAATAGGCGCGCGAGCCGTCTTGCCTATGTCTGCATGCTGCCGCACAGCGTTTTACATTAATTCAAAATTAAGGATAATTTATGGCTTCAATATCTCGTGGAAAAGAGGTTTTCTTTCGTAAGATATTACGCAGTACGAGAGATACTCTCGTAAGAGAACTCAGACAAATGTAAGTACCAGTTTTTTTTATACTATGAGTGTTAGCACCTGATTGGTTAGAAGTGAGGTAATACGTGACGCGCTGATTGAGTCTTCCTGATAGAACTTACGCTAAAGCTTTCATTGAAGGTTTTGGTACCAGAGGGACTCTCAGAAAAGTGAACCTGATAACTGGAAAGGAAACGACTACAATGGAGAGAACTGTGCTATTGTGAAAAATTCTTCCAACTATTTAAACAATTGGTTTGATGTTTCCTGCAATTATATGTATGTTTATCTGTGAAAAGAAAGTCCGTCAGTGATATCTCATGAAAGAGGTCTTGTTTCATGCACATGTAGAGAAAAGAAAAACATCATGTCTTCTTTTGTATTTGTTTGCTTATTCAGTTAAAATGTTGTAAAATGAATGCAAGGGAGGAAGGGAGGGAGGGAGGGAGGGGGGGGTTGTAGGCGGGGTAGTAATCTCAAATCTAGAATCTCTAAACTGTCAAGAAAACGATACTCGGTTACTAACGTAACCTCGGTTCTCTCTAGAGAGGGAACGAGTATTGCGTAAGTTTAGCTTACGCTACGGGAAAGATTCATCTTCTCGAGATATTGAAGCCAAAAAATTATCCTTAATTTTGTATTCATTGTCAACGCAGTGCAGCAGCTAGCAGACCTAGAGCAGGCCATCTCGCGTGCTCATTGGCTGCCCTGCGGGCAACTGCTGCAGCCTACCAGTGAGCCCGGCGTGACGTCACGCCCAATGAAGGGCGCCCGCGCCTTCATAGCGTCACAGCCCGCCAGAATGGGCGTGGCTTAGCGTACAAAGTAGGGGCTGTAGGCTGACTTCCCTGGTTTTTCGTCGACTGAAGCGAAGTCGCTCGTGGCGCGAGCACGGCCGGTTACGCAATACTCGTTCCCTCTCTAGAGAGAACCGAGGTTACGTTAGTAACCGAGTATCGTTCTCTTACGAGAGGTTCTCTCGTATTGCGTAAGTTTAGCTTACACTACGGGAACACTTGTCAACGCCGTGCGCGCCAAGCATCCACCATGAGACCCCGAACTTTCAGGGGAACCCCATAAGTGGAAAAATAAGGTGGCCAGCCACACGGGCCATCACTTGTACATAAGCACACATAGAGAATACAGAGCGGCGCGCCGGTCTGTATAGGCACATGGCACATACCCTACTAGCGGAGCTCAACCAGGAGAGCTGAGTCACGTGAGAGTGATCTGAGCAGGAAGATCTGGGCAGAATACACCTCTCCTTCACACTGACAAAGTTCAGCCTGCAAGGCAGGAACTTGTAGGTTATAAAACCTGACAAGGTAGACGGGGAGCTCCAGCCCGCCGCTACACATACGTCATGGATAGAAATCCCACTGGACCATGCCCACGACGAGGCCACGCCTCTCATGGAATGAGCCCTGATGCCCAGAGGGCATTGCAGACCTTTTGACGCGTAAGCAGCCACTATAGCGTCCACTATCCATCTGGACAGGCTCTGTTTCGAGGAGGCGAGACCCTTGGTGCGCCCACCAAACGAAACAAAAAGCTGTTCTAAACGCCTGAAGGAGGCGGAGCGCGAAATGTAAAATCTCAGCGCCCTGACAGGGCAGAGGAGATTCACATCACTTTCGCTGTCAGATGCTGGCAGAGCTGACAGCGAAATAACTTGCGCTCTGAATGGAGTGCCCATCACTTTAGGAACATAGCCATGTCTAGGTCTGAGGATGACTTTAGAGTCATTCGGCCCGAACTCAAGACACGACGCGCTGACAGACAGCGCATGCAGATCCCCCACACGTTTTACTGACGACAGTGCAGTCAGAAAGACGGTTTTCAGTGACAGATATTTCAACCCCACAGAGTCTAGTGGTTTGAATGGAAAGGCTTTCAGGGCCTCGAGGACCAATGAAAGATCCCACATAGGAACCGACGGGGGCGCGGCGGGTTCATCCTTCTAGCTCCTCTAAGGAAGCGGATGACCAACTCATGTCTTCCCAGTGACTGGCCGTGCGTCGATTCTGCGAACGCTGCCACGGCCGCCACATATACTTTGAACATTTACATTTTCATTTACATTTATTCATTTAGCTGACGCTTTTATCCAAAGCGACTTACAATTGCTATGTATGTCAGAGGTCGCACGCCTCTGGAGCAACTAGGGGGGTTAAGTGTCTTGCTCAGGGACACATTGGTGTCTCACAGTGGATTCGAACCCGGGTCTCTCACACCAAAGGCATGTGTCTTATCCACTGCGCCATCACCACCACTGTATATGAACATATACAGATGCGCCACCCCGCATGTCCGTGGGTCCAGACCTCTGTCGGTGCACCATCCAGAGAACACCGACCATTTAGACGCATAGAGCCTTCTCGTGGAAGGAGCTCTAGACTGCGTGATCGTGTTCATCACTCCTTATGGCAGGGAAATGAGTACCTGTTGATCAACCATGCGTGCAGAGACCAGCGCTCTGGATGGGGATGCCAGATCGCGCCGCGAGCCTGAGAGAGAATCGGCCACGGAGCTGTACGTGACAGCCGTGCTAGTTCCGGGAACCAAATCTGATTCTCCCAACGCGGGGCTATGAGGAGCACCGAGTGGCGCGTTTCCCTGATTCTCTTGATCACCTGTGGTAACAGAGAGACCGGAGGGAAAGCATATAGCGGGAGGCTGGGCCAAACCTGGGCCAGCGCGTCCTCGTCCTTCGAGAAGAACGTCGGGCATTGAGCGTTGTCTTTTGACGCAAATAGGTCGA
The DNA here is from genome assembly GCA_026230005.1 of Gila orcuttii. NCBI lineage: Eukaryota > Metazoa > Chordata > Actinopteri > Cypriniformes > Leuciscidae > Gila > Gila orcuttii. Next base: position 42,935,848 of record JAPDVR010000010.1, read on the forward strand.
CTTCCGCTCTGCCGAATAGGCGCCACAGCTTCTGGACCGTTTGGGGGTGCAGGGACCATTCCCCTGGGGGAACATTGTCCCTGGACAGTTTGTCTGGGCCGTCGTTCAAATGGCGAGGCACATGCGCCAACCTCAGCGAGCGCAGGTGCATCTGAGACCAAATAAGGAGGCGTTCCGTCAGATTGCAGAGATTTCTGGATCTGACACCGCCCTGACGGTTTACATAGGATACCACAGACATGCTGTCCGAGCGGACAAGAACATGTTGGTCCCGTATGAACGGGAGGAAGCGCTTCATCGCGTTCTCGACCGCTATCATCTCCAGACAGTTTTTGTGAAAACACTTCTCTTGGTCTGACCACTGGCCGAAGACCGGTCTGCCCTCGAACAGCGCGCCCCAACCCGAGTTGGACGTGTCTGTCGAAATGACTTTCCGATAAGAGATGGTTCCCATCATTACTCCCTGCTGGTACCAGTCGGCTACTAACCAGGGCTGCAGAGCCGCTATGCAGGTCTGAGTCACTCTGATTTTCTGGCCGCCAGAAACCCAGGCTTGGCGGGACGCGCGAGCGTTCAACCAGCGTTGGAGCTGGCGCATGCGCAGTAGGCCCAGCTGAAGCACCGCTGCAGCTGATGCCATACAGCCCAACATCCTTTGAAATGTTTTCAAAGGGAGAAAGCTGCCCTTCTGGAAAGATGCGGCTAGGTGGCGAACACGGCGCGCGCGCTGTGTTGATAAACGAGCCGTCATGGTCACCGAGTCCAGTTCTATTCCTAAAAAAGGAAATTGACTGGCTGGGCAGTAATGAGCTCTTGGTCCAGTTGACCGTGAGACCCAAGCTTTCCAGGTGACTGAGAAGCACCGTTCTGTGAGACAGCAGTTCTGTCTCTGACTGTGCCAATATCAGCCAATCGTCCAGATAGTTCATTATTCGCAGCCCCTGACTTCTCAGGGGGGCGAGCGCCGCGTCCATGCACTTCGTAAATGTACGGGGTGCTAAGGACAGGCTGAACGGCAGGACGGTGTATTGATATACCTGACCGTCGAAGGCGAATCTCAACAATTGCCTGTGAAGGGGTATTATCCGAATCTGAAAATAGGCGTCCTTCAGATCTAGAGAAATAAACCAGTCCCTCGGGCGAACGTGCGCGAGGATTTTCCTGGGCGTAAGCATTTTGAACGGTCTTTTCGCAAGTACCTTGTTCAAATGTCTCAGATCTAGGATAGGTCTGAAGGCTCCGTCCTTCATGGGTACGAGAAAATATCGGCTGTAAAAGCCTGACTCGCTCAGAGAAGGCGGCACCTTTTCTATCGCCCCTTTGCACAGTAGCTTTGCTATTACTGCGTGAAGTAGGTGTGCTACTTCCGCATTCACTATCGTCGCGTTCCGGGCTTGAAAGCGCGGGGGACGGCGAATGAATTGAAGTGTATAGCCCTGCTTTATTGTGCTCAGCACCCATTCTGAAATCCCTGGGATAGTTTCCCACGCAGCTATGTGAGCCGCTAGGGGGCGAATGGCCTCCGGGTTCAGATCGCCGCCATTTGCGGGCTTGTGAAACTGAACCGGAGCCGAAAGCGCGGCGCGCGCGCTCTCGGTTCTGGGCAATGGCTGCTCGCTGAAAGCCGAAAACGGCTGATTTATGTGAGATGTCCCAATCATAAGGGATGGGGAACATTCTTTTGTCACTTTTTGACGCGCGAGCAGCGCTCCGGGCGGAAAAGCTTCCTGTAAGCGTGAGCACGTGTGCGTGGGCACGTGACTTACAAGTGTATTAGACGCCCGATCATAATGGATGGGGAGCGTTTCATTAATGCCCTGCGTTTTGTGATAACACTTAAACGCGCGGGCGGAGCCCGGGGGGAGGTTTGTGTTAGCAAGCGTGAACGCACTCTGGCGGGCACGAGACTTACATTCATAACCTGCTTTCTTTTGTGAAACTGACCCGGAGCCGAAAGTGCGGCGCGCGCGCTCTCGGTTCTGGGCAATGGCTGCTCGCTGAGAACCGAAACCGGCTGATTTATGTGAGATGTCCCAATCATAAGGGATGGGGAACATTCTTTTTTCACTTTTTGACGCGCGAGCAGCGCTCCGGGCGGAAAAGCTTTCTGTAAGCGTGAGCGCGTGTGTGCGCTTACAAGTGTATTTGACGCCCCGATCATAATGGATGGGGAGCGTTTTATTAATGCCCTGCGTTTTGTGATAACACTTAAACGCGCGGGCGGAGCCCGGGAGGAGGTTTGTGTTAGCAAGCGTGAACGCACTCAGGCGGGCACGAGACTTACATTCATAACCTGCTTTCTTGATCGTGTAACAGAGCGGGCAGATAGTGGGCACAGACCTGTGGACACATTTCTTACATTCAACACTCGAGCGGCTTTTCTGCGCTTATGAGAGTGTGCTCTGCGAGATTCGGAGTGCTTATGTGTAGGGGTGAACACTGGGGCGTGGGCACTTTCACTACACTTACAACACCAACGGCATGAGCCGGACCAGACATTATACTTTTTTTTTTCTTTTTTTTTTGATTTCTCTGGGTCGCCGTGAATCGGGCGTTTGTGTGCAGGCGAGAGGGTAAACAAACCGCCTCGTTGGCTGCTAATTGAACCACTGCAGTAGCCTGTTTGAAGGGGACTGACAGGAAAATAAACTTTGACGGCGGTCCGGCCGCAGCGGGACACGCGCGTCTTTTCGGAGGCAATGTGTCTGTTAGTAAGCGTGAGCGCTCGTGAGCGGGTACGTAACTTACATTCTTAACCTGACATTATACTCACTTGAGATTTCTCTGGGTCACCGCGAGAACGGCGGATGTGTGCAGGCGAGCGGGTTGCATTACCGGCTCGTTGGCTGCCAAATACACCGCTGCAGTAGCCTTATCTAAGGGGACTGACAGGGCGAGACATTTCGACGGCGGCGCGCAAGCCCGTCCGGGTCATGCAGAGAGCTCGAGAGGGCTCTGCATGACGCGCGAACGGGGACGCGAGGGCGGGGTAGCTCCCTTGTAACGTAAAGAGAGCTAGCCGCGTGCTCGTTGGTCGAACAGAACTGTATAAAAAATTTCCGCTCTTACCACGCATCCAGTACGTCGCGTATGTTGATGCCCGTCCGGGTCATGCAGAGAGCTCGAGAGGGCTCTGCATGACGCGCGAACGGCGACGCGAGGGCGGGGTAGCTCTCTTGTAACGTAAAGAGAGCTAGCCGCATGCTCGTTGGTCGAGTAGAACTGGGAACAGTGTTTGTACGAGGGCGCGCGCGCACAAGTAGTGGGCACGGGACCTACATGTACACAGATGATGCCCGTCCGGGTCATGCAGAGAGCTCGAGAGGGCTCTGCGTGACGCGCGAACGGGGACACGAGGGCGGGGTAGCTCTCTTGTAACGTAAAGAGAGCTAGCCGCGTGCTCGTATGCCAGGATGGAGCAGCATTCTCTCGTGGCGTGTCCCTCGGCCTCATCCTCAGATGCGACGGCAGTGAGGCTCGTGAGCGGCAGCTGCGCGTCGGTGAGGAGGGGCGGGGAAGGCGAAAGCGAGGCTCGAGGGAGGTTCTCCGGCGAGCGCGTCGCTGTGGCCACAGGTTCCGGCTGTCTCAGGGAACGGCGCTTCTTCCTGCGCGGTCCCACAGAGGGCGGAGTGACTGCCGCGGTGTTGAAGGCTTCGAGTCGAGCCCGCAGGGTCGACAGCGGAAGCTCCTCACAGAGCTCGCAGCCCCCGGACGCGAGGGCGAGCTCTGCGTGTTCCAGGCCCAGGCAGAGAGCGCAGATCATGTGGCGGTCTCCGGTGCTGAGCAGGGCTCTGCACGAGCCGCAGGAAGTGCGAGGCATCATTAAAAAGACGCTCGCTGCTCTTTTAGAATATAAAATATATATATATAGCAAGGCAAAGGATACGTCGCCGGATTGCGTAGCTCGCACGGATGGCTGAAGGTGGCGAAGACGGCCGGCTTCCTCAGCGCTGTCCTAAGCTGGCTGTTCGCTGTTCGACGGCGGCGGTGGCTTCTCTCAGATCCAGCGATGCGAAGAGCTCGCTGAAGAGACGAAAAATCAGGGAAGTCAGCCTACAGCCCCTACTTTGTACGCTAAGCCACGCCCATTCTGGCGGGCTGTGACGCTATGAAGGCGCGGGCGCCCTTCATTGGGCGTGACGTCACGCCGGGCTCACTGGTAGGCTGCAGCAGTTGCCTGCAGGGCAGCCAATGAGCACGCGAGATGGCCTGCTCTAGGTCTGCTAGCTGCTGCACTGCGTTGACAATGAATACAAAATTAAGGATAATTTTTTGGCTTCAATATCTCGAGAAGATGAATCTTTCCCGTAGCGTAAGCTAAACTTACGCAATACGAGAGGACCTCTCGTAAGAGAACTGCATTTCTGTTGCTCAAACAGTAAAGCATGGCGCTAGCAACACAAATGTCATGGGTTTAATCCCCAAATGCATGAACTGATCAAATGTATTATCTTGAATGCAATGTATGTTGCTTTGGATAAAAGCGTCTGCCAAATGCATAAATGTAAATGCACAAGCAGCTTTTTATATTGAGTGCACTTATATCCCATCTTGTAGTCATTTTTATGCTCTTAAGAGCAGGAGCGAAGCATATGATTTCTGTCATGTTTTAGACAAACAGCTTTTTTACCTAAAACAACTTTCCAAGAATTTTTCTAAGCTAGAAATAAGTCTTCTTTTCTGAAAATTTTTTCAAATGGTCATGATGCTTCTGCATAAGCATTATAAGGATGAGATGTTTTTTAATATTCTGTGTGAAACTGTGCTGTAGTCAGCAGATGACATTGCACTTCTGAGACTTTCCTATGTGCTAGCTTATAGCCTATAAATAAAATATATATATATACTGACAATCTGTTTTTACTTTGAGTATGCATCTAAAATAACTGTAAGAAATAAACCTTTAAAGTTAGAACATTTTTTTTATGTGGTTTAAAATTGCAGCACTTAAACGTGTAGCATTTACAACTCCCGACCCAATTACTTGTGTCTAGGAAATTATAAAAGAAATTCAGTGACAAGTGGGACGAATATTTAAATGTCTCATTAGTTATATATCAATAGGTTACACAGGTATTTTAATTCGGCAGCACTTGTACACAATTAAATTAATAACTGATTACCCCTTCATTTGCTCATGCCTGAATTTAACCTGTGATGTTTTACTGTTGTCTTTTTAAAACCACACTGCTACAGGTGAAGGAAAAGTGGCAAAACTACAAGATATTTTCACTTCTGATTTGTACAGTGACAGAAATGAGAACAATTTTGAACATGGCTTCTCTGGAGATTGAAATGTGCACTTCTTCTTCATTATATTTTTTACATTTTACATTTTGGGGTAAACAAGTGGTGTGACAGTGTCATTATCATGTTTTAATTCATAATCAGTCTCTAAATTAAATTGTATATAATATTTATCATGAGGGCATGAAACATTTCACCTCTGCTTACTAAGCTTCAGGACAGCTGTCAGAACTTTTGCACATGCAAGGCTCTGATCCAAAACCTACTGAGCTGTCTCACTGTCTATAGGCAGCTCCCTAAATTTGGAACACTTAATAGGTAGCAGCATGTGCAACACAATTAATGCTCACATGGAGACTTGTAAGGACAAATTCTGAACTGCGTTGTTGCGGCACTTGAGAAAAAGGGATGCCATTTGTTGAATAGTTTCAAACAACAGTGAACAACTGAATCCCTTCACAAGGTGCTCATCTAGAGTTGAGCGATAGAACGATAACAATATTACACAATATAATTTTCCTTGATAAAATTATAACAAAAGTTTGATAAGTGTTGCTGTGAATGTTATACTGTGAATGTAATGAAGTTGTTCAAATTCTGATGAGCTGTTAACCAGGATCATTGTGATCGATAGACATGTTTCTTGGTTCAGTGACTGAAAGAGCCTTTGAGAACCGAAATCGTTCAGATCTGATTTTGAAGCTGTTCAACAGAACTTTAAAGAAGAAAAGAAAAGAAAAATACTGAAACGGATCTTTTATTAGGCCACGTAACCACATGTCTGCAAAGACTACTCACTGAATTCCATTGATGGGAAGAAATGCCCTCAGTAGCTACGCTTCCATTACCCTCAATTTCGCAAAAACTCCCATGTAACGCAAAAGTTTTTTACGCTCGCATGAGGTGGTTTTTCATGCATTTCGAAAAAGGATTATTTTGCAAAACTGCAATTGAAACACTTTTTTCACATTTACAGGTCACCTGGCATATGTAAAAGTCGATCATTCTTTCAAGATGGTGTAAACAGTGTTAAAATTTTCAATGTTATAAAATGTTTTATAAACAGACAACCCCCCTATTTTTTAATGTGAACACCAATAGAATTACCTAACCAAACCCGATGCAAAAAGATTCCAGCGACAAACAATTTGACTGTTCACATCAGACGCGACTCGACTATGGGATGTGATAAAAATCACAGCCAATCAAAAGAGTGTGTGGGCGGCTCTCTCGGCAAGCTCGCTGCACTCGCAACGAAATGCAGTAGGCCTACATTATCAAATTCATGAATATTACACCATTTTAACATTATTAAAAATACATACTGAGTTACTGAAACAATCGTTGTCATAGAATACACAATGAGTTGACAGTTTGAACATTCTTGTTCACTTTTATTTATTTTGAAGATCTGAGGTGAATTATTGCTTTTAGTAGGCCTACGGCTATAAAATACACGCAAAATTATTTTCAATCTCACACAGACGCTTTTAACATTAAATAAAGAACATAAACAGTACCTGAGATTATCATAGTTTTGTTGTTGTTCTAGCCACGACGTCACAGAGATAGAAACCGTTTCTAAAATAGTATCATTGTGTGTCGCCATTGCGGCTGGTTAGGACAAAAACTCTGATTAACATGGAAAATATACCTTTTATCGCGTGTTATATGTTGGTATAACACTATTATTGGACTAGCATTCTCCCGGGTGTGATCTCAGAAGTAAACTGACGTGCCAAAAGACAAAAGGGTCTCTTTTATTGTTTCACAGGTACACAGTGCTTCACTGTCTGTGTGTCCTTTGCTGCCAGCCCTGATATCCACTAGGTCTGAGGCCGGTAACAATGGCGTAGCATGTTTGGACAGAAGACGAGACAGAGTTCTTTATTAAACTCAAAAAAGACAAAGGGTTATGGGAATAAGAAAGGAATAATTGACCAATATCATTAAATTAATAGGGACAAATGTCCCTAATTATCTTTACATTATTTTTCAATAATTATTTTTACATTATTTATCAATAATACAACACCCCTGAGTCAATTATTCTGCTTATACTACAGTTGCCACGCCTCACAACACTGTTCAGATGATGTATTTCAAGACATTTGTCAGGTTTTGTCCTTAAAACGCTCTGTTGCTAATTCCAAAACGTCATTTTAGAGCTTAAAATGAAGGCTTGAGCCAACAAATTGAGATCCCATCGTTGGTACATCAACATGACGTCAAAGGTGACCGACTGAAAGGGAAGGAGGGTTACATACATAACCGAGGCGTTATCAAGCGTGTATGAATTTCCCGTCTGTGCGTCTCTCAACATTGTTCGGCAGCAGCATATAATAGCGAAACTGAAATACTAACTTAAAAATAGTTGTAAAATGTACTGTAAGTAAAAATTGTAACGATCACCAGCTGGAGTGCCCTCGAGAGCCACCAGAGGGCGCTCCACAATAGACTTTGATCACTTCCTCACTAACTACATTTCCCATAACTCACTCCCCGGATTCATCAGCATTCATCATTTCATTCACCTGTGTCTCATCACCTGGTTGGTCTCTGATTGCATTCACCTGTTTCTCATCACCCTGTTAGTCCTTGTCTATTTATACCATGTTCATTCATTCACTCACCGCGAAGTCTTGTTTAAGTGTTACACTGCATTTCTGAGCATTCTTATGGTTTTCTTGTCTCTTGGTTTTGGATATCTTGCCCTGTTCCCTGGATTACTCTCTTGCCTCTGGTCCCTGCCTGTTTTGTTTGTTTCCTTGTTTATCTGTTTTGGACTGCCTGTCTGTGTATGACCCTTGCCTGTACATTGGATTACGCCTCTGGATTGCCCTCAAATAAAGCTGCGTTTGGATCTCAACCCTCTTCTCAGAGTAGTTCGTAACAAAAATGTATAGAACATTTTTTTTTCATTTACAAATTAATTGACATGACAAAAATAAATATACTGAACAATTTATTTTATTTCATTTACAAATTATAACTTTTACACTAGGGGGCACTATGACACATCTTCCTAAAGAGGAATTAATCTCCTTATCAAAAGACATGATGAAGATGAAGCAGAAACAAGTGATAGCATATGTAAGCAGATGCATATGTAAATAATGCAATTATCAACATTAAACAGCAAATAAATCAAAACTGCCTAATGTTCCTGAATGAAATGTCGACCCAGGACGAGCTACAGGACTGTGACGCTGTGAGGGTGTTGATGGACTTGATCTATTCTACTCCATCTGTGTTTTGATCATTGCTCTGAATCCCATCCAGTGACAAAAACACGTTTTTCTCAGCTTTTTGCTCAAAATGTTGTTTTTTATGAAACTTACACACATTCAATTGTTGATAAAAGAAAATCCATGAAGCTAGAATTTTTTTCATTACTGTAAATATTAGGTCAACATGAAAAATTAAACCATTTTTACTTCCATAACGCAGCATATTTCTGAGTGAAACTGAATGAAAGGCAGGAATTTTTGCATCTGCAAATGATTTATTAATTTAGAAAACACTTTAATCAAGTTTTGATATTGTGTTTGTTGTTTGAAATTGTAGAGAAATTATGTAATGTTTCATGTCATTTTTGCCATGCTCCTATTGTATAAAAAAATTTGTATTCTTTTTCTTCAGGCTCATTACTTCATTATTTCCTCTCTGTATGATTGTGGATAACATTTTATGTGACTTCCTTATTCTGAACAAACTCAAGCATCACACAAGTCTCAGTGGATACGTCTTCTGTTAGGCTCATGAAATGGATTCAATCTATGAAAATTCTGATTTCATACTTTCAACAGTTGCTTCAGATGAAAAATGCTCTCAACATAAACGTAAGGTTGAGGATATTAGTATATGTATTAGAATTTCTATTTCTTATATTTAGCACTGCAGTAACCGTGTAAGGTTTTATATGTTCGTTCAACAATTACACATTTGGCATATGCTTTTGTCCAAAGCGACTTACAGGTCCTTCTCAAAAAATTAGCATATTGTGATAAAGTTCATTATTTTCCATAATGTAATGATAAAAATTAAACTTTCATATATTTTAGATTCAATTGCACACCAACTGAAATATTTCAGGTCTTTTATTGTTTTAATACTGATGATTTTGGCAAACAGCTCATGAAAACCCAAAATTCCTATCTCAAAAATTAGCATATTTCATCTGACCAATAAAATAAGTGTTTTTAATACAAAAAAAGTCAACCTTCAAATAATTATGTTCAGTTATGCACTCAATACTTGGTCGGTCGGGAATCCTTTTGCAGAAATGACTGCTTCAATGCGGCGTGGCATGGAGGCAATCAGCCTGTGGCACTGCTGAGGTGTTATGGAGGCCCATGATGCTTCGATAGCGGCCTTAAGCTCATCCAGAGTGTTGGGTCTTGCGTCTCTCAACTTTCTCTTCACAATATCCCACAGATTCTCTATGGGGTTCAGGTCAGGAGAGTTGGCAGGCCAATTGAGCACAGTAATACCATGGTCAGTAAACCATTTACCAGTGGTTTTGGCACTGTGAGCAGGTGCCAGGTCGTGCTGAAAAATGAAATCAGATGGAAGCATGAAGTGCTCCAAAATCTCCTGATAGCTAGCTGCATTGACCCTGCCCTTGATAAAACACAGTGGACCAACACCAGCAGCTGACATGGCACCCCAGACCATCACTGACTGTGGGTACTTGACACTGGACTTCAGGCATTTTGGCATTTCCTTCTCCCCAGTCTTCCTCCAGACTCTGGCACCTTGATTTCCAAATGACATGCAAAATTTGCTTTCATCCGAAAAAAGTACTTTGGACCACTGAGCAACAGTCCAGTGCTGCTTCTCTGTAGCCCAGGTCAGGCGCTTCTGCCGCTGTTTCTGGTTCAAAAGTGGCTTGACCTGGGGAATGCGGCACCTGTAGCCCATTTCCTGCACACGCCTGTGCACGGTGGCTCTGGATGTTTCTACTCCAGACTCAGTCCACTGCTTCCGCAGGTTCCCCAAGGTCTGGAATCGGTCCTTCTCCACAATCTTCCTCAGGGTCCGGTCACCTCTTCTCGTTGTGCAGAGTTTTTTGCCGCACTTTTTCCTTCCCACAGACTTCCCACTGAGGTGCCTTGATACAGCACTCTGGGAACAGCCTATTTGTTCAGAAATTTCTTTCTGTGTCTTACCCTCTTGCTTGAGGGTGTCAATGATGGCCTTCTGGACAGCAGTCAGGGCGGCAGTCTTACCCATGATTGCGGTTTTGAGTAATGAAACAGGCTGGGAGTTTTTAAAAGCCTCAGGAATCTTTTGCAGGTGTTTAGAGTTAATTAGTTGATTCAGATGATTAGGTTAATAGCTCGTTTAGAGAACCTTCTCATGATATGCTAATTTTTTGAGATAGGAATTTTGGGTTTTCATGAGCTGTATGCCAAAATCATCAGTATTAAAACAATAAAAGACCTGAAATATTTCAGTTGGTGTGCAATGAATCTAAAATATATGAAAGTTTAATTTTTATCATTACATTATGGAAAATAATGAACTTTATCACAATATGCTAATTTTTTTAGAAGGACCTGCATATTATATTCAAGGTATAAATTTGATCCATTCATGTGTTCCCTGCGAATCAAACACTGTCAACTCTGTCAAGTTACACTCTTGTTGTTTGGGCGCAAAATGACCCCACATTGAAAATGAATGGAAAAAGTGAACAAAAAAATATATATATATATATATTTTTTTTTTATTTTTTTTTTTTTTTTTCATTTGTCAAAACAAAATCAATAAATCCAGCATACATCTGAAACTTTTCACACAGAAATGAAGGTCTGGTACTAGAGCACAAATGCAATGTAGAACAGACATGCTCACTCACACACAGACACAGACACGGACGGACACACACATACACACAGGTGTGACTGCAGCAGAGAACTTTTAGCAAATTTAGCAAATTAAATCACCCACAAATAGAACACTATGAAGGAGTGAGACCTAATGCATACACATGGACACACACGTGCAGAGAGAGAGAGATGAAAGATGAAGACTGACCTTTTCCAACTTCGAGAAAGTTTACGCTGAGATGTACACTGTAGCCCGGATTTTATATCTAATAAAGAATTTATTTACAATTTAATTAAGTTATTTAAGTTTGATTGCATTACTAATAAAATATAAGCAGATTCTACTATTGGTGGACTATTGGTATAAAATGTTTTAAGGTATAAAATGAACAAAAGTTCATTCTATGCTAGCACTATGGCAGAATGGTACACTCTTCAGGAGACCGTGGATTATCTGCTTGATTCCGGTGAAAATGAAGGAGGCCTGGACCAACAAGGTATGCATGTTCTCGTGCAGAGGATATAAAGTAAACTTTTTTATATTTTTTTCCATTGACAATCCAAAATATCATGGTTGAGATGACAAATATGTAAGGAAACCATGCATGGTGATGACTGGAGAGCTGTGGACTGGACAGACATTGAAGCATTTATTGGTGTGCTCATTCTTGCGGGAGTTTATCTGTCAAACAATGAGGCCCTGTCCAGTTTGTGGGAAGATGAAATTGGACGTGCAATTTTTCGGGCTGTCATATCGCTACAAAGATTCAATGTTGTCAAGAGTCATCCGATTTGATGACAGATCCAAAAGATGCGCACGGTGTGAAACTGACAAGCTGGCAGAAATTTGTGATGTCTGGAATCAATGGGTTAAGCATCTCCCACTAATGTTCAACCCTGGTGAGTGCCTGGTGCCATTTAGAGGTAGATGTGCGTTCAAGCAGTACATGCCCAGTGAGCTGGCTGAATATGGAATCAAAATCTGGACAGCATGTGATGCCAGGACAAGCTACGCATAGAACATGCAGGTGTACACCTAAAAGCCTCAAGGTGGACAGCCAGAAAAAAATCATGGCATGCGTGTGGTCCTTGAATTGACCACTGGTCTCCAAGGTCACACAAACAACTTCATCATGTCATTCCCTTGGCCAGGAGCCATGGGCAGAGGGTGAACCAAATCTAGATGTGATTCCTTCTTAAAAATAGGAGGAATCAACTTAAAAACTCTAAAAACTTTTTTTTAAAATCAATTTAAATAGAATATTATGAAATAGTTACATGTTGCCCATCAACAATCTCTACATCCCAGAATAAACACTCTTGTAATTAAAGGGATAGTTCACCCAAAAATGAAAATTCTGTCAGTATTTACTCTCCCTCATGTTGTTCAACCCCGTAAGACCTTCGTTCATCTTCGGAACACGAATTAAGATATTTTTGATGAAATCTGAGAGCTGGATCACTCCTCCATACTAGTCCATAGGCTTCTTCAGGGATTGAACTTGCAGGCCCCGAAAAGTTATTAAAGACATCGTTAAAATAGTACGCTATTACACTAAGTTAACTGACTAGAGGCCCACAGAGAAGGAAATGAATAGTTGAAATAAAGTCGTTATTTTTGTTTGTTTTTGCGCACAAAAAGTATTCTCGTCGCTTGATAAACTTAAGATTGAGTCACTGTAGTCACTTGGACTATTTTAACGATGTCTTTAATAACTTTTCGGGGCCTGCAAGTTCAATCCCTGAAGAAGCCTATGGACTAGTATGGAGGAGTGATCCAGCTCTCAGATTTCATCAAAAATATCTTAATTCGTGTTCCGAAGATGAACGAAGGTCTTACGGGGTTGAACAACATGAGGGAGAGTAAATACTGACAGAATTTTCATTTTTGGGTGAACTGTCCCTTTAAAGTGGTTCTGTTCACAAACCACTATAATTTGAACAGGCAAGCATATGTGTGATTTGGCATGGCAGACAGTTCGAATAATAAATAGCCTAACCATAGCCTTACCTAATGCAGCAAAAACATACGTAGGAGGCGTGCATACAAACGCTCCCTTTATAATCACTAAGCTGTCACTTTCTTAATTCATAGCAATCTCACAAAGTTCTGCTAATCGATTAAGCTGACGGTACAATAAATATCTTATTTAGCCAAAATGTCTACATTTTTTGTTACAAGTTGATGAATCAAAAAAAAGAAAAAATATATTTATCTCGTTTATGTTTTATCATTTAATCATTTATATCTCAAATATCATTTGATCAAATGTAATCAATCATATTTTAAGAAATCATATAGTTTGATGTGTTTATCATTATTAGCATTTGAAATGTATGTTCAATGCTTTTCTCCTAGAAGTTTCCGATAGACAGACCACAGTAGAGCGAATGTTTCAGTTAGTGACAAAAGATGTTATCTTGGCATGGTGGCAAGGGACATGGTGTATAGCAGTTTCTTTCTTTGTATTGAGATTAACGACTTTCTGACACATATTGTGGTACGGTACAATATGTGTTTGTGTTCACACCCTAGGGTGCAAAACCATAAAAGCTTCAAACATATGAAATATATGTTTCATATGTATCTATGTCTTGTTCCGCTGAGCAACAGTGTAAAAAGTGTTCAGTTCACCCATTGCCTTAAAATTAAGTAAATAAATGTAATGCTTAATTGAAACAAAATAAGTTATGTGAACTTGACAATTCCACATTACTTAATTGTTTTAATTTAGCATGAAGTTTATTTACTTAGCAACAGGTTTTTCCTAAAAAAAGTAAATTTAATTAAGTCAAGATCAGTTAAGAGGGAGACATTTCTTCATTGCAACCTGTCTTTTCAAAGAGAGATCTCTCAACAACTTTACTTTTCTTTAGGCAAGAATATTATACTGAGAGTGTGACATATTTTATTTAGAAAAAAGCCTCAGGGGGTACACTGCTCTAAAAGGTTTGAGGACCACTGCTCTAGGGGAACACCTGCCCATAGAAACACAGGGTCTGACCATGGGCTGAAGGTTTGGCGACGGGCTGGGGTAATTTGGGCAGTTCCTGCTAGTGACAAAAGAGAGGGTTGAGGGTGGCAAGATATAGTGTTGCACATCACCAACTGCACCCTCTTGGGACCCAGAGATAGAGGAAACTGCTCTTTCATTAAAAAGTTGGGTACCGCTGGCAGCCAACGGCGGAACAGAAACAAAACTGAACAAAAGATTCTCCACCCGGCCCTCCTCTGGGGGAAGAGCAGCTCTGTCCATCTCCGGGTCGCCCGTCTCAGGGGTGGTGTTTCACCGACCGCTTGGAGGATTAGCGGCTGAGACGGGTGGTGTTGTCTTCCTGCGAAGGCTCGATGTCACGGCTGAGCTGGCCGCGCCAGAGCGCTTGCTTTTTTCCCGCAATGGAACAGACGCCCTTGGCGACGAGCAGACTGAGGGGCAGCTTACGATGGCCTGGTAGCATTTCAGAGCGGGCTCTTGATTGCCTGAACCTGCTTCTAGACTGCCAAGAACTGCAGGGCACGCTTGTCAAGAGAGAGAAGGCAACCTTGTGAGATGGGAGCATCGAGACTGAGTTTTGTTGACATCTCACACCCACTAGCGTAGCCAGGAATCACAATGTAGGTGGGCCCAGAGAAAATCGGGTGGGCACAGCCTAAAATGCATCTGTGATCAAAATAGGCCAACACAACTAGGCTACACCTGCTTGAATACACCACAGTTTAAAGGGCCCCTATTATGGATTTTTGAAAATTACCTTTAATGTAGTGTCAGGGCTCCAGACTAACTTTTCCACTGGTTGCACTGGTGCTACCAACTTTCTCAGTTGAGAACCAGCATAGGATTTGGTTGCACCAATATTTTTTTTTTTTTTTTTTTTTTTTTGCTACATGCCATGGGATTAATCAATGCATGCTGATGAATAGTGGTCTTAATCTGCATACCCTAGTTTTACACTGATGTCAAAAGACTGACAGTGACAAGACCTCATGCTAGCAAAATGTTTAACTATCAAATCAAAAAACTCTAAAAAAAATATAAAAAAAGACTATTAAAAAAACATGTATGTTCTTTTCATTTGTATATGCCTTAATTCCTGAATTCCTAATTGGCGCGTTTCACCATCAGTGTGCAATGCGCTTGATGTGTACGTTCGTTAATAAATAAACTGCAAGTGTATTGCGGAAGAACATTGTAGCCGGAGCTACTTCTCTCCGTTAATGTCTATGGCGAGTCACTGGGCAACTCCGCAGCCGAGCCGACCCCGGGATAAAATAGTCAGAATATAAACACTTATTATAGGTGTACCGTAGTGATTCAGGATAAGTCAAAAACACGGTTTGGAAAATGGATTCATGATGTACTCATTCATTTTGAATAGGGGTGTCACGATTCTCCAAATCCTCGATTCGATTACATTTTCGATTCTAAGGTCACGGTTCGAATCGATTCTCGATTTTTACTTTTTTTTTTTTTTTAAGCACAGGTTGCTGTTGCTCCTAAAAAGCTGACATCAGTTCATCACAATCTCACACATCTCTGTTATTATCAATAAAGCTGACTGCACAATGAATCTTTCATAATATATAGCCTACACTTTGTTTGTTATAATTAGAGGATTTGCCAGCTTACAGAATTTAGCACTGAACAAAAAGTCCGTTTTGAGCGGTGAGGAGAGTCTATCTTAAATGCTTCTGATTGGCCATTGCGTTCAAGAAATCAACACATATGTCTTTGATTGGCTAAATCGCTCAACGCTGCAAACATGTTATAAATAGAAACTCTGGCCTGTAAATCGTTTCTATTTTGTTTTAGTTGTTCTTGTTGCTTTTCTGCAACAGATAAATAAAAATGTATTAGTTTTTATATGTTTTATTCATAGATATTTCTAGTTTGCGGGAGTCCCGCGAATCGTTTTATTCTCCCGCACACACAGAGAGCATTACCGTCCGCGCTCGCACTCGGCCATCAAATCTAGTCCCGCGCCGCACTCTGTTGCGTTGGGAGTGCACGTCTATAGATCAAGAGCGCGGCCCGAGGATAGTGACGGGAAATATCGGCCCGGGTCGGGCCAAGTTCGGGCTCGGGCATAGAATCTAAGTTAGAGGACTCACAGCCTTTCAACACGTGTGTTTGTTTTTTTCCGCGCTGTGATGAGTCAACCCGGTATCACGGTAAAGCGTGTAATACACACGCTGGTCCACTAGCGGATGCGTGTCAGGGTCACGCTTTGCCTCCTCAAGGCGTGAACATGACACGCATGAATGAAGGTTGAGTACCAGCAGGGGGCAATAATTTCCTCTATGCCAACAACTCTCCACGGACCAAATAGAAGCGATATAGTGCATTCTCCAAAATTCCCGCGTCGTTCAGGTCGGTCAAAGCCATATTTGTATTACGGTGCTGTCATTTAAGAAATCTACGTTGCTATAGCCTAACGTTATATTTGTGTGTATGAAGACTGTGGAGCTTTTTAATCTATGGTGCTGTTAACGTTACTGTGGTCAATAACTTCAGTGGAAATTGGTATTAATTGGCTAATTAATTAATCACAGAAAGCTGCTGTCGATCCTGAAATATCGATACTGATGTTGTATCTATTCTAAAGGATAGATCCTCACATAAAACCAGTAATTTTATTCATTTTGAACGAATTTATTTTATTCAGAAATGATGCAATAAATCGATTATACGTGACCGTAAAGGCCTTTACATTGTTACACACACACACACACACACACACACATATATATATATATATATATATATATATACATATACATATATATCATATAAGGTGTTCTAATAATTATGATGCTGAAAATTCAGCTTTGATCTCAGGAATAAATTACATTTTAACATATTCAAATAGAAAACAGATCGCCTATTTTAAATAATATTTCACAATTTTAGTTTTTACAAAGATTTACT
The DNA here is from genome assembly GCA_026230005.1 of Gila orcuttii. Lineage (NCBI taxonomy): Eukaryota > Metazoa > Chordata > Actinopteri > Cypriniformes > Leuciscidae > Gila > Gila orcuttii. Next base: position 42,952,856 of record JAPDVR010000010.1, read on the forward strand.
GTATTTTTGATCAAATAAATTAAGCATTTGTAAGCATATTAGACTTCTTTTAACATTAAACATCTTACCGACCCCACATGTAAAATTTACAATAATTATTCTAGTTTGTGCAATTAGATTTAGTTTTTATTGATCGTTAAAGTTCATATACATAGTGTTATGTTCTGTAATTGATGTTAATAAATCTGTCAGAAGAAAATGTGCAAAATTGGGGGTACAACACTGTAACCCTTTAAAAACAATAACCATACAGGCGCATCGAGAGGACAAATCACAAAATCTTCTAGTGGTCATGAAAATGTATTCAGATTAAGCATATTAATGATGCATTCACCTCATTTATCACGACACAATGCTTCTGTTCATGAATGCAGCTTACATGCTGAATATGCAATAACAGCAGCATCACAGTTATCTTCTTTATTTTGTTACAGTTATATGTATAATATGACAAATCTAGGAATCTTTGCTGCAAATTAATTAACTATGTTTTTGTTTTCCTTTGTCCAACAGCTCCTGTTTTTACCCACCATCCTTCCCTGTTACCTCCACCTGTCTATCTTTATAAGAAACCAACGGCTCTTTTAAGAGCCCCTCTTCTATCTCTCTCTCTCACTCTCTCACTCTCTCTCAGTCTCAGTCTCTCACTCTCAGTCACTCTGTCTCTCACTCTTAGTCTCACTCTCAGTCTCTCGCTCTCAGTCTCACTCTCAGTCTCTCTCTCTCTCACACACACACACACACACTATCTCTCTTTATTCCTCTCTTCCAGAAGCCTGGTGTTTTCAAGTAGCCTAAGTATTGCATTTTTTTATTTAAATCTTGTTCTGTTTTGGTTGTGTGAAAGAAGTTCTTCACAAAATCTGTCACTCTCTTACTTTATCTATAATAGAAATGCCAGGCCAGGGGTCAACCAGGCGAACGTCTCAGGTTACGACTGTAACCTATGTTCCCTGAGAACAGGGAACGAGACAATACGTCAACGACGTTATGGGGAACGCCTCAGGCGTGACAGGTGTCTGAAATCACTATCAAATCACGTCAATCATATTGACCGGCGACAGCCCGTGAATCATTAGCGTGAATGATTAACGTGCGACCTGGAAGTATAAAGGGGCGCCTTGCACACATGACAAATCACCTTATCGTCTGAAGGGACTGTACGGTAGGCAAGCCCCGAGGCATGGCAGGGAGACGTATTGTCTCGTTCCCTGTTCTCAGGGAACATAGGTTACAGTCGTAACCTGAGACGTTCCCTTTCGAAGGGAACTCAACAATACGTCAACGACGTTATGGGGAACGATATACCAACTCCGCCATGCTAAGGGGAGTGCATGCCAAGTGGCAGTGACAACTGTCAGAACCAGCAACTTCAAATGAAACGCTAGAACCACTCACCCTCAGGTCACACTGGGCTGTCAGTGACAGCATTCCCTACGGTCATAGCCCAAGCTACAGCCTACAGAAAAACCTTCATAAACATGGTTAAATAAAAAGGTCTACCTGGGCCGGCTCCGGGCCTGGAACCACAGCTTCCGATTAGAAGGGGTCCCTTCTAGGGAATGTGGCTAGGGAACCCAAAGGAACCCCAGCCAGTCACTATTCAGGGGAACGTACTCACCCCGAAATGCCACCAGGACGGCCTGACCTGGCGTCAGTACATAGACACTAGTCTGGCCAAATCCTGTCTGTCTGAAGACAGAGCCTCTGGACAACAAAGCCTTAAGAAAGGCATCCAACCCGAGGGACTGCGAAGCTGGCAGTGAACCACTCGGCCCGGATCTCAGAGACGGGATATCCCGGAGAGTATGACTCAGCATAGTGCTTTCCAACCCTTGCTAGCGAGGGGAGTTTCTCTACTCGATCCACGGATCAACCCAGTGTCTGTGTTTCAAAACACTGAGGAGGCCTGTGAAGGCCTAAGGGCTGATCTAACTGGGAGGCCTCACGAGAGGCCTACGACCGTCTGACCAGACTCAGGAAGCCGCATGCTCATAGAGACCCTCGGTGAGGGGAGCACAGGTCTGCCTGGTAGGCAAACCAGGCTGTAGGCAGAAAAAGTTCCGGGAGGGAACCAATAGCAGAGAATGAACACTTTAGCGAGCCAGGGCGCAAGCTCGCCTTCAGCAGCTGCCTATTAAGGCTAGCTGAAACTGATAGCAAGAGACCACTAGCTTCATAAACCCAGCACCACTAGGGAACGTTACAGGGAGGCCCGGAGAGGCCTACTACCTGATAGCCAACGTAAGTGGGAATTCACCTTCAGAGAGGCCCGTGAGGCCTACTACCTGATAACCACAGTAAGTGGGGTGCTCACCTTCAGGGAGGCCCAGAGAGGCCTACTACCTGATAACCACAGTATGTGGGGTGCTCACCTTCAGAGAGGCCAAGAGAGGCCTACTACCTGATAACCACAGTACGTGGGAACTCACCTTCAGGGAGGCCCGGTGAGGCCTGCTACCTTATAACCACAGTATGTGGGGAGCTCACCTTCAGGGAGGCCTGGTGAGGCCTACTACCTGACCGTACTCATTCAAGGAGGCCTGGAGGAGCCTACTACCTGATAGTCACAGCATGTGGGAACTCACCTTCAGGGAGGCCTGGTGAGGCCTACTACCTGACAGCCAAATATTTGGGAGCTCACATTCAGGGAGGCCCAGAGAGGCCTACTACCTGATAGCCAACGTAAGTGGGAATTCGCCTTCAGGGCGGCCGGGTGAGGCCTACTACCTGATAACCATCTTAAGTGGGAATTCACCTACAGGGAGGCCTGAGTGGCCTACTACCTGATAACCACTGGTAGCTTTGAGCCCTGAGTCCGAGTGATAGTATAAGGTGGCCTGCTAGGCCAGCCAGCTGGGGACTTGCCTATCAGGGAGGCCTGGTCGGGCCTACTAGCTAATAGCAAATCATATTCTGCCATAAAGTACACTGTTGGGAACCATACTACACAAGCTGTCCCACAATGTTGGGACTCATCTCCGAGGAGGCCTGTTTAAAGGCCTACTACCCATTAGGGAGTCAACTGCCCGAACCACCAAGGCCAACCACGTAAAGTGAGCTGGCCTACAGTGCCCTCTAGGGGGCTGTCCAATCAAGGAGGCCTGCTGAGGCCTACTACCTAATGGCGCAGCCTTCGTTGGCAGAAAAAGCTGTTTACACAGCGCCTACAGCATCCTGGTGCCTAATCACATTGCCCATGGCAGTGTACTCCGCAAGAAAGCTAGCACCCTTAAAAACAAGGGGAGTACAACATACACCACTCTGCCTCAACGGAGGCCCCAAACAGTCAGGGGCCTACCATCTATGCATGGGCGTCAGCTCAGGGCAATGCTCCGGCTTCAGGGGAGCGTACTTCGACCAAAGAAGAAGTGAAGCTTACTTCATACTCGACCCGAGCCACAGTGGTGCGAGGTAGGATAAAACAGAACTGGGAGTGAAGCGCTCAGACCTACCCTGAATCACAGGGGAATACTCAAACCTCAGCTGAGGTTACCATTTTTTTGCGGGCCTGCCAGCGGCTCTAGGGGTGACAGAAATGTATCTGTGCCCAACCTAGGGGAGTGGGGCTTGACTTGAAAGCCACCACCTAAGACCCAGCGCTTGAGCAGTAGCTCAGCGAGGTAACTAAAGCCTATACTGGCGGCCTAACCAGTTCTGCACGGCAGGGTCGGGCAGACAAATCCAGTCTTCTCCGTGAAGTGAAAAGACGGCCAAACCCTGCTCAATAAAGACATAAACAGATGGAGGCCAGTTTGAGGCCTACCACGTCCTTATAAACCACCTCTCCACCAAGCTGCATTACTCTAGTCGCCCCAGAATGCAGAGAAGGGGGCGGGCCTTGGCCTAACGACTCCCGTGGGAGGAGGCTGTTATACGGGGATGTTAGAAACATACATTCACAAATTGAAGAGTCAGAGGAAGAAATGCTAAACCAAGCAGAGCGCCTCAATATCCCAGGTACAGCCTAGGCCAGCTACAGAGGCGGCCCTGGTGAGGGCCAGCCTGCAAGCACAGATCTATCTGAGGGCTCGGAGGAGCCACAGCCACTAAAGAATATGTATTATTCTGTACAAAAGGGCTGTAAAATCGCTCAGAGAAGTCAAAACGGCCCCTTGGGCCGGACATAAGATCTAACTGAAGCACTAGCGTCAGTCAACACTCTAAGTAAAAACTTCTAAAAGAGAGAGACCAACTACTCTACCCTAAGGTGGCCTAGCAGCCCGAAGGCCAAACTCAGTTACCGCCACCTAACAGGGAACTTCAGGGCCCTAATAATCCAAAAAAGTTCTCTTACCTTAGTACTTTGACATGACCCCATAACTCTATACAGGGAACGCGGTCTGTAAAGAGAGACATTTTATTTTTTAATCACAAAAAATACCCCTCAAAGACCGGACAGCTCACCTGCGGCGTGCGAAGTAAAGCCAGATAGTTCTTTTAAGAACCTGGGATCCGCCACTTCACGAGCCTGAAAGGGGCGTTTCCACAAACCAAGCCTAGCTGGGCCGTCAGAACATAGTTCTCATCATAGGCCCATCCCCAGGCCTGATGTAATGAACGCCTGGGGGTCAGGAGAGAGGAGAGGGCAGATTTCATGACCCTCCGGGGAGGCTATCCATCACTGACGCTGTGTGCGTTTGCGCTGGATAACCTCCCTCAGATCTCTCCTGTTGCGGGAGTCACGCCTTCTCTGCGACCTGCTCCTTGCGGGAGGGGGCGCACGAGAGGCGACACTGGCTCGTTGGCCCTGCCTACGATCCTCAGACCGTGACGGGCCAGGCCCTCCCACCTGCCGGGGTACGGACGCGGATCTCAGCGGTATACAAGTTCTAAATGCTGCTGAGCGCGCCTTCGCCTCCCTGAACTTCTCCACCACCGCCTCTACGGAGGTGCCGAAGAGTTCGGAAGGCGAAACCGGCGAATCGAGGAGAAAGGCTTTTTCTTTCTCCCCGATGTCGGCTAGATTTAACCACAGATGCCTCTCCGTGGCCACCATCGCCGCCATCGACCGTCCGATCGCGGCAGCGGTTTGCTTGGTAGCCCGGAGAGCCAGATCTGTGGTGCGGCGCAGCTCAGCGACCGCCTCAGGGGACAACCCTGCCCCCTGGTCGAGATCCCTCAGCAGGTCGGCCTGGTACGCCTGTAACACTGCCATGGTATGCAGTGCAGCACCGGCCTGACCTGCTGCCGTGTATGCTCTGCCATTCAAACGAGCCGTTGTTTTCAGCGGTTTGGATGGCAGGGTTGGAGCTTTCAGTGTCGCTGCCCGCCCAGACACGAGATAGTTCGCGAACGTCTCGTCAATGGGCGGCATTGACACGTACCCATACTCTCCGATCCCCTCCACATCAGCGAAACTGGCCCGCTGATGTAGGTGAATGCGGGCAGAGTATGGGCTCTTCCATGCCCTCTCGATCTCCGTATGAAGATCAGGAAGGAATGGAAGTCTCACCTGAGCTGGTGGTGTATGGCCGGGGAGAAACCGATCGTCGAGCCTACCGCGAGCGACCTCTCCTCTAGCGCGCTGCCAAGGCAGCTGCAGCCTGCTGGCAGCGCGCTCCATCACATCCACCAGCTCTGCATACACGGGGCAGGATGGCTGAGGAGGTTCAGGATCTACCTGATCATAAACCTCCTCAGCCATCTCCTGCGCGTCCTGAAGAGCATCAACTGCAGGTACAATCGGTGAGTAACCTTCCCCATCGACCTGCAGTTCGCCCTCGTCAGTCGTCGAATCATCTGAGAGGTTAACAGCCCTCTCGAGACGATCGACAAGCTCCATCTGGGAGCCCCATGATGTAAGTCGCCGATTGGCCTCAGCACGAGCGGGACCCGCACCACGAGGTCCAGACGCCGGACCCCCTTCACTCGAGAAGAGGGCCAGACGAGAGCGGAGCGTTTTAAGAGAAAAACGCTCGCAGTTCGCACAGAGGGTTCCCTCGAGAACCTCCCGTGCGTGCTCTTCACCCAAGCAAAAAACGCACAGCTCGTGTGTGTCGGCCGGAGTCAGAAACCTCGGACACGGGTCGGCACACTTACGAAAACAATCTGCCTTAGCTGTGCGTTTCATCTTTTTCTTACCTCGTAACTTGAATAGCGTTTCAAACAAACAGTCCCTGAAGACGATGAGATGATTTGTCATGTGTGCAAGGCGCCCCTTTATACTTCCAGGTCGCACGTTAATCATTCACGCTAATGATTCACGGGCTGTCGCCGGTCAATATGATTGACGTGATTTGATAGTGATTTCAGACACCTGTCACGCCTGAGGCGTTCCCCATAACGTCGTTGACGTATTGTTGAGTTCCCTTCGAAAGGGAAACTGTATGGTCTGCCATACAGATCTAAATGTGGCCTGCAAAACTTGCAACACATGCAAGAAAGAACAGCCACATAAGCTGAGGCTAGAAAATAAACTAAAAAAATTTGATCAGAAGAGGGAGAGCTGGGTTAAAATGCAAAAAAAAAATCGGACTACCTCTCATATACAGGATGAAGCTGTGTTGTTGGTATGCAATTTCTTGTATTGTTTTTATGCAGGTTATTTTCCAAATGTTGCTAGATATATGTTTAAATAATATATGTTATTTTGTATGTGTGTCCTTGTATTTTTAGCTCGAAAAATTGCAGGCCCTGGGGTTAAGGGGGGTTTTACTTCTCTCCAAGCCTGGAAAAAAGCCAAACAATTGGGTGTCTGAGGTTTTGGCACCCCGCTGCCAGCTGAGTGAGACATCACATACATGCCTTGAACGAATTAAGGGCATGTATGATATTGTTATTCAAGGTAAGAATATTCTGTTATTTATTTAAAAAAATGTCCTGTATTTGATGCTGTCACAGCCTCGCAGGTAAGCCTGTGGTTTCCTTCTCTTGACTAATAGATCATTCAGATTATCATTGATGGTTTTTGCTTACAACTAAAACTAAACTAATTGGGAGAGGTTAAAAGCTAAGCAGCTAGCTATTTAGCTGCTCACGTTTAAGTACCAATAAAATAACATTCATTTTATCTGCTTGGTTTTCATTTTAATCTTAAATAAAATAGAACGCACACACCAGGCGATCCAGTATATTTGGCTTTTATACTAAACCAAGCTTGAACTGTGATGGTGGATTAAAGAAATTAAATTTCTTTTATAAACGCATGCAGATATGCTGCCTTTTTTCACTAAAACAGTGTCTGGCCCTAAACTTAGTGATCCATGCTCATTATAGATGTTGCAGATCAGGGCTCTAAACTTTTTAGGTGGTAACACTAGTCCTAGCAGAGTAGCTGGTGTGATGAGCGCACTGGCGCCGTTTTACGGTGGCTTCCGTCACATCACCAAAGTGGCTGCTCACACTGGTGGTGTTGAGGAGAAATCCTGATATGATAGTAAAGCGCTTTGGCTCTACAGTAGTACATATGAAAGTTCTAAATAAATGTGTCATTCTATTCTATTCTATTGAATTGAATTGGAAGACAATGTAATTAGCCATGCTATAATTTTAATTATAAAATTCCAGTAGAAAAAAATGGCACAATTGGTCATCCACCAGACTATCTCAAAACATCCATCACATGTCTTGAGAACATTCACCTATTAAATCAATACAGCTTAGGAAGAAGTAGTTTGGTAAAACAGCACTTGTTAGGTCTATACACATCTCTTTTTGCTACTACGGCTGCAACTAACGATTATTTTTACTGTTGTTTTTTTTTCTTGATTAATCGATTAGATGTTTGTTCTATAAAATGACTTAAAATTGTGAAAAAGGTTGATCGATGTTTTTCTAAATAATTATGTACTTCTACAATGTAGGCTGGACCCCACATGTAATTGAAAGTTCATCAGCCCCAGTTGAACCCCCAACAGGACCACCAATGGTCATATCAAATCAGCAGGAAGCAGTGGCCCTGCTTAATCCCCCAACAGCTCCAACGGGACCTCCAGCAGCCCTTATTGGACCACCGAAGTCCCCAATTGGACAGTCAGTGTCCTCTTTAGCACCCTCGGTAAAGCAATCCCAGAACCTGGGGAAAAGACCCCACTCCCCAGAAGGACCTTCAGCAGCCTCCCCAGTTTCTTTTGAAAAAGGTAAGCATAAAAGGAGCTACAGTATATGAAGAGTATCGAAAATAAGTTATAAGCCCCACAAAACCATACTCTTACTTTGTGTAATGTGAAACTGTAAACGAATTCAGAGTCCCGAAACATTTATTATTATAAAAAAAAAAAAGTTTTCAACATTGATAATAATAATAATAAATTACACAGTGTGTCTGTGAGCAAGGCACTTTACTCTGGGGGGATTGTCCCTGTAAGTGCATTGTAAGTCGCTTTGGATAAAAGCGTCTCCCAAATGCATATATATATATATATATATATATATATATATATATAAATGCTTCTTGAGCATCAAATCAGCATATTAGAATGATTTCTAAAGGATCATGTGACACTGAAGACTGGAGTAATGATGCTGAAAATTCAGCTTTGTAATAGCTGAAATAAATTACATTTTAAAATGTAACCAAATAGAAAACAGATATTTTAAATTGTAAAAATATTTCACAATGTTACTGTTTTTGCTGTATTTTGGATCAAATAAATGAAGCCTTGGAGATAGGAAGTCTTCTTTTAAAACATCAAAAAATGTAACCGTTTTAATAATGTTGGCCACCACTGTATATATATTTTAAAATGATTATTGGATTAGATCCTCTCATCAAATTCCATGAACTGCTGCTGTTGTCATTACTTCATTACTTCAATCATGCCTGTGTTTGCCCATATTTAGGACATTGTTTCTGGGTGTTTTGATGTCTTCCCATTCGTAGTGCACAATATATTGACTCACTATCGTAATTACAATATCATTTTGTGCAATATCATATGAAAATGTTGCAGAATGTATGCAATATTCCTTTTATTTTGTGGAGAGTTGCATCCGTCAATTTTGAAATGTGTAGGACACCTGGTTGAATTATTCGAAATTGGTCTGTGTCTAAAGAGCATTCTTTAAAGGTCTCTGTCTCACCTTGGAAAAACATTTTGACAAATAAAGCCCAGTCTTCATTATAAACTGTGCCTAATTGTATTCCTCATGTGGGTGACATGGATGCAACATTTAGCAAATGTTTTAAAATATTTTTTTTACATATTTTAAATGTTTCTCTATATTTAACAGATGAAGTTGTGGAAGGAGGCTGTCCTGCTCCCACTATTGTGCGGCCGAATAAAAGGAAAGGTGTGTTGATGTAATGTGTGTAATCCATACATTGGGATTTATATTAATTGTTGTGAGTCTTCATGAAGACTGTATTTGCATTTGTAAGTGGCTGTGGTCTATTAGGTTTGGGCGATGTCCAAATTAATATGTGCAATTGTTTATTTAACAGTAGGGCTGAACAACTAATCAAAATCTTATCGAACCCGCAATATGACCTACTGCAATTTTCAAATCACAGGAGGTGCAATATTTGTTAAAGGCAAAATTTGTGTTAAAATACCATTTTAAATTAAATATTGTGGCGCTGCAGAGATGTCCTGGCCTACACATCATATTCTACAGCTCTTTGTTAGATACAAATCCTTGCAGAAATCACAACATAAACATTTAAATATGTTGTTATTACCTTGTTTGACAGTGGAAGTTGTGGAAGGAGGCTGTCCTGCTCCCGCTACAGTGCGGCCGAAAAAAAGGAAAGGTATGTTGATGTACTGCTTGTCCAGCTTTCTGTATAGGAGTGTGGACTGAATGCCACAAAATTGATTAGTATGAGCTGTAGTACCTTGCTACAGTCTTCTGGCAATTATTTGGCAACATAATAGCATAGTCAGAAAGTAACATACATGTTTTTGCTTTTGGTTTTGGTTTTCACAGTCAAAAGCATGTTAGTCTTTGCTATGATTTGAATTCATGGATTTAACTTGTCTTTGTTTGCCAATATATTTATTACAACTGCCCAACCCTAAAGTTTGTGTTGGTTACAGTAAATTACCAGTGTTCAATACAACTTCTGTACCATAATAACTACAATATCAAAACTGTAACTAAGTACAACCCATTCTAGCTTAATAACCACTTATCATTCTATAATGGCTTGTTTACTGTAGTGTTAAGCTTTGTGAATGTAATATTTGTTTCCTTTCAGAATGCCCACATACAGTGACAGGGAGCCAGGGTTATTACCCTGTGAAGAGCGTTGCCAAATACAAAGTCATTAAGGTTAAATACCATTAAAACACTACAAAGGTTACAAAATGTTATTTTATTGGTGTAATGGTCTTAAAAAAGTATTGGTGATTAGTATAACTGCTAAACAAAGCAAATATTTGAAACTGAAAAAGTCTCAATATTTTTAGGGTCAAAAATGGAAGCAAGTGGAGTGGGAGCCATGCAAACTATATGTACAACTTCTCGTGGGTAACACATAGCCAATTAGTTTTAACATGTACAAACTATTGACATATGTTAGGTAAGATTAAGGTAAGATTTGTCTATATAGTTCATAAATATATTTTTATAACCCACACAAAGTGTCTTAATAAGGTGTTGGGCTACTACGTGCCCCCAGAAGAGTTTCATGCTCTTTGGCATAGTTTCTCTAAGTCTCTGAAATCTGGGGAGCTCCAGTGGTCCAAAACATATGCATTTATTTGGTGTTTATAACAGCTTCAGTCCAAAAAGTTGTTATGTCTCTCGGTGGCCCAACACCTTACTAAGACACTTCATTTAGTTTTTTTCTCTTTATTCCCTTAATCTTATTTGCCATTAACACTTGACATGCACACCGAAAATACAGTTATAGCCAATAATGATAAAGATGTTATGCCCAAACTACACGGCCTGCATTATGTAAAAGTCTATATATTTGTATCTTCAAGAGAGAACCAAAGGTGACATGACCTTTTGCCTTAAGGCTAATGCAATTTAAAGGGTTAGTTCGGTATTTTACACTTGTTTACACTTGCCCTGTTTTAAGATCGTTTGTGATGAAATAGAACGGTTTCACCCCTCCACAATGGTTGTCTATGTGCACTGGAACAATCATTCGTAAAACGCATTAAACTTTAGTTTACAAATCCAACAGGTTTAATCGTAGTTTTGTCCGACTCCATTGCCTTGACTTGGTACAAAAACTACGATAAAACCTGTTGGAAAGCATCTTTTGCAGCGATTTTTGTGTGAGCATATCAGTGAACACCCCTGACCACTCGGTGAGTTTAACGTCTTTGTAAACTAAAGTTTAATACAGAGATACAGAAATTGTCAGTTACAGCATTACTGCCTTACTTAAAAACTGGATCAATATATTTAATGTCAGCTTGAGATCTTCATTTGTCACATTGTCGCACAGTAAAATGTGGACTTCACATTCCTCATTTTTGAGTTACTAAGACAAAATCAATTTATGCTTTAAAATAGAATTGTCTTAAAAACTGAGCAGTTGGCCTAACTTTCTGATAAATGTAAACCCAACCCAAAAATGTAAAACACTTTGGAGTCTTGTGCACACCATACAGTGATTCATGTCAGAAACATAACAGATTATAGAATTTTCTTGACTTAAAATAACAATTAAGGCTTTCCTTGCATTGTAGTTGACTAACATTAGACAACTGTGATGTAATGAAAAAACTCCACTAAAACACAGCCATTGGAAAACATCTACAGGAGTCTTAATGTGTGTCTTTGTGTCTACAGTTCCTCTGCAGAACCAAAACGTCTAATTGCATATTTCCTTTTTGTGTTACAGTGGAAAGAAGTGGCCATTGGAGTGGGTGGCGGATATGGACACTTGTTAGTGCTCCCGTCAGGTTGTGGAGCACTTTTTTTTGTGTGTAGTTTGCCTTTCTTTCTTCTTACTGTTGTGAAAATAAACGCTTCTTGCGACTGGACCCTTTCATTGCCATTTTGGAGCACTTTTTTTATGAGCATGCAAGACAACATAAAATGTATCTGGGAATTTATTCAGAGAATAGTTTTATAAAAAAAAATAATAATAAACATTTGTAGCTTTTGATCCTTAACCTTTCTTTATATAGAAAACATACTGCCTCTCCTATGAATAATACATGATGTCCTGTCAGTGTTGGGCTATTGAAACATATCAATCATCCACAGTAATTAATTGATCACATATTTTGCCTACACATTTCTTCTGTATCAAACAATGGAAATGCCTTTGCACACAGCACCATGATTTTAAATGGCAACCTGTTAAACAACTTTATACAAAGCTTTTTTACAAAAAAAAAAATTTTTTTGCATTAGTCTTAAATATATGTAAAACTACATTACATAATTGTGTTGTGTAATCATACCATAATTTAAAATAATGTTAACTGTTGCCTACCAGTCACATTGTTAAGTTTTGTTCAATAAAATGGGTTTAAAAGTGTGTCAGTGCCCTCATAAAGCATTGCACATACACTCACCTAAAGGATTATTAGGAACACCTGTTCAATTTCTCATTAATGCAATTATCTAATCAACCAATCACATGGCAGTTGCTTCAATGCATTTAGGGGTGTGGTCTAAAATGGCCCCCTCAGTCACCAGATCTCAACCCAATAGAGCATCTTTGGGATGTGGTGGAACGGGAGCTTCTTGCCCTGGATGTGCATCCCACAAATCTCCATCAACTGCAAGATGCTATCCTATCAATATGGGCCAACATTTCTAAAGAATGCTTTCAGCACCGAAAGGGGGTCAAACACAGTATTAGTATGGTGTTCCTATTAATCCTTTAGGTGAGTGTATGTGTTGTGTCATTATGACATACAGTTTGTGACTTTACTTTGTCCTGGATGGAGCTGTCCCTGGATCCCTCGTCCTCTTCAGATGGCACTGTTATTACCAACAGTGTATAGATTACTTTTACTAAGATTACTGCAAATGTCTTTCATTAACAAGGTAATGTACAGAATTACATTTATTCTTAGCAATCACATTACAGCTACTGTAATAATAAAATTATCTTTACTTCAGTTACTTCACCACAGGACTTTTGAAAGATATCATGTGAGCTGAGGTTTCAACCTTGTCTGCTGAACTTTTGTCCCAACCAGTCTGCCTCCTTTCTTTTGGTCTAGGACCAGGTTTTAATGTTTTTTTGTAAAACTGACCCTGAATCAGACTTCATGATTTGGTGTCTTGCTCTGCTTGTGGTATAGGGTGGTCGGTGGTGTGAGTTTTAAAAAGTAACACAAAAGTAATTAATAAATCTAATTGCTGTATTGCTCTAAGAGATTTAGCAAGTGTAATATAATGACATATTTATGTAAGGTAAATTAGATGACGATTGTCCAAACAGCCACTTAGCCATATGACCACAGCATAAAAACACTTAATTATGACCTATAAAAGTATGGTATGGGAGGATGGACACTGAATATCTATAATGATACTGTGATTTATTTTTTAATGTAACTCATCTCTGTATTTTAATTCATATTAATGAACACCATTAATTTGAGATCACTCTGAAAGCTTTTTTATTAGGTTAAGGTTTGTGAAAAAGAAATGTTCCAAGAGGCCCACAGTGATATATGTGATTAAAATAAGTCAAAATAAACAGTTAATTCATGAATTTGGCCACTGTGACCAACAAATACATTTTAATTAACATTTATACATTAGACCACTTCATGTCTCTTTGAAATGCATGCATGACACAAGGGCTGAGTGAGCAGAGTGAAAATTTAAATTTTGTCATATGATTAAACCAAACACATCACTGGAAAGGTCTTGATCAGCCGAGTAACAGCTTTGCAACCTGAAGGCTGTACCTGGCTCCTGCTTTGAAATATTGACCTCTGAACTTTGATATTGATGCATGTTGTGAGTCTTATAATTCAGCAACTGAATGGGCTAAAATAATAAAACCAACTGTTATATAAAGCTCTTGGACTCTTCCATCACAAGGGATACCGTTTGGTGCGATCACCAATAGGGGGCATCACCAAAAGTGGTAAAAATGTAATCTCACCTAGTTATCATTTATAATTTAAAATTCTGACCAAACCTTTGTGTTTCACATACGCCCATACCCATGAGTGCACTCTTAGTTTTATACTCCAGACATCCATTTACATGTTTTAGCAATTTACAAAAACAAAACTACAATTCCCTGTTGCAACAGATTGCAACGTGATAGACAGCCCGTTAAATATGTAGTTCTTCCGGTTGGCAAAATAGGGATGCAAGTAAGTAGGGTTTCAAAAAGAACTATCGTATAAAGTAGCTTCCTAACAGACATGCTACTGCAAAAGCATAATACGTGTTGTATGAATTCAGACCAAAAACATCTTATTATGGTTATTATTATTAGCCAAAATTGCTTGTATGGGAGATTTATGCTAGTTGCTAGGGTAACCGTGTTGGCGCCATAGGTTGGCGCAGGCGCGCGTAGCCTGACCACAGAAACCTGTCTAACAGAAACGGAAGAAGGGTGCGCAAAAACAAACACACACACACACACACACACACACACATATATATATATATATATATATATATATATATATATATAAATAACTGACATTGCCAACAAATGTTTTAAAAATATGTTATCCTTTATTATATATATATATTTATTATTATTTGACATTTTGGCGAGAGGCAGGGAAAACTCTGGACAGGTCGCCAGCATAAGACTGTAAAAAATAGGGCCGCCAGTCTATCACACAACCACCCACACTTAGGGAAATTCTCCATTTAACCTATTCTATTCGTTTTCTTTAGGTTAAATATTTTCAACTTATGTTTTTATACAGAAGATAATGATAAAAAAAAAAAAAAAAAAAAAATTTATTTGTAAAGAACTACATATGTGATACAAAGACCACAAGGACATTCATACATAAATATATGTATGTATAACATGGTGGACATAATTTAAAGCAAATAGCCTCTATGATTGTAAGCTGATACACCAGTTGTCTAGTGTTAATTATTGTATCCAGAGTGAAGTTATGCAGCAATAACAACAGGAAATACTACACTTAAGACTCAACTATGGGTATTGATCAATCATTTCTGTAAAGTATTTAATCTAGTGCCATGTACAGTAAATGGTTCATTCCAAAAGTATCAACAATCACTGTGAATAACATTATACAGGTGTATAGAGTATAAAACAATCAAACTATTACATCAGTGTAAGTGTAACATTTTTGTACAGAAAAGATCATTATGTTGACAAGATGAGATGAGCAAAGCCTGGGGAAGTCACCACTGCAAGAGACTGCTGTCATTCGCAAGCTCTAGCACCACAGTTAACTGCAGAAATAGAATCTGCGAAACATTGGAGGTGAAACTTTAAAACCGACCTGCTGTTTGTAAACTTTGGAGAATCATATAAAAAAAATGTCTATCCATCTATGAAGCTAATGTTGCTTACACAACATATTGTTGTGAACATGTTGCTGGAAACAATAGTGCAAAATATTAGCACTGTATCAGACACCATTACACTTCAAAAAGTTTTTTGTTTTCCTTGAAACACACCTGCAGTCTAGTCATAATTGACACGCAGTCGAAAACGCATCCCACCAGTTAAGCACTCATTTACACTGCTTCAAAATCACTGTCATCTGAACTCTCATAATCAACTTCTTCATGGTCCTCCGGTATCTCCTCGGGCCCATCCTCCAGCAGAGAAGCAGCATTCGGTCCTAAAGCTAGGCTGTAACTTGAGCATACGACTTGGAACTTCTCCTCCACATCTGCAAGCCTTTTCTGAAGAAGACACAGTAGCCCGCCATGACCCTCTTCACTTAAACTGCCTAGAAGGAAAAATTAAAAGCGAGGCATGACAATACTTCCATTGAGTTAGTGTTGTTGAGATATTCATTAACTGACTTTAATAAAGAACTACAGACCATTTAGATCCAGCCACAAGGAATCCATGATGTAACACTTGAGGATCTCAAAGTGAGTGGGGTTTTATAGGATCCCTAAAGCCATTACAGCAAGAATCTAATAAAAGTTAGCTTCTTACCACTGTTTCTGACAAAAGACATTTCTGATATCCTTGTCCTAATGTTTCCAGACAGCTTTCTGAGATAGGTGCAGTGCTGTCTCATCTCCCTCATCACAATGATCTTTTCCTCTTGAAGCCGCACTTTTGACATGTACACATCAAAAATCTTCTTCTTGGTGAGAATGTTGCTGGATTCTGAAGTCACACAAATAACATGCCATCAATACAAATTTGACCTGTACATTCTAAACAGCAGGCAAAACATAAGTAGTGTATGTACATCCCATAACCTGGTGCAGGGTGCAAAATAGCCTTAGAGAGAAATTGCTACATACCACTGCTGTGCACTTCCCACGGCCATATCAGACTGTCTCCTCCCCCCACAGAGAGCCCGCTCTCCACCTTCTCTTCAACGATGCGCTCCTCATCTGCCACCTGCTCATTATAGAGCTTGATTGTTTCCAAGAGTTTTCTCTTCTCTTCCCACAATTTTCTTCGACGCAAGTGTCGAACTTTGTTGCTGTCTATAAAATTGCAAAACACAGAAAACATGATGCACAAGCACATGCAGATATCAGAAAGTTCAATGAAATACTAATACTTATAACTGACTAAAGATTTAATAAATTAAAATGTTTAAAAAATCGCATGACTTAAAAGGTGTAATAGAGGCCTAACTAATATCTGTCAAATTAAAAGGAAGACATTTTAAAATTAAGGAGCTGAAAACACGTTAATACCAAAACAATACAGATAAGACGTCTGCAAGTAATAAACATTACATAAATATTAGGTGACTTATCAACATACCAGTCTGATTATAAAGGCTGGCTTTTTTTTGATGAACACCAAGAAACATTTGTTCAATAGATTTCTGACGTTCATATTGGTCATCACATCTGGTACCTACAGAATCTTAAAGCAACAACAATAATACAAGTAAATGATTATGGTGTATTTTAGGCTGTAAATTTAAAATCTGAAGTTCAAGTTAAGTTTATTTAGAGCCCCAAATCAATTGTTACAGTCTCAAAGGAGCTTACAAGCCCACAAGTTTATAACAAACAAAACAGGACGACACGTCCTTACTTAATCCTTATGCATGACAAAGATTCTCGGTTACACAATGAATTATCACGCTGCAATATCAGTAAGCTACATAGAAGAATGTCCATAAAACACTGTACCGTCAGTAGCCCATTGTCTGACATCATGTACCCACTGATGCATGATGTTCTCAGGACACCCCAGCTCACTGCTCAAATCCTCCAGTCTCTGAGACTCAGACTCAGCCTTTTTGAAAGTCTGGTGTAAAAAAAAATGATTTCTGCCTTTGTGATCTTAAAAAGTGAGAAAATCATAAAAAGCTTTTTATACATAACTCAGACACAACATAATACCTTGATGTATCTGCTGGATAGTGCAAGATGAAGGTCGTCCTGCTTCCGTCGGTTCCATCCAATTGCATGGACAGTTAGCATGTCATTTCTGGCTTTAAAGAACAAAATGATGTGATGGAGGAAAGTCCCATTAATGCTCATGAGATTTTACTTCATCCACACATTGACCATTGAGTTTTAATTAAAGAGAGATGTAATGCAGTTCTATTAATGTGTTACTATCATATTAGAATATTTCCAGCTTTATATTTGCAATACATATTATATAATATTTGCAATCTCAGAGTACAAAGTATTAGACATAAAGAATAAAAACAATACAAAGAAGAAAGAATAAAAGACAGTTATCCTAAAGTAATATAAATAAGCAACAATTACCAGATTTTGTCATGTACTTGGTTGTGAGGGCACAACGAGACAGGTAGCTGTTTACCATTTCGACCTCCTCCCCTGCAGTTGTGCCAGCACCTTCCTGATTTTTGCCACTCCAGATTATCTAACAAATTAGTGTGGCACTTATATTATAATCATATACACTGTATTAAATAAGTCATAAAAATACTATTTCAAATGGTATTATAAAGAATATGCAGTACCTCACACTTGGTTGAATGAGCCTTGGCATGCATGACAGAAAGGAATGGTCTCATCTGCAGTAAAGGTCTGAGTTCCAACATGGAGACTGCCAACTTCTCAAGATAAGGCCAATACTTGCAAGCAATATCTGTGCAATAGAACTGCCCGTTTGTGGCTGCTTGGAGCTCCTTCTGCAGGTACAGCGGATAAGCAAATATTTCCCCCCTGTACATGTTAAGAGCCTTGAGTAGCACTCCGTGTCTGCAAACAACCACCTCAAGGCCCTCTTCATCCAGTTTGCTTGCTTTTCTGGCCGTTTCACGTGCAGCAGACCACTGACTGGCTCCACAGATCCCTTTGCCGGCAGTCTGCATGACACAATAATTCTGGTTAAAACTGAAAGTTGCTATTTGTTCTAGTTACTTCATCCATCAGGATGAGTCAGGTTACATCACACCAACTGGCATCTTTGTAATGATCAGTGATAATAAAAGGTTTACTTTCAAACTACTACTAAAGAGGAGCTTCAGAAAATGCATCTTCCACTTTCTTTAGGGTGACAAACTGCATGCATAGTCATTATCTCTTACAGAGATCTGCTATTACATAATGAATGAGCTGCTAAACTAGCCATTTTGGATGCCACCACACATACCATGTTTAATTTCAAACCTCAACACAAGATTGCTTAAAAGAAAGCACCATGCTAGGGATACAATATCTATTTAATAAAGCAACAATCATACATTTCAAATTTTGGATTTAAATCATAGGAGCAAAAACTAACACTTTTCATTTTACTCCTGATCTCATCAACAAAATGGTGTACATCAGTGTCCTTGGCAATGAAGGTGCCATCAAAATAGGGTTCCTCTGACCTTAATAGAATAAGAAAAAAAATATGTTCAGTGTAAGACATTATATGTTCTGTTAATTTTACATTAAGTAAAACGATTACAAGTTTAAAACAACTAACCCTTTTGACTGCCGAAATCGGTACACTTTTCTGTTGCCATCTGCACAAAGAGCGAGCATGTTGGGTGTACAAGCCGGGCAGGTGAAGTGCTCTACACTGGCCATTTCTTCACACTGGTACTGGCAGAATGTGTATTCCATGAAGCTTCTTTGAAATACGTCTCCATGTATTTTCCCAGCATGTACATGCAATTAGTAAAGAGTAAAATGAAATAGCTACACAAATATTCTCCCATCTCTACTTAAGGCAACTTTGATCCACACTGATCTTACCCTTCCAAAGAGACAAGTCCTCCTCTCCAACATCCGCAAAAAACCTTGTCTCGATAATCCTGGTGCAACAGTTTTCATTTCTTCAAATGTGCTGAAGACATCGACTGAAAACAGCGTGTCAGCATTCACAGATGCTGGCCAGTACCCACTTCTTATTAGGTCGCTCATGTCAGGTGTCCAATGAGCCAGACATAATCTGCACAGCAAGTTTGGCAAGTGCAAGTCATACCGACCTAAAATAAAAAAGTAGAACATTCTAACACACAAAGGGACAAGAAAAAAATTTAAATATAAAACCATAGTTCCTACCATTTATGCAAACCAAAATGATTGCTCTGCCAGCTGATTCTGTGAAGTTTGAAGGGTCGCGAGAGCAGAACTGGACAGGTCTCACTGTAGGTAATAAACATACTGAAAAGAGAAGAGAAATAATTTGAGAGAAATCATTAAAAATATGTACAATTAACATAATAAAAGTAAAAAAAATAATAATAATTTAAAAAAAACTTCACCAAAAAATCACTTTACCAAAAAGTTTCAAAACACTACCTTGATTGACCAGTGTATATTTGCCATCTTTTTTTACACAGCACACTGTTGGCTCAATGGGCTTGTAAATTCCCTCAATGCAGGACTCCCTGTTATGGAGGGTGAGTTTTTTGTGTATGTGTGTGTCACAATCCATGCACAGCCACTCTTGGGGCATGCAGTCTCTGCAGCGAATGACGGCAGGAGATGTGCAGTGGCTGCAGTTCTTTTCTGGAGCCACATTGCAGGACAGCAAGCAGTCGATGTGATAAGACCTTGCTTTCCGCCACTCATCTTGGGCTACAGATTGGCGCAAGCACCATGATGTGGATGTTGAAGGGGACTTGTTGGTGCCTTGAACATCTGCTGAGGTCAGAATATCCTGCAGTTTCTGCATCTCAATGTCTAAAAGACAGAAATAAGAAAATAATAATTTCTTTCACGCTTATTGCTAAATTGCTTAATTACAGTAAGGTCAGGTGTCATCTTACCGAATAAGTGTTGAGAGCAGTTTGATTGGGTAACTGTGGGAACCTCCTCAGATGACTCAAAAGGAGTAGCGTCCTCACTGCCAACCACGGAAACAACTGAAAAGATAGATAGAAAGGAAAGAGATAACAATGTTCATGTCTTACACAAGCATACAATACAGTGTTCATATAGTGACTTAAGGGTATAATAGGTTGATTGATATGTCTGACAATTCCTTTAAACTCTAAAAGTTTTTTTCCTCATAATCTTGAACTGTTAGAAGCATGAACCTGACACTGATGCTTCACTTCTACTTAATTTCTTTGGAATTGCTAAGCATTACAGTGAAGTCAATAACATAAGTAACACATCCACCATGTGGTGTTTCTGATGGCACAGTTTAACATACAGTATTTAAAGGAAAATTATTAAAATCCGGAAACAGAAATCCTATTAACCTAACAAACCTACCTAACAAATAGCAAGCTGAATTCTGTATACAATGGGCACAGTTATACTTAGTTAAGAAGCATTCTGTGGTGGGTAATCACAAATAATCTTGGAAGACATGGACTACCTGTAGCTGAAGCACGTTTTCGTGTCTCTCCACTTCTGCTTCTTTTTAGCAGTGGCCGTCCTTCAGCATCTCTCTCCACCCATCGGACATTAAATTTATTACCTTTAGCAGATGTTGTTTTGTCCTTCGCTTGCTTTGCCTTGCATGACAGAAAGTGAGCAGTTTATGATAAAACTGAAATACAGCCAAATCTTGAGCAGTTCATTCAAATTTTGCACTCTAATTCCCACTCTTTAGTATTATTACCAATACTGGATTGTCTCAAAAAATACTCACTTTGGTTTGAGCAAGGAACATGTCTGCAAGGAAAATAGCATCATCTGCTCTCCCTCTATCTTGCTGAGCAGCCATTTCAAAGATACTATACTGGAAAGGAAGATAAAAACACAGTCAGACAAAACGTATTAAGGATGTATAGTATAGGGTGGCTATAGGCTATATAAAAACTAAATTAAAAAATTTTTGGACAGTGAGAGAGAGTAAGGTGAAAGAAAAAGATATAATAGAGTAACAATACTTACTTGAAGACAGTGACGCTTTAGAAAAGAGATAGAGAGATGGAGAGAGAGAGAAAGAGTGTGTGTGTGTGAGAGAGAGAGAGAGAGAGAGAGAGAGAGAGAGAGAGAGACTGACAGTGAGAATGAGAGACTGAGAGTGAGACTGAGAGTGAGAGACTGAGACTGAGAGTGAGAGACTGAGACTGAGAGAGAGTGAGAGAGTGAGAGAGAGAGAGACTGAGAGTGAGACTGAGAGCGAGACTAAGAGTGAGAGACAGAGTGACTGAGAGTGAGAGACTGAGACTGAGAGAGAGTGAGAGAGTGAGAGAGAGAGATAGAAGAGTGGCTCTTAAAAGAGCCGTTGGTTTCTTATAAAGATAGACAGGTGGAGGTAACAGGGAAGGATGGTGGGTAAAAACAGGAGCTGTTGGACAAAGGAAAACAAAAACATAGTTAATTATTTTGCAGCAAAGATTCCTAGATTTGTCATATTATACATATAACTGTAACAAAATAAAGAAGATAACTGTGATGCTGCTGTTATTGCATATTCAGCATGTAAACTGCATTCATGAACAGAAGCAGTGTGTCGTGATAAATGAGGTGAATGCATCATTAATATGCTTAATCTGAATACATTTTCATGACCACTAGAAGATTTTGTGATTTGTCCTCTCGATGCGCCTGTATGGTTATTGTTTTTAAAGGGTTACAGTGTTGTACCCCCAATTTTGCACATTTTCTTCTGACAGATTTATTAACGTCAATTACAGAACATAACACTATGTATATGAACTTTAACGATCAATAAAAACTAAATGTAATTGCACAAACTAGAATAATTATTGTAAATTGTGGGGTCGGTAAGATGTTCAATGTTAAAAGAAGTCTAATATGCTTACAAATGCTTAATTTATTTGATCAAAAATACAGTAAATCTTTGTAAAAACTAAAATTGTGAAATATTATTTAAAATAGGCGATCTGTTTTCTATTTGAATATGTTAAAATGTAATTTATTCCTGAGATCAAAGCTGAATTTTCAGCATCATAATTATTAGAACAGCTTATATGATATATATGTATATATATATGTGTGTGTGTGTGTGTGTGTGTGTGTGTGTGTGTGTGTGTGTGTGTGTGTGTGTGTGTGTGTGTGTGTGTGTGTGTGTGTGTGTGTGTAACAATGTAAAGGCCTTTACGGTCACGTATAATCGATTTATTGCATCATTTCTGAATAAAATAAATTCGTTCTAAATGAATAAAATTACTGGTTTTATGTGAGGATCTATCCTTTAGAATAGATACAACATCAGTATCGATATTTCAGGATCGACAGCAGCTTTCTGTGATTAATTAATTAGCCAATTAATATCAATTTCCACTGAAGTTATTGACCACAGTAACGTTAACAGCACCATAGATTAAAAAGCTCCACAGTCTTCATACACACAAATATAACGTTAGGCTATAGCAACGTAGATTTCTTAAATGACAGCACCGTAATACAAATATGGCTTTGACCGACCTGAACGACGCGGGAATTTTGGAGAATGCACTATATCGCTTCTATTTGGTCCGTGGAGAGTTGTTGGCATAGAGGAAATTATTGCCCCCTGCTGGTACTCAACCTTCATTCATGCGTGTCATGTTCACGCCTTGAGGAGGCAAAGCGTGACCCTGACACGCATCCGCTAGTGGACCAGCGTGTGTATTACACGCTTTACCGTGATACCGGGTTGGATAAGTCGTTCATTGCCTCTGTCACGCGACAAATGAACAAAAGACTCGGAAGGTCAAGTAATTATTAATGTTCCCTGTAAATTATTTTTGACTGCATTATAATGATTTCTTAATTCAGAATATGATCAAGATTGCGTAGGTGGATCTGTTCGGGGAATTTGCCTGTTAAAAGTATAACATTTAAAGCCCCTGAAATGACTAGAAAAAAGATTAGTTAATTTTGATGAACGAGATTGAACAATAAGAGTCAGTAAAACGCGACATGGGGGCGTGGCAGCATCGACGATTCCATTTTTTATTTCGATTTTTGAGATTGTGAATTAATTTCGATCTTTGAACATAAGTTACGGACTGCAGCATCTGCTGATACAACGGCGTTCTGTTGCACATGCGTGAATTTAACTGAGTAGTACTCGCACAAATGCGACCACATAAAATTTGAACTCGCACATTTTTAAAAAATGGTCGCAGTCTGGAACCCTGTTAACATTTATTTTTATAGGTCAAGTATTGTAATAATGGCAACAGAATTCCCTCCTTAGGCTACCTTGTGTGGCCACTGACTGGATGGGCCTGACTGACAAGTGGGTGGGCCCAGGCCCATCCAGGCCCACCCGTAGTTACACGAGTGCTCACACCCCAACAAGGTTTAGCCAGGGGACATTTCTGGACAAGCTAGCTCATCATAATAGCAACATGCTAATTTTGTTAGCATCTTGCTAAAAAACATGCTAACAACATGCTAATTGTGTAAGCATCTTGCAAACAAACATGCTAGTAGCATGTTAACTACACACTATCAACATGCTAATCATGTTAACATCATGCTAGCAACATGTTAATCATGCTAGCAACATGCTAGCAAAATGGTAACAACATGCTTATGCTAGCATCATGCTAATCCTGCTAAAATCATGCTACCAACATGCTAATCGTATTAGCATCTGCCCAGTGCAGAGTTTTGCCACTGCAAGCACCACTCACATTTTCTTCAGGAAAAGTGCATTCTAGTTTCACTTACAACTGTATAAGGTTGAGTCAGATATTTAATTACGCAAATTATTACTTTTTTCTCTAGTCAAAGTGTTGAAAATATACTCTGTTAAAAATTAATTATTTAAATTAAAATTTAAGGTCTCTGCGCTCTCTGGGTGATTTGTAAGTATAACTGATACTTGATCTTTGCTCTGTTCAGAGTTGTATTGACTCAGTTACTGTAAGTACTTTTATAAAACACAATGTTGGACAGTAGCATCATTGACACTTGCAACACAATCTATGGTAAATTTTTATTTGTAAAATCATACTTTTCAGCAAGCTGTCTTATTAGGCAATATTGTCAAACAAACCTCCATATTTAAGGTGTAAACTGTCATTTATTAAGCCTGTAGAGAATGGTTTTGTAGATAATTTCAGTCTTAAGTGTGCATTATGTGGACTTTCCTCAAAAACACATTTTCCACTGCTGCTTTTGTCTTTAATCAGATAATCATAAGCTTGCTGATTTCGAATCACTGAATGAGAAGCACATCATGGTTTCAAAGACACTGGCAGCTCAAGAGATCAACAGCACAGGTGAGAAAACTGTATTTCATAAACGGCAGAGCACAGACATGTTTCATTAACAGTGTTGAGTGTTTATTGAACTCACCATGTCAGAAACTTTATCTGCTTGTTGTCCCATATTCTCCAAGTTATGATAAGAGCACTAGAGGAACTTAAAACCAACTACACCAGAGTTAGAGAACAGTTTCTGCTTCATGTTGGTGAGATGGTTTTTATTTGACATTTTTATTAAATTTTTTGAGCATCATTTTGTGTTTGGGTCATTTTGACCCAGAGAGGATTATTACCGTACCCGGAAATACTAGTTAATTTTATTGCATTGAACTAAAATTGACTGACTTTACTCACCCAAAGTCTAAGAACTTCGCCTCAAAAAAAAAAAAAATACTTTTTGTACAAAATGGCACAAAAAACACTTGTGGTGTTTCTGGTCAAAAATGACCAGCCAAATAGCTTATAAATCTCTTGTTATGCTATTTTATCACCAAATATTAGATTCAATCTTTTTGTTAACTTGTTTTCTTTAAATTAGGACAGGTTATGTCATTTAAATTATGTCAGAAAGATTGAATCCAATATTTGGTGATAAAATAGTGTAACAAATTATTTATAAGCATTTTTTTTGCATGCATGGAACATCACACGTGTTTTAGGGTTTTCAGCACAGCACAAGGGTTAATGTCTTCTTGTTTATATTTTACTATTTAATGGTCTTTTCACCAGCCATGAAGAAAGAGTTTAATGATCTTACAGCCAGATACGACACACTTAGAGAATGGCTGTCCTTTTACGATGGTGAGTGTCAGTTTACAAGCTTAGTGTGACACAAAGTGTGAATATTTCTGCACATGGAACCAGTTTGATTAACTTTATGATATAAATAATGGAAGGTTTAATCACACTTTATTCATCTTTCACAGCTCAGTCTTGTAATCTCTCTGTGAATGGCTGGATTGCTTGTCGTGGAAAGCTGTATTTATTCAGCTCTGATAAACTGAACTGGACATACAGTCGAGATGTCTGTGTTTCAAAAGGAGCCGATCTGGTGACCATAACTAGCCAATCAGAACAGGCAAGTCGGATAAATTATGAATTAATTGACACTTTATGCAAGCGTTATGAAAATTTGACATACAGCTGACTTGATTTAAGGTTTGATCACACAGTTAAAAGTTGTATTTTAAAGGATTTTTTGTACCTCTAATTTTACCTCCGAAACAATTATTTGCACTATCACCTGTGTATTTTTTCTCCATTAGGATTTTCTGGTGTCTAAAATTAAAGAGACGCACTGGATTGGTCTCAATGATCTGGTCACTGAAGGACACTGGGTTTGGGTGGATAACCAAACTCTCACTGACACTGGAGTACAGTAAGAAATCTGCATGTGTGATATTTTTGAGCTATTTATTTATTTATTTAGCCTTCTCAATGGTAATGGGTAATTCCATCTCAATGGTTCAAAAATGGTAAAATTGGTTGCTTGAAGATTTTTAATTTTCTTCTTTTTGTGTGATAACCTAATTGACCCTTCGCTAAGCCCCGCCCTCCTTAGTTACTGTTGCTACGCCTGTCAAGCTTTCCCGTCTAGCACGTCTATTACAGTTTGTATGCACCGGTGTCAGACATTCCCAGTGAGATAATTAGTAATTTTTGGCGAACATGTGAAATATCTGAGAGAGCAAGACAAAAGGGACTGCAGTATGCATTCGAGGGATATATCCACGACATAATATGCAACTGATTAGAGAATAATTTTATAAAAATTGAAGCTAAAGCCTATAGTCGCAACAGCCGCCGCCTCATACGCTGACCATTCACATGGGAAACACACAAATTGAGGAACAGCTATGTTCGTGCACAGCAGGGTAAGTGAAATGTGAAACTAATCTAATAATTATAAATCAAACAGTTTATCCATAAATCTTGTGGAATAACACTAACACCGGGAGAGCCGCGATCGGATTGGGTTAAAGTTACTCAGTCAGGGCCAACAGTAGTCCGTCGATTAACAAAATGCTGAAATATATTTTAAAGTATGTCAGTGAGCCTCCGTCTTGTCTTTAAACGTCTTATTTTACGTTAAAACGTGCATTATGAACAAAGAACCGTAATTATTTCCAACTTCCAAGGAATAACTTAGGTGTTTTTGTTAATCCTGTCGACACTTAACTGTTAGTTGTGAATGGGGTCTCACACACTGCTTGATCCATGCACATCATTTCTCCCCCTGACTTTTAGATTTTCGGGAAGGAAAAAAATTACACTCCCCCGTCCAAACTTTTAGGATACCGGGTAACAGATTTGCACAATCCACACGCACAACGCTTCAGCATGTTTCCCTCGCTCGAAAGCTTGCCAGACCACCCGCGCCTAGTTACGGTTGCTAAGACACGATTGGCCAGTGGCGGTTTTCGGGCGTGGCTTAGCGAAGGGTCAATTGTATTGGTGTTAACAGAAAAACAAATGTCTTGGTTCAACCACAGACCAAATGCATTATTGCTTGTTTGTGTGTTAAAGGTTTTGGTTTAGCGTGGGACAAAGTGAACCTGATAACTGGAGAGTACAGGATCCGTCTGGAGAGAACTGTGCTAGTCTGGGAGATGAATATGGCAATTTTCAATCTTGGTTCGATGCTTCTTGTAAAACATTGAAAACGTTTATCTGTGAAAAGAAATATTAATTTACCTCCATCAGTGATACTGGTACATGTCAGTTTGTTTTTGGACTGTTTGCATTTGTTCAGTTTCTCACCATTCCTCTGTTTCCATGGTCACGTCATCATTAGTTCAATTGTTTCAGCTGTGTGTAATTAATCATCTCATTAGTTCTCTTTGTTTGTCTAATATATACCCTGTGTTCTCCCTCTGTCTTGGTTGGTTCTTGTTGATGTTTGGTTGTGTAAGTTGTTACTCTCCTGCGCTTTTTTCCTGTTCCAATGTGTTTGATGATTAAAGTTTTCCTTCCAACGTTCTTCCTCGTCGTGAACATTTCTCAGCACCACCATCTGTAACAGAAGAACCGACCTAAACTGAAGATGGATCCTGCAGTACAATTACTACTGTGCTTCGATCAAGACCAGCTTTCTCTCGAGGCTCACACCACAGCGTTCCTGGAATGGGTTTTGGCTGTCTGTGAGTCCCGATGTGAGCAACAGTGAACTCGAGTCCGTTCCAGAGCCTCGTCTTAATAGCCTTGGAATAAACAAGTGCTTGCTATAAGGTCCCTGCAACTAAAATATATAGACAAGATTTTTTGTGCATGTGTCTAAAATAACATGTTACAACTAGACTAAATAATGTTAATGTGATGTGTGCTACAGCTATTTCAAGTCTTCTGAAGCAATACAGTACTTTTTTGTGAGAAAAGCAACAGAATTCTATTACTGATCATTTTGCCCTTTTACAACAAGCAATTTTGTTCTGTTCTGTCCAGAAGTCACTCATGCAGTTGTCCTCTAAAGCTCTACATCGATTACTTGTCAAGTTCCTCATTTATTAGTCGCTTCAATGATAAAAGAGTTTAATAAATGTGATTAAGTAATGTTATTTTATTACTGAATGTAGATATTGATTTGATTGTGTGAGGCATCTGAAGGATTGAAAACAGGAAAAAGTCTTGAAGAAACATTAATGCTGCAGGAATATATTTGTCCATCTTTATACACCAATATATGCCATGAATTTTGCTTTTTGTTGAACCTAGAACTTATGACTAACTTGTTATGGCTTTCAAAAGATATAATAAACTTATTTAATATACAAAAAAGTAGTGTTTTAGATTCTGGAGAAATAAAATAACTGGTGTTTTTCCATTAAGTGAAGTTTTGAGAAGCTTGGTAGAAAAGGCAAAGCCTAATCCTTTTATTTCAGAGTCTGTAATTATTTGTCAGAGTTTTGTCGTCAAAGTGCAGGACATCATTTGGGTGTTCACAAAATCTTTCCACCATCAAACATTGTTGTCCTTCATCTCGTATCATTAATAAATGTGTCGCCATTCTCAGACAGGGCTATTATTATGTGATTTTTATAGTTGGCTTTCAAATAATTTTGAAGTTAGGACACCAGTTGGGCTGAGACAGTTTTTAGGATTTTTTGTGGAGTTTGGATGCTTCTGTAATACTCTTTTCCTTTCTGTAGTTAAGATAAGATTATGCACTTAAATGTCATTTTGTAATAGCTTTTGTCCTAAATGAGGTCCAAACTGAAATTGCCATGGTTAACAAATAGAATAAAACTGCCATATACTGTATATAGAATTATTACATCTGTCCTAATATTACGCTTATATTTCAAGCAATTTATACTGTACTGTAGTTGTACAATTTTTTTCCACCATATCACATAAATGTCATATGGTTGTATTAAATACAATGAAACATATTATGCATATTTCATGTACATTATATTATATTAGGGACGTCTCTACAATTATTAACCCAGAAAATCAAACAAAAACAATGCTTGACACGCGTGAGTTTTCACAATTCCTAATTAATAGGCCCTATTAACACTTAAAAATGTTCATCTACTTACTAGCGAGATTCTTAATAATTTCAGATAGAACCTTTTTCGTACATTATCGCTCCTCGTGTATTTGTTTATAGAGCGGTCTTGCCCTGATCAATATGGAGGACTCGTTGACGTATCACAGCAATGGTCCAAAGCGGCCAATGGGACGTCTATGTATTTTGGTATTTATGTCTATGGTTACAATGTTGTGAGCATGTAGACGGTGACGTTTCCATATTAGAAATGCGGCGTGCCACAGACGTTGCCACAATGTACAGTAAATGTGTTTGCTGGTTGCATCATGTATACTGTGCAAGCTTTTGAATGTTTATCTGAGCCGAGACATGCAGTTATTCTTGTGGATGTGTCACTAGCCATTGTTTAGTGCCAGGTTTGCTGCTTATAGCATATTTGTGTGTGTGTGTTTTTAGCACCAGTTTAAGTTGCATCAAGTGTTTTTTGTCTGTTTGTTTTTTGTACTTTATGTGGAATGCACCTTGTGAAATGCAGATTTTAAAATAAATCACAACTGACATTGGGAAAACTACTCCATTGTACTGAGCCTTCCAAGGCCTCTCAACAACACACTACATGACACTGGCCAAGTCGAAATTACTTTTTTGTTGTTTTTAATTTACTTAAAGGTGGGGTATGTGATTCTCTTTTTTGTCCATTTTTTCAAAATAACTTGAAATCCTATTCCTAACCCACTTGCAGCCACTGAGTTAGAAGCACTGAAATTAAAATTAAGCAATTTAATCATCTGTGGAACGGGCAGGACTCAAAAAACTCCAGCCAATCATTTCCAAAACCACCTAGAATCATTGGACAGTAAGTTCATCAATCAATCGGTTGTACCACACCCCCCTCCCCCCAGCGCGCGTGAACCCCTTCGTGCGCATACTCAAAGCTCGTGACGCATGCGCATCTCGTCAGTAAAGCCGGTTCCATGATTAGTAGTAAATCGTCATTACAATCTCTCGCGCATCTGAGTTTTCGCTCGTGCATGATTGCGCGTCCATGTTCTTCGAATGGGTGGAGTCAGAGCCAGCGTTGGAGAAAAGAAGGTAGGACCATTTGAATTGTGTATTTTCAAAATCTGCCGGTCGTTTTCCAAATCACATACCCCACCTTTAACTTAAGTACAGTTTACTTAATTCCATTTGTGAAATTTACTTAAACAATATGCATGCAAAAACTTGCAAAATTAAGTAATTTAATAAGTAAAATTACTTACATTTTTTTTTTTACTTTTAATTATTTTATTTTATTTTTTTTTTTTAAGGGAGGGCCTGAATTATGACTTCTTTGTGAACTCTGTGTACTTTTTTACTTAAAAAAGTAATTTAATAAGTAAAATTACTTACATTTTTTTTTTTACTTTTAATTATTTTATTTTATTTTTTTTAAGGGAGGGCCTGAATTATGACTTCTTTGTGACCATTAAGGACATTAAGGACATTTTGGAAATCTAAATGTTAAACTGGAAAAAACATGAAACCATTTTTACTTCCATAACACAGCATATTTCTGAGTGAAACTGAATGAAAGGCAGGAATTTTTGCATTTGCATTTGCAATTATTTATTCTTATAGAAAACACTTTTATCCAAAGTTACTTACAAATGAGTGACCTAACAAACATTTTATTATTAGAATTAACAATATTTGCTGTACATAATGCCAAGTCTCAAGTATAAAGCAGAAGTTAAATGCAGAGAAGAGAATTATAGGAAGTTCTGTTAATTATGTTTTAGTTTAGTTTTCTCTAAAGTTGTAATGAGTAGGCCTACAGCTGTTATATGAAGAGTCCTGATTGACTCCAGCAGGTGGCAATAATGTGTTGTATAAGATGAAGTGCATTTGCTAAGGAGAGAAGTTGTAATGGAGATATGCTGTGTGTACAACGTGGAATAAAGACGCCTGTACCAGTCATTTCTCTTATCTTTATTTGTTGTCTCATGAACAATACATGGTACCAGGAGTTGGGTCTAGAAAAGAGCAATGGATGCCATTAAACCACCGGGGCCGTTGAAGTTGTGTGGAAATGTGGATGCAAATTGTAGGGCTTTCAAACAACAGTTCGAGTTGTATGTTGTCGCTATCGGACAAGGAGCTGCTGTGGACGAAAGAAAGATTGCCCTGTTACTCACCATTGCTGGAGCTGATGCCGTGGAGGTCTATAACACCTTTCATTTTGAGGAAGAGGCAAACAAGAAGAAACTGGATATTGGTATTGGAAAAATTTGATGCTCATTATTTGTCAAAGAAGAACGAGACATGAACGATATGTATTCAGAACGCAAATGCAGCATGAAGGAGAGGCATTTGATTACTTTCTTACAGACCTCAAGATAAAGGCAAAGACTTGTAATTTTAATGAATTGAGAGATTCAATGATTCGTGATCAGATTGTTTTCGGTATCTATGATAAGAAACTGAGAGAAAGATTGTTACGAGAATCAGAGCTCACCTTGGATTATGCTGTTAAATTGTGCCAGTCCAGTGAAGTAGCAAGACAACAAGTGAAGCAATTTGATGGGGCTAATTCGTCAGCAATGTCATTTCAGAGCGCAGCAGTAGATGCCATTTCATTCAGAGACCGGAAAAGAGGTAACTCAAGAAATTTCAGAGATAATGACAATGAAACCTTCTCTTTTAAGCGTTGTGGGACCAAATATAAGTTCAGATAGTGCCCGGCTTTCGGTAAAAGATGTTCGAAATGTAATGGCCTGAACCACTTGGCAAAAATGTGTTTTTCAAAAGACATGAAGAGGGAAAATAAAGTGCATGTTGTGGAGGGGGCAGATGACAGTGACTCCTTGAGTGACTCGTTTTACGTGAACATGGTTTCCGAAGAGAATATAAATCAGGATGCTGCAACTGCAGGATGCTGTATCCAGTGAGGATTCAGTGAAGTTTTCATCTTCGAAATGGATTGTTCCTCTTGTGGTTAATGGGACCATCGTGCCTTTTAAATTAGACACGGGTGCAAAAGTTAATTTGATTAACATCAGAGATGTGAAAGCATTGAAAGAAAAACCTCTCATTAAAAAACGTACAGTTCCCCTTAAAGCTTATAATGGACAACCAATTGAAACACAAGGAGTATGTAGATTAACATTACAAGTCAAAGGAAATATGCAAAGTTTGATGTTTGTTGTAGTTCCCAACGGCCATGAATCTCTACTAGGAGATAAAGCTTGTGAAGACCTTCATTTGGTTAAAAGAGTGTATCAAGTCAACAGGGAAACCGTAGTCTTACAGACTGTCTGTGATGATGTAACTGACATTGTCAAACAATTTTTCCAGATGTTTTTGAAGGTCAAGGCACATTGCCATTTACCTATAAAATACAACTGAAAGATGATGCTACACCAGTCATACATGCTCCTCAGCGGGTTCCTGCACATCTGCGAGATCTCTTGAAGCAGGAATTGGATCGCATGACCCAATCAGGAGTTATACAACGGATTGAACAACCTACAGATTGGGTGAATTCCATAACTTGTGTGAAAAAGCCAAATGGTGAATTGAGAGTGTGCTTAGACCCTAAAGATCTCAATGATTGCATCAAAAGAGAACATTACCAGATTCCCACCTGCGAAGAGATCATTAGTGACATGTCAGGAGCTAAGTTTTTTTAGTAAATTAGATGCTTCTCAAGGGTTCTGGCAGATCCGATTGGATTCTGAGAGTAGCGAGTATTGTACTTTTAGTACTCCCTTTGGAAGATATTGTTTTCTTCGACTTCCATTTGGGATCAAGTCAGCTCCCAAGATTTTTCATCGAGCCATGGAAACCCTTATTGAAGGTCTGGAGGGTGTTTGTGTATATATTGATGATCTTGTGGTGTGGGGGTCCACCCTTCAACAACATAATCAGCGACTGGTAAAAGTGATGGAAAGAGTTCGTGCACATGATTTAAAGCTCAATCAGAAAAAGTGTCAATTTGGAGTCACAGAGATAACATTCTTGGGTGACAAGCTGTGTGGATCCACACCCAGCAAAAGTACAAGCCCTCCTTGATATGCCTCCACCTAGTGACAAGAAGGGAATTCTGCGTGCCTTGGGAATGGTAAACTTCCTTGGAAAATTTCTGCCAAATCTTTCAGCGATAACCACACAAATGAGAAAGTTGTTACAAAATGATCAAGAGTTTGTGTGGGCGTCAGTTCATGATCAAGAATGGAAGAGGTTAAAGGAGATTCTTACCACTGAACCTGTCCTTGTTTTTTTTGATCACACATGTCTAACTAAGATCTCTACAGATGCCTCTCAGGATGGATTGAGGGTGGTGCTTCTTCAGGCCATTGGGGATTCCTGGAGACCTGTGGCCTATGCTTCTCGATCTATGACAGAGACTGAAAGACGCTATTCTCAAATAGAAAAAGAGACCTTGGGGTTAGTATTCGGCTGTGATAAATTCCATGGATTTGTTTATGGATTACCTTCTTTTACAGTAGAGACGGATCATAAACCATTAATATCTATCATTCAAAATAACTTAAATGATATGTCACCTAGAATTCAACGCATGATGATGAAGTTACAAAGATATGATGTGAATCTAGTGTATACCGAAAGTATATCATTGTGGCTGATGCACTCGAGCACCAGCAGCTTCAGAGATCAGCAATATGGATGAAGTTGAGAGACATGTGAGTATGGTGGTTTCATCTCTACCAGTCTCAGATGAGATGTTAAGACTCATTGCGGAGGAAACTGCAAAGGATGCTGAACTGCAGAGGGTTATTGCACATCTTCATCATGGATGGATCAAAGGCAAGTGTCCACAGTATTTTCCATTAAGGGCAGAATTGAGTGTGGTTGAGGGCATGCTGTTGAGAAAAAACAGAATTGTCATTCCAGTGTCAATGCGCCAAGACAGGCTTCGTCGAATTCATGAGGGGCATCTTGGCATTGAAAAATGCAAGAGAAGAGCTAGACAAGCTGTTTTTTGGCCGGGAATTAATGTGCACATTGAGAAATTCATCAGTCAGTGTGAGGTCTGTTTGAGTCATCATTATAAACTGGCTAAAGAACCTATGATGATAGCTGCTCTTCCTACTGAGCCGTGGCAAAAAGTAGGAACTGATCTTTTCCAGTTGAATGGTAAGGATTATTTGGTTATTGATTACTATTCCAATTATCCTGAAGTTGAACAGCTCCGTCATACAACATCGAACGATATGATTCAACGCATGAAATGCATTTTTGCAAGGCATGGAATTCCTCATTGTGTGCAAAGTGACAATGGTCCCCAGTATAATAGTCATGAATTCAGGCTGTTTGCAGAACAGTATGGCTTTAAGCATACTACTTCAAGCCCTCTTTATCCAAAGGCAAATGGTAAAGCAGAAAAAGGGGTACAAATTGTAAAAAGACTTTTGAAAAAAGCAGCGGCAAGCAATTCGGATGAAAATCTGTCTCTGAGTTACCGTTCCTCTCCACTCAGTTATCTCCTGCTGAGTTAGATGAATCGTAAACTGCGTGACACACTTCCAAAATGATCTCTGAAAAGAGAAAACAACGGTTTGTCATTGAAAGAGATGCAACATCTTAAAGAGAAGCAGAAAGAATATTATGACAAGGGAAGTCGGCAACTAAAACCTCTTTCTGAACGAGATGTAGTTAGAGTTGCGGAGCCTACTGGATGGAGAAAGAAGTCCTAAAAGGGGTAAACCCAAGATCATATCTTGTTCAAACAGAAGATGGGCAGACCTTACGGAGAAATCGACAGAGTTTGCTTAAAACTGCAGAGAAATGTCCTTTGGATGAGCCAACTTTGGAGCTGCTGTCCCCAGAAATGCAGTCTTGTGAAATGCCTTCTGTTGATCGGCAACGTCTTGAAATGTTATCTTCGGATATGCCTTACTCTGAACTTGATTCATCTGTACCAAAGACTGACATTCCTGTCTTACAGAGATCTAATCGAGTTCGAAAACCACTTGTTCGAATGGACTTATAGTTTGTAAAAAAATAAAAAAAAAATAAAAAAAGATTGATGAATTGAGTGTTATATAGTAAAGTGTTGGTAATTATGTGACATTTCTATGTAATATTTAAAAAAAAAGAAAAAAAAAAAAAGGAAAAGAGTTGTCATGAGTACAGCTGTTACATGAAGAGTCCTGATTGACTCCAGCAGGTGGCAGTAATGTGTTGTATAAGATGAAGTGCATTTGCTAAGGAGAGAAGTTGTAATGGAGATATGCTGTGTGTACAACGTGGAATAAAGACGCCTGTACCAGTCATTTCTCTTATCTTTATTTGTTGTCTCATGAACAATACAGAAGTGTGACTGGATTATGGTTGTGGTTTAGTTTTCTCGACTTCATCTATTTCTTGAGAGCTGTTTTTTTGTTTCCCCGGTAACCTCTGTAAACAGGTCTCGAAAGATTTACCTCACTTCACGATAGTTTGCCAACATACAAGCTAGCTAGTAACAATAGTAGTTAGTCCTAAAATGTACACCGTGGTACGGTTAAATTTTTTCATTACATTTTTTTCTAACACAACGGTTGGGTTTGTCCATATTTTACCCAAATTTGGGTTAAAACAACCCAGCATTTTTTAGAGTGTAACTATACGATTTGTGTGCTATAGCTTAAAGAATACTGTAAATGTAATGTGCGCTACTCTTTTGAGGCCATATTATAGGTTTGTGTGAAAAACAGAATGGAATTAAATCACTAATAATCTGATAATTTAGAATTTTTAGACCATGCAACTTTGTTCTGTCACTTTGTATTTCTGTTCTTTTCTCCAAAATACTTCTCTAATAAAATGTCTTCTGTCTGCTTTATTGAAGGCTCTAGTATGATTCATTGCCTGTGAAGTTCATAATTACTTTAATGATAAAAGAGTGTAATAAATGTTATGATATTTTATTACTTCATCTAGTCTGATATTGGTTTGATTGTGAGAAACATCTGAAGGGATGAAAACAGGGAAAAGTCTTGTAGAAACATAAAGAACAATGCAGCAGGAATAAATCTGTCCGTAGTCTTTATACATCATTGTGTTATATTATGTTAAAGAGAACTAATTATTTTGTTTTGATTTCTTAAAAGGCAGCTGGATGTGTTTCATAAAAATCTGCTGAATTGTTTTAAAAAGTCTTTTAACAGCCCTAATATTTTAAATAATGAGTTCTAGGTTTAACAAAACAAAGAAAAGTTGGTTTGTTCACACTAAGATGAAAATGCTCATCATTTACTCACCTGGTGTTGTATAATGCAGTATATTGTTCTTTCTTTTTCAGACCACAAAAGAAGATTTTTTTTTTAAATGCTCTGCTCACACTCTTCTGTCTATATGGCAGTGAATAATGACCAGCATCAAGCTTAAAAAAAGATGCAAATGTATCACAGAATGACCCTATGCAACATGTGTCATGTATAAGTACTTATATACATATACTGAAGTGCAATATTGTCCAATCCATATGTGATACAATGTGGCTTGAAATTATGTTGAAATTTATTTGAGAAGGTTTCAAAATCTGCTGCAGCAAAATCTAAATGCCAACAATATAAGATTTTCTGCTTAATGTTGGGGGCTGTAAATCAATAGTAATCAGCCTCATTCTTCACTTTTGGAGAACACAAACATATAATTATATCTTATTTTTTAAAGGTAGTCAAACATATAGTTGCCCAATTTGTTAGTCAGACTCATAACTTCATTGTTTCCTTATATGGATGATATTTTATCTGACTTCCTTAATCTCAACAAACTCAAGCATCACTCAAGTCTCAGTGGACACGTCTTCTGTCAGACTCATGAAATGAATTCAGTCTATGCAAATTCTGATTTCATACTTTCAACAGTTGCTTCGGGTGAAAACTGCTCTCAACACAATGGTAAGGCCGGGATGTTTTATCAGTGTGCACTATTTTAATGATTTAGCACTATAGTAATGTTGTAGCCTATAAGGTTTTCTTTAGCATGTTCATTCAACAATTACAATTTTGGCGGATGCTTTTGTCCAAAGCAACATCAAGGTATACAAGGTATAATGTCAACACTGTCATTTAAATAAAAAAAGCTTCCCTGTAGCTCAGTCAGTAGATCATGATGATGCCAACACCAACCCTGCTGAAAAATCCAGCATAAACCAGCATGGGTTCCAGCATCTGTTTTGTCTTTGTTTGTCTTGTTCTTGATCACATGGCTCTGTCTTTGTTTGTGTTGTCCATGTGCTTCTCTCATCCCTCTCCTTGTTTCCTGATTCCACACCCCCTTGTTTAGTCCTGGGCCAAATCCGAAATCGCCAATCTCTATTCCCTATGTTAGTCCACTAATACAGTTCACTTGAAGGAGTGAATGAAAACGAGTGAGTGAACAGCCGTTGAGCGTACATTGGTTGTACACTCGTTATTGCGGTGAAATGTTGGACTGAATGCACTCAATACCGTCCACTACGGTTTCGGACACCACTACAAATGGCTGTCTCTATTTGAGGGTTTAGGGGGTGATTTCGGATTCAGCTCTTGTCTAGTCCTTGTTTGCTTGGTTGTGTGCACCTGAATCTAATGTGTTACTCTCTTTATATTGTGCTCCTTTCCCTCATGTCCTGCTGGTCCGTTGTGTGCACCTTTCTTGCTGTCTACGGGTTTTGTAAGCTCTTGTATATATATTTATTTTTGATAAAATCCAGTTTTTCTTTGTTCCTGTGTGTGTGTTTTTACTCTAGTCTAGATCCAGACTTTATTTGCTTTAGTTCTCCCAGGCATTAATTGTAGTTTTCCTTTTAATTTAAAATTTGTTGCTATATAGTCTTTTATTTATAGTTCCTTGCAAGGTTGCAGTCTTGTTTTTTAGTCATGTCTTTAGTTTGCAGCTCCAGTCATTTATTCCTAGAAATTATTTCTTTTGCTTTCCTCTTGTTTGCAAGCTAATGTTATTTTTTATATTTATTTGTTTTCTTTTTCTTTTCTAATTCCACTTGTTTCTAGCTTCTTTATTTTGTTTTCTAGTAATAGTTTTGCCTGTTTTTATTCTTGCTCATTTGTCGTTTTTGTCATCTCTTGTGGTCTTGTCTTGTGTGGGCTTCTGCCCTGTCGCTGGTCTCTGACTCTCCAGGCCTCCAGCTAATCTGGTGTTACGTCTAGTCTCATCACCATAGTGTCGAGCCTCGAGCCGCTGCCTTTTTTCCATCATTGGCCATCGCGATTGGTACAGTCTCATCCCAGACCAGCCAGTTCTCCCATTGCGTCTTGCCCCTATTGTTTGGACTTTGTTCCCGCCTCACTAATCTTGTGCTGTGTCTTTTATTGCTGATAGATTATCACAGCCCATCTGGATTCTCCCTCTCAGAATCAGGACACATGTTTTTGCCAGCATATTTCTATATTTAACACATTATTGATGTAAGGAACAACAATACAAGTTTAAAACATATAATATATTGAATAATATGACAATGACCTTGTATTTTCATTAGCTCCCTCTGCTGAAAGTACTGAAAATTGTAGTTGTTTTAGTTATGATTACATTATTAATCAATGTCACTGGTAAAACATTTCAAAGCATCAAAGCAATTGTCTCCTGTTTCAAAAGATCTGTACACAAATGAAACAGTTAATCAGTTAAAAAGAGCTTGTGTACATTGAAAAAAGAAAAACATTTAGAGATATGAAAACCAAGAAAAATGCCTAATAAAAGCATAATCATAAGCAGTTTGTTCAATAACAGGGATTATGAGAAGAGCTCTTTCAATGGGACAGTTAATAACAATTTGATAATAAAAGTTCAAAACTGAAAGTTGCTGTTTTTAAAGACTTTTATACTCTTTTGGGAACTCACATGTGTGTCCAAATCCAGCTTTCAGTCACTGATTCCAAAAACTGTAGGCCTACATAATAAAAGGTTCAGTATGTCACTGCAGTCAGGAGCATGAAATATTGTTGACAATAGTGATAGCATGAAATATTGTTGACAATAATTATTGACAATAGTGATAACATGCACTTTCAACAATCTCTGAGAGAGAATTAATTCAACCAAAGTCAACTCCCCAACCAAAGGGATTCAACAACCTTTGTACCTGTACCATATGAAAGAAATAAAGCCAAACTGGTTTGTAATAAGTGAATATGGTAATGCTGTTTTTGGAGTTGTTTAATCATCCTCTGTTGAGATATAGATTTTATTTGCAGTTGTTTTCATCCAAGGCCGTGTTGTAAGACAGTTGTA
Source organism: Gila orcuttii (assembly GCA_026230005.1). Taxonomy (NCBI): domain Eukaryota; kingdom Metazoa; phylum Chordata; class Actinopteri; order Cypriniformes; family Leuciscidae; genus Gila; species Gila orcuttii. Next base: position 42,992,147 of record JAPDVR010000010.1, read on the forward strand.
GTTGTTGTGTTTACTCATCTCTTCCCTTTTTTCTGTTCTTGCTGTTGCTCTTATCTTCAGTGATTCAGCTTGTTAACCGCAGGTGTCATAACTAATGCTCAATCATATTTTGTGTGAATCTACTTTATTTCACTAACTGCAACATTGCTTCAGTGTTACTTTTACTCTCTATAGATTGGGACCATATAAAAACTGAGCAGTGTTTGTTTAACACTGAGGATTTTACTGTGCCAGTAATCATGTAGCCAGAAACATGTTTTTCTTTATTAAATAATTTATTCAAATTAGTTTGGAAAATTGTCTTGATCTTTATTTAACTGTTAACGCAAATTAAGAAACGTGATATGTAACACATGCCAGTTTTGTTGTGGTCTTGCTGGGATCATACTAGCACCCAAAAAACAACATGCTGGTCAACTGGCACATCAGCATCCCAAGCTGGTCCCAGTGTGTAAAACACCTTATGCTGGTGACCATGCTGGATTTTTTAGCAGGGAAGGTCATAAGTTCAGAAAGTTAATAAAAGCATCTGGCAAAAGTATAAATAAACATGTTTTTAGATATATTGCATAAAGCAGGGGTGTTAAAATCAGTTCCTGGAGGGCCACAATCCACAGCTTCAACCTTAATTAAACACAGCTGATCCAGATAATCAAGTCTTTGGGCTTATTTAAAAACTACAGGAATGTGTTGAAGCAGGGTTGGCACTAAACTCTGCAGGACGAGGGGGGTGGGGGTTATAATGAAAAATAACCCCTGAAATGATGACTTCTGGTGAATATTGTATGCTATCATACATTATAGCATATTATAATACAACTTATTAGGCCTATATATTTATAGAATAGCAAAGTAGGCCTAATCAATATAAGACTGAACCAAAAATTGTCAATGTTGTTTATTTAACGTGGTTTATGTGGCTGCTGAGCCAGACTATATATAAAGGCTATCATGATCATTTTGCCAACAATGAACCATGGATTTGTTTAGTTTATAATACGTTTTATTTTTTACTTAAACAAATACAACATATAACATTCAAAACTAATCGGCTTATACTGCATTTGAAGAAAAATAAACACAACAGTTTTCTGTAGCCTTGTGCAAACTTATTAAATAGAATTAGACTTCTAGAATGTTCTTTCCAGTGCAAAAAATTATGTTTTTAATTTAATTAGACAACATTTTAAGGAAGTGTAGTGCAAATATCTTTATATAATTATACTTCCATTATAGTTAAACAAGCGCCCCTATTTTTGAGAATTTTCTGAAAATGACATACCCAAATACAAATGTCTGTAGCTCCTAAACCATAAGGTCCACATTCATAACTCTGATATTTTTTTAAACTAGACACTTGAAACTTTGTTACCCAAGAGTCATAATAACTCAAAGTTGCACAGGAACAGAGTAAAACAAGGAAGAATTTACAGTAAATTGACTAACGATTTCTTTGAATGAACTTCATTTAGGGAAAAATGTATCAGACTTTTAGGTTAGTGGCCTGAAAACACCATAAAGATAAAACTGAATGTCTGACCATGTTTTGATTCAAATTTGAAGATGATACTCCCAAAAATGTAGTTTCTGTAAGCTTTTATTCAAGAAAAGTCTAGCCGTCCTTTGCAAAAGGCCATTTGGAGACTCCAAATGGACACCTGGTAACCAAATGACATAAGGAGTAAACACTACATACAACATACATGTATATCAATTCAGAACTGTTCTGCCCATCAAAGCACACAAAAAAAAAAATGATTACAGCACAACATTTGAACAAAATACTCTTCATTTTGAACAACTCTAATAGCAAAAACATCCTCATTAACATTGTGCCATCTTTCACTGTCTTAGCACTGTGAGGTGCTAAGAGACACAGTAGGTACTGACTGGCTCCCCCTCCCTCTCCCTCTCCCTGTACCTCTGGTAATGTTACAATGCACCATTCATTCATATAAACCTATCACTGTTGTCGCACATGCTAGTCATCTCCACTGTAATTTTATAATCAAAACATCTTCACCTGACTTATAATCCTTCCTTTCCTTCCACTGTTGTTATATCAAATCATATGTGCGTGTGACATAAATATTATGTCTTTATGTATAATATACAGCCCTTTTTAATTTTTTTATTTTATTCAACTTTCATAAAAGCTTACAGTGACATTTAACATCAAACATAAGACAAACAGATATTGGGGAAAACATAACAGATCATACATTGTGCATAATATTCAGCCCTGTATCACCTAACTACTCGTATAGCTTCGTGTCTTTGCTAGTCATCTCCACTGTCATTTTATAATCAAAAACATGACATAAAAAGTCAAGACAATGCGATGAAACTTACCATTCTAAAACGGGATCGAGTTCATGAACAAACATGCCGAATCGACGCTCGACACCGTGGACTCTCTGTCTCTGCGCTCCCTCGCCGCTTCGTTCAACGTTCTTCTTTGCTGTATGTCGTCACCGCGTCCAATACACTCCCAATACCATGAAAACGTTTGTTTAGTCGACGATCCATGATGGAGATTGTCAAATATAACGTTGGAGAAAGTCCGTGCGTTGAAACAAGCTCTGTGTAGCAAAACAATAGCTGCTATCCTGCGTGCTGCTGCGCGCTATGCGTAAAATCCCCCAAGAGCGCACGGAGGGAGGAACTAGTTTTAGAAAGCTCTGCATACGTAAACTAAGCAAACGACTCGGTTACTAACGTAACCTCGGTTCCCTGAGAGGAGGGAACGAGTATTGCGTAAGTAGCTTACGCTATGGGAAAACTCCTTTTCTCGAGAATATTGAAGTCTTTATGTAAAACGCATTGCAGCTGCACAGCTGACAGCAATGAACGAAGGAACTCGGTCATTGGCTGTGCTGCGGCAACTTGCTTGAACCAATGACGGGGCGACTCTGAATGCGCGACCAATGAGCGCGCTTCGCGCCTGCGCGCGTCAGAGCCCGCCAAGATGGGCGTGGCCAAGCTATATATTGGGCGCCCCGTCATGAGAGTTCTTTAGGTTAAAACGACTGAAGCGAACTAACCAAGCACAAGCACGGCAGCTTACGCAATACTCGTTCCCTCCTCTCAGGGAACCGAGGTTACGTTAGTAACCGAGTCGTTCCCTTTCGAGAGGTCTCTCCTATTGCGTAAGTAGCTTACGCTATGGGAACACCATGCAAAACGCCGTGCGTGCTGAACTTCGCCTTATGATAGCCAGAGGCAGGTGCCTGAGCTAAAAAGCAAAGTTATCATCCAACTAGCCGGCAGAGGCGAGCTTTATATGTGGGAAAAAATACAGAGCGGCTAGAAGGCGCTCAGTGTGACACAAGCACATACATAATCTAGATACGAACTCGCAGTTCAACTAGCATTATGCTGATAGCACATTGGAATGCAATGTCGGGACCTGTAGGTTGTAGAATCTGATAAATGTGGACGGTGAGGCCCAGCCTGCCGCCGCACAAATATCCTCGATCGGTATCCCGCTCGACCATGCCCAGGAAGAAGCCACACTCCTGGTGGAGTGTGCTTTGACTCCCCAGGGGCATTGAAGTCCCTTAGCTTCATAAGCCAGATCTATAGCTTCGACTATCCAGTGAGAGATTCTCTGCTTTGAAACGGCGGAACCTTTCGTACGGCCGCCAAAGCATACAAACAGTTGTTCTGTCTGTCTGAATAGGGCAGAACGCTCCAAATACACTCTGAGAGCCCTAACGGGGCAGAGTAGATTAGCGTCGTGTTCGTCTGCTGAAGACGAAAGCGCAGTTAGGGAGATAACCTGTGCTCTGAAGGGAGTGGTGAGCACTTTAGGAATACACCCATGTTTCGGTCTAAGGACGACCCTGCAGTCGTTAGGTCCGAATTCTAGGCAGGCAGCGCTTGTTGAAAGCGCGTGCAGGTCGCCCACTCTCTTGACCGAGGCGAGTGCCAGCAAGAGCGCCGTCTTGAGCGAGAGCTGTTTAAGGTGCACGGTTCGGAGTGGTTCGAACGGGGGCCCTTTAAGAGCGTCTAGGACCGTAGCTAGGTCCCAGATCGGCACTGAGGGGGGGCGTGAAGGGTTCATCCTCCTGGCGCCCCTTAGGAAACGAATAATTAGGTCGTTTCTTCCCAATGGACGTTCCATTACAAGGTCGTGTGACGCTGTGATGGCAGCCACATATACTTTGAGCGTGGAGGGGGTGCGGCCCGCCTCCAGAAGCCCTTGTAGGAAAACGAGTACACTCATAATCTCGCATGTTACAGGGTTCAGGCCCTTGGTATTACACCAGTCACCGAACACTTTCCATTTCTGGGCATATAAGCGTCTCGTGGAGGGCGCCCGCGCCTCAGCGATGGTTTTTAGTGCTCCGCTCGCGAGGTTCCTGGGAACCCGTTGAGGGGCCATGCATGAAGGGCCCACAGATCGGGGCGGGGATGAAATATCATCCCGCTGGCCTGACTGAGGAGGTCTGGCCTCAGTGGAATCGGCCGTGGTGCAGATTGCATTTGCATCAGATCTGGAAACCATGTTTGGTTCTTCCAGAGTGGGGCTATCAGCAGCACTGCGTTTCCCTCCTCTCTGACCCGACTGATGACCTGTGGCAGCATCGCGATCGGGGGAAAGGCATATAAGGGGCGGCTCGGCCAGCTCTGGGCGAGCGCGTCCGTGCTTTTCGTGAAGAAAAGAGAGCAGTGCGCGTTCTCCTTGGAGGCGAAGAGGTCGATCTCCGCTTTGCCAAAGGTTTTCCATAACCACTGAATCGTCAGAGGGTTGAGAGCCCATTCTCCTGGGAGAATCTTGTCTCTGGATAACATGTCTGCCCCCTGGTTCAGGGCGCCTGGCACATGCGCTGCTCTCAGCGAGCGCAAGTTGTGCTGGGACCATAAAATGAGTCTCCTGGCCATTGAATGCATGGAGCTCGACCTGAGTCCACCCTGGCGATTTATGTACGACACTACCGTCATGTTGTCCGTTCGGACCAGGACGTGTTCGTTTTTTAGATGTGGGAGCAGGGCTCTGAGAGCCAAAGCGACCGCTTTCATTTCCAGACAGTTTATGTGTAGGCGCTTCTCCGGGTTTGACCAAAAGCCGGAGACAGGCCTGCCCTCGTAAAGGGCCCCCCAACCTATTTTGGAGGCATCTGTCGTCATCTTTCTCCTTGTGTTCACACCCAGACTCACGCCTGACTGGTACCAGTCGGCGGCTTTCCAGTGCGTCAGGGCTTTTATACAGCCGTGGTTCGCTCTGATTAAAAAGTGGCCCGAACGCCACGCGTGAGTAGGGACGCGGCTCTTGAGCCAGCGTTGGAGAGGGCGCATATGCAACAATCCTAGCTGGAGTACGGCCGATGCTGAGGCCATGAGACCGAGCATCCTCTGAAACCGTTTGACGGGGGCGCGCGCGCCCGCTCTGAATGATGTTGCAAGGCGCCGGATGGTGAGCGCGCGCTCCGATGAGAGACGCGCTGTCATTTGCATCGAGTCTAGAACTATTCCCAGGAAAGAAATTCTCTGGCTGGGAGATAGTATGCTTTTTGCAAAATTGATTCTTAGACCCAGGCATTCTAAATGGCTGATAATCCAAGATCTGTGTGTTATTAGCTGACTCTCTGATTGTGCTAGAACCAGCAAATCGTCGAGATAATTCAGTATTCGCACTCCCCTTTGTCTTAGGGGGGAAAGTGCTGCATCCATACATTTCGTGAATGTACGGGGAGCCAGGGACAGGCCGAACGGGAGTACTGTGTACTGGTATGACTGTCCCTCGAAAGCGAATCTCAGAAACGGCCTGTGATGAGGCGCTATTGGAATGTGAAAGTAAGCATCTTTCAGATCCACTGAGAGAAACCAATCTCCTGGGCGCACTTGCGCGAGGATATGCTTGGTTGTTAACATTCTGAACGAGCGAATCATTAGTGCTTTGTTCAGGTGTCTGAGATCTAGGATGGGGCGGAGACCGCCATCCTTTTTCGGGACGAGAAAATAGCGGCTGTAAAAACCTGTCCCGCTCAGAGAGGGGGAAACAGTTTCCACAGCGCCCTTTTCTATTAGTTTGCGCACCTCGGTGCGTAGAACATGTGAACACTCTTTTCTCACTTTCGTCTCGACCACAGTCGTAAAACGTGGTGGCCTGCGAGCGAACTGGAGCGAGTATCCGTGCTTTACTATATTTAATACCCATTTCGGCATATCTGGAATGTTTTCCCCTGCCGCTGCGTGTACAGATATGGGCTGAATACAGGCTAGGGGCGGGCCGCTGTGACGTAGGGACCCGGCTAGCGAATCGCCTGAGCTCATAGCTCTCAGGGGCGCGGGCGCGCGCTGAGCAGCTGAGTGAATGGGCGCGTGTGTGATTACAACAGTGCGCGCTGTGTTTGTAAAACTCGCAGCCTGAGCTGAGGTTTTGTTTGACACTGTAAGGGCAGTGTTTATAAGTGGGGGTGCATAAACAGTGGTAGGCACACGCGTCACTTTTATAATGTTTCCCGCTTTTACTGGGGATGAATTTATAACTGTGTGAACAGTGCTTGTGTGTAGTGGTGCGTACATGACCGTAGGCACGTGATCTACATTCATGGGAAGCGCAGCCTGAGCTGGGAATGAATTTGGCACTGTTTTGACAGTATCTGGGAATGCACACTTTGTGGACATGTGAACCCTTAGTGATGCAGGCAGAAAAAGACTCTTTTTGTGTTTTCTGTGCGTCGCCGTAAAAACGGCGTTTGTTTGCAGGTGAGCGAGCTCTGTGACTGGCCCATTGACTGCTGTATGGACATATCCAACCGCCTGTAAGGGGACTGGGTAATGTTTGAGCTTTTGCGGAGAGAGTGGTCCGGCTTTTGCGAGACACGTACTCTCTCTTCTCATTTCTGTGGCTAGGACGGCTTTCGAGGCTCAGGGTTCAGCACAATCTTGGGCCGAGGACCCCGTCGCTCAGGAGGCGGCTTGCGGTTGTGAGAGCGCGAGCGGCGTCGAGCGTCAGCCTGAGGCGCGGGCTGAGAGGCGGTGGGGGCTGTTCTAGCCCGCTGCGGCTGCGGCGGTCTCTGTCTGCTCTGCGATGAGCTGGAGCGCTTTGGCAGGAAATGACGCATAGCTTGTGAAGCGTTCTGGGCCTCAGTGAAGCGTTCGGCGAAACCTTTAACCGCCGGTCCAAACAGCCCGCTGGTGGAGATAGGCGCATCGAGAAATGGCGCCTTATCCGCGTCCTTCATTTCAGTCAGAGTCAGCCACAGATGGCGCTCGAGAACAGTCAAATTAGCCATAGCACGGCCGATGGACTGGGCGGTGGCCTTCGTGGCTCGCAGAGCTATATCAGTCGCGCTGCGTAAGTCCCTGAAGGCTTCGGGTTCGGGGCCAGACTCGTCCATAGAGCGGAGAAGCTTGGCTTGGAACACTTGAAGTACCGCCATTGAGTGAAGCGCTGATGCAGCTTGGCCGGCGGCGGCGTAGGCGCGACCGGCGAGAGCAGAGGTAGTGCGGCAGGGTTTCGAGGGGTGGGAAGCTTTGGCTTTCCATCCGGAGGTGGAGGGCGGGCAGAGATGATTGGCCACGGCCTCCTCGAGGGGCGGCGTTCCCTCGTAGCCTCTTTCCTTCGCGCCGTCCACTGAGGAGAGCGAAGAAGAAAAAGAAGGCTTTAGGCGCGCAGAGTGGGGGGCTTTCCACGACTTGGTGAGTTCGTCGTGAACTTCCGGGAAGAAGGGAGAAGGCCTTTGCCGAGGGGCCTGCTGGCGCCCCTGCAGAAACCACTCATCCAGTCGGCTCCGGGTTGGCTCTTCGGGAGAAGACCAATCGAGCCCGAGGTCTTCCACGGCCTTAGAGAGGACACGGATAATCTCAGTATCCATAGTGGAGCCCCCGCTCGTGCTAGCTAGCGTCGACGGGGCGGGGTCGAGAGTGGAGCCCGGCCAGTCGTCCGATGCAGCGTCGATGGACAAGCTGTCGTCCATTCCCCCGTCGTCCTCAGACGCGCCGAAAGTCACAAGGCCCACCGCTCTGCCAGAGGGGTGTGGGTCCGGCTGGGTGAACTGAACCGGCGGTGGGGAAGGCAAGAGCGGCGGTGAAGCACGCGGAGACTGGCTCGGCGTGACGTCACTGAGCTCAGGTTCAGGAAGCCTCTGTGAGCGGCGCTTTTTCTTAGTGCGCGGCTCAAACAGAGGGGTGGCGATGGGCTCGCTCACGGCGAAAGCGGCGAGGCGAGCCCGTAGTGCGGAGAGACCCAGGTCATCACATTCCGGGCATCCGCCCTTGGTCAATGCAGCTTCTGCGTGGTCACGGCCCAGGCAGCGAGCGCAGATGATGTGACGATCCCCGTCCGGGAGAAGGTCTCTGCACGACGCGCAGGAAGGCATTTGAAACAACGCCTTAATGGAAATTTGCTCTTTCACAAATGTCGCGGGGCGGACAGATGTAAAATACTTGCGTATATGGCGCGCCGGATGGCTCAGTAGGAGGTGCTTGAAGGCGGCTGAAGGTGCCGACGTCCTCGTAGCAATCCCGCTGGTATGCTTTTCCACGGCGGCGAAGGCTTCCAATAATCCGGAGGATCCAGCGAAGAAGGTGTTCGCTGAAGGAGATTAAATCTAAAGAACTCTCATGACGGGGCGCCCAATATATAGCTTGGCCACGCCCATCTTGGCGGGCTCTGACGCGCGCAGGCGCGAAGCGCGCTCATTGGTCGCGCATTCAGAGTCGCCCCGTCATTGGTTCAAGCAAGTTGCCGCAGCACAGCCAATGACCGAGTTCCTTCGTTCATTGCTGTCAGCTGTGCAGCTGCAATGCGTTTTACATAAAGACTTCAAATTCTCGAGAAAAGGAGTTTTCCCATAGCGTAAGCTACTTACGCGATAGGAGAGACCTCTCGAAAGGGAACTGTCATTCACTGATATCGTGTTTTAGTTGGTTAATATTCCCATCAATCAAAACTTTGCTGACCAGACATTGGTTGGCCTTTATCCACTCAAAAACCAGGGTGCGAGAGTGACAGGTCTGGCAGCCTGTAACGACGCTCCCCTGATATTTTGGTCATTTCAAAGGCTCTGATTTGAAGGAGAGAAAGGTGGAAGGACTCATTCTATCGTCAACAGTCTAAACTACGGGGGTGAGATCGTTTTTGAACATTGGAATACAGATTAGAATTGCTATTTCATTGAAAGTGAACATGATGCATTGCTCTAACTGCAACCGCTTATGTAAACAAAGGAGGATATTTCGTATTTTTCCCTATTTTTTCGTTGTTTTGGATTAAAAAGTGGGATGCATTTTGAAGAGTAGACCCTTACATTGAAATGTATGCTGGTGTTTCTTGGATTCGTCCGAACTGATCTGAACCATAGGAGATGAAAGATAAGTATTGCCGTTCATTTTGTTCATATTTACAGGGTCTGTCAGTCAGTATTTAATTTAACCCTTTCCTCTCTGGTGTATTGATTGCAAAAACGAGTTCAGAACGTGATTCTTGAGTATTTTAGCTTTCAATTGATGCATCGTTTGTGATAGTTGATTGAATATTTGTTATAAAACAAAGTTAATAAAATTATAGACACGCCGCTACGGCCCGCCCACGGGCCGGTGCTAGCTAACAGATTAACTTTCTTTTCGCCGGCTGCTCGGAGTCGGAGGTAGTCATTTTTACATTTCCCGCTCTTGTCACTTGTCATCGTTGCTACGATACGTGACTCACAATGACTAACGACCAATTAAAAGGGCATTCTCTGATGATGTTCCAAGATGTGAAAAACGCTACGCGGCTGATCATAGACAAACAGGGGGAGAAATTAGTATCTACCGCACCGTCGGTTTTTTTTTTTCTTCTTATCATAGCCTACAAATGTCTTCGTTTATAGCCTGTCTGACATATATTAGAAGCTATGTGTCTGTCATGGATTTGCACTGAATTGATTCTCAAAAATACGGAACAAAGTGCGTTCTGTATCAGTTCAATACGGAACAAGACTTTTATGTGTCAAATATGGGTCTATTCCGTATTATACGGAACGGTTGGCAACCCTACGCAGGACTGCAGCCCTCCAGAGTCCAGGAGCTGAGGCCCCGTTTACACGTTATTTTGAAAAACGGAGACATTTCCCTTCGTTTACACGCAAACGGAGAATACACCTCTGAAAATGATTCTTTCTAAAAACTCCGACCAGAGTGGAGATTTTGGAAAACTTTGTTTGCATGTAAACTGAGAAAAACTGAGTTTTAGGCAGCCGATATCACAGTATGTGACAGAACTTGCACCTGCGTCAAAAGTGCGACCTCTTTGTTCAAAAGAGCAAGAGGAAGTGATTCGTTGCTGTTGTTGGGATTCTGATTGGCTAACATGGGCTTTTCGTTACACTGCCACCTACAGGTTTGGCATGCTCTTGATGGCATATTATGCTATTTTAAAGGTTTCACGTTTTGTTTTCGGGTCTCCGTAAGAGGAAGTAAGAGAGGTCACTTCTCCTAAGTGGACTAAAGTTGCTCTGATTGTTCTGGGTTTCTCTCTTGTTTTAGCTCTCGGAGGTCTCTGCGCTCTCTGCGTGATTTGTAAGTATAACTGATACTTGATCTTTGCTCTGTTCAGGGTTATATTGACTTAGTTACTGTAAGTACTTCTATACTTGACCTAACACATGTAGCATTATTAGAACACACAATTCTTAGTAGCTTTTTATTTGTAAAATCATACTTCTCAGAAAATATGTTTTATTAGGCAAGTATTGTCAAACAATTTTCTATATTGAATGTGTAAACTGTTATTAATTAAGCCTGAAGACTTCATTTACAAACTCCATTCAAACTTTGTTTTGTAGATCATTTCAGTCTTAAGTGTGCATTATGTGGACTTTTCCTCAAAAACACATTTTCCACTGCTGCTTTTGTCTTTAATCAGATAATCATAAGCTTGCTGATTTCAAATCACTGAATGAGCAGCACATCATGGTTTCAAAGACACTGGCAGCTCAAGAGATCAACAGCACAGGTGAGAAAACTGTATTTCATAAACGGCAGAGGCAGAGCACAGACATGTTTCATTAACAGTGTTGAGTGTTTATTGAACTCACCATGTCAGAAACGTTATCTGTTGTCTTTTCACCAGCCATGAAGAAAGAGTTTAATGATCTTACAGCCAGATACGACACACTTAGAGAATGGCTGTCCTTTTACGATGGTGAGTGTCAGTTTACAAGCTTAGTGTGACACAAAGTGTGAATATTTCTGCACATGGAACCAGTTTGATTAACTTTATGATCTCAATAATGGAAGTTGAAACTGACTTTTTTATTCATCTTTCACAGCTCAGTCTTGTAATCTCTCTGTGAATGGCTGGATTGCTTGTCGTGGAAAGCTGTATTTATTCAGCTCTGATAAACTGAACTGGAGAAGCAGTCGAGATTTCTGTGTTTCAAAAGGAGCCAATCTGGTCACTATAACCAGCCAATCAGAACAGGCAAGTCAGATCAATTAGAAATGAATATGTTTTGATCACACAAATAAAACAAAGCTTTTAAAGGGTTTCTATTAACTTATAAATTTACCTTCACATATACCAAGTAAAGGATAATGTAGAGCGAGACAGTTGTTATAGCGAATACAACCCCGACAGGCTGATTCGCTATAACAACCGCCTCGCTCTACATTATCATGCTTATTACATGGCTACCTACAAAATAAATCAATAATTTGACACTCAATATTGATTTTAACCCTCTGAGGTTGGCTATCGCGCCGGCGCGATACTATAGTATGGGATGTTTTGTCAAAAATAAAGTAGGTATATTAAATTATCAACTAAGATGTTATTATAGTGTTTGTTCCAATATTCAAACCAATGAATCCTTACCTTTTTTAATACGTATGATAAAATGTAGACTTTTTACAAAGAAAGAATACACTTGAAATATTGTTAAAATTGTAATTGTTGTTGTAATTGGTTACAATTTTTAATTGTAAAATATATATATAATTTCTTTTGTCCGAGGTCGCATTCTTTGGTACCCTGTGACACAGCTGTGTGAAAGGCTCATTAATATGCAGCTCATTATAGGGCTCATTATCCGGCCTTTGTCTTCTCAGGTGTGAACACGCCTCCACGCATATTGCCTTTCCAAACAAAAGGTGTCTTATAAAATTTAAATCAATGTAATGTTTTGTGTAAATGATTAGGCAGGATGATTTTCAGATCATTTTGAAGCAAAAATTCTAGGCAACAACACTCATTAGTCAAAAGTCTTGTGGACACATATTTATTATGTGTTTTGTGGCCTTATTTCAGACACTTTAAGTTTTAGTTTTTTCAATAACCATGCATAAACAATATTCCCTCAAAAATACAAACATGTACATACATCTTGCTCACATATTATGGTAGCCCTGTTTGTGCTAAATAGAGTGTAATTACGCCTTTGCAATTAATATGTTTATAAGCAACTGAAAAAAGCACAAATGTCAGAGCATGTCAAAACATCTCAAGGACCCAAAAACACCTTAGACCTCAGAGGGTTAAAAGGAATTTATTGATTTAAAAATGATTGAATTGCTTCCGCTAAAGAAAATAGTCCGTTCCGTCTCTACAGTTAAAATCCATTGCAACGCTCTGTTTTTCATGGCAACGGTGTGTTATACTCATAAACTGTAAAAGAAATGGACACAGCGACCCCCTTGATTTCAACGGAGAAAACTGAAGCCCATTACAAGCACTCACTTCCTGATGACTGAGCAACTGCACAGGCACAAACTGAGCTTGATGACGTAGATGTGACGTGAGCAACCTTTCTGACAGTTGTAAATCTTCTAGTAGCTGTGCCACATACCAAATTATTTCCAATTCCTCAAAAACGTTGTTGAAATATTTTGTCCCGTTGCTTTTATGGACTCTCTATCCATGGGCTTTTCCCTTGACTTTATGCCTCCATTTCCCCCCGATTGCCTCATAGACAGTAAAAGATTACGAGCTTCTCCTCCTGTCTATACGGTAATTTCTCTACTGTGCGACAGAAAGTCGCGTGGTTATGACGCAATTGTTAGCCTATTTTTACAAAAACGGTTTCTACGGTGCCATACCGTAAGATACAAAGTAATGGAGCCTTTTATATATTGTCGTGTTTCTTTAGAAATAAATAATGGACAAATGAAGTCTTTGGACGCCTCAGATGTAAAGTTATTCGCTGTCAAAGTGACGCCAAAATGAATGGGAGTCAATGGAATGCTAACAGCAGGTGAAGTTCTGCTACAATGGCGGCTCCCGCGAGGCTTCAGTTTCCGGCTGATGGATTACCCCGTGTTATACTTAGCAGCGGTCTGTTATTAAGAAATAACAGACCGCATTCTACATTAGAATTCAACCAAGCCATGTAATAAAACACTTGTTTTACACTATCACCCATCTACATTTTCCCCATTAGGATTATCTGGTCTCTAAAATTAATGTGACACACTGGATTGGTCTCAATGATCTGGACACTGAAGACCACTGGGTTTGGGTGAATAACCGAACTCTCAATGAAACTGGAGTACAGTAAGAACTCTGCATGTGTGATCATGTCTAGGAATGTTAATCAATGTACAAATATACAGCTGTTTTCTAAAAATATTATTGCAAGTGCATTATTGCTTGTTTGTGTCTTAAAGGTTCTGGTTCAGCGGGAATCCAAAACAACCTAATAACCAGAAAACATATGATCCATCTGGAGAAAATTGCGGTGCTCTGGGAGATGTGAAAGACAACTTAGACTCTTGGTATGATGCTTCTTGTAAAAAACAGAAAAAATTTATCTGTGAAAAGGAATATTAATTTTCCTCCATCGGTGATACTGGATGTTATTAAAGAGGTCTAGCATGTAAATGCACAGAAAAAATTGTTGTCAACAAATTTCAGTTTTTTTGTGTGATTGTGCCTGATTTTTGTCCAAAAATATGGTGAATATCAGCAGGTGAAGCCGTGCAGTTCTTCTTGGAATAACCAAGTGATTAAGTAGCTTACAAATAATAGTGTATGTGGACAAGATCTCTTTTGTTTATGTATCTAAAATAACTGCAAAAAAATTAAAACACTTGGTGAAGTTTAAAGGGTTATTTCATCCAAAAAATAAATTCTGTCAATGAGATTCATTCACGCTTGAGCTTCAGCAAGAACCAATGAGGTTCATTCTCGTTACGCAGCACGTTTGAGCTTCAGCAAGAACCAATGAGGTTCATTCTCGTGTTACGCAGCACGTTTGAGCTTCAGCAAGAACCAATGAGGTTCATTCTCGCGTTACGCAGCACGTTTGAGCTTCAGCAAGAACCAATGAGGTTCATTCTCGTGTTACGCAGCACGCTTGAGCTTCAGCAAGAAACAATGAGGTTCATTCTCGTGTTACGCAGCACGTTTGAGCTTCAGCAAGAAACAATGAGGTTCATTCTCGTGTTACGCAGCACGTTTGAGCTTCAGCAAGACACAGTAATTTCTGAAAACAATTTAACGACAGGTGGGATGCTGTCACAATCCTGGTTCTGTTTTATAAGGACTCTTGTGTTGAAATGTATTCTCAGTCTCATTGTCTGTTTTTTTCTTCCTGTGTTTGGTTTCTGTTTCTTTAATTACCTCGTTAGTTCCTATGGTTACCGTCATCAGCCACACCTGTAGTTAATCATGCTTGATTTCCTTTAAACCCTTGTGCTTCAGTCATGTTTTGTTAGTTGTTGTTTGCTCTTATGGTGTTCGGTCGTGGGGTTCCTCCTGGTTTTGCCCTTTGTGTTCATGTGGATTATTTGCCTGTTTCCCGGTCTGGATTATCTGTGTTTTTGTCTTTTGCTATTAAAGTTATGTGCACACTTGTGTTCTCTCTCTGCCTCATCCCTACACACCCATTACAGACACACATTAAATATCTCAGCTATAACACAATAGGTTACACAGGTAGGCTACTTTAACTCGACAATAGGCCTAATATCACACTTCCTGCTTCCGGAACGCGGAGTAGGGATACAGAACTTCCGGTCAACAGTATTTCTCAATAAGGATTTAGATTATCAGCCATAATGTCTAAACCATCCGAGGTAGACTGACCACGTGCTATGAGATTGTGAAATGAAGGTTTTTGCTCCTGTAGAAGCTATAAGTTCGTATGAAATCAACCTTGTTTTAAGAAAAACGTGTTTTATCCGCGATCTTATGAAAAAAAAACTACACTACCCACAATCCTAAGCGTAGCAGCAACATCTGCTGATTGGTCCAACTCGCTGTTACCATAGAAACGTTTACTCTTCTGGCAAACGGCAGACTACACCCGCAGCTGTTGTTGTAGTGTACCGGGTTGCTCTGCATCAGGACGTAGACAGCCATACCTCAGCTTTCACGCTTTCCCACTTGAGAGTTTTCATTTACCATCCGAACCACATCGCCATATGTGACTTCAGGCAGGTTGTGGAGAGATTTATTCCAGCGGTATCTATCGGACTCCGCCATTGTAAAAAGCTAACCGGAAGAGCCGTATCCCCACTAAAAGACGAACTTCCGGTCTTCATTTTTTTCGTGACATAGGCCTATAGCATACACAATTAAATTAATCACTAATGAGGCTTTCATTTGCAGTGCATATTTAATATGACTAATGTATAATATATCATTAATTCTTAAGTGAAGATCATGGTTATGCACTAGCAATGACTCAAGTTTTACCAAATTCTTCAAAAGGAATAATTATTTAGAAAAGTATTCTAAAGTGAAAAGCATGATACTCCGATTAAAGACTGAATTCATTGTAAACTTTTGAGTTTTTTTTTGTAAGGTTTTGGATAGTAATTCCTTCCAATGGATTTATTAACACAAGTCATTACTATTGGGTTACCAGGATCTTCACTTTAGAATACTGATCCAAATAATTAGTTGTTCCTTTAGAAAGTCGGGTCGTTACTATCCAAAAGGAATATAATGTAAACTTAGAAAGCAATGCAAGTCATTAAGAATAAAAGCATCTGCCCAATGCATGAATGTGAAAATGGTTCTTGTACCTTGATATTTGTCTATGAATTATGTTAATTATGTTTTAAAATCCCCAAAAACCTGTAGATTAATAATCTCATCAGCAAATATCCATATTGTTCAAATAACAAACAGAAGCCAAAATAGGGACATATAAAATAAATTTTATTATCCATTTTCTGAATTTCTACACTGTAATGGCTTCTATATAGACACCATCATCAGGAAAGACTGCCGGACACCGATGCAACATAACTGTGTGCTGTGTGTCCCAGCTTCAATATATAATTATTGTATGGAAAAAAAAAAACAAGAAGAAAAAAAAGAAACCTAGTTTAGTCTCTCTTTAGTTTGTTTACACTCAACATAAAACTGTGGCCCAGGGCAGAGAGCGTGAGTGTGTGTGTGTGTTCAGGGCATCGCACCGGCGGCCGCAGGAACCTGTGTGGCGAGAGCACTGGGAGACGAGATGACCGGAGAGCCGGCGATGTTGGCCATCGGCTGGGACGAGGACATGGATGTGACGCCGCCTACAGGCAAACAAACACAGTCAGCATTTACTGTAGAAGCAAACACACTTGCAATGCGTCAAGGATCAGCTGACACTCTGACTCCTTGAAGACCTGCAGATCAATGCCTTTTAGAAACATTGTTTCTCATGAACACGGAAAAATACTTTTCTAATCTTAATTATTATAGTTTGTAATTCTCAATCAGGGTTTGTACACCTTTTCCAAGGTCAAATTCAAGCACTTTCAAGGTCCATTTTAAAGCTTTTTCCAGCACCTTACACCACCGTAAATTACATACCATGAATACAGTCAACATTATTTTAGTTTCTATCACATTAAAAGAGATAATGCTATAAACAGGCAAAATTGTGTTTCGTAATATCAGAAGGATCAGATATTTCAGCAAATCACGTTTTTATTTTTCAAAATGCATCACTGTCTAAGTAGATAATGCCTATGAATAATTAGGAATGCTCCGATCGATCGGCCGGAGATCGGTATCGGCCGATAATCACATTTTATGACTCGATCGGTACTCACTAAACTTGGCCGATCTCACAAACCGATCACAATTTGATGACGTCAAAACGTGAGAAGGTACATGATGAGTGGGGACTTAAATGATCTGGCATGTCATTGCCAGTGTGGAATTACTATGATGTGTCGAGAAACAATGAAAAAATTAGCTATTTGCCATGTAGGTTTCAAAGGAATCTCATGTGGAGGAGCATTGACCACCAGAGAGATCGCCTTTCTGAAGAGTTGCTTCGCTCGCTCAGTCCACACAGCGCCGCTCGCTCAGAACGCCCGCAGCTGGTTAGGAAATATGTGAAATAAGTAGGGCTGCCCATGCACAACTAGTTTTTTTCTAGTTGACTAGTAGTAGTTAATTTAAGCCATTAGTCTAATCGCATATTTATATTAATTTAATTACTTAAATATATACGGGAGAAAATACTAAACCATAAGGAGCGTTATCGTAATATTGCCTATATTCCACATATCAAGTGCATACATAAAGCTTGCCACAAAGAACTGGCAAAAGTAATGTTTATGCAGCATTATACATTTGAATTGTTTATTAATAAACTAGTGTTTTCTGGCTGCAAAGATACAGTTGGCGATGTTGATGCCATCTTCGCATGTAGTGAACGCGCCTAGAGTAATGCACACTTCATGGATTAGCCTACATAAGCCGAGAGTACCCCATTTATTATCGATTTGAATTGTTTTTATTAAAGTAGACATTTCAAGCTTTCTATACGTTCTCAGGTCTGTGAGGCAAGTCGTTTATACGCTGAGTTTCGGTTCATTTATGAGTTCGCTCCAGTTCACTTCTTGTTTGTTAAATCCAGCCAATTGGTTGATGAAATATTGATTGAAATTAAGATACAATTTTTACAAAACGAAATTCACTTTAAAGAATGGCTTTCTACAAAACAAAACTTAAGTGGTGAAAATCATGTCTGACCCATTCCTGATGTCTCCTGATATATTGGGCATCTTATGATCCTATCTTACCCATCTCATGCAGTTCCTTTTTCATATAATCAACATAGATGAAATTAAAAAAAGAACATTATATTATATAAAACAAATATGAAATGTACATTTACGTTTTTAAGTTAGGGTTTTAAAACTCTGCCTTTCTCATGTGTGTGGCCTATGCATGTGTGCGTGCATATGGGGGAGGGGTGCGATTTTCGAATAATACCCAGCGATCTTTGAATATTATTTTTGCTTGAAATGCCCATCCCTCCTAATAAGTAGCATCAAAATACTCCAATTTGTTCTTTTAGGAGTTTAAATGTTTTATTTATTTAATTAATTTTTGTCCTGCTCAGACTTGTATTGGACAAGGTTTAAGTTACATCAGACTTCTCTATTTTAGGTGATTAAATGTTTAAAATGTTTCATTGTCCTCCAAAGTTTACTATTGGACAATGTTTAATTTAACCTTGTGGGCTGCATCAGACTGCTCCATTTTGTTTGTATTTAAGTATATTAAGCATCGGTATCGGCCGATCACCATGACAAGAAATCGGATATCGGTAGCAAAAATCCTGATCGGAGCATCCCTATGAAAAATACTTTTCATTATATTAATGTCCAAATATTGCTTCCCAGATAATATGATTTTCGGGCTGTAAAACTGAAGACAGGATTTGAACAGAAATATTTTACAGCCCTTGGTTTTGGGACACATTCTTGATATAGACTAGGTTTAAACAAAATCTGAGATAGTGCAACAACAACCTGTAATTCCATTTTAACCCAGAAGACTCTTGACAGTGCACAGGCTCCTGCTTGATAAATAGCCTATATTAATTGAAAAAAAAAAATGTATTTCATTCCCAAGACATACATTTATCTACTGGAATAGATGAGTGTAAATATTGCATAAAGCCATCCTCAACTTTACAGTAGGCTAACGTTACTTGTATGACACTCCATCTGACACGTTTTCTGTTCAGCAATCATTGACTGTTGTCATGCACTGGGCTAACGTTTGCAGGTTTTAATTTGCAGGTAGTTAACGTTACAGTTACTGTGCTTTGGCTATGTTCACTGCATAACGTTATTCCACAAATGAACGTGCCATAACGGACATGCAATACTAACATTACATTATCACACAAGTACTTTCGGTCACTAATGGCCCTTTCAGACAGGATGAGGAATGCGCTGCGCTATGGAACCCATTTATTTCCTGCGCGAGGACGTTTTGTTGCAGAGTCGACCAAAGCGGAGCGCAGCATTGAGGAGCTCGAGCGCACGCTGCGGTCAAAGTTAAAAAATAGTTCAACTTTTGCCGCTGCGCTCTGTGACGATTACCTGCGCGGCCAATAGAAACTGGGCATCCAAACAAGCGCGGAAATCAAAATGAAAACTCCACCTACTTTTGCTCTGGCCAGCGTAGCGCAAATCGCTCTGTATCTGAAGAGCTACATTTTATTTCTCCATTTAAAGGGGTGGTTTACTGCTTTTTATCTTTGCATGACTCTGTTTATGGGGTGCATGTCTTCGTGTTTTTTTTTTTTTTAAAGCCTTATTTTTCATAAATTTCACCTTTGTTGTAAGCCGCTTTCTCCTCTGTCAATTGAACGACCGGTTGACTTCGTGATTCTATGAAACCACTCCCTCAGAAACAGGCAATGGGCTCAGATTGGTTAGTTCCGCTGTGTTGCAATTGGCTAAACTGCGTGGCGGACACTTCACGCCCATTACCTTTACGGGCGAAAGCTGCATGTGCTCCGGCTCCGTTCAAATGTAAATAATGGTGTCAATACTGCGTATCAGCTTGAGCCAGAATCAGAGCCAGAAAGCGACAATGAAGAGAGTCAAGCAGAACCTCCCCAAACACGGCTCTTACAAAACGTTTCTGAATGGTACATTTTTGAATCATTATTATTATTCTATTCTACTATTATTATGTAAGAATTTTGATATGCTGTTACTTGAAAATGCTTTTGAGATACGGTTTTCTCCTGATTAAATGTTTAATATAACTGAATAAATGACTGAGTAATACCGTTTTTTAAAGTTATTGTTTTGTCGATATAATGAACAACCGTTTATCTATTCACAAACCTTAGTTTACTCGGTGTATCGTTTTCTTTAGGTGTACATGTGACAACGGTGTTAAAATGCCAACAGAACGTGAAAACATCTGATAACAGCAGCTGAAGTTTGCTGTTGCAATTACATATAATTTTTGAACTTTATACACGTTTGTCTTATACACACACAAAATAGCAAAGAACTAACTAGCTACAAACAGCGTTGGCATTGGTTTACGTTCTTGATCAAATCGAAAAATTACGTCATAAAGTATATACATGGAAAATACAATTACAAAATTAGTACATAATTACAAATTCAGGTCCAAAATGTTTGTACGCGTTTGTCATAGACACGAAATAGCATCTAAATGGCTACTAAAGCCAGCACTGGCATTTGTTTACGTCCTTGATAAAAACTAAAGCATTACGTCTAAAATTACACATGCAAATACATTTAAAATGATTAAGTCTTACTTACTGGCTGTGGCCCAACAACTGCTGCCTCTGGTTTTAAAGTTGGAACTGCTTCATGCTTTAGTAACAGTTTCTTGTTGAATTCGACATTGAATTTGTGGAGATTCTGGAAGCTGTTTTCCGTAAAATGCGCAGCACAGAGAGCTAAATTACGACTGTAATTTTCAGGAACATAATCAAACATAAATTGTAGCCATTGTTGACGAACTACAGCGTCCGTAGGAAGCCCAAACACAAAAGACCTGACAGCTGGGTGAAAATAACACACTTTCGACGGCATGGCTACTGCTCTCCACTATAACTCTTCCTCTTCGATAAAGCCGCAGAAATGTGGCCACGCCCCCTTTTTTGAATATTCCGGAGGGAGGGATGGTTATGGGTTAGTTACGTATAAAACCCGGGAGTATCTCGTTGTAATCCCATTCGAGTCGTTTTAGTAGGCATTAAACTTCCTGATTTTTCAAAGACGATATCTCTGCTTACGTTGAACTTTCAACGCAGAAACTTTGCACATACCGCTCATGCACCAACAGCAACATTACACACTATTTAAAATGAAAAAAGTGAAATCGCAATCAACCACCCCTTTAATAAACAAACTATTCAGTCAGATAGGCATTTGTTGTGAAAGAAATGGTTACAATTTCAAGCATTCAAGCATTTTATCCAAAATTTAAGCACTTTTCAAACCTTGAAAACACATCATCAAAATTCAAGCATTTTCAAGGATTTCAAGCACCCGTACGAACCCTACTCAATTCAATAAGCAGGATCCCCGGAGGGAGTTACATGACTGACCTGTGATCATACTGGACGTGCTGACAGGAGTGGATCCAGCGGACAGGCCTGAAGTGGAGCCAATCCTCGCCTGGTCCTTCACAATGGGATCTGACACGAGACATAATAATAATTTATCATTACATTTATATAGCGCCTATCTAGGTACTCAAAGCGCTTCACATATGGGCACAGTGATGAAATACATGATGCAATCAATAGAGTACATAAACCTTTATTTCAAATGAGCGAGCAAATCCTGTGTCCACATGACAACCGCTTTAGTTCCTACAGAGACATTGTTCACACTTCTCAATCATTTGATCACATAACTGATGTTAACTTTGCAATCAAGGTGTTTTTGAATCAGATTGGGATATTGGTTCTGCTTCATTGGCTATTGACTAGTTTAAGAGATCCTAGACTGTGGCATGAGGAGCACAGTTGATCTTCATAGTTTCAGTAGATGAAGACACTCACAGAAATAAGGGTGCTCCATGGCTTCGCGGGCGGTGAGACGAGCTTGGTGGTCGTAGCGCAACAGTTTGTCCAGGAAGTCCAACGCTTCGGTACTGACCAGGTGCTGGTTCTCACTGTGGACAAACCGTTCCCACCTTTTCCGGGAATGTCTGGAGAGAGATAGAAAAATCCTTAAAGTGAGGTCAAAGTATTACATGTATAAACACAATCACACATCTCAACGTACCTCCCCAAAATGTCGTTGAACCGTGGGTCGAGCTCAATGTTGTATTTGTCGATGTAGTCGTAGAGGTCCTCTGTGCCCAGGACTTTGGCAATCCGTACAAGCTGGGCAGAGACACAATACTGGTTAAAAACAGCAGAGGGCAGCAGACACGCATCCAACAGATCAAACCAGCTGACCACCTGAGGTCAGCATCACACTGGTTCTCTCCACAAAAACACATTTTCTGCAATAATCCAACAGCCAATGGAAAAAAGTTCAGTGACCAACAAAAGTTTATGATTCTTGCCTGTTTTATTCATCATGAAAACCTTCACAGATTGAGATAACATTTGAAGCATAAATTCAGAATAGTTTGCAAGTATGTGATTGTAAACATAAGGCTGTAAAAGCGGACTTTTCCAATTTAGCCAGTTGTTGTTTTTATTTAAATCACAAGGGGGTATTAGTGATGCATTTTATGTTATAAAATAAAATGTGAAAATATCTTGAGCTTGTGTTCACTAGAAGCCTTATTTTAGGCATTTAAGCAAAAATCCATTCAAAAACCCTGACTTCAGGACAATGAAATCGGAAGTGCTAAAATGCACTTGTTTTCAGGTTTTGGCCGACAAAGAAAATTATATACTTATAATATAATCATTATATATATAATTATATATATATATATATATATATATATATATATATATATATATATATATACACACAAACACTCACCTAAAGGATTATTAGGAACACCATACTAATAATGTGTTTGACCCCCTTTCACCTTCAGAACTGCCTTAATTCTACGTGGTATTGATTCAACAAGGTGCTGAAATCATTCTTTAGAAATGTTGGCCCATATTGATAGGATAGCATCTTGCAGTTGATGGAGATTTGTGGGATGCACATCCAGGGCAAGAAGCTCCCGTTCCACCACATCCCAAAGATGCTTTATTGGGTTGAGATCTGGTGACTGTGGGGGCCATTTTAGTACAGTGAACTCATTGTCATGTTCAAGAAACCAATTTGAAATGATTCAAGCTTTTTGACATGGTGCATTATCCTGCTGGAAGTAGCCATCAGAGGATGGGTACATGGTGGCCATAAAGCAATGGACATGGTCAGAAACAATGCTCAGGTAGGCCGTGGCCTAAAGTGTGCCAAGAAAACATCCCCCACACCATTACACCACCACCAGCCTGCACAGTGGTAACAAGGCATGATGGATCCATGTTCTCATTCTGTTTACGCCAAATTCTGACTCTACCATCTGAATGTCTCAACAGAAATCAAGACTCATCAGACCAGGCAACATTTTTCCAGTCTTCAACTGCCCAATTTTGGTGAGCTCTTGCAAATTGTAGCCTCTTTTTCCTATTTGTAGTGGAGATGAGTGGTACCCGGTGGGGTCTTCTGCTGTTGTAGCCCATCCGCCTCAAGGTTGTGCGTGTTGTGGCTTCACAAATGCTTTGCTGCATACCTTGGTTGTAACGAGTGGTTATTTCAGTCAAAGTTGCTCTTCTATCAGCTTGAATCAGTTGGCCCATTCTCCTCTGACCTCTAGCATCAACAAGGCATTTTCGCCCACAGGACTGCCGCATACTGGATGTTTTTCCCTTTTCACACCATTCTTTGTAAACCCTAGAAATGGTTGTGCGTGAAAATCCCAGTAACTGAGCAGATTGTGAAATACTCAGACCGGCCCGTCTGGCACCAACAACCATGCCACGCTCAAAATTGCTTAAATCACCTTTCTTTCCCATTCTGACATTCAGTTTGGAGTTCAGGAGATTGTCTTGACCAGGACCACACCCCTAAATGCATTGAAGCAACTGCCATGTGATTGGTTGATTAGATAATTGCATTAATGAAAAATTGAACAGGTGTTCCTAATAATCCTTTAGGTGAGTGTATATATATATATAATTATATATAAAAATATATTTTAGGGCTGCAACTAATGATTATTTTGATAATCGATTAATCAGTCGATTATACAGACTTGACTAATCAAATTCGTTGTCAATTATTTTCATTATCGATAATGGCTGATTTTATCAATTAGTTGTTGCAGCCCTAACATATTTTATATTAATATAATTCAAATACTTATGAGTATAAAAAGTATGTACAGCACTTTAATTTATAAAAACAGACAGTAGGACACTGGGAGAAACTATAATATCATCTTGATAACATCGGAAAGCGGTCAAAAATCTTTCTATTTGCTAACACAAGGTATTGTGGGAAATATTAGAGCATAAAATACTCAAATGTGCATATTGCAAAAATATTCCACCATCCAAGCACATTGTCTTCCATGCTATGATCTGAGGCCAGTGATGGGTAAGTTACTCTAAAAAAGTTTCATCTTCAGTGTAATTAGATTACTGTACCAATTACTCTCTCTGAAAAGTATTGGATTACTAATTACTTTCTAAATCCCATATCAACCTCGACCAGTTGAACAATACAAGGATAGACAAGAATCTGCTCTTTTAATTCTTTCAAATAAACAATTGCATAAATTATTGAACTGACCAAAGTGTGTAAAGGATGAAGGTTACATTAAAAACACATTTTAAAATTAAATTGATGTTAAATCCACTATTGTTTTATATAGAATTGTTATATAGTCTATACAGTATTTGATGCAATTACATCAGAAGTAACTGTAATTAAATTACATAATTAAGAGTAATCCCTTACTTTACCAAGTAATCTAATTACTTTTCCCTTGGAAAAGTAATAACACCCAACACTAATTGAGGCAAATTAATTCTAATATTTTTTTGATTACGCCACAAAAATCGTTCCCTATAAAGTGGCATAACAACAACGAATATTTGAAAAGACCTAAAAGCAGCAGGCATCACCTGATCATAGTTGTCGTGTCCGTGGAAAAAAGGCTCTTTCCGGAAGATCATACTCGCCAACATGCAGCCTAAGCTCCACATATCTAAACTGTAGTCATACATCTGTGGGACGAAACCGACATGAGCATCAAAAAAGCAAGAAAACATACAACTTTATGTTACGCTGTTTCTGTATGTGTGCATGTTTATTCAACAGAAGCTTGAACATATGCTTTTGAAGCAAGATTTGTGTCTTAAAAAAACAAACCAAGCACTTTGTGTCCAAAAGTCTTGTTTGCATCTCGTCTCACCTGATAGTCCACCAGCAGTTCAGGTCCTTTAAAATATCGAGACGCCACCCTGACGTTGTACTCCTGACTGGGGTGATAAAACTCCGCTAAGCCCCAGTCTATCAGACGCAGCTAAACAAGAGAAAACACCAGACAAGAATCAAATGTGAACTCAGTCAACAGGGGAATAATTAATGATTCAAAATTACAATTTGTGATTCACTCAACATCTAATAGGACTGTCCCTGTAGATGGAGGAAATGTGCAAACCTTTCAAATTTGATCGAGCTCAAAGTAATGTGCTTGATGTCACAGCAACAAACAAAGCTTCTCTTTTACTACAGCAATCTCTGGTTTGTGATTGGTGCATGTAAGCGAGCTCGTCGTCATTCAGCCAATCAGACGTGTGGAGTGAGATGGCGTAACACAAAGGCTGACGCGAGCGATGACGTTAGCGGGAAGTACCTTTCTGTGTTCATGGTCGATCATTACGTTGTGTGGCTTCACGTCTCTGTGCATGATTCCCATACTGTGGCAGTAGTCCAACGCCTGAGAGAGAGAACCACACTTAAACACCAGCCTTCTCAAACCTTTCACTAATAAATCATTATTTCATCGTTTGTGATATACTGGATTACTAAAATATTGTATAAAAATATTATTTTATACATTTTTAAAATAAAATTAATCTACTATAGAATTTAACTCAATTTGAATTTATACAAGTACAATTTAAGATTAATTTAAAAAGATTGAACATTAAAACATTAGAGAACATTCTAATTTTATCTTAAAAAATTACCCAATTACCCATATTATCACAATGCAATGTCTTCTATGCGTTTAAAAATATTTAATTTAGCAAGGAAGGATGCAGTAAATTGATCAAAATTGACAAGATTTCTATTTCAAATAAACGCTGTTATTTTAAACTTTCTATTCATCAAAGAATCCTTTTCCCACAAAAATACGAAGCAGCACCAGAACAGTTTTCAACATTGATAATCAGAAATGTTTATTGAGCAGTAAATCATCATATTAGAATGATTTCTGAAGGATCATGTGACACTGAAGACTGGAGTAATGATGCTGAAAATTCAGCTTTGATCACAGGAATAAATTACATTTTAATATATATTCAAATAGAAATATTTCACAATATTATAACAAACAGGAGATTGTTGATCCTAATTCAAAAAGGGTCTGGGAATCAAAGACAAAGCGAGAAACAGAACAGGGCAATGAGTGGTGACGGTACAGAGCTTAAGTCAGAGGACAGATGCTCTTTCTGCTGCAGTGACGCAGTTTTACCTGATCCAGATTAACACACCTGAACCCATGAACTCCAGGATTCACACACAACTGACTAACAGCAAATGTATATGAACAACAAACTAAAACTGCAGCAATAAGATCTTTCTGAGAGTGTAACCGCTACACAACTAATAGCATCAAATAAATGCTGAACTGAGGTTCAACATGACAATTACATCAGTTCAAGATGGGGAGAGTTTGAAACAGATTGGAAAAATACATGTACAATAAAAATGGTATAAACAAAACTAATACTTAGGTACAAGTAGGGCTGGGCGATATGGCCAAAAAAAATTATCACGATATTTTTTTTTTATATCAGTCGGTATCGATAATTATCACGATAAATGTCAAATCTTTATTTCTTTCAAGTTTTAAGGCAGATTTTTGCTGAAAGTTGTAGAAACCAGAGCGTTAATTGTGGTTTTAAACTACTCTTTATTGTCAGAACTTATCATGACAAACACTTGCCAAACAGGTGAAGATTTCACAAATCTGAGGTTGAACATTCAAACATTTGTCATTTTTCCTTAAAATAAATATCTGAATAGAAAAATATATTTCTTAGTTTCTGCATGTGCTAATGGGGGATCTTGAAACAGGTTTGTGTTGCCTGACTTTGATGGCACGTATCTTCAGCACAGTTTGCAGTGCAGGCTGCAATATTAATATTACATGTTTTGTCTCGAAACGCATATTTGACAGTGAGTTCTCAAGCTAATACTACTATGTTAAATTTATGTTCATTAACAAAAACAGTAACATCTGTTAAAAAAAGATGTAATGACCACATTTTTATTTGGTAAAATGTAATATTCTGGCTGTTTGAGTTTTATTAAAATTAACCATTGGTCATCCAGTATCATGCATTTAGATCACAATAACCACAGATAAAACTAGGCATAGCTTATAGCACCTCACATCATGGCAAAATGTAACTTTATGGTTTCTATGGTATTTGTATGAAAAACAGTAGCCTAAATAGATTATTAAATACTGTAATTATATTCCATTAGTCATTTAATACATTGTCTACATTAATAATATAATACAATTCAATATGTATATCCCACATTTCATGGTGCAGTTATTATTACAGGCTAACGTTACAGTAAATCCATGGTAAATGGATTCAGTATCAATTCAGATTCTGACTGTATCATTGCGCACAGTGTTTCTCCTGTTTGTCAGTGCTGTTTAATCACTGAGACATTTGTGTTCTTCGCTGAATTCAAGCGCTTCTCACTGGATCTCGTGAGCGAGACGATCAGAGTAAACGCGTCTGCTCTAGTGAGCTCGCGCTGCGCTGCCGTTTGGACTTTGAGCCGAGCGAATAAATGGTCCGTGTGGCGCACGGTTCAAATGAGTTTCGTTCCGCTTTTGGCGCATAAACATTATCGAACATTTATGGAACTCTTGATATCGTTTTATCGAGAAAAATTATATCGCAATAATTATCGTTTTATCGCCCAGCCCTAGGTACAAGTGGTCACAGACTTGAGATAATCTCGAGTTTCTGTGAACAGCTTTAAGATAATATCTTAAGGAACTTACCTTTAGGATCTCGTACATGTAGAACCGAATGTCGTAGTCTGATAGCGTTTGATACAATTGCTGCACGACAGAACAAGCGGATGGTTGAGTTTAAACAAACTGATTTTTTTGTCTTACATTTTGGTGGTAGAATTGATTTAGCAGGTAGAAGAAATGATTTACCTTGAAGTCTGTGTTGTTCACATGTTCAAATACCAGAGCTGGGGTTCGAGACTTGAGGGAGAAACACAAGAGACTTCAGTTAAAGACGCATTTGATTTCATTCTCAACAATACATTTTCATATCAAACATCATCTTCAAGAAATCCAACTGACCACTGGATCCTTGACAATATCTAGAAGTGTGATGATGTTGGGGCCGCCTCTCAAATTCTCCAAAATTTTGATTTCCCGCTTGATTTTCTTCTTCTTTACTGGCTGCATATGGAAATAATGACAAAACAAGCCACACAAAACCATTAAAGACAACATAATACTGCATTTGCAATACATTTAACTTCCATAATGTGTTCAACAGAATATTCAGTGGGAAATAATAACATAGGGCAAGATTTGATTTTATCCATCTGTGTTTGTTTGATGACACAGTTATTGAGCCGAATTGAATCAACACTGAATAGACTTGAGCTGAATAAATAACTTTTTTAGAGCTACTTTACAGCAGAACTGAAATTTGTATCATATTTGAAAAAATTTGCATCATTGATTCTGTTATTTACCTGTTTATTACTGTGAAGCGTAGGACTGGGTTAAAAATATTAATTTCTTGATTTTGAAAAAATATATGCACTATATTAAAAATTCATTTTATTTTTATTTAACCTGTTCTTCAAAATGTTATATATGTTTGAATAAATCTGTCATTAAAACAAGTTATGACAGCAAACGTTTTAACGAATTGGAGAAGAAACATAATTGTGTCATTAAAAAGTTGTTATTATAAAAACTGCCTTAAGTGCAATTCAAATATTTGTTTTGAAATAAGTTATAAATTAACAGGTTTTTTTCCTTAAGAATAATTGACACAGTGTACCTGATATATATCCAAATGAATCAATATCAAATCAAACTGAGCCGACATTGTAATTGAATCGAATGCTTGTGAATCAAAATCGAATCCAATAGTGGAATTTGTGTCCATGCCCAGCTCTAGTGAAGCTGCTTTAAAACAATTTATTGTATAAAGCCCTAAATAAAGGTGATTAGACTTGATTGGATCATGAAAAGTGGAGAGATTATTGGTTCATTTTTTTTTTCACAACCAACATGGAATTGGTTACATCAGGAAAAAAACACTAATTTTTTTTAGAGTAAGAGAAGGTTATTTCACTTTGATAATGGGTTTGAGAAGGAATGGAACGAGCTAGACTCGTATCGCCACAGCTCCACACCAGAATAAAGTAGATTATTAAGGAAGTAAATAAGCCCAATTTCAATTTGATCTTGTATTGAAGTACAGATGAGTTTGACGCAATGACATCTGATATAACTGCGTCTAGACTCAATCTGTGCAGCTTCATCCTCCGTGTCTCCAGGTAGGGGAAGTTCATTATACACGACTGGCTACATTACGGGACAACGGCGCTAATCTTCAAAACTATTTATCACTTAGCTTGAAAAGAAGCTCTCAGCTCGTCGGGTGTTATCGCTAGAATCTAGAGCTCTCTCTGGTTTAAGGGAGGACGGGGCGAGCAAGGAATTCGACAGGCGCCCGTTCATCTGAACGCCGGCCAGCAGCTTCTGGTTTCGATACCGTCCACTGCCTTCCATAACGTAAACAGGCTTATCTCAGCTAGTGTTGTCACGGAACCAGAATTTCAGGATTCGGTACCAATATCAGTAAAAATCCACGGTTCTCGGTACCAATTTCGGTACAAAAGCTTACTTCAGATTTAAAATATATTATTAACGTGTATTTCACGGTTACAAAGATGGAATTCCATTTGTTAGATAACATTAGATATAATGACCTAACAATAAACAATAGTTATAAACTGTACCAATTATTCTCTTTGGGAAAGTTTTATCTGTTAATATTATTTAATGCACAATGAATGAAGTGAACAAACATGAACAATCAAGTGTTTGTATTAAATAACATTCACAAACATTAATTAATGTTGTAAAAATATATTGTTCACTCAATGTGTGTTGATGGATAACGCATTAAGTAATGTTAATGAATGGTATGTTATTGTAGTGTTACCAAACTATACAGGAGATAAAACGTGTTTTATTTGACTTGACTGTACTTTTATTTCATCCAAAACTGCGTTCATATTTAATTTTAAAAGGGCTTTTTAAACCTGCTAAGAGTTATCCAGGCAAGAATAAGCCTAGAACTGCTTTTCTGACAGACTGATATTAATGACATAAATAGGGATGCACCGATACTGATACCAGTTCTCGGGTGTCGGTCCGATACTGTGCTCATGTACTCGTAAAACTACCCCGATACAACCGCACCCAATAACACTTTAGAGGCCGTTCACATATCGCGTTTTTTGCGCGTGCAAATTCGTTATTTCAAATGTAGGCTATGCCGCGTCGAGATGAAAACGTCTCAACATCTCATCTCAACAGGTCATGTGACAAAAACCAACCGATCAGCTTCAGCCTTTCCGTAAGAACATCGAAAGCTCGGCCGAACAGCTGATCATAGCTGTACAGGGCGGCTTTTTATTTCTCATCTCCAGAAATATATCTAGTAGCAAAGCTAACGCAAGGGCTAGAAATCAATTAATTCTTTGCTGACACTTCCTCATCTTCATGGAGAGCGCAGTTCGCACCGCTTCCTCCTTTCCACAAGCTCTCCCGCGGCGTCTGTCGTTGCTAGGCAACCATGAACAGAGGCGCGCCTGGAAAAACGAGCGTGCAGCGCCGCATCGCTTCTATTATGAGCACGCTTGCCGCGCGCCTACATTTGAAATCGCAAATTTGCACGTGAACGGCCCCTTATGGCAACCTGACATTAGCCTAATCCAAAATATTTCCATATGTGGCTCTTTCCTCCTGTCTTGTCAACAAGTGGATTCAGAGCCACCGCATTAGCAGCGCCGCCGGTTGCCATGTCTCAGACTGTTTTTATGAAGAGGACGCAACTGTGCACCTTTCGGACAGCACATCAAGAACCGCATTAACCCGGTACTTCAGTATCACCGGTCTTCACCTTGAGTATTTTGACGACTACTTTCTCGTTGTTTGTGATGTTGATGGCTTCAAACACTTCGCTGTACTTTCCTCGGCCGAGTTTCCGCACCAGCTGGTAGTCATCTTGATTCCTGTTGACAAGACCGACAGCTGTTATTACAAGTGCAAATGAAATGCCGATCCAGACAAATAAAGACATTAGCACTGTATCCCTACAGAGAAATACTTCTGCAAAACTCTGCCAACTGAATGAAAACTAACAAGATATTTAATATTTGATCATTATACATAAAGTGTTCAAACTATTGAATCAAAAACCATTTGCTTGCAATTACCAGTGTTTCTGAACAATAAAGTCCTCAAGACCCTGTGTTCTGTTCAATTCAACTGCATTTAATTGAGATTAAATCTGCCCTAAACACGCAATCGAGAATCAGCGTCACTGCCAAAGAAAGAGCAAATCTTGTGATATATTTCAATACATTACTGTGCTGGCACAATCCCACCCCTTTCCGATTTCGCGAATGAATCATTCAGAGCAATTTGTGAACCTGTTACACTGATTTGCTCAAAAAAGCCAACTCAAAAGAACGAATCACTAACAAATCAAACAATCACTATGGATTGTGAGCAAGTTTTACCTTTTTTATTGTCTCTTCTGCTCACGAAGGCTGCATTTATTTGATCAAAAATACAGTAAAAACAGCAAAATTGTGAAATATTATTACAATTTTAAATAACTCTTGTATTGTAATATATTTTAAAATGTAATTTATTCCTGTGATCAAAGCTGTATTTTCAGCATCATTACTCCAGTCTTCAGTGTCACATGATCCTTCAGAAATCATTCTAATATGATTTGATGCTCAAGAAATATTTTGTATTATTATCAATGTTGAAAACAGTTGTGCCGCTTCATATTTTTGTGGAAATTTCATAAAAAAAAAATATATAAAAAATTCTGAATTCTTTGATTAATAGAAAGTTAAAAAGAACAGCATTTATTTGAAATAGAAATGTTTTGTAACAAATGTCTTCACTGTCACTTTTAATGAATTGAATGCATGCTTGCTGAGTAAAAGTATAAACATATATATGTATATACTGCCCCCAAACTTCTGAATTGTATTGTATATTCATTATAGAAATTTACAGGCTTAGAAAACATTAATAAAACAATCCAATCTTTTCCGTGACTGATAACAACGCTGTAATTTACTTCATTTTTGTGATCTTCTTCATTTCAGAAGTCTAATTTCAGCCCACAATCATTCTCACATCAATATCAGGCATTGCCATCACACACACCAAAAAAAAAAAAATCTGTCTCTGCACTCACCCCCACTCTACGACGTGAGATTCATAGTCCCAGTATTCCCGCGGTCTCTGTGTGTTGACGTCTGGATAAACGCGGGATCGGCTCGTGACAGGGCCGGACATGATCTGTGTGTGTGGCTGCGCCTGTCAGGGCTGAACACAAGCACACACAGGCACACACACACACACACACGCAAATAACCAATCAATACAAGGACAGAACTATCAGGCCAACGCACATCGATAACATTGACTGTAATGCTTGGGGCCTGAAATATGTGGCCCCATTTGAACGTGGACAAACAAAAGGATAAAAAAAAAAATCTACAACTGGGATGTTTGGCTTTACAGGCCCCCGCCCACGACACGGACCCCTGACTGTCTTGATAAATTGGATTAAGGTTCTGAAACTCTGCCCAGATGGAGGAAAGTTTTAATCTAGATGCAAGCAGACCGAGAAAGACTCGACCACCGCAGTCCAAAAGGTGTCAGCACATTCTTTCAGGGTTGAAAACACACACATTTAAAAAAATAAAAATTTAAATACAAGTTGGCTCCATTTTCTTTTTGGCTTTCTATTCATTTTAGGTAATTAGAGTTGTAGTACACTAAATTTTTTTGTTTAAGATTAACAAAGTTTAAATAATGGTTCAACACATCATCAATCCTTCAAAAACGTGTTTTTCCTACCCTCATTCCCTATGGTACGCCTATTATAAGTGTTTACATTTTAGACATTTAGGGGTTTTTTTTGTGAGAAATTGCATACATACATCTATTAAAGGTAGGGTAGGCAATTTTCGGAGAGATAAGATCCCACCCTCCCTTCAGAGCTTCTCCAAAGCCACGCCTCCTTCAAAACACATGAACGCATACAGCAGGGAGCAAACAAAAGCGTCACGAGAGACGCTGCGTTAAACTACCTCATGTCTCAAAGCACATAACATTACAATAATAATGAACAAACAACTTAAAAGCTCTGACCTGTACCACTTCATTTCATTTCAGCGTTGATAGTGTTGCCATTGAAACATTGACATCAATCTCTCAAGATTTTTTTCCTTTTTTTGGAAATGCGCAAAAATTATATTTGTTGTAGTTTCCGTTCACCACTATAGAAGTTGACCCAACTCTGACGACTTCCACTTTTGAAAAACCCATTATCAAATGTGAAAAAGATCAAAAGTAACGTTTATGCTTCAGAAAACACCATTCAAGGCAATGTGGGTCGGTTAATGTTTAAAAATATATTAATAACTACAATAAAAAGATGTCTGCCATGCTATATTAACAACTAATCTGTAGAGTCTTTACAGTTAAAAAATCAGCTTTGCCACATTAAAATAGAAATCAATCTATTTTTACAAGAGCTGTGAATGTCTCATCACATTTTAAAAAGAGGGGTGGTGATGGCGCAGTGGATAAGACGCATGCCTTTGGTGTGAGAGACCCGGGTTCGAATCCACTGTGAGACATCTATGTGTCCCTGAGCAAGACACTTAACCCCTAGTTGCTCCAGAGGCGTGCGACCTCTGACATATAGCAATTGTAAGTCGCTTTGGATAAAAGCGTCAGCTAAATGAATAAATGTAAATGTAAATGTAAATGTAAAACAGGAACCTCCTGTTTAATAAACTATTTTGATACAGAACCGGAATCAGTGCTGTAATGAAAACTGGCCAGCAGGACCATAGTGTGATTAGATGTCTGTACTACTGTAATTTAATTTAACTAGTTGAAAGGGAAACCATATGGCCTGCTCATATCATCATTAAAAGGACAACTTTGCTAGTTTTCAACCAGCTTTGCATTGTTAGTTACAATGTCAGAAGTATATAGAAATGAACAATGTGTACTCTTTCTCTATGTTAACCTGCACATAGATGTCCTCATTTACACTGTTGGGGAAAGTTACTTTTAAAAAAAGTTACGTGCTACAAAATTGCATTTCTGAAAGTAACTAACTTTTTTACTTTTTATGGAATGTAATGCGTCACATTACTTTTTCTCACCTGGGCTGAGCTTGCTTGTTTGTTTTTTAATAACAAAAAAAGTTGTGTTAAATCAGGCTGAAGGAAATGCAAATTCACATCTGTACAGTAGAGAGCACAACGCAAACAAACCTTTTAACTCTGCTTCCATTCTGTACTGATTATCAAGGTCAGCAGCAAAGACAAAATTTGCGTACAAAGACGCAAAGCGCTAACAGACATTGTAAGATTATAGAGTTGATTGAAAATCGGTGAAGTTGCCCTTTAAATGTTAGGGACACAAGATACAAGACTTGGAACATGCCAAAATATCTGAGTCTGCATCGCTACAACAGCCATACACATGCAGACGCACATCTCTAGCATTGCATCACGTCTCATGCGGTTTTTTTAAAGGTAGCATTGTGTTTTTAAAATGGCATATCATATTAAAAATAGCCACACTTTCTAAAAATTTTTTACACTTGAGCAAATCTTATGTAAACGCTGTAAATAAATGCGTCGGGGTCAAATAAATTTAAAACCTGCCTAGTTATACAGGGTTTCCTTAAGACCACTTCATCGACTAGTCATTTAGACAACTCGCCAACTAGTAAGTTTAAGTATGTTGTTTGGCACATACCCATTTATTAATGCTTCAGAAGTCAAAAATGTATGCTGGAACACAAATACAATGGTGCTAAATGACATTCATGGGAGTGTACCATCAGCAACAATGGATAATTTTGTTTTTCCAGATGGGATTTGGGTTTGATCACCATTCCAAAGATTCCTGCCTCCTCAGAAGAGCGCTGAACCTGATATCACATGATTCACAAAGCCTGTATTCACTAGCAGTCATTACAGTATCTCAGAGCAAAAATGACATGATCTAATCTACAGAACAAATATGCAGACACATTTTACATGTTCCCCAATGTGTCGAATGAGGTTTGGACATTTAACTCACACTCACCTTCAGTTGTACTTGCGGGCAGCCTTGGGGAATCTTGTGCCGAATTTACAAGAGGACGACAGTCCAAACACCTGTGAGGCAATGCAAAGCAAACAACATTAAGAATCGCAACTGACGGCAGTATCTGATTTGCACAAATGTGTGTTTGTTGTAAACCTGTCGTGTGCAGCCAAACCAGGCCACTGGCACAAACCCTCTCGAAGCAACATTTGTGTTGAACACCAAGTGATGATTCAGTGAAAAACAATCATAAACTTTCATTAGGGAAACATTCTCCATCTGTCCGTCAGAACTGTGTCGATCTCAATCACTAAGTGCACAGAGATTGATCAACCGACCTCACCAGGATGAAACACCAGGGTATTTGCAGAGCTTTTAAAATCTAATTTAGGACTTTTTAATCATGCTAAAATTAATAACAAGTCCACACTTTGACCAATGAATAGGATCTTTATTTTTATTTTATGCAGCTTGCACTTACAAAGACCAGTTTATAGCATTTGAAATATTTTAGAGCATAATTAGATGCTCTAATTTTATATTTTGAAAATAATTAAAAATAATTAAAAAATACATATTCAATATTGAAACTTCCATGACATTTTTTGAAACGGCTTCTCGAAGAAGACAAAAAGTAGGGAGG
The DNA here is from genome assembly GCA_026230005.1 of Gila orcuttii. Lineage (NCBI taxonomy): Eukaryota > Metazoa > Chordata > Actinopteri > Cypriniformes > Leuciscidae > Gila > Gila orcuttii. The sequence continues at coordinate 43,028,164 of JAPDVR010000010.1, forward strand.
GACTTGATTGGATGGTTGTGGTTTGCTATTGGTGGATCGCATGTGAGTGACAGGTTGTCCCACCAATTTTGATATTTAAAGTATTCCATCACTGTTGTGACACTAATTTGGCCAGGGAAAAAGTGTCCCATTGCCCATAGTCTGTATTTTTGGGCATCAAAGACATGTTTTAATGCTTTGGGATCAAATGAGTGTTTCCCTGGATTAAACCATCAAACCAGTTCACCTCCTTCCAGAACGATAGTGGATACTGATAAAAGAATTTAAAAACATTTTAAACAAAAAAATAAAATTAATGATTTTTATCAATAAACCTCTAACCATATATGCAAACAAATGCACCTTTAAAATTTGTTTAAAATAACGCTTTCAACCCTTTACATATTGACTGTCTTAATGAAATCTCCACCAATGAGCCTAAAACACAATCTTCAGCCTCTTCATACAGGATCAAAATATAGGGTGTTAAATATTTGAAGTCTTTATGGAGGTTTTTACAGATTTAAAGTGGAATAAGAGGTTAAATAAGAGAATAATGACCAAAATCAGAGATGGAGCTCAAACACTCATTCAGATCAGGATGTAAAGCATCAGTTAGGAGCTACACTAACAGCCAGTCCTTATTTTACACATTCGCAATCACTCAGTTACTTTATATTCAAATACATCTACCCTTAAACACATTTACGACATCATTTAAATGCTAAACAAATTAAAAGGCATAAAATCATCGAGTTAATCGTATATATCATTAGCATATCATCACGTTAGCCACAGCCATGCTAACGTTCAATCATCTACACAATAAACATTTCTAAAGACACAAGAGAGCATAATACACAACGCAAAAACCCCTCGTCCTCCCTGAAATGATTTGATGATCCTCTATATATTAAAAGTATCTATAGATTGACACGAAGTATTGAAATAAAGGGCGGTTTGTATTACCTCTCAGCTCTGTGTTAATATGGCGGCGGCGAAGGCAGTTAGCGCGAGGAGACGCGACGCGACGCTCCTCCAGTCCTGCAGGGGGCGCGAGGCACGGAGACCGGCTTCCGCTCAGACTGAAGCTCGATCGATTTCTGTCCTCCTGTTGAGCACAGCTTTTGATCTATTGTATTTTTGAGAAATTCACATCCATAAAAACAAGTTTATTGATAAAAACCCAAATGTATGGTTTTGTTGACTGAACTAAGGATGTACACAGACAGTATAGAGACTCTTTGAATAAGTTTGTGTGCTCTACAATTTTTTTTTTTTTGATATTCTGCTTTCTATTAGGCTATAGGCTACTCCTCTCTGGCACTTTTTATATATTTATTTTTTTGTTGTTGTTGTTTTATTGTATGCACAATTGTAGAATGTATAATATTTGATAACAGAATGTAATTATTTTGGTAGTTTGTATTGTTCTTTTTCTGTTTTTTTTTTTTTTTTTGCATAATTGTAGACTGTGCAATATTTGAAAACAAAATTATGTCTGTAATTAAGAATGAACATAAATGTTAGGCTTTTTCGTGATGCAGATGTGATTAATGGATTTTCATACATTTTTGTCTAAATGTTACTTGTGGTATTATTTTGTGTTGTTGTTAGATAATTGTAATTTTATGTTATTGTTTTATGTCACCAATTCAATTCAATTAAACTTTGTATTTCATGTCCCCCTTTGGACAAGAAAAAAAAAATTCTGTTGAGAAAGAAAATGTTTGTATATATATTATGTAAATTAATATTTTGTCCTTGCAGCAAAATAGAGTGAAGATCTGCATCAAAGAGTCAAATGTGGGATCAAACTATAAATAAATATAAATATTTAATAAATATAAAATAAATATGTTAATGGAGGATTTCAGGATTCTTTAGTGTAGATAGATATATACATATTGTATAGCTTAAAGTAATATGATGCAATCAAAATGGCATTGCTTCAGCCAATCATAAGTTCCGTTGAGCACCATGTGACTTTAGAATGTGTGATTCCAAGATGATCTTTTCTCTCTTGAAACTCTTTCTCTCTTTTTGTTGGCATCATCCTCTCCAGCATTAATTAAGATGACAGAATTACAGCCCAGAAGTGGGACACACTAGTACAGGGAATATCAGACTATGAATGCCTGTCTGACAAGTTAATGGATAACTGTCAAGAGAACTGGTGTTATAGGCTAATTTCCCCGATGACAGCTAACTCATCTGTACATATTTAACAATTCGTAATCCACGGTAATGGGCACAGACAGGTGATGGAAGAATCTTAATTGATTCTGAAATAGGATTCGACTTCATCTGGATGAAAAAGCACTGGCTCTCTAAACATGACAGCGTATACATTTGACTTTAGATTTAGTTAAATTCAGTGTGCCATTAAAATGACATTGAGCGCATCATCACGCTGTGTAACACTTGTTTAGTCTGTTATAACCCTTTTCCTCAATCTAATGATGCTCTTAATCACACCATTATGTGATTTAATTTAGGAAATTGCTGAAATATTCATTAGGATAGCTTTGTAGTTGAATACCTGAGAAGTAAACCTTCCATTGCTAAAATGCTGAGTAATTGTCCACAGATTATTCTTCCCATCAGACAGGTCTCATGTGATACTCTGTCTATATTAAAAAGCTATTCAATCCCATCAGCCTCTGAATAAATCCTGTCTGGTATGTGTGCTGGTCAAAGAGAGCAATTTTTCATGATGATGGAAGGCAATGGAGACTGCCTCGAAATTATGACAGTTCATTTACCAAGTTGGCAGAGAGTAAAAGAAGGAGAGAAGGAGAGATCAACACTGCTGGTTACCCACCAAACACAGATTAACATTCATGTTTGTGATGAGGGATGACAAACATGATTCTAGCAAGGTCGCAATTTTGAAATAATGTTTATGATGCCATATGTTCAAAGGTTGCTAACAGTAAATGGCAACTGTTTTGACGTATTTCCTTTGGAAAGAGGAAACAGGGATGGGCCACATCAAAGTTTATTTTTTTTTTTTCATAGCAAATAAGATTTAGTTCATGTCAGAATTATAAACCATGATTTGCTACTTAATAATATAATGCTAATCAGTGCTTTAAGAAATTTTGTCCATTCCATTGGACAACAAATTCTATACACCTGTGAGTGCAAGATGAGTTATTCATATTTTGGTCAGTTTAACCAGAATATAGCTAGATTAACAAATATTGGCCTAATAAATATTGTCATAATTTCTTCATCCTCAAGTCGTTCCAAACCTGTATGACTTTCTTTCTTCTGCTGAACACAATAGAAGATATTTAGAAGAATGGTTTCGGTTCCCATTGAATTTTTGTTCATGGAAGTAAATGGGAACCAAAGCTGTTTGATTACCAACATATCTTCTAAGTTTGTCAGAAGAAAGTTAGTTATACAGGTTTGAAATGACATGATGGTGAAAGAATGACGACAGAATACAATTTTTGGGTGGATGATATTTTGAGACACTTTGTCTTGAATAAAAACATTTAGTTTGTTAATTGCTATTCTCTCTAAATCGTGACCCAAACCCCAACAAACAGAGGTTTCTAAGTTCAAACTGGTCCTGATGGTCCTGTAACCCGAGCGAGCTCGTACTCCCTAATGTAAAGTGCCGCAGACCGTTTCTTTTTTCCGTCAAGCATGAGAGTACGTTCTGTACCTCATGGTTCCGGCAATTTCCTTTCAGCCTCCATGTTTAAAAGGAAAATCCCGAGGTCCCGTGTGCCCTTGGGCCTTTTTCACATACACATGTAAATCTGACCTTACCAGCTTTCAAAGACTTCCCTCAACTGTGTTTCTTGAAAAGACAGCTAAGCGGCCATAATGTGGCCTAGTGAGGGATCCTCAACGGTTAATTATCCATTTACGCTTTTAAAGAGAAAAATCCTTTTAGCGCGTACACAGAGGACTTCTTTGATAGTAGGCAAGGCCCTCCTAAATACCAGAGTGGAGGACATGTCAAATGTAACTCTATTACACAGGACCACTCTCTCCCATTATCAAAACTCTAACCCCTGTTCTGCTCCACAGCGGCCTGTTCCATTTTACCACAGGCGCCCATAGAAATACAGGAAAGGTAAAACCCAGATGGGTAGACTTCCTGTCTTGTCTAGCGACGGCCCATTCATTTCCATTGGCAGTAGTTCCGTCTGATAAAAAGGAAAAATGGCCAACAGATCGAATGTCCACGGACGGATGAGACTCTGCTTGGGACGTGCGAGGGATTTAGCCTTAGTTTGTGAAATCGGTCACTTTCCGTCTTCCCCGAATTTAAAGGGACAGTTCACCCAAAAAAGAAAATTCTGTCATCATCTACTCACCCTCAAGTTGTTCCAAACATGTATGAAGTTTTTTGTTCTGCAGAACACAATAGAAGATATTTTGAAGAATATGGAAACCAAACAGTTGATGAGCCTCATTGACTTCCATAGTATATATTTTTTCTTCATACTATGGAAGTCAATGGGGTCCATCAACTCTTTGGTTATATTAAAAATATCTTGAATAATACTCACTTGAGGGTGAGCAATTGAACTATCCCTTTAAGGCTGGACACTACATGACTTTTGCCCCGATTTGCAGTCTGTATGAGACAACGCAGATGTTTTTTTTAAGCTTCAGACTATGATTCCATCCAGTCAGAGGAAATCAAACATGTTTGATATTTTGACCCAAATCTTGTTTTTATTTGTCACACGTCTCTGAGCAACAAGGCAGAAGTTTCTGCGCAAGTTGCTTTTGAAACAACTTGAAAAGTCATGGTGGTAGTGTGTGAATGATCCTCAGTCGTTTAGTGTGTGATGCCCAGTTTTTCTTTGTAACAACTTACCATGTCGGCAAGTGTACAATGCCTATAGTGGTTTAAAATACATGTTCCAATTTTAAAAGTTGTTAAGTATAGCCAATTCCAGCCTTAAGGTGTGGCTACTGTGGCAAAATCCAGTCATTCCAAAAGCAATCTGCACGATTAGGAGTTTGCATGAGGGCGAACATTTAGATTTTGCTCATATCCAAGTTGGCCACGCAAAGTTGTTGTGTTGACCATCAAAAAGCTGCTTGGTTTGAAAGTGACTGCTGTGTGAGCAGAGCTTCATATATCGCTAACACTATTGACAATAGACAATGAACAAACACTGCCCGGCCCCTAAATAAATCGCTGTTTGGATAGGCAAATGCTTAAGAGTGATTGGATGATTATTGCTGTGATAGCATGTTATAAGTTTGGCAACAGTCTCCTCCAGCACATCCCAAAGACTTTCAATACATTTAAGGTGAAAATGATTCTTCATGCTCCTCCCAACCATTCTTTCACAATCTGAGCCTGATGAATCTTGACACTGTCCTGGAATATGGCCATGATGTGTCTTTCTACATGATTGTTTAAGAAATGAAAAGTCCACACTCAATTAGGGTTAGAAGAACTGTTATGGTATATCATGCTTGAAACATAATAATCGCTACAATAATGATCCAGTCAAGGATTTGCCTATTTAAATCCAAACAACGATTTTTTTGGCTGGACAGTGTATATTACATGCAAAGTTTCACTAATGTGACCATCCTCCCCAGCTAACAGGGAACGTTCGTAGAACTTTAGCTAACGTTCTGGCAAGGTTCTCTTGAACAAACATTCTTCCAGTAACGTTGATAGAACGTTTGTTCAAAGTTATCTGGTATTTAATATTGTTCTCAAAACATTACCACAAAAACACTATCATAGAAAGCTTTTTTCTGAAACGCTTTAGTTGGATGTTTGTCTAACATTTTTAATATGTCACTACTTGTTACATATTCAGAGAACATTCAACAGTATCATTCACATAATGTTTGCAAGATGATAAAAAAAGGAAGAACCTGGACTTTTTCTGAACGCTATTATAACAAAACCATTTTCATAACTTAATGGAAATGTTTTTACTTTTGCTTTTGTTTTTATTAACTTTTTTTGGTACGTGCTTTATTCTGATCGTGACATTTAGAATACTTTCGGAAACGTATCTCGAAGTCATCACGGAGTCCCTTTGTTACATCATACGCCTCGAATCCCAACTCTTTCCGAGTCTAAACCTGACCTTGGGGTAGATTTCCAACATTTGTGGGTAAATTCCTGACCTTTTGGTAACATTTCTGGAGCTCACTGTAGCTAAAAAACCGACAGGTCATGTGTTTGGCCCAGGATGTTACCCGACACTGTCTTTCTCTCAAAATTAATCTCAAGGAAAGCTAGGGGGGGAAAAGTGGAATTTCCTGAACACAGATCCCAGAGTCTCTCCCGCAGCACTGAGCACTAATACCTCCATCAGTAGCAACCTTATCGCTGGCATCTGGACAACAAGAGGCCAAAAAAACAAGCGCCATTTCCCCAACACCAACCTTTTAAAGAGGAAAAATTCTATTTATGCCCTGCCAGCTCGCTATTGCTTTACAGAGCAATTAGGTTTGCATTTCTCCCCAAATACTGGCCTCAGTGACCCAGGGAATCCCCAGCATTGAGCGCATGTCAACACGGCGCGATCGCCAGGTCACGGGGGGGCAACTATCATGACCTTGGCATTGGTGTGGCGCTTCACCTGAACCTTTCACTTGCAGGACTTCTTTTTTTGTTTTGGCGGGAGAGAAACACCTCAACATGCAGCAGGTAACAAAAGGTTCACTGTGGGGTAAAGACTTTCCCTTTTAACGGAGGCGAGAGAGATTCTTTCAGTGGGAATGTACATGGGAAGGAGACGTATCAATCCTTACATTAAGCCATGCAATTAATGTAATCCAAGATGAAGCGTTTTTTTCCACGTCTTCTGTTTCACAATAAGAGACCCTCCCCTCCCACATTCTCAATGGCCTTTGAGGAGGTATAAAAGCCTTGACGGCTGCTGTCGCCACAGGACCAGTTCATGTGCAATACTACACTGTGTACTGTACACCACCGGACCCAGTCTCTCACCTCCAGCCATGCTGACCAGGTAACTCTACATCTTTCAAAACGCAAACACATACGTTTTATTATCACCATCACATATTGAGAAAATTAAGGGTCTAAATTGTATATGTACTGTATGCCATTCTATAAAGACAAAGCTTGAATTCACTAAAATGGTTCCACCAAATTAATTTATATAGTAATAATATTATTTTTTCGGAATAATTTTGGAACATGTACTTTAATATTGAATACTGTGTGCTTTCTAAATATAAAAACACATTTTGGAGCTGACAATCAAATATAGAGTTTTAAAAAAGAAGAAGAAAAGAAACAAGCATAAATCCAGAGCCACAATAGTGGTTTTCAATGGTGTCATCTGTGATTATCGCATGCCTTGACTTCAACTGCAATGCATTACACATTATTAATCAAACACATTCACTACATATAGAATAGATGCAAAATAACAAAAATATGTTCATAGAACGTTTCACTAACATTCTCATTAAGTTATGAAACCGTTATTTGTAAATGTTTACTGACCGTTTAAAACATCCAGGATTTTAAAGTTTTCATTTTCTTGGTTATGTAAACATTAAGGGAACATTAAATGTTATCACTCTGCAAACGTTACAGGAATGTTGCTTTTGAATGTTCTCTGAACGTTCTGAAACAAGTAGTAACATTTTAAAAAAAAAACATTAAATGAACATCCAACTAAAGAATCTCAGAAAAAAAAGTTAACATTTTTATGCTAATGTTTTGAGAACAATATTAAATACCAGATAACTTGGAACAAACATTCTATTAATGTTACTGGAATAATGTTTGTTCATAATGTTGAGAGAACCTTGCCAGAACATTAGCTAAAGATTCGAGAACGTTCACTGTAAGCTTGGTCCTTACCTGCTTATTTATAAGTCAGATTTATTGTTTCAGGAAATTATGTATTTGTGTCTTTTGTCACAGGAACATTCTCATCCTCTGCTCATTGGTGCTGGTACTGGTTGAAGCGGACCTTGAAGCAGGTGAAAGAAAAAAATATATGTTTATCCTGTAATATAAGAGAGTTAACAAAAAGAAGCCACAAATATATAGAACATCATATCAGTGAATAATTATTTAAATTCAGAGTTTAGAATTTTTTTAAACACTCAAGAATTGCACGGTTAATAATTTAGTATAGTATAAAACATATATATATTTATTTATATATATATTTTTTTAAAGCATCCATAAAATCTTTCAAATATAATTTTGTTAAAAGAAGTTTTACAATTTATTATGATGAATCTGTATAAATCTCTGTATATATAAGAATGTGACTAAGATATTAATTGTTTAAAAATGACCATTTCCTATCTGTTTTTCTTTTGTAGCTGAAGGGGGGTCCCAAGCCATGTTTGCCACAGGTATTCATAAATCATATAACCAGTAACATTAAAACATGTTGCATGCAAATCTGTAAAAAAAAACATTTTTTAAAAAAACACCTAATAACTAAGAATCCCTCTATTAACCCACAGATCATGATTCAACCTCAGATGAAGCTCCAACTGGTGAGTTTCTCACTCTTTCTCTGTTTTGGAGTCACAGTCTGTATTCTGTCTTCACTGCAGTGTTTTGTGTTTTCCTTCACAGAAAGCATGAACCTGGTGTCGCCCGACCTGCCCAACGGTGAGTGATCACTCCTTCACAGGACAGAAGCAGATGAAAGAGGGTTAGTTATGAATGTTGTGCATGGAAGGATTAGACCGTACCCTTGATTTGTGAACCAGACTGGTTGATGTTCCTGATAAACGAGAGAGAATGATTGTTAGTTGAGGAAGAAACAAAGTGTTTGACATGTTGCTCTTAGGGATAAACTGAAGGTTTTAATAGGCCTACTGCCTAGAAGAGCGTTTGAACTTCAGCTCGAGAACAAAAGGGAAGATTTTTACTATTCATTTTCACAAAGAACTTTTTATCCTTCAGTTCTTTAGGAAAGCATGTTCTGGCACGTTAAAGAACATAATGAAACACCAATGTTGCATCGCAATTTGCCTACTTAAACTATGCCCTAAAAGCATACTGTTTTTGTAAAGAGAAAAACGACATACTTTTGAGTGTGCAAGCTAAAATGGGACATACTACTTTATACTTGCGTAAAGAAATGTAGTAGCATGTTGTAGTAGTCGTGTGTTTTTCCTGTGGACTCTCCTCTTGTTTGCATTATGATGCATTTAAGAGTTAATGACCACACGGATCTTTATAAAAGTTTACAATGCTGTTGCAGATGAAATATAATGTGGATAACATTGAATAAATATATTTTCGTTAGGTTAGATGCTGATTATTAACACTCAAACCCTTTATCTAAACCGCTCTGCTTAACCATCGGACTAACACATCCACCATGTTTGTAGTTTTTCAACAGTTTTTTATTCGTGTTTGTAGTCTTAATCAATTTGAGTAAAACTTTACAAGTCTGCCATCTAGTGGTGACTAAACAAACTTTTATTTTCTCTATTTTGATCTACCCAGAATAAATTGCTCTCCATTTAATCTCAGTGCAGTCTATGATAATCAACTGAGATATTAAGGAGATCTCATTTTGTGATTTCTCTTTCTTATGGCTACAGATGAGCTTCTGTATTACAACGGAGCAACTGCAGGTAGCCTTATAAGAAAGAACCATGTCAATTGTTCAGAAATAAAAAGTATTAGACAATTAAAAATAAATCTGTTTGGTATCATTTAGATGCAAGCAGCACCAGTGCTGAGGCAGGAAACAACGGTGAGTATCAGATTTACTGAAGAACAGTGTGAACGATAATAAATAGTAATAATATACTAATATAGTTGTATACTATATGTTACAATAACTATATTATAGATAATATATAACTATAATAACCAACTAATAAACTGAAAGCGAATATGGTCCAAAAATTGACACGAGTCTCCTTTTTTTAGCACCTCAAGTAAATGACGTGCCCAAAGCTGGTGAGTCAGTTTTTATTATGTGTGATATGTTCCCAAAATACACTCTGGAATATTTACAGGAGTTTTTACTGTAGCCAGTGGCAGGAACATCCAGAGCATCCAGGTCACATTTCACCCTAAAAATAAAAGAGGAAAAAACATTTTTGCATAAAAATATAGGCTTGAGACTGAGATTTTTGCATGACATTATTGGCATGACATTTAAGCACATTTTCCACCAAAACTCTCAATATTGTAATGCAAAAACAAATAAAAAACTCATTTTCATCTCATTGCTTTTATGATTTATTTAAATAGTAAAGTATTTATACACCATGGTAGTGCTAAGTTTAATTCATGCCAATTAAAAAAAATTGTTGTATTACATGTATTTATTTATTTGTTAATTTAATTTTCTAAAAGAAATGATCCTATAAGATCCATTTTATATGCCAAACATAATTTATTATTATTATTTTTAATTTTCATTTCAGGCTGAAATATGACCAGACATTTCACTCCTAAAATACCAATGCATAAACTAAAAATAATCATGAACATAAAAAGAATAATTTTGTAATAATTAAAATATGAAAGAATAAATGAATAAAATAATAAATATGGATAAAACTAATGTATAAATTGTATTTGTATTGTAACATTTTATTATCTCATTTTATTTATTTATGCACAAGTGTGAATTATGAAAATCCCATGTGTCTCATGCATTGTTGTTGTTTTTTTTGTTTTGTTTTTTAAATCTTTAGATGCAGCTAAATCCAGTATGGAAGAAAATGATGGTAAATATCACATCATAAACACACATTGAATCAATGGATCTTAATAACTCATATGTTTTGAATGAGAAGTGTAAAGTGTCCGTCTCACCTCTCTCTCTCTCAGAAGATGAAGGCCCAGACTCAGATGAGGCAGCAGTGGCGGCTGTCAAACCCGCTCCAGTCCCAGTCCAGCAGCGCGCCACCAAATCCCATAATGCATCAGCACGCAAGCGGAGCAAGCCCGTCTCCGCCTCAAAAAAGAGATCAAGAAACCAACGTCCCTGAGTCGTGAACTGAGAAAGAAACAGGGCAGAGCTGCAATGACAAGGCAGTAACAGAAGAAGGAAAAAATAACTATACTGTTTATGTTTTCAGTGGCATTTTTTGTTTTGAGAATCTTGAATTAGACTTTATCCTCTGTGACGTCCTGATACGTTTGACTGTGTGTGTGTGTGTGTGTGTGTGTGTGTGTGTGTGTGTGTGTGTGTGTGTGTGTGTGTGTGTGTGTGTGTGTGTGTGTGTGTGTGTGTGTGTGTGTGTGTTCTGCGGCCTCATGGGAGTTTTTCTGTGAGGTCTCTGTTAATGTGAGCTACAGTTGTGCTTGCCAAATATTCTTCAGATTTACCCAGAGGCAAGGCTGACCTGGACACTTTATAGGATTGATTTCGTTTTAGACCAGACTATGATATTGTTATAATATGAAAATTTATAGATGGCTCTTTTTTTTTTTTTTTTTTTGCTTGATTAATTATAGGATAGATTTGAATCTAAAAATCTCAGAGTTGATGAGAAACTGGTGCTGGCATCCTCAGATGTGCCATGATTCAAGCCTTCGCTCTCCTCACAATGACAGTGTTTCAATCAAAAGTGTTTCTATCTTTGTTTTCAGTTACTTTTTTTTATACACAAAGTATTTAACATTGTTGAATTTACAAATATTACAATCAGTAACATGTGATTCTGAAACATTTCTTTCTTTTTATTGTACCCCTAAATAAAAGCAATGAATATGCTAAATAGAAATACAGTGTCTCTTCAATATGCTCTGGTCTTTGGTTAACACGGAATATGAAATATTATTTTGCATAATAATGATATACTACATTTTACTTTAGTAAATACAACAAAATGTGTAACTTGAAATAAATTCAAGTACAAAAATTATATAAAAATACTATATAAACATACTATATAAGTATGTGAAATTAACAAAGAATAAATTAATAAAAAAAGAATATTAATGTTTAATAAATAACAAACATCAAACAAAACAAAAATGGGTCACTGAGCACAAAACCAAGCATCTGCAATGGCTGTCCCAGTCCCTGACCTGAACACTATAGAAGATGAGTGGCTGAACTGAAGAGAAGAAGCGCCAATATGGATCTGGGAATCTGCAGGATCTGGAGAGATTCTGTATGGAGGAATGGTCTCTGATCTCTTGTCAGGTTCTCTAAACTCATCTGGCATTATAGAAGAAAACTCAGAGCTGTTATCTTGGCAAAAGGAGGTTGCAAAAAGGATTTAATAAAAGGGGGCAAATAATTGTTCCCAATGTGTTTTGGAGAAAAACATTTATTTCATAATGTGATTTTCCTCCACTTTCAATCCTTTTACTTTAATGAAAGGTTAGATTTTTGCAAATTTTTAGAATAAAGGTTAAGAGGATAAACAATGCAGATTTATTTTTTACAGCCATTTTTGATCATATTTACCAGGGGTGCCATTAATTCTGACCACAATGCAGACATACCAAGTCTCCCGGAAATACAATTTCCCGGAAGTTCCGGGAGTCTCCGGCATATTGATAGCGGCTCCCTGATGCCCGCAAATTAGTTCAAATCTCCCTGAATCTAGAGCTCGCGAGCTCCAACCCATGTAGCGTGCACACGACAGAGAGGGAGAGAGCGAGAGACCTTGCGTGTGTGTGCAAATGTGCGTGTGTGTGCAAATGTGCGTGTGTGCCTCATGAATGTAAGGCCCTCCCACCCCCCGTCAACAAAACCGAACAATCACCCCTCATCAACAAAACTGAAATAATCACCCTCCCCTTTCTTGACTTCTTGCAGGTTGGGATGTCTGTGTATGTATATATATATATATATATATACATACATACACACACACAGTATATATTCTGTATACATAAACACAAATAACATTTATGCATCTGTACTTTATAACAAAATTAAAAAGCACAGATACATAGATATAATAATAATAATGTTTAATAAATAAAAAAATAAATAACACAGTGTAACGTCACTAGCTGGAGTGCCCTTGCGAGCCACCAGAGGGCACTCCACATCCCGTCACGGCCGCCCCTCCAGAGTCTCGTCCCGTCACGGCGCCCTTCCAGAGTCTCGTCCCGTCACGGTCGCCCTTCCAGAGTCTCGTCCCGGCCGCCCTTCCAGAGTCTCGTCCAGTCACGGCCGCCCTTCCAGAGTCTCGTCCCGTCACGGGCGCCCTTCAAGAGTCTCGTCCCATCACGGCCGCCCTACAAGAGTCTCGTCGCGTCACGGGCGCCCTTCAAGAGTCTCGTCCCGTCACGTCACGGGCGCCCTTCCAGAGTCTCGTCCCGCCACGGCCACCCTTCCAGAGTCTTGTCCCGTCACGGTCGCCCTTCCAGAGTCTCGTCCCGTCACGGGCGCCCTTCAAGAGTCTCGTCCCGTCACGTCACGGGCGCCCTTCCAGAGTCTCGTCCCATCATGGCTGCCGCCACGCCTGTGTCTTCGGACTAGGTGGACAAGCCATGTCGTCTGCTCCGCTCTGGACTCATGCTCCGCCCCGGCCACCTGCTCCACCTCAGTCTCCAGGCCCTCTTCCGCTCCACGGGCTTGGCCCTCCATCCCGCCCCTGGGTCGCCTCAGCTCCACCTCTCTCCTGGACAATTTTAGGTACGTCTGGAAGCCGCTCCTTTGAGGGGGGGCTATGTAACGGTCACCAGCTGGAGTGCCCTTGAGAGCCACCAGAGGGCACTCCACATCAGACTATTGTCATTCCCTCACAAACTACATCTCCCATAACTCACTGCCCGGACTCATCACTGATTGCATCCACCTGTGTCTCATTACCTTGCCTGTACATTGAATTACGTGTCTGGATTGCCCCATTATTAAAAGCTGCATTTGGATCTCAACCTTGTCTCGGCGCAGTACGTGACAGTAAATATGGAAAAAATAACATGCAACCAAAATGTTTTAAAAATGTTATATACTATATATATATTACACACACAAATAAAATTTATGTTATAACCTAATAATAAAAAAGTAAAAACATTCATAAAACTATTATCTTTATTTTTTAACAATTAAAATGAATGATTTCAGAGGGAAAGTAGAGGAAAATTTGCTATAACAGATCCTTTAATCAAAATTCCTTCATAATGATTTCCACTTGCTCCAAAAAAAAGAGTAATATCTATGAATGTATAAAGTGTTTTGTGCAGCGTGGTGGCCTGAACTCAACTGTAGGCTGTAACTGTAGGCGTCTATAGGCTCTCTCTCCAGAACCCTATACCTCATGCTGTATGTGTCCGGGACGCTTTGATCCGAAAGGTCGGGCCGTTCTCTCACGCTAAAGCTGATACCTGTCTGGGCTTCTCCTGTGACGTCCAAAACCACACACAACCTTTCGCCTGTTAAAGGTCACAAGGTCAGATTGAGAGCTTTTCTGTAATCTCAGCGACGGGATTTACCTTCTAGAATATCAAGACAAACACTCACATTCACAACGCTGAAGTAGATTCCCCTGAAAACTCCCACACAAATCGTTGATCTAGAGGGAGAGATCAGGGACAAAAAGTAAACAATGAAAGTCATACAGATTTGGAATGACAGATGAATAAATGATGACAATTTTCATTTTCAGGTAAACCATCCCTTTAAATCAAAGACTTTTCCTGCATAATATACAGGCAATTTCTGATGATGAGGATTTTATGTAATTATTTTTAAATAATTTAAACATAGAATAAACAAATAACAAAATATAACTTCAAATGCACAGAGATATAAATAATAACAAATGTTTAATAAATGAAATAACTTAAAAAAAAACATTTAAATTAAATGAATGACAACAATGCACAAATAAATCATAATCATACAAATAACTTTCTAACTAATAAAAACTAATTCACGAAATAATAAAAGAAAATAACACAATAAAATGCATAAATAAAACCAATAATCTGTAATAGATAACAATTAAAATTATTGGTTATTTATTATTAATATTATTATTTTAAAATATTTTAAAGTAACACAAAAATAAACAATTAATAAAATAGAATTTTAAATACAATTTTAATTCATTTAAATTAGTAGTCATTTATTATTAATTATTCTTTAAAAATAATTAATTAACAAAGAATAAAAAATACCAAAATATAACAAAAATATATAGATACAAACAATAACAATGTTTAATAAATTAAATAACATTATTCATTTAAAAGTAAAAAGAACAATGAACAAAGGAAAAGTAATCATAATCATACAAATATTAATTTTCTAATTATTAAGAATAGCTTGAATGAATATAAAATAACACTATAAAATAAATAAATAAATAAATAAATAAATAAATAAAACCAATAATGTTTAATTAATAAATAAAATTAATGGTCATTTCAGTGGAAATTAAGAAACAATCATCCTTTAAATTTCCATTTACGGAACAGTAAATTAATTCATTCAGTGCAAAAATTCTACAAGGTTCTGAAAGCAATTAGACCAACACCAGTGTTATTTCAGTATCACTGATAAACTGCTTTTGTTAATACTTAAGATATAGTTTTCACTTTCAAATAAAATCAAAGTGTAAATGAACCACTTTCAAAAGCTTGTTTCAAGTGCAGCTATTAGTTCCTATCACAAAAACATCACTTGAACTCAATGAACATGAAAAACAAGCTGTTAAGTGTTTTGGAGGGGACATTATCTCAGACGTGCAGGAGTTTCATTTAGTGGCCGCTAACAAAGGCCTTCTGTTCCACAGCGCCGTGAATCCAGGTCTCCTCTCGTATCAGCTTCTGGGCTTTACTGGAACCACAACCCGACTGGTACGAGCTATGAAAATACTTCAGCCTCTCTTTAGATGACTGACTTGAAATTGTGAGGAACGTGTCACACTTGTTAAGCGTGGAAAGCATGTTTAGTACAAACTGCATTAGTGCAGAATTTCTGTCAGGGAAAGCTCCTTTCTCAAAATACATGAGAAGAAACTGACTACTGCCTCCTCATGGTCATGTGAGGTATTACAGCAAAAAAGGCTACTGGAAATAAAACCTAAAAAAAAAATCACGCTGTAAAAAATTAATGTAGTGTTACATTGCATTTAAATCACTGAATGAGGTGTTCTGATAAACTATGAAAATCAAAACCCCCAAATACTACAGGGATGTACAGTATTTATATTGGAATCCTATAATGGGACAAAATAGGAATCCTAATAAGGTCCTACTAAATAAACTGAGAATTTATTTTTATTATCACTTGATTTTGAGAGTCCTGTCGTATTGATATAATACTGATATTGTGTAAACATCATCAGAATTCTAATTAATTTAAAACAAAGTCTTGCTACAGGACACTTACATGTAAATCACATGCTGAAAGAGTTTGAAGATTTCCCTAAAATTCCTATTTTTATGATATTTTTTATTAAATTTTATTTTTACTAAGCAAAATACATGCATATTTATGCATATAATACACAAAACAAAAACTACGCAACTGCCAAAGAACAAATAAAAATAAATCAATTCATTAATTTGAATAATCACAAAAGTGTGCTTTTAATTCTTTTTGACGTCCTATTGGGAATCATAATAGTTCTTTGGTCAATTATATGTTCTAATTGTTTATTTTGTAATATGTTGGAATTCTATAAGAGAATTCCCATGATTTCAAAGGATGGTTATAATTCCACTGAGAATCCTTTAGGGTTTTTGAGTAGGGCGAACTGCTATAAACATGGGTCATTTTACAGAAGCGTGTTGGATAACGTCCCCATCATGGGACGGAGACTGTGCTGTCGGCTCAATGGACGTCACGGAGAGATGGATTTGTCGAAGAGCTTGAGCACAAACAGCCTTTTTACTGAGCAGAGCTGAGAGACATTCTTACATTTCAGATGCTGTTACCATTGACTCCCTCTCGAACGGATGAGTGGGTCGAGAAGACCTGAAAATCTGACACTGTACACATCGAAACATAACACAAACCCGAAGCCACCTCATATACACTCTGCACTCTTCAACATGAATCACATTAATGAGCTAAAACTTGTGTGGAGAGATGCTGTTACTTTACTAAGATATCAGACACCGTTTTTACCTGCTAGACAATAAAACAAAAATCCCACACAAGAAAAGTGATACATGAATATCACTTGCGTATGACTTTTATCACCCAAGAAGGAAAAAAAACGCCTCCAAGCCATACAAAAGACCTTAGAAACACCCTAGAATACAACAGAATCTATGGATGAAGCTATGAGACGAGAATGTGCAAATATACAATATAATACAATTAGATTTGCATGCTTTAATATATAATATGAGCTGTGATGTCCATGCATGATTATATGATATTCCACTTATTCCAAAGCAACAAACTAATAAATAGGTAATAAATGTTTGGAAATCAATAAACAAAATAAAAAAAAATGAAGATCAGATCATTTATTTTTTTATTTGTTCTCTAAGGCTTTGGCAATTGTACATAGCTTGAAACTAGATGCATAATTGTGCATGTATGTTATATTGCGAATAACAAAACTGTAAAGGCTGATAAAAAAGGCATTTTAAAGGCTGATAAAAAAAAGAAATCTTTCAGGATTTTAAAACTCCTTCAGAATATGATTTACCTTTAAGCAATAAGCATCAACTTCTAGTTGTCTTTGTCTCTGTTTACTGAGTAAAAACCGCAGTATTTAAAAGCTAGTGGTTGGATTTTAGGTGACGAACACAGAATTTCAATGATCGCCAGCCGTTGTCCACAGAAAAGTCAAGTAAATTTAGAGCTCACACAATGCCACGGGACTTTACTGAGCCCTGCATCTTCAACAGACCTTCTGTAATGTGTGTTTTTAAGGAAAACTGTATCTTAGTGGAAGGTTCTGGAAAAGTGTCGTAACCACTAAAACTGCTGTATCACCAAACCGCCCTCATGAAGCATAAAATCTCTCTTTTCACGCTGGATTTCTGTGGTTGATCAAGAAGCATCAAACAAAAGACATTTCCTCGTCCCTCTGGTTTAAATGGAAAAGATTTAGAGCAATGGCAAAAGTCACAGTCAGAGATGGTCACAGTGAGCTGATTTGAGTTTTACAGGACCCTGTGAGAGTGTTTAACAGGTCAACGGGTCACTTGCTTAGACGTGCTGATCTCACATTCGTCCTGGATCACCGGTCACGAGATCTGAACGAGATGGAGGGAGAGAACTGATGGAGACCAGGACAAGAAAATCATGTTTAAAAAAATGTAAATGATAGAACATTGCTAAATAATTTACTTCAAACTAAATTGACAAGAATCCTCTTGAAGAAACCTGAGTTAAAGTGCTTTGATCAATGACATAGAGGTTCACAACAACTCAATTACTGACCCAGATCTAGATAGAGACTATAGAGCACACGCATCTCTAATACATCAACAGAACAACCATGGAGGAAGGATGGAAATATGGAAGGAAAGGAGGAAAGAAGGGAGGGAGGATGAAGGAAGGATGGAAGGATTAAATAAAGGAAAGAAACAAGGAACAACTTAATTAATGAAGGAAAATGGAAGAAAATAAGAAAGGAGAAAGGGATGGAAAGAAAAAGGGAAAAGAAAACAAGGGAAAAAATGAAGAAAGGAAGGAAAATGGAAGGAAGAAAAAATTAAGAAAGGAGAAAATAATGAATAAGGGGGTGAGGAAGGGAGGGAAGGAAATGGTAAAAGAAAAGAGAGAACGAAGAAATATTAAATGAATGAAGCAAAACAAGTGGGAAACAATGACAGAAGGAAGGAAGGAAGGAAGGAAAATGATAAAAAAAAGAAAGGAAAGAAGAAAGGAAGGTAAAATGAATGAAGGAAGCAAAACAGAAGCAGAAAAGATGAAGAAAAAAGAGGGAGAGCAAGAAGAAAGGAAGGAAGGAAGACAAGTAAAAAAATTAAGAAGGAAGGAAGGAATGAAGGAAGGAAAGCAGTAGAAAAAAAGAAGAAAGGAAAGAAGGAAGGAAGGTAAAATGAATTACAGAAGCAGGAAAAATTAGGGAAGTAAGAAGAGAAAGAAAGAAAAATGAAAAAATTTAAGAAGGAAGGTAAGAAGGAAGGAATGAAGGAAGAAAGGAAAATGGAAGAAGAAAATAAGAAAGGAAAGAAGGAAGGTAAAATGAATAAAGCAAAACAATGAAAGAAGGAGGGAAGGGAGGAAAGAAAATTGTAAAAAATAAAAGAAAAAATAAAAGAAGAAAGGAAAGTAAAAGGAATGAAGCGAAACAGAAGCAGGAAAAAGGAAGGAAGGAAGAAATGAAAAAAGGGAATTGAAGAAAAGATTAATAAAGTAAAGAAGAAAGGAAATAAATGTGAAGTAGGAAAAACTAAGGAAAACTGAAGAAAAGGAAAATGGAAGGAAGTCAGTCTTGAAGGCTATAAAGAATGATTTGTCCTCGTGACTCAGAAGTTCACACTGACACACACTGACACACACTGACACACACTGACACACACTGACACACACTGACACACACTGACACACACTGACACACACTGACACACACTGACACACACTGACACACACTGACACACACTGACACACACTAACACACACTAACACACACTAACACACACTGACACACATGAGCTGTTATAAGTAAACTGAAGAAGCACTGAGATCTGCTGGATTCAGTGTGATGAAGCTTCTCATGTTACTCATGGCTTTAGGGGGATTCCAGTGGATAAACGTGCTCAAGTTTGTTTCAAAATGACAAGTTTCCCAATTTAGCAAGTGCTGATGTCAGAAGCACATCATCATAAAGCGGTGTGAAGAGCAGAGTAACGGCCGGGACACTCACACACTCTCTGAATCTGAGAACGTCAGCAGGGAAGCTTTAGAAAGGCCACAGGAATCACCTCATTTCCCCAACAAAACCTCATTTACATCCTAAAACTGCACTCTTATCCCAGCGTTTGCATACTAAATCACACCTAAAACTGCACTCTTATCCCAGCGTTTGCATACTAAATCACACCTAAAACTGCTCTGATGCATCAATGGCTTGTTGAATATGAATGGATGTGCAAAAGAAGAAAACCAATGATTAACCTTTAACGGGAATATGTGCTTTATTTCTCAACAAGGATGTTTTTTAAGCTCAATCAATTTCTCAATTTAGAAACAAAGCAGCTTTGTGTGAAGAGCAACGGGACAAACGGGAGCTTTTCCAGGCCAACGGAGAAACACAGGTTTACGGCCTGTTGACTTCTTCTGAACTGATTTCTGTTTACAAAAACACACTAGGAACATTCATTTACATGTAATCCAAGACTACTCAGATCAATCTACTGGAAAAATAAAAGTATTAACAAACAAATCGATGGTAAATCAATAAAAATATAAGACTAAGACTACCTTACAGACTAAGCAAGCAAATAAACAAATAATACTAAATTGCTATAATAATAAAATGATAATAATAAATAATTTATTAAAATTGTTTTTATTTTAATTTAAATTAAGATTACCTTACAGGCTATGCAAACAAGCTCATAAATAAATAAATAGCTTAAATAAATAAAAAATTAACTTGTTAAAATAAAATTATTTATTTAAATGTTAAGACTACTGACATTACAGACTATTTAAACATCAAATTGATACATAAAAAATTATTTATCAAATTAAAATGTAATTTTATTTAAATTAACCAAGCTTATAATATGTTTTATTTTTTCATTATATTAAGATTACTAATATTGCAGAATATTTCAGCAAATAAATAAATAATGCAAAAAAATATTGATGAAAAAAAACAATCCAATGAGATTGCAATGAAAAAAACATACGGAGCCCCAAGGGACATGGTTAAGAAGGAAAATATGATATGGGAGGAAAAATAACTAAGTCAATGCTTTTGCGTTATCTCACAATTGTTTTGCGTTTCTCCGAGAAACTTTGCGTTTCCTCGAAAGTGAATGCAAAGTTTCTCATGGGAATGCAAACATTTTGAAAGAGAACGCAAAAGCATTGACTTATTATTTTTCTTCCCATATCATATTTACCTTCTTCGCCATGTCCTTTTAGGGGCCCTGTAATTATGTGTTCATGTGTTTAGTAACTTGTTAGTGGTTTCAGCTAAAGTAGTAACCAAAAGTTATAACCAACCTCGATCAGGGATGGAGAACTTCAGTCTTTAGCTTCAGCCCTGATAAAACTCCTTCCTGTAGCTTTCTAGTGATCCTGAAGACATTGATTAGCTTGTTCGGGTGTATTGGAGCTAAAATATGCAGGACTGTGGCTCTATAAACCCCACAACACCTCAGGGGTGTTAAACTGAGTTCCTGGAGGGCCACAGTCCAGCTGACTTCAGCTTAAACCCTTATTAAACTCACCTGATCCAGCTAATCAAGTTATAATCAAGCTAATCAGCCTTATTTGAAAACTACAGGCAGGAGCAGGGTTGGAACCAAACTGAGGGGCTGTTTACACGACACCGTTTTTTTAACTGAAAACTTTATATGCATTTTGGCCATTCATTTACACAACAACAGTTTTGGGAGCCTGAAAACGCAAACTTGTGAAAACAGGTTTCAAAAGTGCAAGCTAACTTGTTAGTAACCTGTGTGAAATACAATAATGTGAATTTGTGGAAACAGTGACGTCATGCGCATGCGTATTACATGTTCAGTCTATAGGCGCGTAGTGTTTCTTTACAAAGTGACATCGCCAACTACTGGCCTGGCAGCAGAATACAGCGTTTTTAATCGTTTTTGCGGATCTGTGTTGTAAGCGGATTTACAGTGTAGGACACAAGGACTAGATGTTTTAAAGAAGATCTGTAGAATTATAATGAATTGAAGAAAAGTTTTACTGAAGATAGTTTGCAGTTTCATCAGCAGAAGTCAGCTTCAGGACTCACACAGGAGTTCGTAGGCCGCCCCGCTTACAGTTACAAAGATCACAGCAGTTATACCCTTCACCAAGGTCTAAGGTGCGTCATTGCTTCAGGTGGCAGTTTCTGATTGGCTAAGAACACATATAGTCTAAGCAAATTTCCACACATGGATAGATTGGAGAGTATGTTGCCATTAGTCAGGATAGTTGTCGCACGATTCCTAGACTTAGGTCTGCGGTGACCTCGGAGGTCGGAGAAAGGCGTTTTCGGGTGTGTTGTTGCAAGCCGAAGTGTCCCATAGCTCCTATACAAGACCTGCACAGAACACCCAACACACACAATCGCAGTTTCTCCAAGGTTGAAGAGGGCCTGAGCTAACTATCATCAGGACAAACTACCAAAACATACTGATAATACATTCCCTCCACAGGAAGAAGTACAGATATATAGACAACACATGTTGAGGGTCACATCAGAATGTACCTAAAAACAGCTGGTTTACACTCACAGCAAAAGTATATTTGAATTTGTCATTGAATATAGAAATGATTTGATTATTAATCACTCATTACATATACATACCCCCTTCCGTGTGAACAGGGATCATTTTGACAACATTGTCGTCTGTACGCGATAAACTTTATCCATGTGTAGTACATCGTTGTCGTGTAAAGGCCCCGATATACTTTAAGCGAAATCGAAAAATGAATTGATGTGACGTCATTTCGAACAAATCTGAGTTTGTTGAGTTCGTTTTGGGAGAAAAAAGACTTTCCGGAAAAGTTCGCTCCGGCTGATAAACACATTTGTACTGCCATTGGTCCGGGACGATCATGTAATAGGTTTGCCGCTTTCTTTCACGAGGAAATCTTTTCCGGATCATTTCTTCTGTTGAGTTCGTCGAGGTCAGACGTCTGTGAGTAAAAACATAAACGCACTGGAGGAGCTGCTTTATAGTAGAAAATAAAGACGTACTTCTGATGAAATATGATACTGACACTGTTGTACATGTTTAATGTGGTAAAGCTGCTGAATTTTAAGCAATGTATTGTATAAAGTGCTATATGAATAAATGTGACGTACTGGAGAGCTGAATAGCAGAGCTCAGACATCCACATCACTATGATCAGATGCTTTTCTTATGTTTTATTCAAATGTTTGCTGGTTTCCCAATTTTGTTGTGTTTATTTTTTTTAGTGAGCGCACAGCACTTATTTACATACATATCTAAACATATCTATCTATTTATCTATTTACATGTCTATTAGGGCTGGGTAAAAAATATCGATTTCTCGATTTTAATCGATTCTCATTTTTACGAATCGATATCGATTCTTAAATCCCAAGAATCGATTAGGCTTGTCATCCTGTTTTTAGTTGATGAATGAATGGAACATTGTAGTGCGCATCCCATCCAATAAATTGTAATAAACTTTGTGTTTTGTTACTATTGATATGAAACAAAGTCTCAGATTTCAAATTACGTCCATTTTCTTACGAAATTCAAAAACATAAATATCTTTTTGGCGCTGTGGCGTGAGATCGCTCTGGCTCAGCTCAAGAGAAGCACATGATCTTCTCTTCCGCCTTAATAATTCCAGTTACAGCGCGAAATAAACATGAATGAGCATCTGAAAGTGTGTTAAAAGATAGAGCACAACTTATCGAAATCCATATCATGTTACATGGAATCGCTCAATCAGTAAAACAGCTTGTAAACCATGTCATGTAATGTCACATTTACCTCAGAAAACCATATCCAGTGACCATTAACTCGTTAGTCAGCTAGAAAAATAAACTATAGAGAGGAGCATTTTGCTAAATATATGCACCTTATAACATATTCATTATAATGTTTTATGTTCTTCAATATTTAATGCATGTTTGAATAAAACTGGCAAGTTTTTATGACAGCCACCATTTAAATGTTTATTTTTCATATAACTTTATTATTATAAAAATAAATAGAAGTGTAATTTAAGTGTTTGTATACAAATCAGTTCATTTTTACCTTCAATGTTATAGTAGGCTAATGAAGCTAGGTTACAAATGACTCCCATAGTTTACAGCATTAGTTAAGAGACTTGTTTTCCTTGAGAATTTGCCATGTATTGAAGCCTACCTGATATCCAAAATAATCAATATTGAATCGAAATCGAATTGCAAGCTTGTGAATCGAAATCGAATCGAATTGTGAAATTTGTGTCAATACCCAGCCCTAATATCTATCACATCTAAACGCCACTCTCACTCTCATTTGTTCACTAACAGTATTTTGCTGGTCAAGTATTTCGAACTTCATTTTACGGAAGAACGAAAGAGAACTTCGCCGTGAAGTATATCGGGGCCTTAAACGCCGAGTTTGACACTCTGATGGTCTGATGTGAAAATCAGCAATTGTTGTTTAAATGCAAAAAAAGTATATTAAAAACCCTGCAGAACAGATCATTCTGTGCCATACAGAAGAAAGAAAGACAAGTTCTGACGCGAACACCATCCGCATGTCCTGCCCAGCTCCTCTTTGTTTCGTTCCTGAGAAGAACTCCTCAAATCAACTAAATCAAATGTCTGGAAGGAAACACAAAGGAGCGGCGAGACCCGTCGAGACAGAGACACCAGGACTGGGACACAGAAGCTACACTATTTACAAAGGGTGTTTGAAAACACAAACAATAGCAGGACGGCCTGCCTTCATAACCCTGCTCTAATGAGAGGAGCTTTAGAGGTTCTCATGTAACGCCTCAGGCTTTAGCTCAACCCCCTCAGAGAGTATAAAACATCTGAGAGCAGCTCCATTCAGGCTTTAGACCTGATCACCTGCGTTAATCTCACACTGCACTCCTGTCCTATTGCAATGCTGTCCCGGTGAGTACAAGTGTCTCCTTTACTCTCTGCAAGCTTGGCTAGGTCTTCCGAAAGCATGGCAAGCCTGAGTAGATCGAAGGTCTCTTACGTTTTACTTCGCTCACAATGTTTTTGAGAAACGCAGCCCTGGCCTGGCTTAATGTTTTTGTGCCGAAAGCTTCAGAGTATTTCCTTTCAGTGCAATAGTCCGCAAAAACAATGGGAATAATTGATATTGATGAAGGTTAACTAGTGATATCTGTTTCTGCATGGATCTTTACTAACTCACAGGTTATAAACAAAAGAGATCATGCCAAACATTTAGACCAAAATGAAACATTTATCAACAGTTTATCAGGGCCGAATCTATCTTTCTATGATTTTAAATGTCCATGTTTTACTGAGATGTTCAGTTGTGTGATAAAAATGATGTGCATCAAAGACGGTCCTCAATTTTAATCAGTATTGTGTTTTTGTTTCCTAAAAAGATGTATTAACTTTGTTTATTCATTTGTTTTTTGAAATTGTTAATGATTGTAACACACACACATATATATTCTTTTAATTTTAGATTATTTATATATTTTAGATGAGATGTTTTTGTGAACACTTGCATGATTTCGTTTTTTCTCCTCTTGTAATAAAGGACGCTGGTTGTCCCGTTGATCTTTGCATTAGTGGGTGTCTCTATTTCTGCACCAATAAACGGTAAGGAATCTGACATCATTGCATCTGTCACATGCAGGTCACATATACACCGTACCAGAAAACCCAGAATCCCTAAATTATTATTCTCTTCTTTCTAAGTAACATGAAGCATTTTGTGCCTCTCTATAATGAGTGTAATCAGAGCCCTTCACAGAACACAAGAGAGTTTTGTTCACCTGTCCCGGTACATTTAGCCTGGGCCTCTATAGGACCTGCAGTCTTATAGCTCAATGCACTCACACCACTAACTAGCTGTTGGTCTTTTGCTTTGATACAGATGGAACGGATAATGACGGTAAGAGTATTTGTCTTATGCACATTGCCCTTCATAATTATGATTGCACATTTTAAGTCACTTATTGCCCCTAAATGCATGAGCTGTGTAAGAACAATGAAGTGCATTGTACTACTACAATTGTTCAAGAAAGACATTACAGATGGAAAATTTCCAAGTAACATCAGTTGTTACTTCAAAATAGAAATTTCTTTAAAAATTTCCAAGTAACATCAGTTGTTACTTCAAAATAGAAATTTCTTTAAAAAAGACCCCAGGAATCTCACATCATGTGTCTCCTTTAGAGTTTCAGAAGAGATTTCAACAACGCTTGCAATTAAAAGTCAGAAATTTCGATATGAACTCAACCATTTCTAGCGGTTGCTATTCACATTCCCCTCTGGACAGGCAGACTGGTTATAAAGGGGACAAGAAGTGTCTGGTTCTAAACGAATACGATCTGGTTTATGTCACTGATTGTGTTTTTTACTCTGTTATAATCTCAGAGTTGGTTGCAGCCCTGTCAGATATCTTCAATGGTAGGTCACAATGAATTTGATCTATAAATCATAAATCAATGGACCGCAGAAGGTTTTCCAGATCATCTGTTGTTTTTCCTCTCTTTTCAGGTCAGTTTGGTGAAGCTCTTCCAACTCCAGTCCCTGTAAATGGAGACTCAGGTTGGTCTGGCTATAAGTCTTGCTATAAAAATTTTATATAAACTGCTGAAAAGTCCAATTAAATGAACATTCAGAGATCGTTGGCGATCACACGTTGATCTGATTGGTTACAAGGTAGTTTGTGACGTCTTTGGTTCACTGCAGTTTTAAGGTGAAAATACTCAGAAATGCTGTCGACTTATGAATTTACACATGGTTTGTCTTAAAGCATATTAAAAACACCACATAGACATATAAACAACATTAAAAGCTGTATGTTCACCACAGGGGAACTTTAAATAAAACTATTAAATTATAAACGTAAAATAAAAAATTTTAAACAACATTTGCATTAACTAAAATAAAGCTGAAATGAAATATAATTATTAGAAGAAAAATGTTATAAATGTAAACAATAATTAGGTAACTAACTGAACTAAAATAAGTTGAAGTATATTATATTACTAAAAATAAAATAAATCTAAATAGAAATATGAGAAAACGATTAAAAGTGACAAACACACACAAAATTACCAAAACGTAATATCTTAAAACACATTAAATGAATATTAGAAATGTTGCTTTAGCAATAAACAATAAGTCAGTTTTAGTTGATGTACTAAAATGACTCAAACGGAGTAAAAACATATTGAAGCTATAAAGAAATATTAAAATTATATATAAAAGCAAAGTCATCTTTAACTAGACAGACGCTCAAATGTAACTTTGGAAAACTGTCTTTTGCAGGAACTACAGATGGGAAAGATTCATCAGAGAAACAAGAGGGTAAGAAACTCTTGCCAAAAGACTGAACCGGTAACAAACATCACACCAAACTTCAGAATGACACCAAAACTTGTGTGATTTCAGGTCTCAGCGACTCGTCTGACACTACTGAAAAACCAGGTCAGTTTCTGGTATCGAGCGTCTAGACATACAGCACATAAAAGAACGAAAGAACACATGACCTGAGCGCTGAAGCACACAGCTTTCACAAGTGCCAACAGAAAGCATCGATATCAAGATAACACATGAATGAGTGTGATAACACAATACACACGGATTAATGTTTAACCGCTGTCTGTTCAACATCAGTGAACTGGAAGAATTGGTATTAGTTGGAAAAGCAGGACATAGTCAGTCAACAGGAAAAGATTAAATGAATGAATTAAAACAATCATTTATGTTTGCAGTCCAAAAGTGTCACGCTCAATCTTTCCTGAATAATGCCATGGCAACAGGACAGAAAACACAACACAAGTTTTTATTTATGACCCACATTATCAATGAATGAAAATCAATGATTAATGAAAAGGACGGAGATGTGTAATCTTTGTTGATGCTGTGAACCAGGATACAGTCTTTTAATTGATTAAATTCTTCTGTATTGAGTCATTATGATGTTGAATTATACAGAAAATAAGGCCTATACTTGTATGTTAACACATTAGCAATCATTTTAAGGAAGGAAAACCACTTTTAATGACACTACACAAGTATAAAAGAACTCTATGCTTTTATAATTTTCTTTTCAACTCATTTTCTCTCTTTATAAAGAGGCCGATGGAGCTCCTGACACAAACAGTAAGACTTCGTATTTATAAATAATTAAAAATATATATATTAAATCAATATTTATAAAAAATATATTAAAATAATATGAAACTTACTAAAAAAGATGAAATATTTTATTTGTTTACCATGTATGTCATGTGACCATTAACCAACATCAAAGAACCGTGAACTTAATTATATTATTATTATTATTGATTTTTTATTGACCTAACTTGTTAACTTAAACCCTCAGGAGGTACTTCGAGTAAATATATTAACTCAAAGAGGTTCAGCTGACAAAAAAAGTTGAAAAATCCCTGCATTGCATGTGAATATTAAATGATGAAATATGAAATATTTGAATGTGTTTGAAAGACAAAAGCCTTCCAAAGACAGTCATACATGGTTAAATGACTCTGAGTGATTCAAATAATAATGAATGTGTTCGTCAGGAGTTGATTCGATATGCAGTGTTGCAATGTTGAATAATCAGTTGTTAAAAGTGAAATGATTTCTATAAATCCAGTGATCAAATACTGTGCGTCTCAATTTTCAGTGAGTCACATGACTATAGTGGCTGGTCTGTGTGTGCGATTCCACAAACCCGGAAGAGCTTCTGAACGTATATAAGCAGTAGACTTTTTTAGAAAGGAAAACGTAAAAGATAAAAAAGTAGTAGTAGGGAGAATCAATGAATAATTTACTGCCATTGTGAGAATAACATGTAGTCATATAATCAATAAAGTAACTGTAGTCTGATGATTACGAGTATTCATTTTAGTAATATGATTATATAATCCAGATTACATGTAATCAGTTACTACCCAGCAAGGCAACTACATGTCAACTAACTCTCATTATGGTACTAGTAGACTGTAAGGTTATAAGGTGTTAGTAGAATAAGTTGAATGTGTCAAAATAAAGTGTTAGCAAATCCTTTCCTCTGTTTGAAATGCACTTGAGTGACGCATTGCTCAAACTAACAGCTCCACTGATTCCAGGAGACACAAGCCTGGATGAAGCCACCAGCGGCCCAGATTCAATAGGTACAACTCAACCTGTGCATCCCTTTCCTGAACACACAACAGCAATGCAATATGTTGTTTTGGTCAAATATGAAAATGCATCCCTCACTTCCTAAAAAAACCCATCTTGAAACACAACATTGTATTATTTCCCTTAAAACAGGACCATGGTATTCCCATAAGTAAAGGATACGCAATTAAAACATAGGATCCAAAGACTTTCCATTCAGATATATAATTCATAACAATAGCAGGTGTAAAATGCAAAAAACAATATTTGTTGTGCAGTTATTTATTTCTGTATGTCTTGATTTAAATCAGACACAACAGATGTTGATGTGGACAAAGACACAGATACAGAAACTAATACAGAAACCGATGCATCGCAGCAGAAGACAGGCGATTCAGGTGTGTGAAAGGCAAATATGTATTTTCATAATACACAGAATCTACATGTGTGCAAAATACTTTACTTTATTATTATTATTATTGCTGCAGATGAGACCAGTGAGAAACCATCCGCGGAGGACAGCAGAGGTAAGAGACATCGTGTGAAATGAGACTATATTGTATAAGATGGTGTTAAGTCAATCTGAATGTGTCATATAATATTTCAGATGCAGATCATGTTGATACAGACTCAAAGGAAAAGGAATCAGCAGGTAAACAAACACCTCGACCACACACAGAGTTACCCGTCTGTACAAATCAATGCTAAAATGTGATTATGAAAAAGCGGTAAATTAACAACTCACCCATAATTGACTAAAAAAGATTTATAAAAGAACTAAAACTAAATAAAAAAAGTGGTATTGAAATAAAGTAATTGAATATTGAAAATAAAATGTAAATATTATTAGATGCAAACTTCAAAAACAATATTATTTATTCATCTGTTATTTCTTTCATTGAACACAAAAGAATCATTTTTAAAGAAACTTTAATTTATCAATTTCTGTTCCATTGAAAAATAATATCATAGTTTTGGAATGATAAAAAAAAAAAGTTAAAAAATAACTTGTGTGTGCATGCGTGCGTGCGTGCGTGTGTGTGTGTGTAATGAAAATAATGATTTACTGTCTCACTATTGAACAGACTCAGATGAGAAGGTGGACACTGCTTCAGTCGACACAGGTACAGAGTTTCCTCATGCAGAACATGTTCCTGTAGTTGGTTCTTGAACAACAGTGTTATCAAGCCGTCGTTCCCCTCTGGCGGTAGTTAATGGTTATACAGTGAGGAGGAGGACTATGTTTGTTGCCATGAACATTGTTCAAGCACCAACAAAAGATGTTCCAGGAACACGTCCTACTTGGCACAGTCACTCTTTTCTCACAGCGAAATGATACATTGATACTGAAAGTATCTTGGCATACTCTGTGCTTTCAGAAGGAGATTCTGCTAGTGTGGAGAAGAACGAGTCTGATGACTCACCTGATGATGCAAACAAAACTTCTACAGGTGCAGAAATTACTATTTGAACTCAAACAGTGTCAAATCACTGCTATTTTATAAATATACTATTATATTATTCATTCATATTTTTTAAATTAGTTTTTACTTTTAAGTTTTTATTTTAATTTTAGTTTAAATTTGAGTAATTTTGTTATGTGCTTTTGTTTAATATATATATATATATATATATATATATATATATATATATATATATATATATATATATATTTCTATTTAGCTTTAATTTATTTTTATTTCAGTATAAGTTTAAGTATAGTTTTTTCATCTAATATTTTTATTTTATTTCAGCTTAAAATAAAGTTACCAATTTTGTTTAAAAACTGAAAAAATCTTTCAAAATAGTTTCAATTTACAGAACTGACAGAATGAAAGTGTGATTTAGCCTGAAGTTAGAGATGTTTTGTGACTAATGTATTTGCTCTGATGCAGAAGGAACCGATGATTCATCTGAGAGAGACTCTTCAGACACAGATGAGCAGCAGGACTCTGGTGGTGAGCTCAAAATACACAAAAGAACATCTGTGTCTCATTTCTATACTTCATAACCAATCAAAAGAAGATGAATCTTGCTCTTAAAAAGTCCTTAAAAGAATAACACTAACAAGGTCCAATGCAACAGGTTTCCAGTATCAAGTACCGTTTCTGTCCTGACTCAAAACCAGTCAGAACCAGTGTTATTTTAGTATCTTTGAAGTACTATTATAGTTTTTATTCATATTTTGTAGTTTCATACTAATTTAATTACACTATAACTACACTATAACTAATATAACTATAACTACAAATGTATTAACTAAAACCATAACGTTTATTTTAGTTTTAGTTAAATATAATTAATATAATAACCCTGGTCAGAACACATTTGATATTTAATTGTGATTAAATAAGTGAGGGCGAGGCTATCCAGCATGACGTGACAAAATAATTATTGCTTCAAAACTGGTTAGGAAAAATGTATAAACATTATAAACGTATTAACATGGAAGTGATATGATTTAACTTTTTTTTATAAATTTAAACATAATGCCTATCGTAGAAATAAAGTACTTGTTAATGAAACATTTTTTGTACCTGGTACCATGGTAGTGTACCATGGTAATACCATGTTTTTTGACATTCAATATGTGCCTTGGATTGTTATGTAAATAGTGCATGAATAGTACGTATATCAATTTACAATGGTATTACCACGGTAATAGGTAAGGTATTACCATGGTATTCTTGATCTGATACAATCAACGAACCATGGTACTCTTTTGTAAGTTTAGGCTTCAAAGATTAATGAAGTTATTTGTCTGTAATTACAATAATTAATGTCAGTTAGATGATCTATATTAATAAAAAATGAACTTTTTACACCCAGATTCTGACAAAGACAAACCAGATGGAGACACAGATGAAAAGAGCGATGAGAAAGACGAGAAAGACTCCAGCGACGACTCTAGCAAAGACTCAGAAGACGAGGGTGGAGAAACCTCTGAGCCGCCAGAGAAAGGCGACACAGACAGCGATGAGGTGAAAGATTCAGACGATCCCAAACACCAGGATTCAGATCTGAAAGAGACAGACAGCACAGAGAAGAAAGAGAAAGACCCGGACTCTGACAGCGACGCTCAGGACCAGGACACGGCAGTCTCCCCTGATGAAGCAGACCCCAAAGACAGCGCTGAGGATAAAGACAAGGACACCAGCGAGCCCAGAGACACGGAAGATGATGGAGACAGCGAGACGGACGCCAAAGAAAACAAGGAGACCGATGACAAGGACAGCGATGAGGGAAGGGATAAAGAAGATCAATCCAAACCAGACGAACAGGACAAGGAGGACGCCAGCTCCAAAGAAGACGCCACAGCCAGTCAGTCTGACGAGAGTCAGCGGGAAGAAAAGACAGAAGACAAGCAGGAAGACAAACCAGATTCTGACTCGGACTCGGACTCAGACTCAGACTCGGACTCGGAGAGCAAAGATAAAGACCAGGACAAAGACAAGAGCAGCACAGAGTCCACAGACACAGAAAGCTCTGACAGTGGCAGCAAGAGCGACACGGACAGCTCAGAAACAGGAGGGGAAGGTAAACATGACATCCTTTCTGTTTTACAGCCATCAAACTATAATATCCATTGATCGATTGATGCGTTTATGCCCACAGACACTGATGAAGACAATGACTCCAGTGTGGAAAAAGAGAAGCAAGGTATTTACTGATATACTGTATGCAGGCCCATGTCCAGCTCAGAGTGAAAAATACATCAGATCATTCTGAGATAAAGTTTCAAATAAGAAATAAAGTCACATTGTGCGAGACACAATTGAAAATTTAAAGTTATAATATAAAACCTTAATTTCATGGCATACAAACATTATGTGTGATATAAAGTCACAATTTTCACATAGTGAGATATAAAGACAATTGCAAGATATAAAGTCATAATTGCAAGATATAAAGTCATAATTGCAAGATATAAAGTCATAATTGTGAGATATAAAGTCATAATAGTGAGATATAAAGTCATTATTGTGAGATATAAAGTCATAATAGTGATATATAAAGTCATAATTGTGAGATATAATGTCATAATTGAAGATATAAAGTCATAATTGAAAATATACTCATAAATGAAAATAGTCATATTTTGAGATATAAAGTCATAATAGTGCGATTTAGTCATAATTGTGAGATATAAAGTTATAATAGTGAGATATAAAGTCATAATAGTGAGATATAAAGTCATAATTGTGAGATATAATGTCATAATTGAAGATATAAAGTCATAATTGAAAATAGTCATATTGTAAGATATAAAGTCATAATTGTGAAAATAGACATAATTTAACATAAAGTCATGATTTTGAGATATAAAGTCATAATTAAGCATATAATGTCATAATTGTAAGGTATAAAGTCATAATTGAAGATTTAAAGTCATATTGTGAAATATAAAAGTCTTTTGTGATATATAAAGTCATAATTGAAGATATAGTCATATTGTGAGATGAAGTCATATTGTAAGATATGGTTATAATTGTGAGATATTAAGTCATGATTGAAGATATAAAGCCATATTATAAAAAAATTAAGTCATAATTGAAGATATAAAGTCTTAATTGAAGATAAAGTCACAACTGTGACATACCAAGTCATATTGTGAGATTTAAAGTAACACTGTGAAATAAAAAGAAATAAAGAAAACAGGCGTCTATAGATTTAAACTTGTCACTGTTACAGAACAAAGTTAGGAAAGTGTAATATATAAATGTCCAAACCTACAGATTCTCTTGATGATCCATCAATAGAGGCAAATGATTCTTCTGCTTCCCAAGGTAAGCCAAACCCCAGCATTCACTGTTCACATGTTTTGTGAAGAATGAAAATTAGCATCATATTTCAATGCTAACAAGTGATAAATCCCGTCTACTCCATGTAAATCTGAGGAAGTTTCTTCTTTTCTTCACGAGTGTGAAAAACAGCTGACAGGGAAAAATATAAAGCCTCAAAAAAGAATCAGGCACTGGTAAAGCAATATAAAATCATTAAATATGAGTGAGTTTTACTGTACGTTGCTCGCCAGAATACACTGCTACTTCTGAATGGCCGTCAGTGGAGAACAAAGTTGCATCGCACAGCATTTGTGATTTCAGCTTTGACAAACAAATGACTTCTCACTAAAGCCACGTGTGTAAGACATGATGAAGCTGAATCTTTTTCTTCTTCTAGGTGACCATGACAATGACTCAACAGAAGCTACGACATCCCACGGTAAATATGTTTATTAACTAAGTATGTAAGAGTCACGTGATGCCGTTATCCTTTACAAAGTATTAAATGCATGTTTCTTGAATTTTTTGCCAACTCTAGAGGAACCCACTGATGAAATCTCAGACAGCCATGATGGTACGTCTCATGGGTCTAAAGCACTTCACTGTGGGTTTAGTTATGTTGTTTACTAAGGTTAACATTATTACTATTCCTTTTGAACCTAAGTATAAAACTTTGGCACGTAACTTCCCCAAATTATGTCAAATATTTTATAATTGATAAACTGTAAAAGTAGCTGTTACCTGTTAGATGGTCAATACTCTCTGAATGAGTAAAACCTCAGTTCCTTTGCATGTTTCTGTTTAGATGGCGATGACATTGATGACCATGATGATGATGATGTCAGGGTTGAAGTTGCCACGGGTAAGTCCATTTTCTTTTGAGATTTTTTCCTCCCAAATTCCTTAGGAGACAAATAAGACAGATGTTGACATACAGTAGGAGTATAGATTTATAAGACTGGCGCTAACAACATAACTAACATGCATGAACTAATAAAACACATTTACATCAAATATATGAAAAAAATTGCTATGCAATACAAGTTACTTTGGATAAAAGTGTCTGACCAATGCATACATGTAATAATACATGTAGACAATTTGGTCATACCGAAAGCATTTGATTCCTCATGTTTACAGACGCTGCTTCTAAAACAAACGATGAACATGATCATCTTGATGACACAACACAAGGTAATGATGCAGTGAAGAAGCGTCTGCTTAAAACACTCACACTTTACACATGCTAATGTCTGCTCCTGCTTTTCCTAAGGATCAGATGATGGCAGCAAAACCCCAATGCCAAGCTCCTAGCAACCAGGACTCTACAAACACATTGTAACAGGTATCATGTGATCACGTATTAAAAGCTCTCTTCAAACCTATGTAGTGTTTACATAGGCCTTACTTCATATACTTCTCTTAAATTCATGAAACCTCTCAAGTGACTGATGAAAGCAGATAAAAAGTCACACTGTGAGATATAAAGCCTATATAGTCAACTTGTGCAATATAAAAAGCAAAGATTTTGAAATTTAAAGTCACAATTGTAAGATATAAAGTCATACTTGAGAGATGTAGTCATTAGTCACATTGTGAGATAAAGTAACAACTGAAAATATAAAGTCACATTGTGATATACAGTCACAATATATGAGATATAAAGTCATGATACCTCATATTAATGTAGTGTAGTGTTTACATAAGCCTTACTTTATAAATGTCTCGTAAAAGTCATGAAATCTTACAAGTGACTGATTTGAAACGCTCTACATTCAGAAACATTTGTAATGGTCACTCATGAACATAAAACAGCTAACATTTTATTCTAATAGAGTTTGGTATAAGCATTCTGCTTTGTAAATACTCTTATAAACATCAAAATAAACCGCAGACATAAAAATACTGGATTAAATAATCTATTTTAATGAGATAATGGACACTTTCAGTATGGTGTTTAACATGTTGCTAAGCTAACTACAAAAATAGTCTCTACACTGATAAGCACAAGAAATCAAACAACATATTTCAAATCAGCAATACGATCTGACAACATGGTATCATAAATTATTCAAATATGCTAAAATACTGTCCATGCAAATGTGAAAGTGAAATGAGTGAAAAAGGTGATGTGCTGTTTTTTACTGAAAGGATGGGCTCTTCATCCGCCGTCTTGAATGATAAATAACTTTTTTCAAAAATGTTTTATTGCAATCTGTTGAACATACAATTAAACGCAATTATAACATATTAGTTAGGCCTAACAAAAACAAACAAAAGAAAAATAAAGAGCTTCAGGGTAAATAGGATCTTGATAAGCAATTGACACATTTTGTGCATCATTATTTCTCTTTTCTGTTTATGTATGAAGGGAGAGAGACCTTTCATTTTCAAATGGGTAAAAGTAGGTGCGTTGCCCATTTACATTTGTGGATAAAGAATTTTCTATATATGATTAGTAAATTCAAGATACTCCATATTCTAAATCACATCATTATCATTTTTCAATCAAAAAGAGAAATGATAGCTACCTGAAGTAGGCCTGAAACATATCCAATGCAGATTTGAAGTTACATTATCGCCCCCTGGAGTCTTGGAGTGTTACTGCCAGAAAAACACAAGAACCAGAACATTCATGACCTCATTGATTTACTTCCATAAACTATTAAGAATTCGGCCCAAAAATGTATAGTGCACACGATGCCTTAAAATGCTGTCTACATAGGCTGTTTGGAAAAGATCCATTGTTATAATAAGTTCTTTAAAATATGATATATTCACTATATGATTGCTTTTCTTTTTCATTGCAGATTTTTCCTGGAGACGTAAAAAGAATCACCTGAGACAGTCATGATAACCAGAGTTTCACGTCCCATTAAAACACATTGACACGTCCCTCTCGTCCTCTCTCTCTCTTTCTCTCTCATATGGTGACGGTTCCTTTCTAAGGGTTCTGGGATGCAGATTAAATTATTCGGCTGTTTGGTGTACATTACATTTTTTTTAACTTTGTCCTAATTCTAGAACGTTTGATATACTCATTTTTACCAATGTTAGATGCAGGAAATGCATGAAGAACAATGAGGGTCTGGAATTTCGAACCTCATGTATTTGTCTGTTTGCGTAGTCTAAATATATTTCATTTGAAAGTGACACATTAAACCTAGAGAGTAGAACTAACTGAAGGAATTTTCAAACGATTCGGGTCTGGTGAAATGTTGCCGGACCATCAAACCTGTCCTGGCTCCTTTGGTTTGTCCACATGGTGTCCCCACGCTTGACACTGACTGAAAGACTGCAGCTGCTACAACGACAACCTTCTTTTCTTGACTCTCAGACGAACGCCGGCCTGAAATCACAAAAAATGAGATCTTTTCTGCCCACCCCCAAATAATGATTTAAGATTGTACAGACAATTTCTGATAGAATCTCTGATGTCTATGTCTCTGTGGAGGAATACTAATAAACTAGCAATGTAAGAGCACAGATTGTTCTGAAAACTGTTAAAAAATAATTTTGTATAGATTTACAGTCGTTTTAATATGTACACAGGGAGCAAATCTAATAAAGACTGGGTTGTCAGAAAACCAAGTGACAAGGGAGACTTTTGTGTGTGTGTGTGTGTGCGTGTGTGTGTGTGTGTGTGTGTGTGTGTGTGTGTGTGTGTGTGTGTGTGTGTGTGCGTGTAAACTAAACAAGCACATGCATATCTTATTCTGTTTTTTATTTAATTACACAATTACACAAAGTCATGACAACAAAAATAATTGAACAATAAAAAATAGTTTCAGTGCCCAAGACAATCCAATTAATACTACAATTTTATTTTATTATTAAAATGTCAAAATTTTACAGACAAACAGTGATTTTAATTCATTCTGATGGACCAAAAACACTTTATTATCAAATAAAGGTGGTGTTTCACCTAGTTAACTGGACTTTTTAAACAAAACTAAGGCTTTTTAAATACATCAATATTTTGGTTTTAGGTCACTTGTTTTTGTCTTTCAAATTAAACCAAATATTTGCGGTAGCACTTTATTTTACAGTCCTGTTCCCCATGTACATACTATGTACTTATTATAGTAATTACAATAACTGGGTAATAACTAGGAACTAACCCTGAACCTACTCCTAAACCTAACCATGTAGTTACCTTATATTGCTCAGTACTTTCTTAGGTCAGACTCAGTACACTGTAAGTACACGTACTGTAAAATATATATATATATATATATATATATATATATATATATATATATATCAGGGGCATTTCCTGGGAGGCAGTGTGCGTCTCTCTTGTCTCCCCTGAACCTATTGACTTTTAACAAAACCCCTAAAGTGTGCAGTGGGTTTAGTGGAGGGTAATTGAGAATGTCACATGAGAGTAGGGAATGACTCCATGGTGCTATGATTGGATATGATTGGATATTATTGGATATGATTGTTTCACACGATAAATCCCACCTCTCGTTATCATGCTCGTTCCACATCCACATAGCGGTGTGAATGAATAAACGATGGTGTTAATGGAAGACTAATTAAAAAGTAAGTAAACAACTCACCCACATTGACAGGACACGTTTTCAACTAATAACGAAAAGCTTTTTAAGTGTTTTAGTTATTCGTTTACATGACAACGGCTTTTTGGGAGCCTGAAATGCACAGTTTTGAAAATGGGTTTCAAAATTTAAGTTTTTGAAACCAATACCGTCATCATCTCCGTGTGGACTGCAAAAACGCAAATTTGTGAACGTCATACGTATGTGTATTATGTGTTCGGTCTATATAGGCGTGTAATGCTTTTTTTTTTACAGTGACATCGCCATCTACTGGCCTGTTAGCATAATGCAGCGGTTTTAGTCGTTTTCGCGGATCTGTGTGAACGTGATCGTTTAGACAACGTTGTCGTCTGTATGTAAAATAAGCAAGGAAAATACTTTTCTGATTTTAGTACATCGTTGTCATGTAAATGTACTCTTAGATATCACCACTTTATGTCACGTCAAAATCAAACATGAGATTGTTTAAAAACATGATTTGTGTTTGTTTTTTTTGTGAGCAATAAGTTTGGTGAAATTAAAGGTATCCTACATCTCCTTGTCTGTGACCAGTGTTTACCGAGCTTTGATGATCCGAAAATAAGTTGACAATTGCATATAACAGCTGAACATCAGTATACAAATAAAATATGTAATCTGAAATTTCTTCGTTGCGTTCTTCAACATTTCAGCAAAGCAAGTAGAGTTAGCACGGCTGCACACGGAGTTAAACATTATCAGATTGTGTGAATGGCCCTATGAATGAGTCATATTTCAGCGGTTTTAGTCAAAGAAAGAAAGTCTTATCTAAGCTCTGATGTCTTCATTTTTTTAAGATTTAACCAGCAGACTAGATTCCTTGACCCTTACACAGAGAAAGAGTTAAGTTTCCACGTGTCTCTACACAGGCTCTTTGGAGCACGACACAATCTCACATTACATCTCGGTGGTCTAAACCTGGCCCGAGGGTGAACAAACGCGAGGATGAAGAGGAAGAGGAAGGTGTACCCCAGACAAAAGCCACCAAACAGCTCAGAACAAAGCGCTCGCGGGCCGCCTGTCCGAGCGTGACTCACGGGCTCTGTGTGCAAATGTTCCCGTCACCCCTGTACGGGCTTTCTCAAACTTACGGGAGGCCGATGAAACCAAAGGCTGGCTTTCAAAATGGAGACGGCCAGTGAAGCTTGACCCTCGCAGTGCATTAGTTTCCCCCGCAGCCCACTTTCCCAACAGCTTCGAAGGGGGGCGGAAGGACGCGAGAAGCCTTTAGAAATATTAGACTTTCATTTAAGGCGTAAGAGGGTTTAAACATCTACTCCGATCTAGTGGCTGATATCTGTGAGAAAAGGCCTACCTTTTACTGAAAAACAGGCCCTGTTGAACAGCGACACACTCAGTTGACGGTTT
Source organism: Gila orcuttii (assembly GCA_026230005.1). NCBI lineage: Eukaryota > Metazoa > Chordata > Actinopteri > Cypriniformes > Leuciscidae > Gila > Gila orcuttii. The sequence goes on from JAPDVR010000010.1 coordinate 43,067,738, forward strand.
TTGCATGTAATATAAGAATCTGACTAATATCCAAAACTAGCAGCAAGAAGAAAACCCTATCAAACTCCAAAAAGACATATTCATATGATTGTTCGTTATCTGAACTCATTTATCAGTTTCTGTTGACAATCCATTGAGTGGCAATTCAAGATTTCAACACTGTTTGGTTTTTCTGAGGTCAAGACTCATGTTTGATAAGTTCTGTCCACACACTCTTTTATTTTCATTTATTCGATTCATTTCTTTGTCAGTCATTCTTAAAAGAAAAGTTCAGCCACAAACGAAACACATCCTATTTTTGTCTTTGAAACGCAAACATCTTTTCAATAAAACTTTGAAATCACCTTAAGGCAAGACCCAGAAAAATAATTTCAGGATAAGAATGAAAGGATAAAAAAGAAATCCAAAATCCTCTTAGGAAAAACCTATATAAAACAGTTTTCACATCAATGACATAGAAGAACCATCTTTGGTTCCCCAAAAGAACCTTTCAATAAACAGTTCTTAAAATATCTTTTCCCTTTTTTTTAAGTGTGAAGAACATTTTAACAAGAATCTTTTTTCACGATAAAGAACCTTTGCTGGAATGGAAAGATTCCATGGATGTTAAAGGCTCTTAGTCGATGCCACTAAAGAACGAGTGAATATGGCAATAGAATGAAACAAGAATATTCAGAGGTGTCAAAAGTATTCACATTCGATACTCAAGTAGAAGTATAGATACTAGGGTTTAAATAGACTTCTGTAGAAATTAAAGTAAAAGTAATGCAAAGAAAAAAAATGCCATTAAGGACAAAAGCTTAGGCCGCTCCACAGGGGCACTACCACCTCCTCAAAACAACATGTTTCTAAAGGCCATGACTATAACGTTATATTAAAATGTTAATGTTGAAAAATTTGGGATGCACTACCTGTTTCAGCCGCATATATGCCCATAGAAAATGAATTTCAGTCCAATTTCCATTTTAGTAAAATGCAAATACATTAAAGAACCATATGTGTGTACTACTGAGCATTAACATGTGTTTCATGGAGAGGAAGATATGATGACTAGTTGCCTAGAAGTATTGTAATGGTGCAAAAAGTCAAACTTCAGAGGCATGTTATCATCGAAATGGTATATGTTTATAATTCTCTTTAAGGGCGTAGGTTAGATTTTGAGATTGGTGGGGACTGGGGACATCCACAGAAGTGGAGGAATCAGGAAATTAATAGGATAATGTATTAAGGTTTTTAGTCTATATTGACCTTAACAAATACGTTAATTCATTAATTCTGTAATGTTACAGGTAACTAATAAAGACAAGGAGGCAGTTTAACAGAGACTTAACTTTACTCCATTCATAGTGCAATGCAATAGTGCAATACTGTCTTGTTCCTTGCTTTTTGAAGAAACCAAACACGTCGGCATCTTTCATTAAAAGGATATAGTTCACCCAAAAACGAAAATCATTTAGGCTACTCACTCTCAAGTTGTTTCAAACCAGTTTCTTTCTTCTGCTGAACACAAAAGAAGATATTTTGAAGAATGTCGATAGCCAAACAGTTGATTGTAGCTAGGG